>OU911089.1:2466666-3700000 GCA_918358865.1 Melinaea marsaeus rileyi
TTATCTGAATTAAAAATTGACAGTTCAGATGTCCTTAATCCACAATTGGTTGGTATCACAGCTAAATAACTGCCCTGAAGAGTTTGATATCGTTCTTGTCTACAGGTTATCTTTATTTTCGTCGGGACTGGAAAGTTAATCGTGTAATGCATGTTGTCAAGTTCTTCAATGGCTGCATTTTTTAAAACGACTGGAGTCTGGTTACAGGAGCTGCTTATTTCTTGCTGGGTGATAAGCAGTTGCACGCAGTCAAGTCTACCCTGGATGCTGTAATATGGCTTAGACTCACAGAGAAACCATGAATTTAACTTCGGACATTCAGTCTCCATGTACCTAGAGTCATTTCCAGAGATTGCTATATAGGGTGAGGTAGGTATTAGGATTTCGTTATGTTTGTTGGGAACTATGGATAATTTATAAAGGTTATAATTGTTCAGATTGGCAATGGGAACTTTGATAACTATGACGATCTGTTTCTCTACGTAAAAGTATCCTAATTTTATTACCTCAAAGAAATTTCTATAATCTAAATCTAAGACTTCATCTTTTAAATATAAAGTCTTAATCTTAAATAATATATTTTTTACTTCATCTAAATTAACTATAGTATAGGATGTGCTCGATGCACGAATAAAAGCTAAATTATTTTCTAATTTTCTAAGCTCGTTAGCCAAATTTTCAATATTATCTTCTAAGATTAAAAGATACTGGGTTAAATGAGCGTATTTAACTAAGTCTATTTCCCTATTGCTATTACTTTCCATAATTAAATTGACCATTCTATAAATCCTACTCTGATTAAACACTAATTTATCTAAGATTTTAGTACTTTCAGTGGTCCATTCTTTATTTAAAGTTATATGATTATTTAACTCGTTTTCTAATATTAGTTCATTATTCTGAAGGTTTTTTATGGCATTATTGTACTTAATGGCATCAGAATAATCTAGATTGCCAGAAATGCTTTTAATCACGGTGCCGAGTCCATCAATTAGACCTCTTTTATAACGTCTTGGTTCTAGCATCCGTAACTGGTCAGAAATTTCACTAAGTTTTGTGGTAAGGTGTTTTAAATGTGGGTCAAAATATAATAAAGTTTTATTATTTAATAGGGGCCAAAAGTCTAGAATTTGTTGTTTAACTAACTTAACTCGGAGATGAATGACATTTAGGTCGATATAATTTAGGAAAGAGTGATAATGGGAAATTAACTTAGATGGTCCTAATTTAAAGGGGAGTAATCCGGGTCCATTGTCTAGTGAGTCAATTATCACGTCTTGTCCTAACGTCCAGTGAAGTAACAGCGTCAGTAGTAGTGTCCTGTAACAATGTAGAGTCTTTAGAGCTACGCTTAAGGCGTGATTTGGCTACAGGTCCACGTCTCTTTTTAGTATATATGTGGATGGGCAGATCAGCCAGAACCGTATCCTGAGTATATCGTGGGGCTAATTTCTGTCGGGTAACCATAGGATTACGCACGAATACTTGTTGGTCGGGAGTGTAATCTTTTTCGGGTTCTCTATTTTTGTTCCTATTTTCCGTCAGTTGAGTTCGGTCGTATAAGGCGGTCTCGTTAATTAGGTCGTAAACGTAGTTCATTCGTGTCTTATGGTCTTGGGAGTATTGTTGTAAGAGGTGTTGAGTCATGTCAATATCTAACGGGTCTCGTGGATCAAAATGACCTGTTATAATATCTAGGGGTCTACATTTAGTAAAACTATGGATTGAACTATTGTACGCTAATAACGCATAGGGCATCAGATTAACGACGGGTTCACTACGTTTTTCTAATTTTAGGATCCTAAGATGTTCTAAAATTGTTGAATGGAACCGTTCTATCATACCATTATCGTTTGGGGTGTAAGCAAGAGTTTTGTGATGTTGTATTTTATGGATTCTAGTAAATTCTGAGAATATTTGATTCATAAATTCACGACCTTGATCTGTAACTATTGTGAGGGGCATGCCATGATGAGTACTAAATGTTAATAACGATTGTACTACGCTTAACGCTGTGCTATCCTTAAGATGATACGCTTGAGCATATTTAGAAAATGAATCTATTATAGTTAAATATTTCTCATTTTGGGCAGTGAAGAGATCAAGGTGGACTATTTCAAACGGCTTTGAAGGAGGTGGCACAACAGAAAATCTTTGTTTTATGGGATTGCGGTCGTACTTAGCTTGACCGCAAATGCTGCATTCATTAATATATTTGGCGATTGATTCTTTTTGTTTAGGCCAATAATATCTAGAAGAAAGGGCTAGATAACATTCAGTAACTCCACGGTGGTTGGTTTTTCCCTCGTGATATTTTTGTATAATTTCTTGCTGCTGTAAATACTCTTTTACGTTTTCTAGTTCGGTTTTTGTTAGAACTAGATTCATGGCAGAGCTCTTAAACTTGTCCTGAATTAATGGGATGATTTTATACATGGCTAGAGCGGGATGTATTATAATTCCAGTTTTAACTTTGGGCTTCACGAATTCTTTAACTGCGTTTATGACATCGGTTTCGAGGTTGGATTCGGATAGTTGGATAGTAGTTCTAGTGTGAATCTCAAAGGGCTTGGTTGTAGTCGGTCGTTTCTTTATGTCACCTACTAATACAAAACAGATTTGACGGTTAAATTTATTAAGAGGATCGTCAGTTATTGGGATTTCTAGAATAGGGTTCTCTACACTTGTATGAGCGGTCACAGTAGATGAATCTGATAGAGATGGAGGTCGCTCAGATGCATTTACTACAATGGAACTAGTATCTTCATTATTTATTTCCACACGAGATAAAGCATCGGCGTTGGTGTTATTTTTGCCTTGCTTGTACACTACAGTGAAATTATATTCGCTTAATTTAAGCTTCCAACGTGTAAGTCTCGAACCAGGTTCTTTTAGGCTCATTACCCATTGCAAGGGCTTATGGTCGGTAACAATTAGGAATTTCCTGCCAAAAAGGTAGGGTCGAAAATACTTAGTCGCCCAAACTATAGCCAATAGTTCTTTTTCTATTGTACTATAATTAATTTCATTTGAATTTAGAGTTCGTGATGCATAAGCTATGGGTTTATCTGTTCCTACTGAACCCTGTGAAAGGATAGCTCCTATGGCAAAATTGGATGCATCTGTGGTAAGGACGAAGTCTTTTGTAAAGTCAGGATATTGTAGGATAGGGTCATTAGTTAGTAAGGTTTTACATTTCTCAAAACAGTCAATATAGTCAGTGTCATGTATTCTTATCTTTGATCCTTTCTTCAAACATTGTGTCATTGGTTTCGTAATACGAGCAAAGTCTGGTATGAACTTCCTATAATATCCTAATAAGCCAAGGAAACGCTTGATTTCGGTTGCAGTCTTGGGTATGGGAAATTTTTGGATAGCGGTGATCTTATCTGGATTTGGTTTAATACCATCCTTGCTAATAATATGACCTAAGTACGATGTTTCTAATTTAAGAAACTCGGACTTATCCATTTGAATTTTGAAGTTACTTTCCCGTAATTTTTTAAAAACTTTTTCTAAATTAACCATGTGCTCTTGTAAGGAAACGCTGAATACGATAATGTCATCTAAATAGACTAGACATACAGAGTTTTGAAGATCTCTTAGAACATTATCCATGACTCGTTGAAAGGTCGATGGAGAATTTTTTAATCCCATGGGCATCCTCAAAAATTCAAAGTGCCCATGCTCAACGTTAAAAGCCGTCTTGTGAACGTCTTCTGGATTCATTTCAACTTGATAGAATCCGCTAGCAAGGTCAAGGGTCGTAAAATAATGACAATTACCTAATTTGTCTAATACGTCATTAATATTAGGGATAGGGTATTTATCATCAACAGTCTTTTCATTAACCTTCCTAAAGTCAATTACAATCCGCCATTTGACTTTTCCAGACGCATCAGCCTTCTTGGGGACTACCCAGATAGGAGAGCTCCATGCTGATTGAGATGGACGAATGATACCTTGCTCTAACATCTTTGATATTTGATCTTGAACTTCCTGTCTGTGAACGAACGGGTATCTATAGCTTTTAGTATAGACAGGCAATTCATCCGTAGTACGAATGCTATGTTTGATTGTATTGGTGAAAGTTAAAGGTTCACCTTCGATGTGGAAGACATCAGCGTATTGAGCACATAAAGATTCTAAATTAGTGCGCTCTTCAGGATTCAAATGGTCCGTACGAAGACGCGAACATACTTCAGTAGCGCGATCGTTACGCTGTACTTTACGACTGCTTTGGATGTTAAATAATTCTGCACAAACCGGTTTATCCATAGAAAATACTATGTCGTATCGACTAGGATTAAAAACTTCTACAAAACCTCGGTTATTCTTAACTGTAGTAATACAGTCGCGTATATGACAATTAGATAAAATTTGTTCAGGTACTAAAACATCTCCTTCATGAAAGTTAATCGGAACACTAATTAATTTAGATGAATTTGCCGGTATTATATCCTCATATAAATTACAATTCCTAGAATCGTACAATCGTAATGGAATAGAAGACTGTCTTGTAACTAAAATTTTATTTTTTAAATCAATACTGGACTCAAGTTTCTCCAATAGATCGTAACCAATTAATCCATCGAAATAATCGTGGAATTTATAAATGAATAAAGTGATGTCGGTTCTTTCTTTGAACTCAGGAAAACAAGGTAAGGTTATTGAAAAATCGTTTCTAGTAGTTGCATGAATATTAGTGACTTCAAAGGGGTCAAACTTACATGGGATGTGTGAAAAATATTTATTGACTGAATCGGGGCTTAAAAAGGATTGGTTCGCACC
The DNA here is from genome assembly GCA_918358865.1 of Melinaea marsaeus rileyi. Lineage (NCBI taxonomy): Eukaryota > Metazoa > Arthropoda > Insecta > Lepidoptera > Nymphalidae > Melinaea > Melinaea marsaeus. The sequence goes on from OU911089.1 coordinate 2,471,458, forward strand.
CGTATCAATTAATAACTTAAGAGGAGGGTTTGCAATTTGGATATAAGGTAGTTGGCGTTGCGTCTGTAAATTAATTTCTATTTTAGTTTTTCTGATTTCGAGGGTTTCTGAAAATCCTCGCTGATGGGAGAGTCTTCGCTGGGTGGCTCTTCAACGTAATAGTGACTAGGCTCATAGTGGCTTTGCTCATATACGGGGTCAGGAATCGGTTGAAGTTCATAGTAGTCGGGGTAATAGTGCTCATTATAATAATTATAGTAATCACTATAACCATCATAATCACATTGTGGGGAGTAACACTCGTTAAAATTCATTTCTCTAGTCTTAAAGTAATTTGACGGGGGTGGATTCCCGTGTTTAGTCCAGTCATGTTGAGGTCGCGATGGGATAGGTTTCGTTACGTAGTGACTTACGCCACTCATAGGTCGGGGACCTAAATTATGAGAAGGCTGGTATCCTGTCCTAGGCTGGGGTATTTTAAACACATTACTCTGTGGTCTGTAATTAGGTGGGGGTGCACTGAACATTTTCTGTGTTCTAGTAGGACCATGATTATGAGGAGCTTGGGGCGTCCAGATTGGCATTGGCCTCGGTGGTGGCATATTTAATTGACGCGAGGGGCTTGGCAAATTTAGGGGTGGTATATTAGATGCACGCGCGGGTAGCATAACGAAAGGTGGCTGAGAACTGAAAGGATGTTTGTGTGAATTAAATGAAGATGTTAATTGCGGTTTCCTCTCGGGCAAGTGATCATTCCGCTGCTGTAGGTACAACGTGTTCATTTCTTCATGAACATACTCTAAAGCCTTTTCAATACTTTCAGGTCGCATACACCGTATTTGAGATCCAATTGGGTCACGGAGACCACGCAAATATGCCTGAAGGGTTAATTTTTTATACAAGGAACGCTTGGATTCAATAGTACTTGGTACGGTTTCATGTAAACTAATATATGTCATAATCGTACTAAAAAGATTTTGACATTTCTCGTAAAATTCCTGTGGAGTTACAGAGCCTTGTGTCATAAGAACCAAATCGTTATAAAGAGATGTCTCATCGCGATGATCTGCAAAATTATTTATGAGAGCACTACGAATGCCGTTCCAGGTCTCTGGGATCCCATTGGAATTTATTGTACGCGCCGCGGGCCCAGTGATTTTATTTAGTATACCATTTAATAAAGCTAAATTGCTTAATCCGTAAGCAGGGTCGTTTCTAATATACTGCTCAACTAATTGATCGCAAAGATGAATAAAACGCGTTAAAACGTTCGGGTTACCGTCGAACTCTGGTACTAATCTAAGCGCCTTGAAAATACTATCTACTAGGGCGTCACACATCTTGAAATAAACTAATTCGTTACTTTCTAAAGTTATATTTAAATTTCTATTAGAATCTAAATGCGATAATCTAGAATTTCTAGCTAGCCTAGGGGTCCGCAATTGCCTTGGATGGAAAATTTTGGAAATTAATTGTAAGGAAATAAATTAAAACAAAGGAATAGCAAGTCTAGATAGATCTAGATACTCACATATGCATAATTGGTTTCTCTGCGTGTATCGATGTCTGGATACTTCTTGGCTGCGATTGTAGATTCTTGATAACTGCTGCGGTCCTTGCTTGATGCACTGACTCTAATTTTAACAGCTATCCTACCGACTGCGCCAATTATGAAAGTCACAGCCGAAGAATGCAAAAAAAACCAAGATTACTTTTAATTATATTTAATTAAATTATTACAATATATTAATTATTACTAAGAGATGACAATTGTTCGAAGAATGAACGAAAAGTGATTTACTAAATTATTAAATTACGAAAGAAACATCGGTCACGTCCGGTGTTCAGTGGTGGTGGTGGTTTGCAGCGTAAGCAATACGCTCGGGGTCAATCGGTGGCACTGGAAGTGTTGCAACAGCCTGCTGCTTCAGCGATCTGCCTCGTGTCCGTTGGTGGCTACGTGTGACCCCAATAATGATGAAATACCTAGCTAGCAGTTACTAAGCTAGGTGCGAATGTAACTCGCTCGAACGTCCATATGTTATATTTTCAAACTTTACTCATTTGATACCTTACTTTATTTTGTTCATTAGAGTTTAATTCTAACTACAAATATGAATATATATAATAATTTAGAGAGACGATTTTTTTATCTGATTTAATATAAAAATATCTATATAATTAAGGTCAGTCATGGCTTCATTGTTTTGAGTATTAGGATCCGCCAACCGTGCGCGGCGGGTGTTGATCTGAGCTCCTCTCCTTTCTTCTTTTATTGAAAACTTTTGAATGGCTAAACATTTTTTCAATCTGTTTTCGCTATAACATCCACGTTCGTCTCAAATATACATGAGAAAAATTTGACCTAATTATCTCTTCGTATTCTGGAGACAACTAAACACAAAAAGGTCTCCCAAACGGTTAAGATTATATTAAACTAATACAACTTAATCAGACGTGACACGTACTAAGTTGTCAATTAAACTAAATTGTCAATTATTATTATAAAGGTCAATGTAGTCAGTCCATCAGTACAATATCAGCTTGGAATGCTCTGCTGAGGAACTTAAAAGTTGCTCTAATTAAATGAAATTTAACAATATTTGATTTCAACGTTATGATATACCTGCAGATATCAACATACCAAGTTCCACACATTGCGATCAAATAAATACTCTTATAAGATTGCTTTAATATATTACAATAATACTGATTTTATTTCTATTAACCGTTATACATAACAGCAATATCAATTTAATATTCTTTGGAGAGAGCACTTGAGAATAGAGGAGAATAGTTTTTAGGTCGTTTTAGAAAATATAATAAGAATTAAAAAATAATATTAACATAAGTAATGTATTCATCATTATATTGAATTGACAATTAAAAAGCTTCAAACTGGCTGGCTATTTGTAATAAATACTTTTTCATTCACAGACATTTAAAAATAAGAAACATTAGACACATTTTTTTTAAATATAGAATCATAAAAGAATAGAAACAATAGCTTACAAATATTAAAGATATAATAAACATTACAATCAGTGAAAATAGAAGAAAAATACGACCCAATCGATCCTTATATTATTCAGACGCCAGTGATAGATAATGGTATATATAATGATTTTATATCTTTTAGTGTGGTGTCGTATCAAATCATAGACTATTGTAATTGCTTCATAGCTCACGCCTCGCTCTCGTTGACTGAAAATCATTATAATTTAGAATATTTGAACCATATCATATAAAATGCATAATTTTTGATCACATTACCATCTATCTTAGAGGAGAGGGGGATAGCCGCAGCCATTTTTTGTTTTTGATATTATAACTATATAAAGAAGAATTAAAAAATACGAAAAATTTCTGTTCCAGCATTAGCAGCTTGAATATCTTCATTATCCATTGCTTCACTTGTGTGGTCGAGAAATTGTGAAGAAATTGGTTAATAACACATTTTTTTATTTTGTTTCCTTTATCTATTCATAGCCATACTATAGGAAAAGGGGGGGGATAGCCCTGGCCGAAGGTGGTCTCAGCCACCACAGATGCTAGTGCTTCGCGTGATGTTAATGTAGGTAACCTATAAGTACGTGTGGCCTCTGTGCATTTAGAAGCTGTTTGACAAATACTAAAGTTATCTGACCTTGGCTTTCAGATGGGTATGTTATATTTTTGCCCAACTAGTTGCGTGGATTATATATTTCGGAGACTATATTTATTATATAAACGCAAGTAATTATATATTATATTGTATATATTTTAAGTTTATAGGAATTTGCGTTAATATGCTTATTAAAAATAATGTTTTATTTGTCCTGTCGGGTAGCCTCGGCCATGGGTTTTAGGGATATTGAGGAGAAATAGCTATGAGTAATAGGTGCTGAGATTGTTTATTCCTATATGCCTAAAACCAACACTGAATAATAATTTGTTGCAGTGGTACAATGCCTGAATATAAAAATAGAAGAGAATATGAACAGAGTAATTCAAGTCGTCCTTGGCAAAAAATACTCTGAGAGAGCTGCAGCAAGCTAATACGAAGTTCCACGTACTTTTCTGCAAGATCGTATTAAAGGTACAAAACCAGGTTATCACTCTTAAGCCAAAATTAGGACCTTTTGAACAGACATTCAAACCTGAGGTTAAAAGACAACTTTGTGAGGATTTTATAAATCTATATAACTGTCTCGTGTCTTTAACAAGAAGCGAGTTTTTGCGAGCTGACTTTGACTTATCAGACAGACAATTTTCACCGGTTAAAAAAAGACAAGCGAAAGGCGGGAAAAGAAATCGAGATATGGTACTGAGAGTCTCTGAGGCAACAAGGTTGATACCTTCAATAAACCTCAAGTTGGTCTATTTTATGATTTCCTTGTCAGCTTATATGAACAATTTAATTTTCAAGCATATCCTTTTTATAATCGTGACGAGAAGAGGGACTAATAAAAGAGTAAAAAAAGTGATTTCTGTGAGTGAGTGATCACTTCGTACCACCTATTCTATTTTTCCTAGAAAGAAAATTGATTAGAATGACCGGCTTATGATTGGCGGACCACCTCAAAGTGTGGGCATTGACTCTGAAAGCGTATGGATAAATGCTATTTTTGCCTTGCCTTCAACATTATAAGAAACATGTTCTTTCGTCAAAAGCTCTCCCTATTTTACTAATATAAGATGGACATAGACACAAAGAGCTGAATGTTATTGAATATGCTAAAAACAATTGCATGTACATGCTGAGCATACCACCCCATATAACACATGAGCGTCAGCCATTAGACTGTAATTTTCAAGCCTGTCAAACAAGCTTATGGATCAGCAAGTGCAGCATGGATGCTTCACAATCCGGGTACTCGAGTTAAAGATTATGACGTTGCTAGACTGACAAAAGTAGAATCTACCAAGTCTGACAGATTAGAGATAACCTAAAGTGGTTTCCGTTGCACAGGTATCCATTCCTTTATATTCCTTTAATTGAGATTTGTTTTCAGATCTTGTCTCTTTAGGTTCTGCGCTAAATAATATACCTAGTGAAGCTAAATTTAGTGAATTATTAATCTAGACTCCTAGTCCTGTAGAAACCTGAAAATGAACCAGGATCGACAACTAGCGCTCTAAGTCTATCGTCAGCTGCCATCCAGCTTCCCGAACCATACCAACTATTGTCAATTTGATTACGAAAAATTCCGCATCAAGAGATAAGAAACCACAACTGAAATGTACATATCAAGTGTACCTCAGCACGATTAGGTATTGCCAGCCTGCCTGACCGCTCCTCCCTGCTCCTGTTGCCCTCATAAGAAGCAGGGAGCAGCAGATAGGCAGGTTGACAACCCGACCACGATGATCTCAACTCGGACCCCAACAACCCCAAGTGAAGATACAGTAGAAGAACCCAGATATATAGAAGTCAAGGAACTCTTCTTAATTCCATTATACGTTATTACTGTTTTTTTGCTTTTATGCTGATTACAGTACCGTGTTTTGTGAGAAAAGGTCCAAATAGAGGGTAAGTGCCTTAATTCATGATTATAAACATAAGGCCTTTTGTACTATTTAAAAAGAATTATATTATATTTCGGTATAGTGCAGTCCAGTATAAAATTCTCTGCATTTTGTATGTGGAATTTGTGAGAACTAATAATTATTAGTCTTTAACTTTGTTATTTAACCTTTTTTACTTCTTTTCTATTTTTAGTGTCATTTTTTTAAACGGATTGACAAAATACATATATTACTTGTTTTTATAATCAGTGTAATATAAGAACACATCAGTGCTCATCACTCGGATCTGAGTTGAGCAGGCGTATAGCAGTAGTGCCTCCTACTCGCATCCGAGCGAGCGTCCCGTTCCTTTTGTAGTAGTCAGTAAAGCGCTTTTGGCAAGTGAGCTTTGTTTCGAATGTCAATGCAGCAAGTATTAAATACACGTGTGGTTTTAAAGCTGGTTTACGATTTACTTTGATCAAATGCTGATCTGCTGCAAACTGATCGCCTTGGAAACATCACGGTTGCTTGGATTTTATATGAGAATCATTATTAACAAAGTATACATTATATATAATTATTTACTTTCCCAAAATCCACATACAAAATGCAGAGCGCCTTATGCAGGACTGCACTATACCGAAATATAATATAATTCTTAAATAGTATAAAAGGCCTTGTGTATAATTATGAATTAAGGTTCTAACCCTCTATTTGGAACTTTTCTCACGAAGAACGGTACAATAATAAGTATAAAGGCAAAAACACAGTAATAAAGTATAATGGAACTATGAAAAGTTCCTTGAATTCTGTATTTTCTCTACCTTCAATCAGTCTATAGTTATATCAATATGTTTTATTTTGTTGATGTCAATATGTGAATATATCTTTTTTTTGATTAATTTCACTATCTAAGTAACTTCCAAGAGTAGAAAAGTGTCTTTTAGTTGTAAACTTCATTTAAATTTTGTTCGTTGTATTTATTAAAATTTGGTAAAATGTTATTCTTTTTATTTCTCAATTTTAATACTTTATTATTATTAATGTACGGTGAATTAAGCGCGAAAGTAATTTTAACCAGCCAAACTTCCACATGCCTCCCCATAAGGAAAGAGTTGAGGAGAGTGAAGGAAGATGGGAGTTTGGACTAGCAGCGCTCTCGCTGCAAAAATCTTTGCTATAACAGTACTTTTGCTAATCTACTGTGAGATTCATTTCAATTTACTCAAATATATATATAACTCTGATAATATTTCTATTGTTAATCTAAATTATATATTAATTAATAAATATTCTTTTTCATTCTATACATTCCAATGCTTTAACAAACTATTCATTTTGAATCAAAATAACTTTTGCAAAAATATAAGAACAATAACTTTAAATAAAAACAAAAACATAAAATACAAGTGTTCAGAATCAGAAATTCTCGAATGAATATAAATCACGTGTGACTTATTCGAGTGCATTTGTTTCGGAACGTGGCAACAGCGATGTACTACTATACCGGTGTTTTCATGACTTTTACATTGCAAACACGAAATCAATATTATATTCTAAGACGATGTTATTTTATAATATTATTGAAATTCAGCTTATCTTTAAAAAAGTAGACATATACTCGAAGAGCTGGCCAGAAAACAAACAGTTGACGTTTATAAATTCAATTTAAAAATGTTTGATGGCAACATTATGGTACCAAATCTGGAGAGAAGTCAACAGACATTTTGAACAAATAATAGCTCTGGAATGTTATAATGAGATTGATTTGAGACGAAGCTTCTTAGCATTCCATGGATTCACCATCCGGGTGCCGGGCCCATCGCGTTACAAGGAGAGGAGTACAAACAATGCCTGGGGCTTGTGACCCAGGTGTAGGTGTAAAGGACCCCTTTACTATGCGCATACATGCTCACCTTCACTGTCTACGCTCCTCTCCCTACCTAACTAAATATCATAAAAACCTATTAAAGCCGCCTTTAAATACGTTCTAGAAATGAATCGATGATAGTTCTAGAAAGTCTGAGATCCTTAAGTAAGTTATAGATAAATTTTGCTATTATACGTCTCGCTCCTCTCTCTCCTAGATTTCAAATAGTTAGGGAATCGGGAAGCCCAACCTTTTCCCTCCGCCGAGCATCAAAGCTATGCGACACAGTTCTGTGCATTAATCTTCTGACGATACACCCTTTATGGTATTTCCGCATATCATAACCTAGAATCTTCTAATAATATGATATAATATTCAAAAACTAAGTTTATGTACGTACACTCACCAAATAAAACGGCTAACTTTATATCTAGCACTGTGGCGTATGACATAGTTGCATGCATGAACGTCGTACCCCATGTGAATGTGGGTCACTTGGAATGGTTATTCAACATATGTATTTGGGTCTAAAAATAGACCACCATTTTAAATGGAGTTTGTTTGTTTGGAGAAAGTTTGTTGTAAACTGAGAGCTATTTTGGCAAAAATGTGAATTCCTCTACATAAACTTCCCTATAAAATTCGAAGACTTTTGTATATGTCAATTGTGGATTCCATTATAAGCTATGGCAGAACCTATAAAACTAGGTTGGAAAGAATTTATAACCTACAAATAAGAATAATAAATCAATAGTCCCGCTAAATACTCAAAATAAATTTAGACATAACTACGACCATCTATTTAAACTCTAACTTATTTAACGTTTACAAAAGAGTAAACCTAGACATTATCGCAGAATAACAAAATAAAATTAATATGCTAGGAAGAAGGGACAGAATTGATTTCATGCGAAATCTATCTTTTACCTTATTTTACAGAACCTAAATATAATATTGTATATGGAAAGAGAATTTGGTCCAATATCCTGAGATTAAAAGCCATAATTTGAAATCAATAAAAACAATTGTAAAGAACTTTTATCTTTTATCCAAAATAAAAATTTACCAATTTCACAAATCTATATACATTTTAAGTATAAGATTTCTTATATAAATATGAGATTGATTATAGTATAAGATATAAATATAAGTTAATGTTACATGCTAATTAGTTATTAATTAATTATAATGCTATGAAGCTTGTGAACTCCATCAACGCTAGATTCTTTTGGATAACATTTGTGTTGAGGAGTCTGTATATTGTAAAGTTGAAATATAATAAACAGAAATAAAAAAATAAAAAAATATAACCCAGGGGGGTACCGGCTCTGATGAAATCGGAGAACCCTTCCCTTAACAAAATCTGGGGAATGATTTTGCTCGGGCTTCACGTCGTATCTGAGGCGGGCAAAGTATCGCGTTTTGTGTTTTCTGAGGACATACGACGGGAAACAGCGGCAACTTGTTCCACTCTATATGTGGACTTTTGCAACATCCGGGGATTTCACCAAACTCATCACCTAGAGACGACGCAGCTGTCCTTGTTGTTTTTGACGGAGACGCAGACATCCCAACCTAGCGACACAGCGTATCTATCATATCCCGGGTATAAACTAGAACATCATTTTATACCACACGCGGATCGCTGTGTTCGTAAGGGAGGATTTCTGCTACCGTTACCACCTACTCAGGCTCCTCGTAGAGATAGACGAACACGTCATAATCTAGGCGTGCCTCTAAGTGTCCGATAGTGGTAATGCAGAAACGGATCGACTCTTGGGCCACGTCCAAGCGAAGAATGTCGATCTGCTTTCATAGAACCCCTCTGCCGAAGTCATAGTCCTCGGGGACTTCAATACGAATAATACCAATTGCTTAGGGTCACGTGCTACCTAGTTCGCGGCAAGAGCTGTGTTTAACTTTGCTCTAGCAAATAGTCTGTCTCAGAAAATAAGTTTCATACAAATTTCATTTTCATTTCAGATGGTTAAGAAGCACACTCGTCTACCGAACGTGGACAGTCACATGCCATCAAAGCCGATGCGTCTCTAGGGTCCTCTGATTGTTTGGTATGGAGTGTAGTGCCCATTAAACGTCCGGCTAGCAGACTTGCGACCCGACGCTTTTGCTACTACAAGTTAGCGGATTGGGATGGAATGCTATACTTTTTTGCATCCTATCCATCTTACACACTCTGGGCAATTTTTGCCATCCGTCCCTACCGCCATTACACATGGGGAATGATTCTCTGGCCCACACGGCAAAAGAGAAAGCCGGTCTCTTGGGCATTCCTTTTGCCTCAAACTCGACTTTGGACGACACAGGGAAGACACCGCCTACCATCCGCCTACCGTCAGAATTCAATATCAGAAAGATTTTATCAGCAAAATACTATCCACCATCTATTTCCTTGGACGTTCATAACTCAAGTGGGCCGGATTGCATTTCTCCATTGGTGCTATGAACATGTGCCCCGGAGTTAACTCCAGTGCTAGTACAGTGCTCTAGCTAGTCTGTTTTGATACTCCTACCTTAAAGGCGTATTCCCAGTCTCATGGAAGTGTAGCTTGGTCAATCCAATCCCTAAAAAAGGTAATAGCTCGGATCCAGCTAACTATAGGCTTTTTGCCATTATCTCGAGTCTCTCCAAAATAAAAGAGAACATCATTAACCGACTGCTCCCAAAGTACCTCGCCAGTTGATAAATGATATATCTGCTGGTGGCTTAATGTTATATCTTCCGCACCGTTGGGCAGCAGTTATTAAAAGCAAGGAAGAGGGTCTGGCAATTAGTATGGATATGGCAAAAGCCTTTGATCGGGTATGGCACAAGGAGCTTTTTTCGAAAATTTCTTCATATAGGCTTCCCAAGAGTTTATGCAAGTTGATCACCAGCTTTATTAATTTGCAGAGCAGACATGTCTGTTCGATATTTTCAACATACATTACATACATACACACATATATATACATACATACATAGCATTGGGAATTCTGTATATTCCAGCAGTGCAGGGCTCTCTCGGGGAAACGTAAACGAACGTCGAAAGAAACACGTGTCTTCCAGAAAGACCTTCCAGGATATTGTCTCAGAATGGAGTGAATTGTACCTCGTTCAACAAAATTCCCTAAAAACACAAGTTTGCGATTTTAACACTAAGATAACTCAATTTGTTGTCACCACTCGTCGCTATGATTCTTCTTAATGCCTCGCCAAGTATACTGGGCCTCGACATTTCGAGCGATTGTCAGTTTCGTAGTCATCTGGAGATCAAGACTCAGTTGGTGTCTATGAAATTAGGAGTGATCAATAGAGCAAGGCAGTATTACAGGCCTGGCCAAAAACTTGCGCTTGAAAAGTCTGGCCACACGTGGAATACCGTTCTCATCTCTTGTTCGGATCACCCCAATATTAGCTCCTAGCGTTTGACCGCGTACTACGGAGAACCGTTCGGACTGTCGGGGACCCGGTACTCTGCGAATGGCTGAACTCTTTGGAATTACGTAGAGACTTGGCTTTTCTGTGTGTCTTCTACTGCATTTAGAACGGGGTGTGATCCGAAGAGCTATTTGATCTGATGCTTGCCGCCGAGTTTCATCACCATATAGCACGTTATTGCCTCATACCATCTCTAACACCTGGATAAATGGCGATCTTCCAATATGCGGCTTGTAAGGAACTTACTTCAGCGTGCCAGTAGAATGTGGAAAAAACTTCCTTCTGCGATACGTCCAGATCAATACGAAATGGTTACTTTAAAAAAAAGTCATATATATAATCACACCATCAATGCCGGCAAAGCTCTTGTTAATCCTCGGATGTTGCAAAGAGTTCATGGGCAGCTGTGGCCACATATCATCGGTGTCCTGCAAGCTCGTTTACTCTCCTCTCTATACATATATAAATCAATCCAATTATATCATTCAAGAGTTTTTAGATCGAAATGTTTGGAACTTGGTCTACTGACTACATTGACCTTTTTATAATGTTATAATTAATGATTCAAAAGCGAATTTAAATGCCTACTTTTTTAAAGATAAGCTTAATTTGAATGCCAATAAAAATAATATAATAAAATGACATCGTCTTAGAATATAATATTGATTTCGTGTTTACATTGCAGTCACGAAAACGCCGATATAGTAAAACATCGCAGCGGCCACCGTCCGGAACAAGTGCACTCGAATAAATCACACGTGATTTATATTCATTCGAGAATTTCTGATTCTGAACACTTTTATTTTACAATGGTTTTGTTTTTATTTAAAATTATCGTTCTTCTATTTTTGAAAAGTTATTTTGATTTAAAATAAATAGTTTGTCTGTTACAGCACTGGAATATATACAATGAAAAAGAATAATTATTCATTCTTTATAATTTCTGGGAAATAATAAAGATTAACGATAGAAACATTGTCTAACTTACCTGTTACCTTACTTAACTGTTTTAATATAACATTACCTATAATTTAAATGTAGCTTAACATAATTCGGATACTCTTAAAATAGATAATCTCATAGAAGATTAGCAAAAGTAGCTGTTACAGCAACGATTCGTGCAGCGAGTGAGAGAGCTGGAAGCCCGAACTACCTCTTCCTTCACTCTCCTCCACTCTTCCCCTTTTCTTATGTCTGAATAACATATTTACCAAACTTTATTTTTATGTAAAAGTTTGGTTGGTTAAAAATATTTTCGCGCTTAACTCAACATACATTTATTAAAATAATAAAGTATTAAAAAGAATTTCATTTTATCTAACTTTAGCAATCTTTAATAAATATAGTGATTAAAATTTTAATTGAAAAATAATTACAATTGAAAGACATTTGTATATAAGTAATCTTATATTCATTCGTCTAAGCTACTTTGATACTGTAATTTATTAAATAAAAGATAAATTCATTAATATTCACATATTGATATCTATTTCTAACTTATAATAAACTTAACTAAACATTATACTTTAAACAAAACAAATTAAAACGTAAACAATTAAGATGTGAAGTGAAGTGTGAAGAAGACGTAAACACTACGGAGTATGGTTGCCAATATGATTCCCCTGTGAACAATATCAAGTTTAAGTTAAAAAACATTTAATATACTCGTAATATTAAAATTATCATAACAAAAAGTCAAACCAATTTATACGCAATCCAAGCAACCGTGGTGTTTTCTAGACGTGGTCCCATCAGTGGATGCATTTGACCGAAGTAAATTGTAAACCAGCTGCAAAACCACACATGTAATTAACACATCTACGGCCTCCCGAAAGAAAGCTCACTCGCCACATACTCTGGACCTTTACTGAAGACTACAAAATGAGATACCTAGGTACTTACACTCGGTATAAAGAAATTAAAAGAAAATAAGTAAAACCAGTTGATAAAGCATATTTAACAAAGTATAAATTAGTAATAATTATTTCTACTTACAATATCCACATACAAAACGCAGCAAGTCTTATACAGGATCGCACTATGCTGAAATATAATATAGTTCTTCTTGAGTAGTATAAAAGGGTTCATGTTTATAATTATAAATCAAGAAACTAACCCTTTATTTGGTCCTTTTGTCACAAAAAAAGGTACAACGATCAGCATGAAAGCAAAAAAACCAGTGATGACGTATAACGGAACTAAGAAAAGCACCTTGACTTCTGGTTTTGGGTCGTCTCTTTGGATTGGATGGATCGTCTCTAGATATCCGTCTTCTGTGTCCTGCTCCTCAAGTATCGATTCCTTCGTCGTTAAAGATATAGTTGGTAAGTATGTCTCAGTTGTTGTTACTTGTCTTTTATCGCGGAAGTTTTCGTAATCAAATTGAGAATAGTCGTGTATTTGTATAGCTTCATTATCAATATCTTCGTTTGTGAGGTCGCTAATTTCTAAAGAAATTGGTTAAGGACAAAATTGTTTATTTTCTTTCTTTTATATATTCATTGCAAAATTACGATATGTGGTGATGTGATCAATAATTATGTATTTTGTATGATATGAACTTTTCCACATATACTAAATTATAATGATTATCGGTCAACGAGAGCGAGGCGTGAGCTATGAAGCAATTACAATAGTCTATATAAAATCATTATAGGTATACCATAATCTTTCACTGGCGTCTGCATAATATAAGGATCGATTGAGCCGTATTTCTCTCTTCTATTTTCAGTCATTGTAATGTTTTTTATATTTTTTACACTTATAAATTATTGTTTCTTTTCTTTTATGATTCTATATATAAGAATTGTGTAAAAATATCTTTTCTTTTTTTAAATGTCATCAATTCGTGACGAAAAAGTATTTTTTACAAATAGTCAGCCAGTTTAGCCAGTTTTTTAATCGTCAAATCAATGTATTTTATGTAATGATAGCTTAGATAATCATTTTTTCCTATAGTATAGATGAAAGTTACTTGTTTTTAGTATTAACTTACAAATCCAGAGCTACAGTCTGTTAACCGTTTTATTCTCGTAACAAAAATCCCATCCAAAAAAAAAGTCACATTTTCAATATTTCATTATTATACATTTTATTAACCATATCCTTTTCTATGAAAGAGGCGGACAAACGGGCGTGCGGGTCATCAATGGAAGGTATTCCCAACCGCTCACGAACTCTTGCAACTTCCGGGGACTCGCAAGGGAGTTTGTTCCTCGTTTTAGTAGTATGTGGAAAAGTAAAGTTCATAGAGGTCTTCTGGTCATCGAGGTGATACGGATGGGATTCCATGTGCACTGTGCGGTGTGGAAATTGTGGGGCGGGCATCAGATCAAATTGCTCTTCGGAACACTCCTCGTTCTAAATGCGATAAAAACGCACAAAGAGGCTACATCTCTACGCTATGCCCGAGAGTCCAGCTACTCACAGAGCAATGGGTCCCCAACTATCCGAACGGTTCTCCATTGTAAGCGGTCAAAAGGTAAGCGTTAAAAAGCCGACACCGGACTTGCGTCCTATAGAGCGCAATACTTTGGCCAGGCGCAATACTTTTTTTTTTGTGAAAAATGAGCAAACTTGTATCCTTTGGGGGATTAAACTGAACGAGGTTCATTTCACCCCATTCTGAGACTAGCTATTCAAAAGGAGTTGTCTATTGAAGACAGATGTTTCTTTCGGTACTCGTCGACATTTTCCTGAGAGTCCTGCATGACCGGATAATACCGCATCCCCAGTGCTGTCATACGCATAGTAATGTATGTTGGAAATATCCGACATATCATTGATGTGCTGGGGGAACGGAGTTTGGAATAGCACGCAGCCTTAAGTACACCGACTTTCACGGGTTTGAGGTCCGAACAAAAATCGTCGAGAACGACCTGTATGCTCCGCCCAGTGAGAATGCTAATGATCCACCTACATTAACTCTCAGGAAGCCCATAGGAAGGCAGCTTCAAAAGAACCCTTTCTAACATAATACCCCATTCTTCTTATATTTTATAAAACAACCCAAAAAACAGTCCTCTATAAGCGCTCTTGCCAAAGAAGAATATAAAATTATTATTTTGATACAAAAAATCAGTATTTTTGTAATATATTAAATCAATCTTATTATAACATTCAAGAGTATTTATTTGATCGCAATGTTGGAACTTGGTATGTTAACTCATCTGTAGGTTAGGTATCATAATGTTGACATGAAACATAGTTAAATTTTATTTAAAAAGAACAACTGTTGAATTTCTGGCTGACTTTTCTCAGCGAACACCATTCCGAGCTGATAGCTTACTCACGGACTGACTACACTGGTCTTTTAATAATGTGATAATTAACGATTCATAGTGCATATAAATGAATCTTTGAAATAGAATTAGAATTCGAATATTTTATTATTTTATTGAGCTAAGTGTGAGAGTATTTTTATCAGCCAAAATAAAAGCCAAAATAAATGTTCAGCCCATAAACATTTTTTTTTTGTACAGTAAATGAGGAAGAGTAGAGAAGAGAAAATTATAAGGGAGTTTGAGCCTCGAGCAAGAAGTGTAAATAAAAAGGGAATTTAAGCCTTACTCATTGCAAGAAACGTTGCTTTTAAAGCTACTGTAGACATCTTTTGTAAAGGGATTATAATAACAAATTTCGCTCAAATAAACAGAGGATACCAATTTGTAGGGTATCCAAATGATGTTAGGCTACGACTATTATTGTTTCGCTATCATTATATTAAAATTATGTCAGATAATATTTCTATTATTAATATAAATTATTTCCCAGAAACTATAAATATATAATCATTCTTTTCTATTGTATATATTTTAGTGCTTTTGAACAAACGAACTATTTATTTTCAATCAAAATAACTTTCAAAGATATAAGAACCATAATTCTAAATAAAAAGAATAATATTGTAAAATACAAGTGTTCAGAATCAGAAATTCTCGAATGAATATATATCACGTGTGATTTATTCGAGTGCATTTGTTCCGGAACGTGGCCGCAGCGATATTTCGTTTCCCCACTGCAATGTAAATACAAAAACAATTAAATTCCAAGATTTTATTTTCAGAATGCGGTGAAAGCATAAAAAATACATATATTTTCTGTCCAATTACTCAGACATATTCAATAATATTTTAAATGCTCTAAGTTAAATTTCATTAATATCTTATGGGTTCCAAAAAAAATATGTGTGTTTAATATAATATTATGCAAAAGTAATATAACAAAATTCATCCGCCATTTGCGAGGTCAAACTGATCGAATATCAGAATTCAAATCATAACATCCTTTCTGCTCCGGAAATTGAACTCAGAAGCGGCCGTTTGACCCCGACCCCTAAACTGACACCCGTGTTAACGCAATTTTGACTCCCTTCTTTGACAAAACATTACGTTACATGAAATAATGTGTTATTTGATTTGATTGTCTTATATTTTTTATTTATTAAATTTTTTTTAATACATTTTTTATTATTATCAATCGTAAACACTAATTTCAATAATGTTAGGAAAATAGGTAAAAATGTAGCCTAAGTTACTCCTTATAACATTACCTATCTGTCAAGGAAAGTCCAGGAAATTAGCAGGACCAAGCGCATAGAGAGACTGTCCGTTTGAGAAAAAAAATTTTTTTTTCAAACAAAAAAAAAAAAAGAAAAGTAAGTATGTAAATTTTAATTATATGTATAGATTCGAAAAGTTAATTATAGAGACGATGACTCAATTGAAGAGCGAAGTTACCCTGATATCCTAGGTTCGAGTCCTGGTCGCGATTTAAAAAACTCGTTAAAACATTTAGTCCACAGCTATTAAATTCAAATACGAAATAGAATATGAATATTTTATCAAATCTGTGTGGGCGACCTACAAAATTGTACCTTTAAAATCAATTCATGACCCCAGAGGTCGATTACAACTGATCAATGGAGATAACATTTAGTAGACCATGGTTAGATGCTGGAAATGTACCATAAATGATCATCACGACTCTATCGATATTACCAATAAATTTGTTGCTGTATTTCCCAGTAGAGATAGTATCCTAGAGTACCGCTGCGTACGCTCTACCTCAAGCTAAATTCTATGAAAATGGAGTTTGAAAATACATTTTTTCTTACATAGAGTTTATTCATTAACTCTTGGTTAATCAAGAATTGTGGGTTACAATAGATTGACAAGAAAATGTATATATTTATAATGGCGCTTCTCAAATATACTGGTGTCATAAAATTATGAATACAGACAAACAAACTATATATTGATAAAATAATATTAATAAAACTAGCTCCATACCAAGTATTCGCTTGTAATGAAGACATAGTACGCCACGCCCCCTCTAAGCGGATAATTGAGTCATTACAGTGCGCGCGCGCATAGCCATCGATCGATCAGATATTGATACAGCCTCGGGATCGCATAAAGCTATCCTTATTATTATTTATATTAGATCTCTATTAGATAATGCCCTGTATTATTAAAGCCAACAAACAAAATATCGAAAATCATATTTTATTATTAATAAAATTAAAGATTATTGTAAAAAAAAGTAATTCGTCTTCTTTCTAATATATGTAGAAACGTTGTAGAACATATTTCTTATCACAACTTTAACACTAAACCGGTCAAATTGACCGTTCTTAAACTTTTGTGAATCTTATACATTTTTAAACGTTATAATATCGATACTAAACCACATGACAACTCTTAGAATATGCATATAATATTTTTTACACTCTTTACTTTTAGTTATTTCCATTATTACCTGCGTTATATAACAAAATAACTTTTAATTACCGGTCAATTTGACCACGTGCGGTAGGAACAGGTACACAAGAATTGTCGGTAGGTTTAGTGTTAATTTACACAAAATAACAGATTACTTTGACATAACTTTATCTTGAATTAAAAATGCTAGCTATAGACTTTGTTAATTACATGGACTATCCTATCGGAGATAGGAAATCCTATCCTTCGTAGAAACAGATTCATAGACGGTAGCGCCACCTATCCGGTTGACTTATCCACTATAGTCTCAAAAGTATAGTATGAATATGATTTTAATTTATCGATTTTAAAATATTAAAAACTAGTTGTGCCCTCGACTCCATTCGTGCTTTTTTTTGTCAGACTTCCAACCATCTTATTTGTGCAGATCGTATATAGCTAATGTTTCGGAAATTCAATAAAATTCAGCTTCTTAATAATATTTTTATCGAATGTTTAGTGCAACAAGCATTAATTTTAAATAAAAGTTATCACAGTATCTGTAAAAAGCTCATCGATAGCGGATAAGCCGTTTCAGAGACAAACGCAAAGACAAATAAAAACAAAAAAATCAATGTTTTAAATTCTATTCGTTGCTAGAGACCCCCAAAATAATTTTTAAATATCTTCTTCGTACAGACAGCCAACAGTCACACATTTATTATATATATATAAAAATAATATAAACAAATAAATCATGATTTTATAAATATATTATTTTAATAGTCTAAAATTTTATATCTAAATAGAATACTATTTTGTATTTATTTTGTATTCATAACATATCATAAATCGAATACAAAAAAAAATACAATAGAATACGCATAAATACTAATTATAACCAAGTGACAATAAAAACAAAAATGTATTTATTTTAAAAATGTACACCCAATATAGCCACAAAAACCAAAAATAAAGCCACAAATATCTCAATTAATCGGTAGATCACGCCACAACAATACAATCAAAATACAAGTGAAAATGTGAAAGCCAATGCACAAATCCCGTGATATCGTTAAAGATCAAAATAACATTTGTACCGAAATCATTTATCAGACTGATTCTCTTTTATTCAACGTCCCCCGACCGAGTCAGCCCAATTGTTGGGTTGCGCACATGTTGTACAAGAAAGCGATTTTTAAAAACTAAAATATATATATATATATATCAGATTTTATGTGTTAAATTATTTGATTGTTTATTTTATTCTTTATATTCTATATATATATATATATATTTATATATATATATCAGATTTTATGTGTTACATTTTTTTTATTGTTTATTTTGCCTTTTTGTATATTATATATTTTTTATTAAACCAAATTGTTTATATATGAAATTTTATGTAAAAATTTTTCGAGTCTATTTAGTTCAAGTTTATAGTCCCAGGTTCAAATCCAAGATGGGTTAAATGATTATATAAAATCATTTTGTATAATCATATATATATAATTTCCATTACAATGTGTGTCTGTTTGTTATTTTTCATGAAATAAAAAATTGATTGCATATATATATGTAACAAATTTCGTGTCAGTTCACCTCAATGTTAGAGAATGTATATATATATATATATAATTCCGCTGCCGCTCATGTCCGTCTGTCGGTGAACAAAATAACATCACGCTAATGTGTTTCCAGGGAATGGTTTCTTGTGGGGAGATTGTCATTAATACTCGTTGGTGGAGACGTTCAGATTAAATTTTAATATCTGTATTAAATCATACAATAAATTAACTACTTTTTATTATTATTATTATAAAGTGCTTTGAATTATTTTATAAGAAACATTACGAGATAGATAGCTATTGCCCGCGATTTCGTCTGCTTTATAAACTATTTCACATCAACTATAGAACTTGGAATGAATTAAATGTATAAAAAATAATTTCTCAATAAGAAAAAATAAGATTATTAATAGAGATAAAATCTTTTAAGTTGAATCAAACAATATATATCTACAAAGTTTCATTGAAATTGTTTCAGTGGTTAAAAATTAGCGCAAACTAACATTGTGACACGATATATATATATATATAACATCAGCTATCCTTCATTGAAAGTCCTATTAAAATCAGTCAAACCGTTTCAAAGATTAGTCGAAACAAATAGTCAAGCAGACAAAAAATAAGTAAAATAAGAATCATATATACTTTCATATGCACTTAGCTGTTAATTACAAATTTATATATATATATATATATATATATATATATATATATATATATTCACACTTCAATTTTATTTATATATATATATATATATATATATATTATTATAACAGATATTTTTTAACTAATCGAATTGATCAAACAAAGCAATCAAAATGGCAATTTCTAAACACGAGTCCATTCCGTCTCCCTCCTCTCCCGCAATATTGGGACCGGCCATCTAAATGATAATAAGGGTCCGTCTTACAATAAAAATTATTGCGCCCACTTTATTTTATTACACTTTTTATTGTATTCAAATATAAAGACAATATTTTTCCCCCATTCGTAGGTTTTCTATCTAAATTTACACCCCCCCCCCCCTCTTCTCCGTGAAGTGTGGAAAGCTTATTTTGGTGTTTGTGTTATTTTTACCTTATTATTTTTGTTATATGTTAAATATAAATTAGTTTTTTTTCATTACAACTCGCACTATTTTGTAACTTTGTTTCCCATATATAAGAGCTTTTTAGGCTGTTTTTAAGATTAATTAAAAAATTAAATTTAATATAAGTTAATTTGAAATTACAAACAGACTTAAATTTTATTTGTATATATGTATATAGATATAGATAGATTAGATAGATAGATAAGAACTATATTATATATCATCGACCTTAAAATCACTTATGAAATTTTAAATTAAATCCTCAAACATTTAACAAATCTTAAAACCATTAAGACATTTACTTGCTTTATTTAAATATAAACATAATTACTTTAAAATTACACAAGCACTTAATAAACACATTAACACCTACACAATGTATGATTAACCAGCAGATGTTTACTTGTTAAGAGACAAAGCCACCCTTATCTCCCTTTCAGATCGCAATCAGTGCCGCCATGTTTGGTGCCATTATGAATCGTGTTGCCGCCTTTTTTTTTTCCATTCGCTAGGCTCAGATCGCGCTGATAAGTACTTTATTATTATGATTTTTTAATCTGTTCCTACTGTTTTTAATAATATTGTAATAATTTTTATATTTTATATTTTTTTTAATTGTTGTGTATAGAATTTTTGAATGTTTTTTTGTATGTAAAATTAATTAAACGTTTAAAATAATAAGCTCTTCTTGTTTATAAAGCTCGTTTTTTTCTTTATTTAAAACTAATTAAGCATATTTAATTATAAACTTTTCTTATTATATTTAAAATTCGATATTTTCTTAAGTTTTTTATATATAAAACCATTTTAATAATATTTTTAATAATATTTTGCTATTAAATATAAATAATCGTTTTATTTATTAAGCTTATTTTTAATTTAAAAATAATTAAACATTTTTAATAAAAAGCGTATTAGATATAAAACTCGTTGTTTTTAACGTTTTATTTTTATATAAAATTAATTAAAAAAATTTTAATAATAATCTTCTCATTACATATAAAGCATTTCGTTAACAACAGATTTGTGGAGAGGAGAAAATTGGAAAAACAAGTTCCAGCACCAAAGTTGGTCTCTAAGTAGATTTTCCAATTCCAAACTCGTTACAACCAGAAAGGAGTTTTCTGTTTCCGATCTCATTTATACCTCACGACACGATGACGACTTTTATAACGGATGATGTAAAAGTATTCATTGTCTTTCTTATATATATATATATATATATATATATATATATATATATGATTTTTTTAGATTAATCTATTACAATAAAAAATCACTTAAATTTGTTGTGTGGTTCTTCTTAGATCATTTGAATACTTACTTACTACAAGTTGCAGTCTTTATATCACTTATTATATAAGTATGTATCAATACTACTCACACTTACATTTGATACTGTGATTGGTGTTGATACAAAGTGGATAAGATATAAATAAATAATGATATGGAACGTTTAAATATATGATAATTAATTTTATTTTAATAAATTATCGTTAATATAAACGGGACTTTTTTTCACTTGAACTCCACAGACAATTTATTGGTGAACTTCAATGAACTTAGTGGAGACGGATGAAAATGTCCGCACGAGTTATTTATTATATCTTTTGAAAGTTAATATATTATTTAAAAAATATTATTTCATAGCAAATACAAAAAAAAACGTTATTTAATATATCAGAGTCGGACATTTTATAAAATCTTATGTATTTAGAAATAGATTTTCAAAAACTATAATCGCATCGATTTGTTAAAACCATAGTAGCTTAAAATCCAATGCTAGTTTCTGATTGGTTGATGATATAAAAGACAACCAATCAGAGCTCTTCAAAATGTTACATCATGTTTAAAGAAATAACCAAATATAACATATTTATTAAAATAACTTATATACTTATAATAACATCTACTTCATTAATAACTTTAACACTTAATTAAAATGCACTTTTGCAAAATAAACACAAATGAGTAATTATTTGAACATCACTAGGCCGTAATGGTGTTACTTCCGCCGCCGCCATTAGTGGCTATTTCCTGTCAGCTTCCGGTTAAACAGCGCCATTGTGGCACTTTCTAATAACTACGTATCATTTATCTTATTCCATTTTAAAAATATTATTTATTATTAAATAAAAAATAGCACATTAAATAGAATAATTCAAAAAATTAAAACAATAGAATGGATGAATAATAAAAACCAAATTAAATATTTCATAAAAAAAAACAAAGAAAAAAAAAACAAAATATGCAATGGCGAGATTCTTCCAGGCTAATTATTAGTCATAATATAAAAATAGATCAGAATAAAATAATTATATTTTAAAAATAGAATGGATGAATAATAAAAACCAAATTAAATATATAGATTAGAAAAAAAAAACAAATAATAAACACACTATGCAATGATGAGATTCTTCCAGGCTAATGGTCTGTCATAATACAAACATCGATAAGTGGCGGAAGCGGTTGAGATATCGATTACTTAACGTGACTTGCGTTCAGAAATTATAATATATATATAATAGTAATAATAATCTATATTAAGTAGATCAGAAAGTTTTTTTTTTCTTTGCCAAATTTTGTCTAGATTTTTTATCATACAGCCAATGTAAATAAAAACTTTTTGAACTAAATATTTAAATAAAAAATAATTATAAAATCTTTTACCTCACGGCAAATATAAAAAGAAATTAAATACATTTTTTTTTTAATTCAAATTAATAATTATTGAAAGTATCGATTTAAGTCTTGTGAAAATAATCTTTTATAAAAAAAATACAATAAAGAAATAGAATTAAGTTCTCTAAATTTAATGAAATTATGTCTCTATTAATATCTACTCTGTGCTAATTGATCGATTCTCTACTAAAATGTACTCTGTGTTAATCGGGATGACTCGTAAACGACCAATATCATTTTCATACAACAAACAATATCATTTTCATACAACAAACAAGATGGCGGTTTATTCAAGCATTATAAATCATGCCACATTCTTTCTATTTTAATAGGATATTATAAGCTTATTTCTTATTATTGTTATCTTTAAATTTAATGATTTTTTAATTATAAAAGAATTTATATATGAAACAGATACTAAAATTTGATCAGAATCAAAAATCAGATCAGAAGATCAGAAAAAAAAAATACTATTGACAATTTTAACCAATCAGAGCGTATGACGTCACGCCTAAGTAAACAACGCCTTGTCAACTATCTATCTTTGAACTTCGTCATGATCTCTTAAGTGTTTATTAATTTCTGCATAATTTAATTCATTGATTTGCTTTTTGTGATAAAATTACAAAATTCAAAAATTTTAGTAAATAGATTTTATTAAGCCAAGCTCATTTGGCCGAAAATGAATTTGTTGGTCCTGTGTGAGATTAATAGAATAGAAATGAATGTGGAAATTAGTTTGTTGACTCATTTGCAATATTAATATTAGGTAAATATTATAAAATTACATTTAAAAAGAGCTACTGTTGACTTTCTGGGCCGCTCTTAGAATATTCCGAGCCGGTGTTAACTCACGGACTGACTACACTGACCTTTTTATTGTAATAATTAATTCAAAATTGCATGAAAATATCTACTTGAATAAAGATTTGAATATGAATGCAACAAATAATAACTTCTTACAAGAAAGAATAACGAAATAACTTCGTTCATTGTTGTTATTTTTAGTGATCAGTAAGCATTTTTATCACTTACATTAATTTAGAGTATAGCAAGTTACAATTACTATTAAGAAAACAGCCATACTATTTTACAAACTCTTGGCTTTAATTGAGCTGAGCGTTAGCGAAGCTCTTAACCGTTTGGGAATCAATTTTATCTCGCCACATCACATAAAAACTACTCGGTCGATTTTCACCAAAATTGGCATTGCTGTAACTCTTGTTGACGGGCTTCTACAGAAAAAAAAATGATTAATAAAATCTTGATTTGATCAAAAGTTATGGTCGAAAAACTGAATCCCCATAGACTTAAGCTTGACTGTTCTCGCGCGAGCTTGCCGATCGTCTTCCTCAATATGAGCTGAGTCGCTTCGTCACATACAAACTACTGGAGCGATTTAAGTCAAATTTGACAGCAATGTAGAACTAGTAAATAAGCACCTACAGAAAAAACATAATGAAAATAACTTGATTAAATCAAAAGTTATAAAGAAAAAACCAAGAGACTCGTGATTGTGTCACTCGTAGTCCAACTTTCATGGAGACAAACTTTTTCAATTAATTGTTTATTATTGGTATTAAATATCTATTTCCTTTTATTCTTTTTTAAAGGATTTTCCTACGCTCAGCTCAATTCCCGCCACGCACGATGGGCGGATCTTAGTAAGTACGTATAAATCATTTTGAAAATCTCAAATTCAAATGTCAGCTGTTCATTTTAAACTAATAACTCAAGTTGTCATATTCTATAGTTAATAAATTTTAGTCAAATATAAAAAATATCATAGATTAGTGAATTTCAAGCAACCGAGGGGTCTGGCAGGCGAGCTTTATCCGCTTATCTCTGTCTATGTTTAGATCATAAATAAATACTGTGATAGATGTTGTTATTGGTATGTTTTTTGCACACTCCTCTAGAAAATATGGACAAAGGAACCGCACTCCTCCAAAAAATATGCACAAAAGAACCGCACTCCTCCAAAAAATATGTAGAAAGGAAACGCACTCGTTCAGAAAACATGTAGGTTATAGTATAGTAGATTTCTTCATTGACCACACAACATTTACTTAGGCGTGACGTCATAAGCGCTATGATATTTAAGATGTTTTTAGTCGAAATAAGTGAAAATAAAATACAATTATTCACATTAAAACTTAGTTTATTGCTGATATAAAAATTTTCAACAGAACAAGTGTACCTAGTATATAAAAAAGGATTTTAATTATGCGTATTACATAATTGTGACATTAAAAATCACACTTATTTGATGTTAATAATAACCACAGATAAGCAAAGAATGTACAGATTATAAATAACAATTATATAATTGTGACATTTAGAATGACACTTATTTGACGTTAATAGTAACCACAGATAAGCAAAGAATGTACAGATTATAAATAACAATTATATAATTGTGACATTTAGAATGACACTTATTTGACGTTAATAGTAACCACAGATAAGCAAAGAATGTACAGATTATAAATAACAATTATATAATTGTGACATTTAGAATGACACTTATTTGACGTTAATAGTAACCACAGATAAGCAAAGAATGTACAGATTATAAATAACAATTATATAATTGTGACATTTAGAATGACACTTATTTGACGTTAATAGTAACCACAGATAAGCAAAGAATGTACAGATTATAAATAACAATTATATAATTGTGACATTTAGAATGACACTTATTTGACGTTAATAGTAACCACAGATAAGCAAAGAATGTACAGATTATAAATAACAATTATATAATTGTGACATTTAGAATGACACTTATTTGACGTTAATAGTAACCACAGATAAGCAAAGAATGTACAGATTATAAATAACAATTATATAATTGTGACATTTAGAATGACACTTATTTGACGTTAATAGTAACCACAGATAAGCAAAGAATGTACAGATTATAAATAACAATTATATAATTGTGACATTTAGAATGACACTTATTTGACGTTAATAGTAACCACAGATAAGCAAAGAATGTACAGATTATAAATAACAATTATATAATTGTGACATTTAGAATGACACTTATTTGACGTTAATAGTAACCGCAGATAATCAAAGAATGTACAGATTATAAATAACAGAGGATACTTGGTGGAAACGTTTAAAATTCCGTTCAGTTACAAACGATGCTTCGGGCGATTGCGCTCGTCCCTCATTTTATATTATTTTTGTTCATGTGAACGTGATTTTTTTAACTTTATCTTATGTCCTAGACTCTTTGGTTTAGATATGTCTAGTGTTGCACTTTATATTTGGGTGTAAAAAAATGAAAATTTACTTTTAGAGTTAAAATACTTTTTGTTGTTAGAATCAAGACTTGTATTTCTGAAATTCTTTTATTTTTTGCGCCAAATTAAAGTTTGATTTCTTATTTCGGTGTAGAAATAAGCTCTATGCAATAATATAAAGAACTCTTTATATAATATAAGTATTTATTTATAAAACTGTTAAGTTTCTGTGTGTGTGTTTCTGTGTTTCTATCTTTCTCTCTTCTTAGCATAGCATTCCGAGCTGGTAGCTTACTCACGGACTACACTGACCTTTTTAATGTAATAATTAGTTCAAAAGTGCGTGTAAAAGCCTACTTCAAAAAAGATATGAATTTCAATTTGAAAAAAACACTAAGTTGTTTTAAGACAAACAAACCAACGAAACTTGACCAATTGATAGGTCGTTAGTCTGTAGTATCCGTTAGCACAAACATATTAATAAGATTTTATTGGAAATTTATTGTAGGATGAATTTGAACGTTTAGTGGGAGCTTGTTGAAAAATACATCATAAAAGAATTACTCGCTTTTTTTAAGTCGAGTTACAAGAAAAGCTTGCGTATGTTCCTCATTAATAGTATTAGATAAAATTATTATTAGTCGCTTCATCGTCTCTGGCTACCAAGGATATGGCTTGAAGTTAAATAAATAAATAAATACAAATAATATTATTAATTAATATTTAAAATTAGTTTTCTCTCGTATTCTTTTAATATGCTTTACTTGTTTTCTCTTTTTTTTCATATCAATTATGATACAAAAGAATAAAGGAATTAAGAAAAAAACATGAAAAACTTAACATTTGTCATTTTTTATTAGTTTAATGAAGTTAATTAATTAATAGTTTAATAATAAATTAATTGAAGTTAAATAATAAATTAATTAATACTGGGCGGTTCTTCTCCGTAGATCTATCTATCTACTCTTTGAAACTAATTTCATGTGTAATGAGGTTGAAATAAACTTTGCATTAAACAATTGTGCAGACAAAATGGCGGCGAAATAGTTTCCTCGTACGCTGATTATATGTTCGCAGTTTCTTACCACCTCAAGCAGTAAACGTTCTAGAACAAAAATTATAATAATAGGTAAAATTTTATTTACAGTAATAGAAAAAGGTTAACTGTCAAAAGAAATGGCGTCCAGAAATCAAATAGAACATACATTTTTGATAAAATTCCAGGACATGAAAATTATTAAAAATATATAATAAAAAAACTCGAAAAATAAACAAGATAATGACAACATTAATTGGCGCGCTCGGTTTAAACTCAATGACGTTAAATGAGCAAAACCACAAAATGCTAAAATGGCGCTGGCCGCTTCACCATTATATTGATTTCGACGCCATTAAAGCGAACCGGAAATTAAAAAGAAATAAAAACATATTGCTTTCCCGCGCGCTCCGAACTTCACCCAATTTGTACATGTTCCGTTTTGACACGAAACAATAAATGCGTGGAAAATCCAACTTAATTTAAAGGTAATAAAGTTTAATTTACTTTAAATATGTACATAATAAAATTGGTAATATGGGGTAGGTAGATTTTATTTGGCGTCGTGATGTGATTATTATATTATCGGGCGATAAAATGTAAAAAAGATATATCTTAATCATCTCATACGGGATTATTGTTATTAGTTGGTCTTATGGGTTTATTTGAACCAAATGTTGCAAAAAGGTTGGTTATCATTAACAGTTTTTTTTAACTACTAATCTTTTTTTGTAATTGAGAACAGGGTGATCTATTTTTTGTGGTTTAGTTAATGAGTACGCAGGTAAATGTTACTTTGACGTAAAATATAGGTTTAAAATTCTGTATAAACATAATAATAAACTATATATATTAAAAATTGACACAAACAGGACTCGAATCTTGAAATGTAAAACAGTTGACCGCTCTAAAACTTGAGCTATCATAGCGCTAATATAATAAAAAAAAATAGCCAACATCTATTAAAAATCTACCAATATTTATCTATACACATAAATAAAATTGA
Organism: Melinaea marsaeus rileyi; assembly: GCA_918358865.1. NCBI lineage: Eukaryota > Metazoa > Arthropoda > Insecta > Lepidoptera > Nymphalidae > Melinaea > Melinaea marsaeus. The sequence continues at coordinate 2,499,603 of OU911089.1, forward strand.
AGTGTCTGTTTGTAACAATTTAACAGCTTTTCAGTATGCAGTATTAAAAAAAAAATGTTTTCTGTCTGTTATTAAGATAGCTGATGTTAGCTACATTTATTTAAAAAACATTCCAGGCAAACTCGTGAACACACATATATATATATATATATTAATTTAACAAATTATCAGTTGTTTTAAAAGCCAATATAGTTGTCTATGATAAGTATCTATAGATAAAATTCATCTAATGAAGTATTCCCCGCGTGATTGTCGGATCGCTGAAGGGTTACACATGAAACACATTAGATGATAAACTAATGGATCAATATTTGCTATTAATATATCTAAGTACTCCTATCTGTCCGTCCGTTTCAGTAATCCTTTTAATAGGCGATTGTTTTCCTATCTATATATATAATTATACCATGATAAGGTAATGTCTACACTGCGACAATTAATAGCATATATATATATATATATATATATGTGTGTGTGTGTGTGTGTGTGTGTGTAAGTGTGTATGTTTGTTTAGTAAGTTTAACTTTATACATATTATGTATAATAAATTGTTTGTAAAAAGATTTTTATACAATATTATTTCTATAATTGCTATTAATTTTTGTAAATGTTATATAACATTGTGGTGTTTTTCATAAAAAATCTTATTTAAGTTGTTTCAAATTTCCTTATAAAATATTGTAAAATATTGTGAATTCATAAAAAACATTTTAGAGAAGGAATAAAGAAATAGTAATAAATATTATAAACAGCTAAGCACTTCTAATACAAACTGATCTAAAATCTATAAAACATGGCTTACAGCTGAAATTAATAAACGATCCTTAACCATTTTTGGCTATTAGGGATTGTAATCCTTGAGTTTTTAAGTAATCTTATTTTAATCTAGGATTCATAATAATCTTTAAAAGTTTGCCTTATTTCGACAAAAAATCTTCCTTCCTCCTTCATAAATGCTAAAACAACTAATAGTTGTGAAAATCTTATGAAAATCGGTATAGTAATTTATACTATATTTTTTGGAATAATACTAATAACAATATACCCATACTCAACTATCTGAAAAAATGTCAGTTGGTACTTTTGCTGTCTATAACGGTTATAGTTTAAATACAAGGCAAGCAGCGGGTAACAGTTAGTATTAAAAATATTTTTTGATATACAAAAAATCCTATCAAAAAAGTCCTGCACAATATAAAATTCACATATCTAGGAATTAAAAATTAAAAAAATGTGTATATATTACAAATGTTAATTTAAAATTAAAAGGAAATTTTGTTTATCATTATAATAAAAACATTAAAGATCAAATTTACATATATATATATACAGGGGCGTAGGTACGAAATTTTTACTGGGTGGGCAGGTTTGAAATCGTACCCCCCCCCCCCTAGTTTTTAATAATGTCAAAGAAAAAAAAGTTCTACCTTTTTGCCTCTAAAATGGTCTTGAACAAATTTCCATTGAAACAATAAATGTTCAATTTCATAATTTTATTCCTTTGAACAAAAAGCATGGGTGGGCAATGCCCACCCTGGAAAATTTCTGGGTGGGCAGCTGCCCACCCTGCCCACACGGTTCCTACGCCCCTGTATATATATATATATATATATATATATATATATATATATATATATATATATATATATATATTATAGTATAATTAGGGTTCAATGTTTTTTTGTTTGTTTGTTCGCGTATAATATAAAAATGTGGACCGATTTTGATGAAATATGGTATAATATGTTATTTTCAGAGATTAAAATCGAGTAAAATTGCGGAAAAATGCCTCCAACTTTAGGTAAAATAAAACATTGAGATCGTATGATTTTTACTTGTTGTACTGCCATCTAGCGACGAGTAACAAAAATAAGGCTACTGGTCAAAAGATGGCGCTACTATCGCGATACCCTACAACGTTGTTAGTGTTTGAACTAGTATCTTATAAACTCAATAGATGGCGCTCAATTTATCATTAAGGTCATTGAATCATAACGTTGCTATGTTCACTGTTGTTCAGTAGATTTCGCATTTTCCCACGAACCAGGTGTAGTTATTTATACGTACTTCCAAATCGTAAACTTGTTATAATAATTGACATAAAAATATACGAATACATATATAAGAGTGACAGTAATTTAACTATATTTTATTAGCAAAATTTATAATTCAGTTATTTTTTAAATACAATAATTTGTTGTGAATTATAATAAAAACAAAAGCACTAAATGAGTGATGTGTTGTGTGACAAAGTAGAAACTTTCTAGTATTATAATTTTAGTTTAAAATGAGCTGAATAAACTTTTAAATAAGTTTTACAAGTTTGACTTGAGTTGCAAATAACACAAAATGACAACGGACAGATTCCACAAGTAAGTATCCACATATTGGTATTTTGTATTATCACCATTCGTCACTTGATAAAAGATATCTCAGATAATTCATGTTATCATAATTATAATTCACATTTATAAAATTTACGATCTTGATATTAAGAGGTTGTTAAATTTCAATTTCGATGCGTTCTAATCTATATCTATAGATATGTAGATCTTTTTTTCTTTGTAATCTAAATTCTATTTATTTTAATCTAACATCTATACCTTAGTATATATTTAATATACAGTTTCTCCCAATTTGTCAGGCATTTTTAGTAAAGGTAGTATTTTATCAAAAGATTTTTTTACCTTCGGAATTCAAATTCTTTCTGGGTTCTGGTAAGCATCATTGAATTATCGTATATATACTAACCATTATATTTTGGTAACCGGAAACCGGAACTCCAAAAACCGTGGAATCACCATATAGTTTTAGAAATTAGCCAATTAGTAACAATAGTGAAGATGGATTAATTAAAATAATTGCGTCACGCTGTTTCACACCTACAATTAATTTCACTTTTTCATATGAAAAGAGAGTCAAAGGACAAAAAAAACTATTTTAAATATATATTTCTACTTTTTTGCCAAAACAGAGATGTCATTGTCAGTTTATTGTGTTTTCGTGGTAAAGTATTGATGAGTATTCAGTACACAACACGGCTTAAAAAACATACAAGCTAAGATTCCAATTTCCAAGTCGCTAATCAAGTTACTTAGAAATCTGATATTCTCTATACGTATCTTCGTGTACTAGAAGCGACATGCAATTTCTACGGTAACAAGTTATAAAGTCATGTTTTTGATAATAAAATTAAATTATTATAACGTATTATTAAAATAATTCGAGTTTTGAAACTTCAAGAACTTATTGTTTAATTAAGATTTTATTCAAAATTATAAAAAAAATTATTCAAGTAGACATTTACACGCACTTTTGAATCGTCAATTTTTACAATAAAAATTACAGCTCGGAATACTCTGAGAAGAGACGACAAGAAACACAACAGTAGATCTTTTGAAACGAAATTTAACAATGTTTGATATAATTTATCAACCCTGCAAAAGAATCAACTAAGTAAACCTCAAAATAACATAACTTCAAAGGTTTATATCCCAATCTTTTATCCTTACGGGATGGGATAATAACTATTCATATAATTATTTTTGTTTTATATTCACATACTGTTTGAATACATTGTTAGAACATTGAACTTATAAGCATCGAGCGTGTCTCCTACATAACATCCGGAATCGAAAACTAATGCCTACTTACAATATAATAAATATTAAAGGTGGTTTACTGGTGGTTCACCCTGCACTTTTATGGTTCAGCAATTATAACTATAATATTACTCAACGTATTATAAACCTTATACGTATATGATGAGAATTACTTTTCGTTTGACAAACCCTTATCAGCTTACCGACTGCGATCGCAGGTGCTGGGTTACCTTAGTTACTATCACACCCATACACAAAATATTAAAAGTTATATCAAATATGTCTCTGCTTTTTTGAACATAAAAAAATCTCTAGACCTTTCAAATATTACTCATATATTTTTTCTTAAATGATGTAATAAAAGTTGAAAAATCTGTAACTTCTATCATTAATATCAAAATACAATATGAACTTAATTTCCCTATGTGTATAATATTTATAAAGTTCCGTCTTTACCACAGGGGACCCAGGGCCCCCCACATCACGGGGCCATACATGACTGTCAGAATTTATTTTTAAATGTATCTAAAAATAATTTTATGAACAAAGAAATAATATACATAAAGTGAGCGGTAAGAGTCCTGTCTCTCTTACCGCTCACTTTATGTAGGCCTTTAGGAGGCCTCGAGTGACCTTCGAAATCACAGTATCTAAGATACTGGAGGAAGGTCACGTATAAAGCTTGAGGACCCCCCGGAGGGCATGTATGAAGAGGTTGATGTCTGGGGTCGAGGCGAAAAAGGTATGCATGGACCGTAGCGTTTGGCGCTCCGTCGTCTCTGGCTACCCCGCAAGGGATATGGCGTGAAGATAAATAAATAAATAAATACATGTTTAGCTCTGTCTATTTTAAGAATAAAATTATAGGGCCCCCTTATCAATGTTCCCAGGGGCCTCAAATTAAAAAAGGGCCCTGTGTTTATAATTCGAAATAATTTGAATACGGCCCTGTATATTAGTGATACACCTAATAAATTTGTTCACACGATGACATTGCTTCATGTGTTCAGGTGAAAGTTAATACGCTATTGTAAAACATTCATGGTTCACTTTTCATTATTTCCGGACATTTTATTTCACTTTTGTGTCTAAGTATTTAACGTCCATTTTGTTTCATGCTCTAGTTTGATATATTTTTAATTGCGTGTCACTAATTTGTTTACACAATTTTGTGTTATACTGTTATAGTCAAAATATGGACTATTTTTAATGTTTTCGATTCTGCTAGGTTTTTCTTTTTTACCTATTTACTATGGTAGATCGAAATGTATAAAACTTAGGGTGACTCGTTTGCAAGGTTGATATAATAATCTATATCAAACATTTAAAAAGATCAACTGTTGAGTTTCTGGCCGGCTCTGCCCAGTAGTAGCACTACGAGCCGGTGGTAGCTTACTCACGGACTGACTACACTGACCTTTATAATGTAATAATTGATTGAAAAGTGCATGTAAATGCCGACTTAAAAAAGATTTTGAATTTCATCACGAAAGTTTTAATACAACAAATATTTATTATATTAAAATAAATAATATTTAAAATATACTTAAACCTTTATGACGTTTACTGGAAAATACTTTTGGGATAAGATACACCGAAATAATACTTGTGACTGCTATTCAGGGATCCCTAGGGAATATTTTAGAATGGCGATTAAAATTTCATCACGTTTATCCCCTTCTTATGTTAACCTTACGTTTTATGCATCACACAGGACACTCAATCCTTTATTTCTAACCCCCGAAGTTTCAAATGAAAAAGAGCTGGATGCCACCTCCTTTCTCATTGCATCCCTCTCTTGGACAATTATCATTTAGCACAAATGAGTTGGTTCCGCCTAATAAGGACCATCTTTTCAAATTTCCCGAACTTAATATTTATATCAAAAGGTACACCGTGGTGCATTACTTTCGTGATGACAGTGGCTTTGTATAACCTCAGGAACTTTTTATAACCCGGTATAAAGTAGACTGATTTAGTTTTGTGTGATTTTTCTGATATACAATATCGAAAATCTTGCAGTTTTAATTAAGGACCTTATTAAGAAACGTAGTACATAACAAGGACCTGAGACGCACTTTTTAAAAACTATTTTTATATATAAATAGTACCTAGTTTTAGTTAGCAAAATATTTTCTATTTATATATAAACAACTAATCTGATAATAATGCCTGAACACATTGATTAATTTATAAGGAATAAGGATTTTCAAAACCGGCCTTTATTAAGCACTACATTAAATCTCAATGTTAAATTTCTTATTTTCAGAGCCGCCAAAGATGGCCTACTGGAGGTGCTTCGAGAGGCGACGAGAAAGGAATGCAATAATAAAGACGAGTCCGGTATGACCCCGACTTTATGGGCTGCTTTTGAGGGACACATCGAGGCCTTGAGACTCCTTTGTGGCAGAGGGTAAACAGACATACTAATGTTAACCAATTTGCTATATTGCAAAATGAAATGTATAAATTATTTATATATTTTCCACTATGACAATTTGCAGGACTATTGATACATACTTATATAATAAGTCCTGTAAAGACTACAACTTGTAATAAGTCTACGAGTGTTCCATACTTTGTATACTAAATTAAAATTACATAAATTACGATGGGAATAATTAAGAGATTATTTAAAATTTCATTGTAAAACAATAATTTTATGATACATATATATGATTTATCGGTATGATAATTTTATACAATGCATAATTCATGACGAGGACTGATTAGATAATACATACTTCACTATCGTTTTTTATTAACACTAAATAAATATTAATATCATATAAAATAATTATGTATGTATGTATGTTACACCAAGGGTGTAAGGTATTGAAGTTATAGGGCATTTATTTATATATTTTCCACTTTGTATCAATATCAATCACTGGTGTAACAAATGTGTGTCAGTAGTATTGATACATACTTATATAATAAGTCCTGTAAAGACTTTAACTTGTGATAAGTCTACGAGTGTTCAAACACTGCTCTGAGAAGATTGCTATATTAATATATATTTCTTATATTCTTATTTATTATATTGTTAAATTAACATTAATTATTTTCTCGTTAATCGTGGAAGCTCTAAAGATGCATGCATTATATTATAATCCCAGAATGTAATATCACAAATCTTTGTTTGTTATTTTTCTATATTTCTTTTAATTATCATTTCATTTATTATATTAATTCTTGTCTCTTTATGCAAGGACCAATTAGTTTGTAAATTAAATGGAAGTAATTAATTTTAGGTTAATAAATTATTATTCTTTTGGATCCGACGTAATTAAGTACACAACAAACTCAGCTGATTTCTTTCATTTTCACAAATATTTATTACAGAGCTCTGACTACTATATACTACTACTACTACTATGGTAGTTTTTATAGATGGTTTTGGTTACTGATATAATTAATATAATTTAATTCCAGAGGAGAGCCGGACAAACACGATTACTTCGGCAATACAGCCCTCCACCTGGCCGCCGCGAGAGGTCATAAAGAATGTGTGACATTCCTGATTAACTTTGGTGCGAACCTGTACTCCATGGATGTAGACGGACACACAGCTCAAGAGCTGGCTGCGATTAACGGAAGAGATGACATCTTACGATTCCTTGATCAGACGTTGGGGAAATTAGAAAATAATGACAAGTATGTATATATATATATAAATATATATATAAAATTGATATGTCCATTTGTAATTAATATCTTTTCAATAAATGTATATAAAAATATATGTTACATAAAAAGAAACAATTTTTTTTTTTATCTAAAACGGCTGAATCAGTTTCAACAGAACTTTCAGTAACTGATAGCTGATGTTATAAGAAGTAATTTAGGTTACTTTAAAGAACAATGCGTGAACGAAGTCTTGGGAACAGCTAGTATATATCATAACAAATAATATATATGAAAAATCTTTCATTTCTCTCATTTTAAGATTGAACCCATAATAATTATAGGAAAAAGGCGAAATCCCTCAAAGAGAAGGCGAAAAAGGATCAAGAGAAACTCCAAAAGCAATACACGAAGAGACAGAGCAAGGCTGAGGTGATGGCAGAGAAGGAGTTGAAGAAATTAGCAAAAGAATGGGATCACGGCTACAATGAAGAGGTATCCACGATGCCGCACAGACCCAGCAACGTGCTGCTCGCGCTCAAACAGAAGATGACACGCTCGTCCAGTCAAGGTAACAACCCCCCTTAACCCCCCCCCTCCTTTAATATCTGTATATTTTCTAGCTAAGGACCTATATATATAATTATGAAGACTAAATAAACTTAATAACTTTCATATTCATTTCATAAAGGTTGTACAAAAATGAATGAATGAATGAATGTTTTTACCCGGGACCATTCAATCAGGTAACCTATTGGACGAGCCGCGCCCCACGTACAGCGCGTTAGTGGGCACGGTGGGCGCGGGCGCTCGTGGGCGGGGCGCCGTCTATAAGAAGGCACTCGCCAGCAAGCTGAAGAACGGAACGCTGGGGAAAGGAAGTGTTAGGGATGATTTTAAGGTAATCATTTGAAGTTCTCATAACTGTCTTAATAAAATATATCGCCTGAACCAGTTGAACTGAACCTGAACCAAAAATTCCAGTAATTTTAATTGTTTTTTGCATAAAAATCCATAACATCAAAACAATGACTATTAAATAATTAATCCTCAAGGTGGGAGAAGTGGAGACGACCGGTCGCCGCTCTGTGACCTCACTGACTGGAGTGCGTCGTGACTCCGAAGTCATGTACGTGGGTACTTTCGGAGCGGGACCTCAATTAAGGGCGCCCATAGCGGACGTGTTCTCAGATGACAAGCCAACACTTACCAGGTAGGGGGGGGAGGGATTAATGTAGGGTGTGCATTAAAGCTTGTTATGACGGCTGTGACCTTAATATGACTTTACTTAATGGGGACGATAATAGAGTATTCGATATCTTATTATGCTTGTTACTTACCTGAGATTTGTGATTTTGATATGACGTCTGTGTGACCTCTGTGACCTTATTATGACTTTACTTATTGGGGGTGATATACTAGTATTGGAGTCATTTTGATATCTTATTATACTTGTTACTGTACCTTAGATTTGTGAATTTGTTGTGACAGCTGTGTGACGTCTATGACCTTAATATGACTTTACTTAATGATAAAGATAGTATTTGATATTATTTTTATATCATATTACTACTATTTTTAGATATGACTTTAAACTCTTATATATAGTAGGCTAAAATGTAGTGTAGTTGATTTAGTTGATGACTTGAACAGATCAGCAAGTCAGCCTGACTTCCTGGCGGCGCAGCAAGCGGAAGACAGCGGCATCGGTCAGGAAGTACTGCTGCAGGAACCCGCTAGTATATTTGATAGACCCGGCTTTGGTAGTGTAGCTTTCAGGTGAGATGTATTACAGGTATTTGAACTGATAATTTGGTCAGAAATTTTCCTAGGCGTTATTTTGTAGGCGTCAGTACCTAAATTTAACTAAATTTTTGAAACGGTTTATCTGATATAACCAGACGCTCCATAACGGCGACCCTGAGCGCGATGCCGGCGAGTGAGGAGCTCTCCATCGGCTCCGCGGGCTCCCTCGCCAGGCACGCCTATCAACCCGCCGAGTGGACCTCCACGCAGTCCGGTGAGAGGGGGAGAGAGAGAGAAAAGCTAGTTGTTTTGAGCAGGGAGGGAGTTTTGTAGAATTAGTTGTTAGGGGGGGTTAAAGGTTTATTAATCCTGTAGATATTTTTAATATCTATTTGTATATTGGATGGGGCAGGAAGTGTTGTTGAATGTGTTGTTGCAACCCCCCTTAACACTTAGTTAAGGGGGGTTGCAGATTTTAGCAATGAAGATGTTTGTGGAATTCCACTAGCTTATAATAAGACTTCTAGTTAAGTCCAACTTGTAATGTATGGATTAACGATTCCAGGGAGCTCAACGATAACATCAGATGAGGAAGCGGAAGTGGAGTCAGGTTATGGGTCTCTGGAGCGGTTCCTGACGGCGTGGGGTCTGTCCCAATATGTGCAGAAGTTCAAAGACGAGCAGATAGACCTGGAAGCGTTAATGCTGTTGACGGAGAGCGACCTGAAGAGTCTAGGTCTTCCTTTGGGACCTTACAGGAAGTTGGTGACAGCTGTTCAAGAGAGGAAGCAAGCTTTGTCACATCCGGGACCCATGATTGATACTGCTATATAAAAAAAACATTTATTTTATTGTTTTGTATTATTTTCATTATTCTAAAGTCATTATTATTATTAAGACGCGTGATTTTTCAGTTTCATTCCATTTAATATTAGCCATATTAAAATATTTTTTTAATACCAAATAATATACTTCTTTTATAGTAATTTGTAGTTTTATTTCCTATATATATGTATATATATATATATATATATATATATATATATATATATATATATGTGAGAGCGTCGGGAGAAGCCTCATAGCGGTCTTGGCTGTTATTGTTCATAATGGGCGTTGTAACGATAGGAATTAAAAATAGAAGTACACTCGTATTGTTCAAAACGTTATTATTATTTTTTAAAACTGTTTAACAAAATATTACACACAATCAATAAGATTAATCGGGATTTAGAGCCAATAGGTTAGTAAATGTGCACTTCTTGCAAACAGCTGTCAATTCCATGACAACCGCCATTACCAGTGACGACATCTACTACCCTATTCGGGATTATCCGCTATTTTGTTTTCATCTGTCTGTCTGATTGTTTTTCAAGCTAATCTCTGAAACAGGGATAGACTCACGAGGGATATATATTTAAAAAAATTACGCGAAGAAGTCGCGGTCACATAGTATAAAATAAAACAAGAATAATTTTATAAATTTTTTATATTTGAAATTTAAATACAAATTCAAGTTGAAAATAATCTTAAAAAATTCCTCCAATATAATAATAATAGTACCAGATTAATAATAACTAATTGATTAATTTACAGTGTCTTAATTATACAAATATGACTTAATTAATACATTCACTGCTTCCATAATAAATAATATAATACCCAGAAACCAATATTTTAAGATGATTGATTGTGAATGTTTTGAAAAATGAATGAATTTGACTACAAAATGAACGGATCCGAGTGGGAGGCATACCCTGCCCCACTCGGATCCGAGTGATCAGCAGTGAATGTTTTAATAATAATATAATTATATATATAATTGAAAAATATGTCGATATTGTCAATCGATATTATATTTCAGTCGTCGACAAATTATAATATTTATAGAACATATGTTCAAATTAAAGAAGATCTTAAACTAAAAGATTTGTTTCGATATACTTATGGCGGAGTCGTATTAAGACTTCTAATTATCTAATAAGTACATATTATGCTAATTAAGGTGTGTTTGTAAATGAAACGTGATGTTAGACGGTGTCGGAGTTTCGTAAAGCCGTGCGATAGATTAAACTACAGTTTGATTTGCATTTGATATGCAAATCAAACTCGTTTCAAATTAAACGTGCCAATATTTATAACAATTTCACCAGATTCGGGCCACCCACGGTAAGTGATTGGTTTGAAATATAACTAAAAGGGTGGGCGCTACGCAATGCGTTCTAAGTGGGCGTGGCGTACACTGCGTACTAAATGGGCGTGGCGTACACTACGGCCTTGAAACTCGTAACCATCGGTGTCTCCCGCAACCGCGCTGATCAATACATGAACGCTAAGAAGAGATTGTTGTTTTTGGACTTCCTCCTGCATTTCCACTCGTACCTCCCGGGCGGGTAGTACTCCGGGTAGGGGATGTAGGAGCCAGTTAGGGGTCCCATCGGCACCACGATGGGCAGGTCTGTCATGGACGCCGGTACGTCCTCGTCCGAGTCCTTGGGGTCAAAGTGGCTGTCCTTGGGCTCGTACTGGCTGTACTTGGAGTCATAGTGACTGTACTTGGGGTTGGAAACGTCCTGGCTCTGGTTGCAGACTGGCACGCTGCGGCCGGTGTCCGCGGACACGTTGGAGCGCGACCGCAGCACAGCTCGCGTCGAGACATCAGCGGAGCACTGGGGGCTCCTGGGGCCTCTTGGGGTCTCGTCGATGCGGGAGAGGGTCACGCGGGATCGGTAGACCCGGTTCCCGAGCGAGGGTAATTTGACTCTCCGGTGCGAGTTGTACGTTTCGAGGGTTGCGTTGGAGGGGTGTCTGTGGGGAGGGTTGGGGGGGTTGCGCGCGGGTGCCTGCGGGGCGGGGGCGCTGTGAGCCGCCACGAGGTCCCTCATCTGGTCGCTTGCTCAGTAGTTGTAGGGCCCGTACTGGGAGCCGTGGTAGTAGGGGCCGGGGTAGGCCTGAGGGGGGGGATAACCCGCGTATGCGTACTGCTGCTTTTGGGGGTACACTGGAAATTTTTAAAATACGATTAGGGTTAACGTCCACAAATGTTTATTTACAGTATTTACAGTTTCACTTGAATTATCTTTAATAAAATCAATCAAAATATCATTTAAATTATAATATTAGGGCTCAAATGTAATTCAAATTATACCACACCTTGAATGTTACCATCACATTATTTGTAAACAACATGCACCCACTAATTAGGAGATCAAATAACAGCGTATGTACAAGAGAGTATCAAGTGTCCTAGAAAAAACTTTTATTATCAGCAAAGCTTGTGAGATTTTAATTTGGAATGGTTTTAAATTTTGGAAATGATTCATTTATCGTTATTTTCACGGGCGTTTTAATGAGTAAATAAATGAACAAACAAACGAACGAATGAATTAATGATTGAACGAACGAACGATTAAACAAATAAATGAATTATTAAACGACCGAACGTATGTAGAACAAATGAATGAATGATTAAAAGTATAAATGAATGATTGAATGAAATAATTTTTAAATGAACTAATAATTGAATGAACTAACGATTGAATGAACTAACAACTGAATGAACTAATAATTGAATGAATTAACGATTGAAAGAACTAACAACTGAATGAACTAACGATTCAATGAACTAACAACTGAATGAACTAACGATTGAATGAACTAATAATTGAATGAATTAATGATTGAATGATCTAATGATTGAATGAACGAATGAATGAATGGAAAGCGTTACCCGGCATGAGGTACTGCATGTTAAGCGCCTCCTCGCGCTCTCGCTCTCCGCGCAGGCAGATGGCGGCTGAAGAGAACAAGATGGCGGACAGCAGGGCCAAGCCCACCCCGCACCACGCCACCATGTACGACCAGTCGTACCACACGCGAACGTTATCTCGCAATATCTGGTTTATTGCCGGATTTCGTGGTAGGAGGCGATTGTGGATTTGGTATTTGGTTGAGAGGTGCGTTTGAACGCGTTTTTTTTTATTATTTACGTTTATTTTACGGTTGATTACATTTTTAAAGTTGCGTGTTTTATAAAGGAGTGGTGCGTTTTTGTTTTCATGTTGTAATTTATAAATATTGATGATAATAATAATTGTTTTGAAGTTTTTTTATGTGAAATAGGAAATTGGATCGGATTACGGATGGACATTGTTAGTTATATACAATCCCATGTGTTAGTAAGCGTTAGTGCGGCGTAAACCAGATATTAGGATTTAATATGCATTATGTTGCAACGTCCGTTGTTACCGCCGTTTCAGAGAATCATGAAAAGAAAAGAAAGCCCTTTGTTAGTATACTTACATGACCTTCTTACCTTATGTGCCTTTATATGTGTGTGTATGTGTGTGTACGTGTGTGTTTGTGTTGATGAAATATTTGTGTGTGTGTATGTATATGTGTGAGTGTTTGTATGTAATAAAGGCACACAATATAACCTATTCCGTAACCGAAGCGTTAATCAGTAGCCACAAGATGGCCGCGACAGCCAACACAAGATGGCGGCTAACCTGGCATTATGTACTGCACGTTATTTTGTTGTTCGCGACGCTTCTCTTTGCTGAGACAAATGGCCGCCGAGATGAAAAGTAAAGAACTCCCAAACGATACACCGACAGATAACCACGCCAGGATGTACGACCAGTCGTACCATATCGAGGAGTTGTCTTTTAAAACCTGTTTTGGGGTCAGATCTATGTCATATATGGGTCACGGTGTGACATTGCAGTGGATTACGTTCTTAAAGCTATCTTTTAAGTGTATATAACTTACATTAGGCCACTGCTGGTAATATTCTTCTCCCACTACTTTCTCCTTCTCGTAAAACTCCACTCCATGCCACAAAGCCATGGCACCCGCTGAGAGTAAACCTGTAATATTGAGAGTAAGCCTGTAATATCTGTAATACTTATATATATTTGAGAAAATAGTAACAAGTTTACAAAAATTCTTCAGAAAGGGTTCCAGACCAGAAAGACAATTTAAATCTAAATATTTTCAAATATTTCTATTGTATTTTTTGTAATTCCAATTATTATTCTGTAGTTGTTTTATTATTATTGTTTGTTTTATATAATTTAAAACATCTTCTTGCTTTCTTCCTTTCTCTCCCTTTCTTTCTGTCTTTCTTTCTCTCTCTTTCTTTCTGTCTTTCATCTTTCTTTAAAACTAGTTAGTTTTAAAGAAAGATAAAGTACGAAAATATTTATATCAAAACATAACAATAATACTCACAAGTAACAAGCATAAGTATAGCCGTGGCGGTGACGTTCCCTGGACTCCGTTTCCAGCAACCGACCACACCAGTCCAGAAGGCGATGAACAATGACAGGAAGGCCACAATGAAAAGAGCCACAGTGGAGCGAGCCATGTGCAATCTGAATCATATATTAATTCCTACCTTGATTCACTTGTATATCAAATGTGTCAAGACTATTTTAATACCATCTAAATAAGTCCTGTGAAGACACTCCAACTTAACTAAGTTCACGAGAGAGAACCTCACAACCTCAGCCAGTTTTTTACTGTGACTGTCCCATAAATATGTAGTGAGCAATTTACTAGAACCATTGCAATCAATTCAATAATAATCTAATGATTATATATAATAAAAAAATCGGTGGTTAGCAAGACAAGTCACAGCAAGCGTTCTAACTTAGCTTATAGTGTTAAAAACAGATCTAGAGTTAAACTATTAGTTCCTGATGTGATTAAGACTTAAAAATGACCTAAGATAATACTTTTAATCAAAAAGATTGCAAAGATAAACTATATGTCTCTATAGCAGAAAATTGACCAAAGATGAGACAATTGGAATCGGCTTTGTCATAGGAAAGTCATAATTAGATCATCCGATGACCTATTAGTATAATAGAATGCTTATAAAACAACAATAAACAATAGTTAACCGGTTTTAATCAATTGGCGATCAGATTGTCCATTCGACCCACTTGCTACAAGGCCTTATTGCGTATGACATATCAGTTACTTTCCTAAGGTGCCAATGTTTGAATAATGTTCATATATTTACAACCTTATCGAAATAAATAGCTTTTATTTTGTATGGGGCCGTTTATGGAGACCAATTTGACCCTCTCCCCCCTTTTATAAGATTTCGTAAGATTATAATGACTGACCCCCCCCCCCTCCCATAATTTTCGTAAGAAATGGACTATTACATATAGAAATAAAAGAATTATTATAATATTTAATCACTTTAAACTATTCGTAGTTCTGACCAGAATAAGTTTATTAAAGCAAAATTTTGAAAAAAAATAATCAATAGTAAAATTTTCTATTCAAAATTTTACGTAAGATCTTATTTTCTCCCCCCCTCCGAATTGGTATTCTAAAACTAAATTAAAAAGAGTATCCACTGAGTTTGTTGTGTTCTTCTCAGAGTGTTTGTACACTCGTAGACTTACTACAAGTTGTAGTCTTTACATGAGTTATTATATAAGTATGTATCAATACTACTCACACTTACATTTGATACAAGTGATTGGTATTGATTTAAAGATATAAACAACTAAAAATAGTGGGGATCCCGAAGGTCCTTACATAATATGAAGTCCAAACGATTTACCTGTTCATTGCATCGTCTGATAGTCCTTTGGTTTCGTTGTTCTCGTCCGGTATGAAGTAGTCCACATTACTGCAGTGCGTTTCAACTGGAGACAGGTATATCTCAACTGGAAATTAAAACAATTTTATATAAGCATGTTTTTTTGTATGCCATGTTCATAATGCCACGTTTATAATGCCACATTTAAGTGCTACGTTCACAGTGCCACGTTCACAATACCACGGATATGATGCCACGTACACAATACCACGAATATGATGCCACGTTCATAATGCCAGGTTTATAATACCACGTTCTAAATGACACTAGCTGACCCACTCCGCTGATCAAGGAACATTTTTATTTGAGTTTGTATTGTTTTTGTTAGGTGCGTTTTTTTCCTACTTATCCGTGTATCCCAATCCCGTTTTAATATCCGGATAAAAAGTAGCCTATGTTACTCGCTAATAGTATAGCTATCGACAGGTGAAAGAATAATTAAAATCGGTCCAGTATTTTTAAAACACACCACACAAAAATACATACAAACTTTTTCTTTCAAATTTTTTTTATAATATCAGTAATAATTACTAGTATATATATATATATATATATAGTTATAATAGCTTTTGCTTAATTCATTCTGTCCGTGTTACAATCACGAAATACCAGTTAATAAATAAAATACCAAAACATTGAGTCACATTCGCGGAAGGCGTATCCGTGTGACGAAGTTAGTTTAAGAATGTACACATCCTACTACATTGGAAATTTATTCATGTCGGTTTGTCACACCTTCACTCCTAAACCACTAAACCGATTTTAATGAAATTTATCACAGAAATAGACTACACCTTTGGAAACGATAGGTTAAAAGGGAAACTGAAAAACATTTATATATCTTTCAAACGATACCATCAAAGCATTTAAAAATTAAATTTAACTAAAATAAGCGAAATGGAAAATTTGACGTTTTAATCGAAAATTTGACGTTTAAAATTTGACGTTTTAATCGAAAATTTGACGTTTTTAATACGACGAAATACTCCTAAATCTAAAGTTTTCTTCTATCCTAAAAACCCACTTCGCTGACATACCAGAAGTGTATCAGAGTATTTGTAATCATTGTGCCATTGTTATAACTTCCTTGTTATTAAAGATTCCCATAGTTAGTGAATGAGTTCGTGTATCGACATTCTTAGAATATTATGAGTTTCACTTGCATTTAAAATATATAATGAAGATAAATGATTATTAAAGAAATAGTCAATAATGAAGGCATTACACTTTCAATTGTCAATTGCAATTGTCAATTCAATGAAACGGCAATTGTCAATTCAATTATCAAACTATCAGAATACAGACAGACAGACAAGGTGTACGACAAGTAGTATTGTATTTTATATTAATATTCATAGCATTGTTCAACCCACATCTATTGGAATCCAGTTTCGAGCCATTTACGAATAAGCATTCCTCATTATATATATATATATATATAAAATTGAAATGTCCGTTTGTAACAAATTAAAAGCTTTAACTAAATGTATATGAAATTATATATATATATATATATATATATATATAATCTGTCTGTCTGTCTGTCTGTTTGTGATAATCTCTGAAACAGCTGGACGATGTTAACTACTCATAGATAGCTGATGTTATGAGTAACTTAGTCAACTTTTATTTTAAAAATATACCGCGAACGAAGTTGCGGGCACAGCTTGTATGATATTATAATATATTGAATTAATAAATAACTAATTTAACATATACTTTGAGAATCTTTTTTAATATTTTCTTTATCTTAATATATAAAACACAAAGACACTCACTTACTCACTGACTCATTCATCGCTCTACAGCCCAAACCGTAATACCTAGAAAGCTGTAATTTGGACACAAGACTCCTGACATATTGAATAGGTGCAATAAGAAAGGATTTTACAAAGGTCCAAACCGTTCAAAAGTTACAGCTAAAAAACGACAAAGTTTACCCCCCGCTCCCTCTCTTCATGAAGCACGGGTAACCTGCTAGTTTATAGTATATGCGTATAACATATAGTTAATTAAGTGAAATTAAATAGTATAAATGTTAATCTATAATGTTATGAAAGTTCGATGTTTGCAATAAAATTTCACTAATATATAAAATTTCTAATGAATATTATATTTATTACAAACTAAAAACTATTTACATAAAGCTAGGAGAAAGTAAATTTGATGTGAAGATGGAGTCTTAGTATAAATACTTACTATATATATATATATATATATATAGTATAAATACTTACTATATATATATATATATATATATATATATATAGATTCGTCTGCCACTTCATATAATATTTTACATCAATTAAAATTTTATAAACACCGCCATCTATTGGCAATTTATGGAACTATTATTTTGTTGTGTAAAAAAATTCGCAATAAAATTTATTGAAGATAATATAAAAAAACCTATTTTTTAAGTTCAAATTTCATTAAAATCGGTTCAGTGGTTAAGATTAACGCAAACAAACATATTTTTACATAGATAATGTTAAAAAATAAAGTGTAATATCGATATTATTGTAGAAATGAAAGAAATTTAACCACACTGTGAGATCTAACAACTCTATATATATATATATATATATAAATCTCGTATCACGTCCCTTTGTGCTAATCTTTGAAACCAATGAATCGATTTCAATAAAATATTATTTCGAACTTAAAAGATAGGATTGTTTTTAGCTCTATTAATAATCTAAATTAATTTATTATTTATACACAATTTGCATCAAGTTCTATAAGTTTCCAATAGATGGTGTTAATAAATATTTGATGAAGCAGGCGAAGTCGCTGGCCAGTATATATATAATCACTGCACGTACCTTGGGTTGTCCCGGTAACCCGGTAATTCTAATTTCAGATGTACAATGCGGTTAGAAAGTGTATACTCGTTTAAATTTAAATTATATTATAATATATGAATAAAATATATTTAAATATTTGTATTAATAATAATAATTGATCCTAAAACAGATCCTAAAAAAAAAAAATATAGACTTTTTTTTATTTTTTTTTATTTTTTATTGCTTTTTGTTAACAACGCTGTCTGGAAATCTTGAGATTGTTTGAAGCTATCTAAAGTTGATTTTAATCTCGGATTGCAGATCAATTTTCATTATGAAGCTGTATGTATGAACAGTCCTATAATAATTGTTTGTAAAATCAATACAAATATAAATACCAGGAAGTATGAAACAAAATTGAATCTTTTGTATTGTGACGACCTTACGGACGAAGTGACGTGTACATATATATATAAATGATTAGCGACTTACATGTATTAAACATACATACAAGGAATACTTAAGTAACTAGAAGGTTAAATAATGATATATAAATTGTGCCCCCGACTTTGTTTATACAAAGACACTCAAAATATCTATCTGGGAAAGTCCTTTTAAAAAAATTGCAGTCGTTGTAGATATTAGCCTGAACAATCAGACAGACAGACAATACATTAAAAATTGTTTTTTATGTAGATACTCCATATTATCCATATTTATACCCAATATGGAAGTATATTTAACTTATCTTTTATTAAGTATAAACTAGGATCCGCCAATCGTGCGCGGGTGTTGAGCTGAGCCCCTCTCCTTTCTTCTTTACTTGATAACTTTTGAATAGTTAATTTTTTTTTTAATCTGTTCTTTATAACATCCGCGTCAGCTCAAACATACATGAGAACATTTTTAGCTAATTATCTCGTCGCATTCTGGAGACAACTAAACATAAAAAAGTCTCCCAAACGGTTAAGTTACGCTTACGCTCAGCTCAATTACCAGTAGGTATACGCCATTGTAACTTAATACCAAGTATTAGTTGTATGTAAGTTACAACATATATTATTAATTTAACATTCAAGTGTTGAAATAACCTTTTAAAAAGCTTGTGAACTTTCATTAATCTTTGAATCAATCATGTCTATTGTCTATTTAGTCTTAGTAACAAAAAACTATGATTATCTTAAATATATGTATACATATAAATTAAATTGAAGTGTCTGTTTGTAACAAATTAACATCTTTTCATTATATATATGAAAGTATACGTTACTTATATAAAAAAATCTTTTTATTTTTTAGACTTTCTGCTAACTCTGTAACGGCTGGATCGATTTTAACAGGATTTTAACTAGCGGATAACTAACGTTATTGAGTAACTTAGACTACTTATATCATATACAATATTGTCATAAAATGTAAGTAATATTGATACATACTTATATAAGTCCTGTAAAGACACTATATAATTAAAACTAATGGACATAGATCTATAATAAACTGTTCAATCCATGTACAATCTTGAGCTCAAGTTGTTCCACAATGTATGAGAAAATGAGAAAATATTTAACATATATAATAGGTTGTATGAGGTTTCGAAAGTTACACCCATACAATTCATACTAACAAAGTTATACCAATTCAAATCTAATATCATGGTATGGTTTGTAATACTTTAGGTTTATACCGTGACATGACATGTAATTCATGATATTACAACAGAAAGTTGGTAATCAAATGAAATATTTAAGCTATATTCATTTGACTTAAACTGAATAATAAAATAAAAAAATATTCGAATCAACAATATATCAACAAAATTTGGAGGGATTGAATTTTGTTAAATTAACGACAAATCGCAGTCGCCATTTTGGACACTAAACGTCAGATACCGGACGCCATCTTGAATGAAGATCGTATCAGTGAAAATAGTTTAAACAATAATAAATATTCCTTGAAAACTGATACCAATAAAAACATCTACCTACATTTTGTAAATATTGTGAGACACATTTCTCCCGAGTGAAGCCGGGGTTTTCACCAAGTGATAAAAAAGAAAACGTAAATAAAAATGGTTACAAATACCAACCAGGTCTAGATTTTCCCGTCAATTATCGACAACTCACTTTCACTTCGCTTTTCCGTTAAAAGCTGGTAACGAGCGCATTTGCCGTGAAGGACAAACGTGTCCTTATATGTATATATATATAAAAACAAACAAACAAAACAAAAATTTAGGTGTCTGTTTATAATTCCAAATTAACAGTTTTTCAAATGCGTATATATACAATTTTTCTGTCTCTGTCTATTATATCTAATCTCTGAAACGGGTGGACCGATTGTAACAGAACTTTCACTTTCAGATAGCTGATGTTATGAGTAACTTAGGCTACATATTTTCATTTTCACAGCTAATTAAATAATAAATTATATAATGTATTTCTACAAATCCAATTAAAAAACCTTGCCAAATATTTAACAATCATATAGTATGTCATGTTCTTGTAACACCTTACAAAACAAATTTAAAATTAAACATGCAAAGGTTATTTGTTCCTAAGCATATAGTTTTAATAAACTAATAATGTTTTATTACAATTTACCCCCAAAAAAACTTATATGTTTGTAAGGTATGACGTAAATATGACATAAACATGACGCTACTTGTAATACAATGATGAATAATCTTAATATTAATAGCAATACAATATCAATAACAAAGATATATATGAAGTCATGATAAGTATTGACAGTGTAATAAGAATTGTATGTAAGGACAGTGTAAATTAATAATATTAGAGTGTTTTTCATGAAATAACTTAATCGAAATATTGTTTTGGAAACATATTTTTAAATACCTACCTAATGGAGTGTTCCAGAATTTTTTTTTTTAATTTTACCACTTTTTTTAGTGGTGCTAATGTGTATGTTCATGTCCAATTACAGCTTTCAAGTTTTAAAGTCTGAGCTAAGCTGATAGAGGCAGACAGACAGACAAACGGAGAGAGAGAGAGGGAGAGAGAGAGAGAGAGAGAGAGGGACAGACAGACAGACAGACAGACAGACAGACAGACAGACAGACAGACGGACGGACACGATAAAACTAAAAACATCTATAGTGGACTACAATACCCAAGTCAAAAATAGTTTAAATTTTTTCGAAAAATCGACATCTTTTAATTGTAGAACCTAACTTTTGATGAAATCATGTTTAATTATGGACCGTACGAACAAACAAACAGTTATTAACATTATCATATCCAAGAGCTACATCCTGAGGCCGGCATTCTTTCACGGTACGTTGGTTAGTTACAAAACGGTATGGGTAGTCGGTAGTCCGCCAGGGCCGCTTACGAAATAATAAACACTTACATACTGCAACTTCACTTTATATATATAATTATTATTCAATTAGACTAATAAATACACGCGAGTTTGTGTGTTTCTTCACAGTTTGGGATACTACTTATAAGTTTGAGTGTCTTTACAAGACTTATTTATATATCAAGTCTTACACAAGTAACTTGTTTGTTTAAAATAATTTCGATTTTAACGTTATACTCGTATATATATATATATATATCAATACTTAGCTCAAAAAAACTAAAACTAACTAATAAAAGAATACTTATACAGATTATATGAAAAACGAATGGTTATATATTTAAAAGATTTTTAATGTTCTTATAATTTTGGTAAACATGTTATCTTTATTTTGGGATAAAGATAGGATTAAAAACTTATCTGATAATCTCAATCCAAGATAGCGTAACTTCATGGAATCAGATTATCTTTCAAAATTTTATTTCATTAGATACTTAGACATGGCACGATATGTTGAAACCAACATATGTAACGTTTGTGCGTCACGTTCAGGCAAAAAGAATTAATTGTTGAGTTGTTTACTATATTTGTATAGAATAAAATACTTAAATATCATAAACTCTTTGAATAAAGTAGATTTAATATTTATCATATTATTTAGTGCGAAATCCATTGTTATGCTTGATGTGTGACGTCACATTCAGGCAAAATCAACATCAATTGGTTTCAAAGGTAATTACTTTGAATTAGCATTAATTAATAAATTAATTTAATTTAATAAGAATTGCATTCAGATTCTAGTTTCACGGTCCCAAACTATAGATACATGGAGAACCAAGAAACTATGAAAACTATTTGTTAAGTTTTCGTAATTTTTGTATGGAAGTGAAGTTATTACTATTTTGTTTATGAATTACCTCCTTTTAAAAATTAAATTAAAAACCAATTAAAACTTAATAACAAAAATAAACCTTTTAATTATGATAACATTTATTATTGTATTGTTTCCTGTAAGTGTTTATAATTTAATCATGTTATTGCGTATGTATGTATGTATGTATGTATGTATGTGTGTATGTATGTATGTATGTGTGTATGTATGTATACAAACGCTAATGTAAATAGTAATATTGATTTAATGTAATATAAATGATAAAAAGGATATATTTTATGTATATATTATTATTAGTTTATTATTGAATTGATTGTTCGTATATTCCTCAATATATTGACATTTGTGTAACATTGATCACAATAGATAAATCAGGTGAGTTTGTTGTGTTCTTCTCAGAGTGTCTGAACACTCGTATACTTATTACAAGTTGTAGTCTTTATATGACTTATTATATAAGTATGTATCAATACCACTCACACACATTTGATACACAAGTTACAAAGTTGAGTAAAAGCTTTTAATTTTTTTTTTTATTACAACAGATAAACAAACGATAATACATACATATATTAAGAAGAATATATAATATATATTGATATTGTGGAAGGAATTGACATATATAATAGGGATAAGGATAGGGATAATGTATACAATTCCTTTCAATTGCAAGACTCAATATGTGTAGAATTTCTTGCATAAAATTCCTTTCAATTGCAAGACTCAGTCTTGAAATCAATGTAACGATTCGTCCAAATTTATGCCAAGTATTTGGGGATTGGAGTTATACCAGTCGACCTTCAGATAGATCTTAGTTAACGAGCTAAAAGTATGTCAGTATGGGCCATACTTATATGAGTATACCTCCTTTTTAAGAAATATATTAAGAAATTCATCATAAATAGACACTATTAAAATACTTTGTGTAGATTAATTTGTTATTAGAAAATTATTATAAAAATATGTTTAAATAAATAAGTTCTATAGTTCTAAATTTCACATACTAGCTGTATGTAAACCATTTTATATCAAATTAAATTTTATTTTTAACGCCATCTATTGGAAATTTATGGAACTATGTGAATTAAACCCTATATAATAATAATAATAATAATTTATTTATTTTCAGGACCAGCCCATTTAGTGTTAGTAACAATATTTCTTATTAACTAGTGTTAGTACAATCAAAAGTTACAAATTATAATATCATTTTCTTATGTATAACATCGTACCACGGTTTGGTCCGTTGTGCAACCGAATCCACCGATGCATCAGGGGCGAATCCCACCGATCAACAAATACATTCAGCATTCTGGTGGAGGCACTGCGGAGTCGGGTTAACATGGAGGCACACCGTTTTCTCATAATAGCATAAAAGTCATCCATGTGCGCCTCCGCAAACATGCCTGAGGCACTGCACTGCCGCGACAACCCCATCAGAACCCTGAATGCGTCGTTATACTGAACACGAAGGTCGCTGTATGCCCGCCGCGTATAATTAGCCCAAAGACTGCAGGTATAAAATGTTTGACAATAAGCTTTAAAGAGCGTTATTTTAACTGGCTTCGTGCACCTTGCAAATCTTCGTGCCAACATGTTGCACCGAACAGTTATAGTTAAGACTCAAATTAATAATAAAAAAGTTATATTAAAACAAATAAAAACTATCCTATAATTTAATTTTCAAACAATAGATATTATATTTCATTGAAATCTTTGAAGATTGTAACGAACATTGTGACACGGGGTTTACATATATATATATATATATTTAACGTTTGCTGAATCTAAGGCCAGTCCTTATCAATCTATATTTACAAGATGGACTCATCTTTTCACATCGCCACTCGTTTTACCGGTCCACACTATGTGGAACGAAGATTTCACCTCTTAATCTATACATATAAAATTCAAGTGTCCGTTTGTAACAAATTTATAGCTTTTCACTATGCATATGAAAGTATATACGTTGCTTTAAAAAAATGTCTGTTGGTTTGTTCGAGCTAACCTCTGAAATGGTTGAACCGATTTTAACAAATTTTACTGGTAGCTGATGTTATAAATAGTAACTTAACACTAAACCTACGGACAATTCTTGTATACCTGTTCCTACCGCACGCGGTCAAATTGACCGGTAATTAAAAGTAATTTTATTATATAACGCAGGTAATAATGGAAATAATTAAAGTAAAGAGTGAAGAAAATATTATATGCATGTTCTATGAATTGTCATGTAGTTTGATAACGATATTATAACGTTTAAAAATGTGTAAGTTTTACAAAAGTTTAAGAACGGTCAATCTGACCGGTACTTGGTAGGTTTAATGTTAAAATAGTAACTTAAATTACTTTTATTTTAACATTGGAAACGGAGTCGTGGGCACAGCTAGTGTTAAATTATTGTACACACTCAGACATCCAAATTTATTATTAGTAAACGTATCTCGCATGACTATAAATTGATTTTCCCTTTTAATTTGACGATTAAAATCATTAAATAAATAAAGTGTAATAAAAATGAAATATGGAATTGTAACATCGTTATGTATATATATATATATATATATATATATATATATATATATATATATAAATATAAAGCTGTAGGTCTGTCAGTAATAGTCAGTTGCATGACTCGTTCGAATTAGAATGAAACTTACTAAGACTTACTCAACTTTGTACAGGATTTAGGTTATTATATTAGGCAATAATATATTATATTCTAATCTATTCTATTCTTGTTTTAATGACGCAATAACATGTCTTGACATGACATGATACAAGTATGGGCGCTAGTGAATTTCTTTATCATATATCATACGTTCAATTGATTTGAAATAGTGCCTACAAATATTACACTAATTAGCGTCACAACCTTCAAAACCTGAATCCTTAGTCGAAAAGGGACCTTACTCTATACACGATAAGGTCCTTTTTGCGATATATTATTATATACTATGCTAACTCAGTAAGCTTGACTTAGATGGGATAATGAAATGGTATATATACCATACTTATATAAACTAGGGGCGCCAACAATCCCTCAATTTCGACTCGATGCTCTCGCAAAATCTCGGGTGCCGTTTGCATATTGAGCGAAGCGAACCCAGTATATTGACTCATCGTTTCCCATTGACTTCAATGGGATATCAGTTTTTTGATATGATATTATTATTATTTTTTTTAGTATATATTCAATTTTTTTTTAAACTATCACCGAATGTGTGTCTTTTTGATTGCAAAGTTTCATAATTTTCCGTCAAGTAGTTTTCGAGCCAATTCGTGACAAAGAATGTAAAAAGTCTCCAGTAAAACGCTCCGCTCACTTCGTTCGCTTTGCTCAATAAGTCCTGTAAAGACATACAACTTGTAATAAGTATACGAGATATTATTTAAGCAAATAAATAATGTTTATATAATAATATAGGTCTGTCAGCATAATATTTAAAATAGATTAAATGCATTATGCATTGAAAATGAAATTTGAAACTGAAGAAGCAAGGTTCAAGGTCAAACATTTCGGTCGGAAACTTCACTTTTCCGTCCATTGTATAAAAACAATAAATAATTGTAAACAAACAGCCGTTAAGGACATCCTATTTTTGACCTCTATAATACATATTAGTTTGATGAGTTTGGAACCCTCATAACCTTATTTTAAGTTGGAGTGTCTTTACTGAAGGGCCTATTTTGATACATACGATATCAAAATAGGCTTCTGTCACTTCCATTTGATACACAAGTGATCACTGGTATGGATTCAAAGTGGAAAATATATAAATAAATAAATATGTTATCATTATTAAAAGATTATTCATGTCATCATATATATCCTTATCCCAATTTGGGCAAACATCCGTCCACAATCCATCCTTATTTTTTACGCCATGTCTATCAGTTGTCCTCTATTTTATCCCCATCCAAATTATATCTAAGAATATAATTTATTATCTAACATCTGATAATGATAGTTATAATAAATAATTTATAAAATAGAAAATTAACAAAAAAGGTATGAATTCTCATATTTCATTAGATTTTACGAGTATTTGTTGCCTCAAATCTTGTCATTGCCTTTCATATTAAAAAATCGTCTCGCCTAAAATGCAAGTGGTTAAATGTAATATGTAAAACTAGCTTTTGACACCGGCTTCACCCATTCAAATTATCTTTATTCAAATAGACATTTACGCAATTTTGAATCGACAATTATTATTATAAAGGTCAGTGTAGTCATTTAGTAAGCTACCTTGGAATGCTCTGCTGAGAAGAACAAGACAGAAACTCAACTATTTTTAAAAGAAATTTAACTATTTTTAATAATATATAATACTAAAAACTCATTAATATTATTATTAGAATTAAAAACAAGAGAAGGAAGGATGATGGAATGAAAAGAGATAGAAATAAAACGATTTGAAATTCTATACACGTATTAAATGTGAGTAGAAAAACTAAGATAAATATGTATTGGTATTAATAATCTATTGAAGGAAGTAATATATATGGTAAAACGAAGTTATGTATAATGTGTGTGTGTATGTATGTGTGTTTGTATGTATGTATGTATATGTGTAATATTAACTATATAATCGTGACTTATCTCTTACATACCTTGAATAGTTTTAAACACGTAATTCTATTTTACAATTACATATGTAAATTGACATCACTTTTGATATCAAAAATTGTTTAACAACATTTCAATGTTTAATATTTTTCCCATTACCTTCAAGTTAATTTTAATGTTTGTCACATCATGGCCGGGTAAGGAGCGAAATCGTTCGACCAATCACGTGCCTCCGCTTAAAATTATATTTAAATTATCCTACATACCACTGGAGTGGTTGGTTTGTCTACGTGTGTGTAATTCTGATTGCGTTTTAACTGAATAAGGACTAATTAAGGTCTCGCTTTCGAATCGACCTTCAAACAAAATGGCGGATCGAGGTGAGGCGGAAAGGTCGACAAAATTATAATTATAATTAAAATGAATATTAAATATTATTATTTAAATATAAGTAAGTGAAATCTTAGTTTTTTATAATTATATATTCGTGTTGCTAAATTTCTAGGTTAAGTCCACTAAGTGCAAGTTAAATTCTTTCTAAGCGAGCCTTTCACACCGGTTTTCTAACATGGTAATGAAATCTTATCTTTTCCTTTCTTTTAACATAACCGGTATTTAAAAAAAAATCTAAGTTTGAAAATATATCTACATTTTTAATTATGAAGCTATACAATTAGAGGCAAAGGTAGAAAAATATAAATCCAAAATCATTCATCCGTCATAAAAAGGAACGCGAAAGAAGGTTTTAAGGTCGCGCAACTATGATTTACGTGTACAATACACCTGTCCTATACCGTATCTAGTGCACACAGCTCGTGCTGACCATAGATTATATATTCACGCCAATTTAACACTTATATATATGAGCATTGTGACTAGAATCCCATATCAATAATATGAAGTTTTGCTCCAATAGTTACAATCATTACCATTGAAGTATGAGTAATTAGGATAAATACAATAATTATTGCTGTTCCACATTTGGATAAGTAATTGTTATTTCTTGTAAAATAACAATTTCCTGTTAATTAAAATGGTTACGTATTCTTGTTATTTATTACTGTTATTTTGTTACACGAATACCTAACCTACCTGTGGGAGGTCTCTCCTTTGGGTAGCAGATCCTGAACAGTCCCCGGGTCCTCGTGAAGAAGTAGTACTTATTGTTCAGACTCTCCAGGATGGCTGGAGAGTTTATATCAGCGTTCTCTGTCACGAATGTCTGTGAACAAACAAACAATAATATAATACACGTATTCCATTCTCGAAGAAATCACTTCTTAACTATAAGACCGCCATTTTGTTCTCTTTTCTTTATGTGTGTATAACAACGTATACACACACACACACACACTTAAATAATCTACAAAATTAATAATTAAATTCGTAATTTTAAGATACTTATACGGTTATTTTGAATAAGATAGAAATAAAAAATGTAAAAAAACTCAAGTCTGAGGTAAACAGGAACCGGTTAACCAACCCCGCGTCACCTCCAAGGACGGAGATACAACGAGATATGCATACATATATATAAATTGAGGTGTCCATTTGTAACAAATTAACAGCTTTTCACTATGCATATGAAAATATACGGTACTTATATAAAACATTTTTTATTTTTGTCTGTCTGTTTGTTAAGTCTAATCTCTGAAATTAGACCTATTCTAACTTTGACTCTGAAGTAATTTAGGGTATTTTTATTTTAAAAATATACGAACGAAGTCGTAGGCATGGCTTGTTTTAAGTTTGTATGTCAGGGATGTAAATTTTAACATGTAAGTTTTAAAACAATATGGCGCCCTTAGAGAACTAGTTATATTAATATACTTATATCATTTGCTTTAGCATTTAAAGATGGCGGATGTTTATAACGCATTCTACATCATTTACATACACATACATAAATGAATATAATGAAATACGTCTTAAGGTGATTTTAAGTCTATTTAATAATGTATTGGTGGTGTTACGTGGAAATGAAAGTTGGCACGTACAGACGGGTGAATAAACATGTATATATATATAAAAATGGACTTAAAAACTTGAACAAAAATATGGATACATTAAGCGATCCGTGGAATTAATTTCATATCTACTAAGTAACACTACTTTTAGTGTTCAATAATACGAGAAATAGTACACTATTTCTTATATATTAATTAATTATTATGCTAATCCATAAATAGAGTAAGAGGAAAACCAATGCATTTATTCCTTTATAACCTTCAATATATTAGTTATAAATATATTTTATAGGAAATTCCCGTTTATAACTAAAACTGCGTCTATGTGAAATGTACCTTTTATAAAAAATACATCTTATGTGAAAGTTACTTTAATTTTGTAAAATTGTTATAACTGCGTCTATGTGAAATGAACTTGACATAAAAAATAAAAAAATTACATGGTATGTGAAATTATCCTATAATTTTGTAAATAAAATTGTTATAACTACATCTGATGTGAAATGTACCTTTCACAAAAATATCTTATGTGAAATGTACCTTTAATAAAAAATTACATCTTATGTGAAATGTACCTTTAATAAAAAATTACATCTTATGTGAAATGTACCTTTAATAAAAAATTACATCTTATGTGAAATGTACCTTTAATATAAAAATTACATCTTATGTGAAATGTACCTATAATTTTGTATAAAAATCTTGCAACTACATCTGATGTGAAATGTACCTTTCACAAAAATACGTCTGATGTGAAATGTACCTTTAATAAAAAAAATACATCTTATGTGAAATGTACTTATAATTTTGTATAAAAAATCTTGGAACTACATCTGATGTGAAATGTACCTTTTAAATTCTATATTATGTGAAATGTACCTAAAAATGTATTAAAATTTTGACGTACCAAAATCTCAAAATCGATACTTAAATCGATTGCATTCGATTATTTCACAACACCATAATTAAAACATTGCATCGAGTAATCGATTCTCGTGAGAATCGATAATTACTCTACACATTACACATGTCTGCTAGTACTAGTAGTATTGTAATGTTTTTGTCTGTCAGTTCACCCGACCGAGACGTTCCTTCAACTTGGGTTCATCGATCTTATTAATCGATTTTATTTAATCGATTTATTGTATTACATATAATATGTATATTAAAGTATGTAGTTATATTTCTGTTACCTTTTCAAGTAGAGAAACAGACATTTTGTCAAATCATCGATCCTTATAATCGATTCCGTAATTTAATCGATATTTAATCGATTCGTTATACATATAATACTTCTAAACGTATGTATAGAAAACATATTTTGTTATAGAAATACAAGTTAAATTTTGATGAAGACACATACATATATATATATATATATATTGTTCATTCCATAGAATATAACAATCCTAAATATGCTTAGATGCATTTATTATAAGTAAAGATATTCAGCACATCTCGTTAACTAAATAGCTATAATTATCACTAAGTAATCTAGATCAATATAGATATAAATCTATAGATTAGATGATTGGATTCCATCTAAACTATTCACTTATTTATCTAGTCTTAACGGTTTTTCTACATTGTTGATTCAATTAAATCTTTTTATTGCTATAATTATACTTTTTAATATCTTTTATTATATAAAAATATTTTCTTTTTATAGCATAAAGAGCACTGTTGAGTTTCTAGCCGGTTCCTAACAGCAGAGCAGCATTCTGGTAATATCTTACGGATAGACAACACTTTTTATGTTATCATTGATTCAAAAGTGAGTATAGTTTTTGATATTAATTTAAATAAATATATTAATCGCTACTAATTTTAGACTAAATATTGCATTGACTGTAATACAGTTGTTTTATTCAGCAAATATATATATATATATATATATATATAATTGACGTAAAATTCAAAATCTACTTTCGCCATCTCAATTAAAACGACGATTGTCTAAACTTTCACTGAACACGTACGGACAGATTGTTAATACTATCATATATATGTTATATTAGTTTAGATTTGGACTATTTCATTAAAAAAGGTGTAAATCAAAATTGCTATTAAGAGAACGCGTTGATATCTTTCCTATTCGGACCTTATCTTGGAATACATAAAAATACACATTTAATAATAAATTTCAATATAAAACATGTTTCAGATATCTCAAGAACATTTTTACAATATATACATTTTTATTAAATAATTAAAATAAAATAAAAAAAAAACTTAAAAAGATAGCACAACTAATTTAATATCTTAAAAAAACTAAAGAACTAATAAAACAAACTAAATTATTAAAGTAACTAATTATAAAATAAAACTAATTAACTATATATAATAGTTGAACCTTATCAGAGTTTGATAAGACATTTGGTTTTTGATAACGTCTGAATATCATTAAACATTTAAAAATCATTATATACATGGAAAATAATATATATATATATATATATATTTCAAAGAAATAGCTGAGTTTGTTGTGTTCTTCTCAGAATGTCTGAACACTCGTAGTCTTATTACAAGTTGTAGTCTTTACAGCACTTATTATATAAGTATGTATCAATACTACTCACACACACACTTACATTTGATACAAGATTGGTATTGATACATATATAAATACAAGTAGAATTATCTTAATAATAAATTGAATAATGTATAATTTATAAAACAAAGAAAATAACTTCCACAATGTATAAATACAATGGTTGAGGCATGCGCAGGCGCACGGACTCGTCCCGATCACCTTGCAATGCCACACACACACACACACACACACACACACACACACACACACAGACACACACACACATACAAGGTATCAAGTTCAAAACCCTTTGTTATTGTATGTATAATATAGATATATAAAAATAGTTTTAAAGTATATATATATATATATATATATATTTCTGTTTACGATAAATACATATGTAACTTATAAGCTCCCTCCCTTTTTCTCTTTTGGAAGAAATTTTACTAATATAGTTGTAAATATAAGAAACACCAAAGGAATTTCTTAGATTTATAGTACAGCGTATATATAATGTATATTTATATAGTTTAGACTCAAATCTAAATCTAAGCATGCGGTTAAAACCTTGGAAAGTGTATCTAATCTAAACGCTCTTCTATCATTATCACCTTTCACAATACTTAGTTTCACTAAATATATAATAAAAACATAATATACTAATAAAAATGTAACTTATTTGAAGTTGGAAATAAGTTGCAAATTTTAACATTCATTAAAATAGGTTGCAAATTTTAACATTTATTAAAAAATGCAAATTTTAACATTCATTAAAATAAACTGCAAATTATAAAAGTCATTAAAATAAGTTGCAAATTTATAATTCATTAAAATAAGTTGCAAAATCGAACATTAATCTTAGTATACGTATCTGACCCCAATATGTAATTATCTGAATGAATTATAACAAAAAAAATCTTCTAACACACAAAAAAGACACTTTCACAGCATTACATATATTCACACAGAATGACGAAAACTGTCTGTCTGTGTCTGTAACACTTATAATAGGGTCGGTAATTACATAATGATATTAATGAAATATATCATTAAACCATTAAATTATTTAATTAGCTCAATAATTAATTAGTTTAAATCGTTTATTAATATTTGTAATTGTATTGCGTAATATTTTTTCGAGAATCAACATTTTTTTTTACCTAACATTGCATTATTCTCTCATGATTGTTTATATGTTGGTTTGATTTTGTAATTTTTTTATGTTTGTTTTATTATATTTTCGAGATTGAGAAATGTTTATAACATATTGTAATTATATTTCTAAATATGAATGTCCTTATATCTATCCCTGTCTCTTTCCCTCTCTATCCCTATCCTTTTTTGTGCATGCATTCAGTATAAATTTTAAAAAGTCTAATTAAAAATATATAACAGGGAAATTGTTAATAATAAAATAAGTTGATTTAGTGTCACTTATAAGAATAGTTTATTAGACACTAACGATAGTGTGATAGTGTGAGAATCACTAATAACTTTCAATGACGAGACACATCGCGTGCACTGACGAGTAACACCACTCACTCACTCACTCACTCACTCACTCACGCACACACACACACACAGAAATTTCTGACACTTAATTTGAGAACCGTTTGAGATCAAATAACGATTTCCACTCTATTAAATTACACTAGCAGATGTCGCTTTGGTTTGGACATATATATATATTGTATATGAGCGAGAGGAGTCGGTAGCGAGAGGTAGTTGATGTATTTTTTAAGGCCAAACTAGATACCATCAAGAAAGCGGGATGCGCAGAACCAAGATCGGAAGTCGTGAGACAAGAAAGCAGGTTCTTGTTTCTCGTTATTGTCGAGTCTGTGTCGGAAATTATGATAACGCATTGAAATATTACTTTTTTGTAATAATTATGCACTTTTTAGGTAATATTATGGATATTTTGTGGTATATAGCTGATGCCGTGACTTCGTCCGTGCAATATAAAAGTTACATATAACAGTTTTTAGTGAGTCTTGTTAAAATCGGTCCAGCAGTTACAGAGGTTAACCGAAACAAACAAACAAACAAAAAAAAAATATGGTAGTATATACTTTCATAAGCTGTATAATATTGCACAATAATTTCAATTTTATATATTAACTTACGAACTAATTATATATATATATATATATATATATATATATATATATATATATATAAAGTAATCAACTAATTGAGATTTCCTGTTAAAAGTCAGAGAAACCGAGGTTTCTAAACTAGTCTTTCTAATTGTTTAGTCCATTGTCTTCTTCACATACGTTCGTTCGCTTTAACGACAATTTGTTTAACTTAGAAAGTACTCTTCACTTAACTATTAGTGGTTAAAATATGAAATTTCATTAACTTTAATTTAACTATAATTTACTTCATTAATATAGTTAATATAACTGGATATTTAACTTTCCGTCTCTGTTAAATGTTATGCAAACATAAGAAAGTTATTCATGTACAAACAAAAATTCACTTTGGAAAGTAGCTTTCTGCGTAATACATACAGAAAGTCCATTTATGTAATATATATGATTACAGATATTTTATAAATGTACCAATTATTATTATTAACAGGTAAAGTAACGTTATTTTATTATATATATAACTTAGTTCTATATTTTAAGATTATTTAAAAAAAATTGTTGAAATACGAGATTTTTGTCTGTCTGTCTGTCTGTCTGTTTTAAGAGGACCTATTTCAACAGGACTATCCTTCATTAAAAAACATATTCCGCCCAAACGAAGTCGCGGGCACAGCTCGTTTCAGATAATTTCAAAAGGCGATCAGGTAGAAACTAAACAGGTAGAGAATTAGGATTGGATAAAAAAACACAAGTCAATCCCATGAAGATGGCTGAGAGCAACCTATTAGTAACCCTCTGTCAAAAAAATGGCAGGGAAACCCAACCTTTTTCGTCGTTACTTTATACTTTATACGGATAAAACAAAAAAGTATTTTCAGGGATGCCCAATCGTTTTTGTTGTCAGTTAAAACTAACGACAAACGGTCGGGCATCCCTGAAATAAATTTTTATCTTTGTAAACTTAACGTAAAGGTTGGGAACCTCTGAAAAAAACTTGTTTTTATCCTTGTAAACTAAAAACCAAAAAAAGTTGAGCATCCCTGAAAAAATATTTAGACAGATCAAAAAACGTTCCCTTAAATTTTTCTTCATATTTACTATACAAGTAATATCCACTGCGTTACTCATATCTTTATCTAATTTAAAAGATAATATATTTTAAGCAAAAACCAAAGGTCGAATGTGGTCATAGTTACTCATCATGCAGTTTTTTGCCTTGAAGCTTGAAGCAAATTTAAATTCGTAATTATTTCTGGTTACGTAGATATGGATATAAAATTAAAGAATACAGACTTACATATAAAACGGAACAGTCTAGACATTTGATTATTTTTTTGAAGAAGAAAGTTGTTCAAGTTCTAATTAATATTTATTTCATGACTAATTTTGTACATAATTTACAGAGCATACAATAAATCCTCTTTTTTACAAAGCAAGTCTCGTAAATATACAAAATATTAATTAATTAACCCCATTAGAAATAATGTTGGATCGTGATCTTTTTATAGTTTCTTTATCTGCACGAATGGATGCGCGGGAGTCGAACACGGAATATTACAGTTACACATATTCGTGCTATTAAATACTACATATTTATGCGTAACGTGTATGTAACGGTGTTTGAGGAAGGACTTCAAATGTGTTACAAAAATATACTAATATATCCCTACCTACATTCTATACCCGTTTTCCTTAAGTATAAGACATACCATCATATATTTGATACAAAATCTACTTTCTAGTGTAATATATACCTTATAACACGTTTTAGTTAGTGAAATAAATCAAAATATGTATTTTTTTATCTATTAAGTATGTTACAGTACTTATTACTAAGCATTTAATAGAAATTAATTGAGTATCAACATTTTATGTGATACCCTCTTTTATGTTTTTTAATATACATTTCATATAAAAAATAATGTTACCTGTATATTACTGCGTTTGACTTCAACGTATAGCCAGTTGTCTGTTGAGAATGCAATAGCCATTAGAGCAGCAGCAACTATTGCTGTAATGGTAGCTATCGACAAAGTTACGGCTGAGCAAGGCATTTTAACAACCTTAAGAGACAATAAGTGGAAGATAAAAGATACAAAACACAATCACAACACTTTATTTGGTAATGTTCACCTATGAAGCATTTTTATAAACACTTAACGGGACGGAAACACGACAGCACTATCACGATATAATAAAAATTATACGATTGCGGTCATCGCCTGCAGCGTACGGAGTTCGCGCGCGAGACTTCTTTGCCTACTTCACACCGTCTTGCCTTGCCGCTCTCTTACGGATGTAAAACTTTCGAAAGCGAACGAACTCCCCCAAGCGGCAAGAATTTAAATTAAAAAACCAGTTTATAATACCAGTCGTTATGTTTTGTAAAATAAGTTGGTAACACTGATTTATATTTTCCTTAATATATTGTTGTAACTAATTATCAAATGTAATGTATTGTAATGGAATATAATACAATTAAGATTATTTATATTTATAATATTTAGAGAATACAAATAATTATAATCATTAATAATTTTAGGACGAAACATTTTATTTGAAACGTTTAATGTCAGGAGGTAAACTTCATATTAATGTCAGTGTCAGCTGAAAATTTTTCTAAAGAATCAAATGTTTACAGTTTAGTTTATTGATTATTTAAAATTGTAATATTACTTATTACAATAAAAAAAATGGCAGAATCGGCTGAATTCAGTAAATATGATGATGTATTGACTTCTATATTAGTAAATGAAAAGTCAATATTAGGATTTCTGTCGGCGATATTTAACTTTTTAGCGAGACGGTAAAATAATTTTATTGTAACTAATTGTTAATTAAGTAACATATTAATATTTTTATCACAATCTTTAAATTACAGAACTGATTTTTATTACGTGCCCGATGGTACATACGAAAATATGGGTTTTCCGCCAGGGGTAGCTGAGGAATTAGTGCTTAAAGTGATAAGGAAATGTGATCCTAAAGGGTGGACGGGTACTAATAAATCTACAGAAATAAATAATGAAATCATGTGCTCCACTGTAGCCCAAGAAGTAGAAATAGTTGCAGAAGAGGATGAGTCTTCAGCAGAATGTCTCTCAAAGCCACCTGATACTGATACTCAACCCAATGATGAGTTAACTCTAAACAGTTCGGATTCCACAACTAAAACTGATAAGTCAATCTTTCCAGAAGATTATGAACCACCTTATATTCCAGTACAAAAGAACAGCGAGTCTTATAATGGAGCAGTTAGAGAAAAGTATTCTTGGGCTCAAACTATTACAGACCTGGGTCAGTTTAAAAAACACAAACAATTAAAAAAAATCATCATATTAATAACTTATTCTTACAGATGTAACACTAAAACTACCACCAGACATAAAGTCATCAAAAGACTTGAAGGTAACAATCAATCCTGGAGACGTAAAAGTGACTTATCGCAATGGCATTGAAATTATTAAGGATGCTCTTCCATACAAGATCAAATCTATAGAAAGCTTTTGGAGTCTCAGTGAGGGAAGGTTATTAATGCATTTAGGTAACCAGGTCTTTTGTTGAATTATGGTATTAATTAATAAAACCACAAAATTATAAGGCAGTCATAATTTATGCAAATAATAAAAAAAATCGCATAATTTTAATTAGTTTTAATACATATTTAATTTATAACACCTTTTAGAAAAGATTCAAGAGAGATGGTGGAACAAATTTCTTATTAATGAAGATTCAATTGATCTATCAAAGATCGACTGCTCAAGGCCATTGAACGATCTACCTGAAGATCATGTTGCTAAGGTATTAAAGTTGAAGTTTTGTTATGATTGTAGTAGAGACGTTTGTTGTTGGTTCTTCTCAGAGCAGGGTGTGTTTAGCGTAGCATTAATTGGAGAATGGCTTTACAGAAGGGCTTATTTTAATAAATATAGTATCAAAGGACCTCTTCTTCACACTTTCATTTAACATACAAAAGTGTTCACTGTTTTTGATTTAAAGTGGAAAATATATAAATAAATAAATAATATCCAAATTCTTTTAATATTTTTTTATCTATTGAGGTACTAAATCTTTAAATTATAACTTTGAATCTTATAATGGAATGCTAAAGTTATTATTGTTATATTTAATTTAGGTGAGAGAACTACAATGGAACCAAGAACAAAAACTAAAAGGACTGCCGACTAGTGATGAGATAAGAAATATTGAAATACTCAAAAAAGCATGGAACGCAGCTGGGTCTCCATTTAAAGGAACAGAATTTAATCCAAATGTACTTAAAAAGTGAATTTTA
The DNA here is from genome assembly GCA_918358865.1 of Melinaea marsaeus rileyi. NCBI lineage: Eukaryota > Metazoa > Arthropoda > Insecta > Lepidoptera > Nymphalidae > Melinaea > Melinaea marsaeus. Next base: position 2,537,662 of record OU911089.1, read on the forward strand.
TTGATTCTTATTAACAAATATAATCAATGTCATATATGTTATGATTATTTAAAATCCTGAGATTACAACTTTTCCAATCATTTTTTTCTCCTCAAGTAACCTGTGTGCCTCCTTAAGATTATCAGCATTAATTGGTGATAGTACCTTTGTTAGAGTGTGTTTTAACTCTCCGTTATCTAACATTCTGGATACCTCTCGCAAGATCTCGTGATGCCTGAACTTGTCTTCGGTATCATATTTAATTCTAGTAAGCATCATTTCAGATACCAAGGTGACACTTTTGTCTTTCAACGGTTTTAAATCAACTAAGCCGCTGCTGTCCACAATTAAACAAATCTTTCCTTGTGGTTTGATAGCTTTCATGAGTGTATCCCAGTATGGATAAGGATCGTAGTTAACCAAAATAAAATCTACACCATTACCAAAACCTTTCTCCTCAAGCTGTGGTACTAAATCTTTTGTATGATTAAGAACTAAATGAGTTCCATGAGCTAAAGAAAACTCTTCTGTCTCTCTTCTTGAAACGGTACCGATCACTTTCAATCCTAAATTATTAGCCAATTGGGAAGCTACAGATCCAACTCCACCTGCACTGTTTGTAATTAATAAAGATTTACCTGCATCTTTTTTTGTTATTAACAGACGGTCAAACAGTGATTCATATGCAGTAACAGCTGTTAATGGCATAGCAGCAGCTTGTTCAAATGTAAGATTCTTAGGCTTGGGTCCCACCAAGACTTCATCAAGAGCAACATATTGAGCGTTAGAGCCACTTTTTCTTAAATCACCAGTGAAAAATACATCATCTCCTATATTAAAATATTTACAGCTTTCACCTCTGGCGACCACGGTGCCGGCGCCGTCCCAACCTAATATCCGAGGGCTGGTTTCAATAATCGCTTTCGGAGCCCGTACCTTCGTGTCAATAGGATTAACTGCGGTTGCTTTTACCTCCACTAAGACATCATGCTTCAGCAACGTTGGAAGATTAACTTCTAAATCCAACAAACTGCTTGGATCGGATATAGGCAAATATTTGTAAAGGCCAACCGCTTTCATTGTTTTTGGCAAATTTCTAGACATTGCAATGGATAGTGAGGATTCCGAAATGTCTATAATAAAAAGACTGATTAGAAAATGTACAATCATTGTCAAGTAAAATACAGATACGCGTCAGACAAACAACTAAACGACAATAAACTATAAAGATACTTTAAATCATAGCCTTTAAACAGGTTATCACTTCGACCCGTAATATTTTTGGAATGCAAAAAAATGTGTGTATGTATGTTTGTACATACACATCAATCGGTAAGCTGCGGAATCGATAGCAATTCTTATTATTGGATTAGATATTTCCATCTAAGTTTTGGTAAAATCGATTGAGTAGTTTAAAGGATATGGATCGTAATATTATATTAAATTTGCATTTATATAAATTGTTACATCGACCGGTTTGTTGTTTGACAAGAATTTATTACTTAGATTGATGTTACCTACCTGTAGAATCAATAACCAGTAGCGATGTACTGTGTGGATATGACTATTGAGATTCAATAATACTAATGATAACAATGTAGAAAATAAGTATATTGTACTCTGATAAGAATACTATCAGTATTTTAAATGATTATCAAGGTCATCCAGGTGAGACTAAATAGTTCAGAAACATTCAAACCTGAACATCCCTTATATTTAGGTTTTGAATAATCTAGAATCGTTAAAAATATATTTATTTTTTTATATTTCTCTTTAAATTTGAGCTATAATCGACTTAACCTATACCTTTGCGGTTAATTATGAAAGTAGAGGTAAGGAGTATCAAAGCATCTTATGTAGCGTAAATAGTATAGTTAGACGAAAACATGAAACTTTATACTGACATCTAAGGAATTCTTCATATTGCTTGGAATACAACTGAGAAAATAAGATTTAAATAAGCGAATTATAAGCAAAGGCACACAAACTGAAATGATTATTTTCTTAAATACAGATATACATATGTGGTTTTATTAATTCTTTTTTGTTTCTACCTCCATTGACTAAGACACTAGCGCCTTTGTGGAAACTTATTGCATTATTATGTAATACTTTATAATTTGCCACTTAAATTTATTTCCATTAACAATTGATTCCTTTTTTTCCCTCCATAAATGGCATCTTATCTTTGAAATTTAAATTTTCAATGACATAATAAACTTTTAAACTGTTTTTTATGTTCCAAAAATTATATTTTTAAATAAAACAAATTTCAACTGCGTATCAATTTTAATTATATATTATATCTAAAGATATGGCTGCTTCACCATTGCAACAACTTTCACAAGCAGATCAATATATCACAGAATATGAATAACAATTCACAGTGTGCGAAAAAATACAAACAATTTTACCTCTTTTCAGAGTTGAGGCAGAGTAGATGAAAAGCTAAAAAAAATTGTCACAGACAAAAAAAGACACAGAGTAGATAAAAAGCTAAAAATGCCACAGACTAAAAAATACTATGATCTTTACATTCATATACTTTTTATAGTTTATTTAAGATTTGTACCACGTGATTTGTACCATATATATGCAGGTACAATAATTAGGTACAATATTACATGAATATGTTTTGAACACAATGTATTCCTGATATGTCAAATTTGTATTAAAAAAACATTTTTTAAACAAATTATTATAATTTGAATTCAATAATTTATTAACCCTTTTCGCTCGAGGTCTTTTCCTTTAAACAAAAGTGTGTACTGTTAAAATAGCCATTTTGGGGGTGTACGGAATGAATAAATAAACAAATAACACCAGATAAGATAGTCTCGAGTGCGAAGGGTTAATATTTTATATTAAGAAACGGATGACAATGGTTTCAACGACTACACATAAATTTTATCAGCATTATTAATATAAATATAATTCAATAACATATATTAGTTCTAATTAACATTATCAATTGATTAGACAAAATAATTAATATTGAGTTATTATCAATCAATCAATCAATCAATCAAAGACGACATGATATAATTTGTACTACATATTTTGAAATGTTATTTTTTTTTAAGTGACTAGATATTTATCTACGGCCAATATAATATTCAGAATTATTATAATATATACGTTTGTAAGTTTGTTAACAGCGATACGACTAGAAAACACAAAAACATATATACATATATTGTAAAAAAAATTCGTTAAATTCAAATAATCGATTTAAATATCGATTTTATTCAAATATTCGATTAAAATTTCGATTTCATTCGAATAATTGATTAAAATATCGATTTTATTAAAATAATCTATTTCATTGAGACAATCGATTAAAATATCGATTCCGATCAAACAATCGATTAAATATCGATCAGTGACCGACGTACTCGCACAGGTCGTGCGCCCCCGTGCACTCGACGCTCGGCCTGTGCGTGGAGTCCCACATCCCGGGGCCGCACCTCTGGCACATGCCCGCCAGCGTGCAGGGGATCTTAACTAACTGGCGGAACTGGTGGAGCAGGCCGCGGGCCTTCCTCAGTATGTCGCGCCCGTTCATGTACATGGCTGAAAGGATGTGTCAAAATTTTGTCGCCATGTCGTTATTTCAAATTTTGGCGCCATATATTTGTGGTTATGTCAATATTTTTTGTTAATTTGATCGAATGATTTTTTTATTCATTCACCTCACAAACATCCAAGCAGTATGAAGAATGATTGTTTTTTTGTTGTTTGTTGTACACAAATAATAATAAAGTTCAAGCTCTGAATGAATAAAAGAAACAAACTGTGAACGAATGAAAGAAATAAGCTCTGAATGAATGAAAGAAACAACCTCGAGAGTGAATAAAAGAAACAAGCTCTGAATGAATGAAAGAAACAAGCTCTGAATGAATAAAAGAAATAAGCTCTGAATGAATGAAAGAAATAAGCTCTGAGTGAATAAAAGAAACAAACTGTGATCGAATGAAAGAAACAAGCTCTGAATGAATAAAAGAAACAAACTGTGAACGAATGAAAGAAACAAGCTCTGAGTGAAATAAAAGATACAAACTGCGAACAAATGAAAGAAACAAGCTCTGAGTGAATAAAAGAAACAAACTGTGAGAATTTGACTGAAACAAGCTCTGAGCTAAAGAAAGGAACAAACTTAGAGAAAATGAAAGAAACAAGATCTGAGTGAATGACAGAAATAAGTTTCGATAAAATGACAGAAACAAAATATGAGTGAATGTCAGAAATTAGCTCTGAGAAAATTATAGAAACAAGCTCTGAGAAAATTATAGAAACAAGCTCTGAGAAAATTATAGAAAGAAGCTTTAAGCTAATGAAAGAAACCATGAAAAATAGATTTGAGTGGAAAAAGAGATGACAAAAAAAATTGAATATATATAATAATTAACTCACCGAGTGAACTGAAGTGCAGCAGCATCTCGTCGGTGTTGAGGTCCTGAGCGATGACGTCATCCGCGTACACGGCCACTATGGCGAGGCAGAGGAAGAGGTGGAAGTAGTCCGTCTGGTAGTTCGCCCAGCACGCCTCCCACATGCGGAGCGCCACCGCCTCCGTGAACTCGCGTTTGAAGCACCTTATGTATATAGGGTTAGATGGGGTTCATCTCCACTGGTGACGTTGTCATGGTCATTAGCGCTAACAGCAGACAATAATATATATATATATATATATATATATATATATATATATATATATATATATATATATATATATATATATATATTATGTTTGATTGGTCGTTTGTTTGAAATGAGACGAAGCTTCTTAGCATTCCATGGATTCACCGTGCGGGTGCCGGGCCCATCGGGTTGCAGGAAAAGGAGCGCAAACAATGCCTGGGACTTGCGACCCAGGTGTAGGATTAAGGGGCCCCTTTAGTATGCGCATACACGCTCACCTTCACTGTTCACGGTCCTCTCCCTACCTAACCAAATATCATAAGAACCTACTAAAGCCACATTTGAAATACGTTCCAGAAATAAACTGATGATCGTTCTAGAAAGGCCGAGATCCTTAAGTTTTGCTGTTACTGAACTATTGTAAAAAGTTGAAAATATATTTTGTTAGTATTAGTAAACAGTATTTGTAATGGAATTATTAAGAGACCATCCCATCAGATATCAAAGATTATTTTAATGATCATTTTCTATATTACTTTAAAACTTTCTTATAATTTTTTTTTGGACAATCGTTGAAGATAAAATAAACAAAAATAAATACCAACCGACTTATATAGGATCTTTACAACAGATAAAAAAATTAAATAACATTTTTTATACGTTTTATTTATGGTAATATACGAGTTATTTGTAATCTGTAGTAATGTTGTATGAGAGTCCATAGTATATATAATTTTATTTTAAAAAATACTGAAATGGCGAACATTATATGTTTTTAGTTTTTTTTTGGTTTTTAATAAACGAGAAAAAAAACGTTATCAAAGACGAATATGTATAACAAAATAATCAAAAATATTTTTTGTATACATCTTAGAATCATTGCATTATATTTATAATGTTATAATATAAAATGATATAATAAATGAATCCAGTGGACAGAATCACATGCTTTAACTAGTATTAATACGATTATAAATAAAATACTTACAACAATATCCATCGATGACAGAAGAGCAACTCCATAGCGTCCACGTGTTTTTCTAAATGCTTGTAGAAATGTGGTATCATGATCCTTATCAGCTCCCGGAGGTAACTCTGAGGGATGAATTAGAAATATTAATAACTATAAAATTAACTAGCTTATTCCCTCCCGCTTCGCTGTTAATTTGGATGTGAAGTTAGATTGCAATGGTAACCTTTGTCATATTATCCGTTGTCATCGTAACCGTTGCTATGGTAACCGTTGCTATAGTGACTCTTAACCCCGCGTTAAGTGTATAGTTCCTACAGGTTTAAAACTTGTCGAAATGCATACAGTTGAAATCTGTTGGGATAGAAATTCCGAAAACTCCGTTCTTAGTGGACGTCTACGTTACCAAAGAAGTAACTATGTAAAATTTTAAGTTAATTTCGTGATGAGTCAGTGAGTGGTAAATCGCTTATATATATATATATATAATAAATAGTTAAAAATAATAAAACACACTGTCATATATATACATGGTGTCAATATATCACTTAAAAAGCACGACATGCCTTTTTACATTTACATTATTTTATTTACACTTAATTTAAACTTATTATATTTGGTTTGGGTTTTATAAGGGCATGTTTTTTTTTTATTTCATTATATTATATCGTTGCATTATCATCGATCTTTGATAAGAATGTAAAGTTAATAATCCGACATCTTAACACATTAAAATTCACAAATTCTACTCTTGGTTGCCGCAGACGTGAATTCACGTCATTTCAAATTCTATTCCTAGTTGCCGCTGACGTGAATTAACGTCGTTTCAAATTCTATTCCTAGTTGCCGCTGACGTGAATTAACATCATTTCAGATTCTACTCCTAGTTGCTGCTGCCGTGAATTTACATAATTTCAAATTCTATACCTGGTTGACGCTGACGTGAATTCACGTCATCTATACCTGGCAGCCGCAAACAAATTTATACTCCCTTGATACAATTTTGCGGCAACCAGCTTCAGAATCTCATTATATTAGCCTGTACTTAGAAATAGATACATAGAAATTTGCCGGACTCGAATGTGTTAAGAACGTCAAAATGGTGTCGAAAGTATCCGTTACATACAAACATACGACCGAAGATAATAAGGTGTTAAAAATCCTGTGTCACGTTTAATTCACTTCTAAGTTCTATAAGTTTCCAAACGTGTTAATAATACAATTTTAATGATGTAAAATATTTTATGAAGCGGACGAAGTCGCTGGCAACAGCTAATATATATGTACATATTATTGATATCACATAAAAACTTGTCTAGCTATAATTAAACTTACATAAAATTAACATTTTATTCAATATGTACATTATAGTAATGTAACCTTAATAATTTAAATATATAACAGGTTTTATTGATTGAATAATTGAGGTGAGGTGAGGTGAGGTGAGGTGACATTTAGCAAAGCGTGAGTTTTATTTATATTTAGAATAATAATACAAAAAAAAAGTTTTTAGTTTAAGCTAGTGTATTTTTTATTTCATTTTCATTGAGCGAAGCGAGCGTTTTACTGGAGACTTTTTCATATTATTTGTCACGAATAGGCTCGAAAACTACTTGACGGAAAATTATGAAATTTTGCAATCAAAAAGATACACATTAGGTGATAGTTTAAAAAAAATTAAAAATGTCATGTCGTTGAGGAATAATCGTCAAAAAACTGATATCCCATAGAAGTTAATGGGAAACGATGAGTCATTACATTGGGCTCGCTTTGCTCAATATGAAAACAGCAACCGAGATTTCTCGAGCACAACGTGTCGAAATTGAGGGTCTGTTGGCGCCCCTAATTATGTACCTATATAATTAACCCAATAGATTGTAGAATATTTATAGAGATAGAAAATGTTTTTTTTTTTTAGGGAAATATATATAAATGATTTAAATTATTTGTGTCTATTTGTGGATATTTTTGTATGCAGATATATAAAGATTTTTTTTGTAAATTTTCCGTTTTTCACCGAAATTGTACCTAATCACTTAAATAACATTTCTAAAACCCATTAAAAAAAATAGAAGGTCAGGGATTTTTTTTGGCCAACTGTATTCTCTAAATAGGTACCTGAACACGCTCACTTGGTTTGTCGGACCCTCTACAAAACACCCTGTATATTAGAATTATACAAAATTATTTGACAATAATTTGATCGTTAATTAATCTTGAAAGTTTAAAAAGAATCTCACTAAATTGATTTTATTTAGGAAGTAAATATATAAGACCGTCCGTCCATCTACAAGTAATATAAACAGGGATAAAAACATCTCCTGTCTCTTTCACTCAGGTTAACTATAATATGTTAAATATACGATATACAAGCTAGAATAAGTTCTTATGTTATGACATGAGAGACAAGGAGGAAAACATCTTTTGTCTCTTCACTCACTGAGCCGAAGGCAGTTATAATATATACAAAATCAAAACTGGTATAGGAGTTAGAATAAAATGAACTATGAAATAAGAGAAAAAGGAGAAAAACATCTCTCTCCCTCTCTTTTATTCTGTATAAAAGCTTGTATTAGAGCTAAAAAAAGTAGGACAATGCCATAAGAGACAAGTGGAAAAACATCTTCTATCTCTCTCTTATTCTGTTTAAAAGCTTGTATACGTGCTAAAATAAGTTCTTAAGTTATGACATAGACAAGGATAAAAAATCTTTTATCTCCCTCACTCCAGTAGTATTTTGGCTACTGGAGTGAGGGAGATAGAAGATTTTTTACTATTTACTATGAAAACAGACATACCAAGTTATTATCCATATCGTTATCAGTCGGTGTGCAAACGAATATGGCGCGCTGCATGAGACCCACAAAGCACCAGAAGGCCTCCGCCTCACACTTGATCTCACACAGCACTGGGGCCAAAAGGTCACTCATACCCTGGGAGTACCTGGAATGAGAGGATCCTGTAATTTATTATATAGAATAATCGAACCTGGGACTTATCGGGTGTTTGGGAGCTCTGTAAACTGAGCTATAGTGTCCTATAGGTATATACATATAAAATCCAATATAACAGTCAACTCACCCTAAAGCCGGATTGTACACAGCATAGTTAAGTAAAATATTCTTCATAATTTCTATATTATAATTATTTTCACCAGCAAAGAACGGATTACCCCTATCAGTTCTAACCACATCCTTCTCTATCACACTCTGAACATTCTTCCAGAAGACGGCGTGTTGTTCCGGAGTCATTTTCTCCAGACGCCTCCTCGTTATTTCGTTATATTCTCTTGTTCTTATTTGAATAATCAAATCTCTCTCTTCAAAAGTTGAGTTATAAGGGTAGCAGTGGAGCAAGAACCTCCAGACTTCTCTTCTCAACTCCTTATCCAGACCTCCAAAAAACACACATTTACGCAAAAACAGATCATCTTCTATAATTCCTTTATCGTTCATAATTTTTCCATAAAACAGTTCTGGGGTTATCTTTGGAACCTTCTCTTCTTCTGGATGCTGTTCAAACTTCTGTACTTCTGGACGACACACCATGAAGTGACGCAAGGGAGTCTCTGGATCTTCTGACCCTTGGAGAAATATATATAATTTACATCAAAAATAGCAAATATATTTATTCATTTATATCTTTTCAAATGTATAAAATGAAAGTGTTAAAGTTTTGATACCATAACTATAATTAAGCCCTTCTGTAAAGACACTATAAAATAAGGCTACAAGGGTTCCAAACCCACCCTACACTGAGAAGAACCAATTCCACCAATCAGAAGCTCACTTAGCACTTTAGCATGCGATGTTAGGGTGCTAACTGATTTAGCTTGCTAGATTGGATGTAATAGCTGCATTAATCTTTCATGTAAGCTTATGCTTATGGCATCACGCTCGAAATGAATCACGATTTACGATAAATCGATTGGTAATTGCATCGTATTGCGCAACTTTAATTACAATTCCAATATAAAAAATGAATCATTTTATATATGAATATATAAATAATTAGTGTCAATTTAATTTGGTATTGTACGTTTAATTTGTGACCACTTGATTTATGGATCAGATGTTAATAATGATACAGATATTTACTAGCTATTACCTGCGGCTTTGCTCGATAGGACTTCTTTTATAAATACTTGTCCTAATTATAATTCTAGAGCATCGCAAACCGGTGGGATGCTCCAGGTCGAAAAGAATATTGGTTAGGTAAGTCATGGATAATGGGGCCCAATGTCGGCTTATCTTGGTAAAGTTAGGTAAGAGCAGGATGGTGGATCAAATTTTACCTGGGGTAAGTTTAATATTGTGCAGCAGGGTGTGCCATCGGTGGAGGACCTGTGCGAGGTGGTCAAGGCCCCCGTGGTGGAAGTGGAGGATCTTGTACTGGGACTCCCGGGATGCTACCACCAGCTGGCCACATGTGTAGTTGTCGTCGTTGAAGAACAATCGCAAAGAACGCATCTGACTCAGGTCTACTGAAAATCTGATAATAATATGTTATGTCATATTTACGTAATTTTAAGATCACTGTGAATAAAGTACTACATATTAGATCCTACATTGTTTGGCGCGGTATATACCGATTCAAAATATGTTTATCGTATGTATACTGTATTATGTCATATTTACGTAATTTTAAGATCACTTGATGCAAACTATTAGTTGATAGTGAGGTTATTGAAATTTCTAAGTGTTTCTTGTGTTATAGATTATATTTATTGCCGTTATTTCTGTTTTAACGTAATTTTAACGAGAGAGACACCGAAAATAACTAGCTTTCAACTCATACAGCGCAAGCCGAGCCGCGGTTGAAAGCTAGCAAGTAAAGATATGAAATAATAACTTGACCGTAATTAAATTTAATTAATTGAAAGCTAGGGATGAAACGATACCGCTAAAGTATCGATACTTTTACTCGATACAGTATTGGTGTTAAAGTATCGATACTTACTCGTATCGATCGTTTTCATGTCTAAAATTTAAAATGAAAAAAATAAAAATCGTCACAAATATTATCATGATACATTTATAGGAATTATTTTTTTTAGAATTTATGAAAGCCAGTTTTTGTGGTCCTCCCAAAAATATCAAAATACTCCGTCAGTCTAGGTTAGAGGATAGAATTACCAAGGGCGGAATGATAACAATGACGAAATATGGTACCTTACAGTATCAGTGGCAATGAGTTTTTTAAGCTTCGGAAAAGACGAACAAACTTGCCAACTGCACAAAACTAGGAAAATGCGTTTAAAAATGCAATACGATCGAGTAAGCATCGGTCAAGTACCGATAGTATGTTTGACCTACTCGATACTTAGTATCAAGTATCGATACAAAAAGTACTCGGTAACGGAAGGAAAGTATCGATTAAGTATTTCTTTCCTTAAGTAAAACTGCCCTAGTTTTTGACAAAATATTCTTATAACAATAATACATTGCAAGTATTAAATACAACTATTTCACGTTAAAATTAAATTTTAATGTGTATTCTCCTTTATTTCGATATGCGAATTCTATTAAAAAATATTTATAACCACATAAATGAAACCTAGAACAAAATTATTATCCCTTGTATCAAATACTCCTCTAAATTAAAACGTGGGTAGATTTCATTATAGTCCAATTTTATACCGCTCATACCAGACTACGTAGGAATGTAGACGTGACGGCCAAATAATTACAGAAATACTTAGAATATTAATATTATTATATTAAAAACTTTTTGTTACAAACTATTTGTTATAACAAAATCAACTTTCTTTTGCACATGACACTGGCAAAGCAAATAAATTGCAAACCACAAAAAAAGAAAACTTTCTTTTTTTTTATTAAATTTGCAAGTTTTACTTAAGTGTGAATTTAATAAATGGCTTCCTGTTTTTAGGTAATATCATATTTTTTATATTTAATTTCGTGCATTAACTTCTTGTATCGTAAATATGGAAGAAAAAAATATATATCTTCATAATAAAATTTGTGCAGATTAAAAATACTTATTATTAAAGAATATTAATTTGACCTTATTTAAATGTCAACATTTTTTTATACTTTTAAAAGGTTTCAGGTTTCTCGACAACTGCTAATAGATTAACATCACAATAAAAAACTAAAAAAGTATTTTTTTAATCAATTTACACTTTTTTACATAATGCATCGATATATTCTACATTTATTAAAGTAATTTTGTATAAAATTTTAACAAATATGGAAGAAAAAAATCATCGACACGGACAGGGTTTTAGCCTGCTACCCCTGGAATACCGAAAATCTCGAATTATAAGGGGATGGGGGAAAACACACAGCCACACACAAACACACACACACAGAAAAGACACAAGATATTACGTTATTAATTATATCGATTCTAAATAAACAGGTTATTACTTATTATTTTTATTTCAGTCACAAATAATCTCCAAATTCAATGAAAAAGTATTAATTAGATAATACCCATATTTAAAGATAAGATATAAAAAAAAAAGGTATTTTATATAAAAATACGTGGAGTTTTGGATAGAGGAAGGGGGGGGGGTAATAATTTTAAAAATCCGTTTTAAAATTTTGTACTAAAATAGGCCAATCCTATGCCAGTTAAAAGTGCAAAAAGTACATTGTATTATTTAGATTTTATAATGTTTTATTCATTCATAGTTACATAGATATAGAGAATAATCTAATCTAAATTACTAGGTCGCTCTTAACGGATAACGGCTTTCCGGTCAACGACAAGTAGGTGCTGAGTGGACATCTTTTTACTAGTACACTATATACGGAAATTAATAATCTAACGACGAAATTGCTATTAAAGATTACAATTATTACCTTATTAATATTCTAGCCCGATCTCAATCTCTATTTATAGATCGAATATTAATTTCGGTCAACACATTAACATTAATAAGCAATAAAAACTAACAAAATTATAAATAAACTAATAGGTCAAAGGAATTACAATATTAAACTTAAAATAGATTACATAATTTATTAAAATGTATGAACGAAACTCACCTTCGACATTTCAAAGGTTGCCGTCTTTGGGGCACGGGCGAACTGTGAATACTATCGGGGAACGCTAAATTGTGTTTCAGAGCCAAAAACTCAGGGGTGCTCATCCAGTTTGGATTTACTTCATCACAGGAACTCATTGACAATGACCTCATGAAGCTACCGGAAACGGAATCCGGGGTCAGATCGATACTTTCCACTGTTGGATTTGCTATTGTTATGTTCACCGATGTCATTGAATGAGAGCGAATATGTTTTTCATTTTCAGAAATAGAATCTTTAGATTCGTCCTTGTATAACGACACAAAAACATCATCCTTGCTAGAATCAACTGATTTTATAGTATGCTTAGAACTAGACGATAAATCTTCCTGTGTCTCGTTTTGCGTATACCTCGTATCAATGGATTTTATGCTTTGTTTATCAGAATTCGAATTAAGACTTGTAGTCTCGAAAGAGTCACAAAAGACGTTATTGTTACCATATTTCCTGATTTTGCCTTGGAGTGTTTTTTGTATTGGTATATCTTGAGGATTAGTTGGTTTAATACCACAGCCTAATTCATCACTTGGACTGGTCTCAATAGCAGATGGACACTTGCGTAGTGTAGAATTAGGAATCCAGTTAAGGAATAGCGTAGGTCGTTTAGCGTTATTATGTTGGTCTGTAAATACCTTGGTGGTTATAGTTAAATACCCAGGGTGGTGGACCACGTCCAATTCATGCCTCGCTATCGTCGGTGGATGAACGCATACATTATTCTTACAAAACAAAATTTCATTGTCAACGTAATCCGGCAATGGCTCGTTATCATCAAACTCCAGACCGAGGAAGTAGCTGGATGCACGCTTTATCAAATCCGGTAGGGGCATTTTGATTTACATTTCACTTGCAAATCCTATATGACGACTTGTTATCACTCACGTCAAATACATTTAAGCGCGGTTAAAGTACTACGCGCATGTAAACACCCACACAGTTATGTTGATAACACAGTATTGATCGGTACGCGCCAGTTGTGGGTAATGCGCGGGAAACGTCATTCGATATTGTGACATATTACACCTCTATGTCGAGAATGTCATTTTACATGTCCATCCTGCAGTGGTCATAATTACTTTTAAATTGGCATATTTGTACATATCTAAGCTATACATGTAATATATAGTAAGTAAACAATAACTTCGCTAGTTTACATAAGTTGCATATGATTTTCTAATAAAATATTTAATAAGTAAACCAAGTATTAACAGGTACGAAAGTTGTATATCATTTACTTGATACCTACAAAATAACTAGGGGCGCCAACAAACCTTCAATTTCGACTCGCTGCGCTCGCAAAATCTCGGGTGCCGTTTGCATATTGAGCGAAGCGAGCCCAGTGTAGGTATTCACTCATCGTTACCCATTGACTTCAATGGGATATCAGTTTTTTGACATGATATTAAAAAAAAAAATTGTGGTAATTAATTTAAAAAAAAAAAAAACATCTCCTAATGTGTGTCTTTTTGTTTGCAAAGTTTCAAAATTTTCCGTCAAGTAGTTTTTGAGCCAATTCGTGACAAAGAATGCAAAAAGTCTCCAGTAAAACGCTCCGCTCACTTCGTTCGCTTCGCTCAATCATTAATGGTGTTTTCGTCGTGATTCTTCACAGGAAAAAGTACTCCGCACGCTTCTTAGTAGCTAGCTAGCTATTATAATCTTTGTAACAGCTTATTTGCCCATTAAATATAATGTAAAATTTACACAAATCTTATAATTTTGAGAAATTATAAAACTGATATGGGTACCTAAGTGAAACATAAGATACTGGGCAGATTTAAGGTCTATTACCTTAAATCTGCCCAGTATATATCATTGTCGAAATTTAAAAAATAGGCTTTTTCTTATCTAAAATTTCTCTCAAGTCTCATACATTAACACAATAACTATGTGCTAAATGAAATAAAATAAATAAAAATGTCTGTATTTATTTTAATTATGAGCTGTCTGCTCTGCTCCCTCCCTCCAAGCCCGAGCAGATGAAAGTGTCGGCAACAGCTCTTGAGTGTATATACGCCTATATATATATATATATATATATATACGTATGACCATATAATATATATATATATATTTATTAATGGTCATACGTATACATTAAAATTGGTTTCTTAACCTAAATTTTATTATTTACTGTAGGTAAACCTCTCGATTCTCACCTGAACACACAATAATTAGAGGAAGCTATAATGAAAAGAATAATACTAAATCTACATAGATTTTGTTGAAATCCTATTGTCATAAATCATAGATAAGTTATTGATATTGTCAGAATTATATGTTCAAATGAAACTATTTCTTACGGTTACCTAGTAGTAAGTACCTTCCTACTCAATGTTTTTTTGAAAACAGACATTATTCTTAAAATAGAACTATTACAATCTCATTTATAAAATAAAATTGATGGATTATTCATAAATCATTAATAAGTAGTATAAAATCACAGAACTTAACTTTTTATGGCTAACTTGCAAATGTAATAAGTATATAATATTGGTACAACAATTTACTCTACGATATATTTATTTAGTAAGTAAATCTAGGTCCCTATTATTATCACTTAAATTATAATAGATACTTTCAAGCAAATAAATTTAATATTACTCAATTGTCACTAATACTAAATTTATGACAATAAAATTGAAATATTAATAAATAATACAGATGGCCTTGAGAAAACAAAAACAACCGTTATAAAAAATATGAATTGGAATGTTTTCTACATTTTATACAATTTCTTTGTTGTAAAAAATAAAAGGATAAAAAACACTAAATTCAAAAAGTTTCTTATAAAGAGCATGAAAAAAAGATTTTTTTTATAAATTTTAAATAGTTTACATTTCAATAATTTATAATATTAATTTTAGAGTAGCGTGAAATGAAACGCATTACTAATATTATTTTTTTGTATTGCCGCGCGATGGCGTTTCCGTTGCATAATTAATTGACGCATGCGCCACACATTGCAATCAGCTGTCAGAAAGAACATTATCACGTAAAAAACAAAATTAATTGTGTCTTCAGATAATTCCCGTCAATATGGCGGGTCAAAATCCAGGTTCGCCTACTGATTTTCAATACTTTTACGAGGATGAAGTGTACAAAATCAATAACCGCGGCCAAGTTGTCTTCGGTCTGGTGTTGGAGAATTATGAAGCAAACTCTAGCGACCAAGAGAGCGACATCGAAACACCCATACAAAAAGGAGAGATTCGTGTTGTCTGGCATCCTTCGGGAACTGAACGAGTTATTTCGGAAAAATCGGTAAGTTTACGAATTCAGAGTACCCTGTTTAAAATCATAGTCCACGATTTAATTGATTCATTTAATCAAAAAAAAATGTTCACAACTGAACACAAAACACCTGAGCGGTAAAACACGCCGAATTACTTATTATAGTATATTTATGTGAATGAGGGTAAGATTATATTTATTGCATATTAAAAAAAATCTTAATACCTTCAGTTTAACAAAAAAAAAATTCACAATCTCCTAAATGTTTGACATAAAGAAATAAGTTTTAAGTTATTTTGAAATAAATACTGCTTAACTTAATTCTGACATTAAATGTTCTGGTGTGATTGCAAAATTCTAATCTTGGTAATCTTGCCTTCGAGATGATCAACTAAGAAACAAATAAATATATATATATATATATATATATATATATATATATATAAATATATATAAATATTATTTAAACAAAGAATTACAGTTCCAACAAAGTTATGTAAACTAATAATTCTAAAAATGTTTGCTAAATTGAAGAATTATGATTTTTATAGCACGATAACTTTAATAAAATTGTAAATTATTTTTACCAGTAAAAGTAATAATAATTCGTCACATGAATATGTAAAAGCATAATCTGATGTATCGGAAATATTAAGAAAAATTTTATGAATCTGTTTTTAAAATTATCTTCATATAAAATCTTTAAAATTTTTGTGGAAATCCCAAAAAAATAACAAAACAAAACAAAATATAATAAAAGTTGAGGGAATAGTTATTGAAATTTTACTTATGTTGTTCTTGCCAAAATTTTATATGACAATCTTTTAGTGTTAAATAAATAATAATTATTTTTATTAGACATCAAGAAATAAATTATTACATCATAATGCTTATAATGACATGTCATTATAATATATAAAAAATATATATATATATTTTTATTCTAATATTTATAATATGTGGTCAAGATGGTGTAGAACTTTTCTATTTTTTTTTAATAATAATAATAATTTTTCTTTAAAAAAAGATTTTATTATAAACTATTTACTAATAAACATCTTATGCACATTTAAATAGCATCTTCCAAAGAGTAAGTCCAGGAAGAAACAACTATGAATATTGTTATCTTACTAATATTAGAATTTTTATATTAATTTTAATAATTTGAAAATATATAAAACCTTTTTTAAAGCGAAAAGTTTAATTAACTAGTGTTTATTAATTAATTAGTAAGTTATTACCAAACTGATTGCGTTGGTTCCAGTTACATACATTGCTCAATATATTGATGTTTGTGAAATTTGTTTGTGTGTGGATCACAATAAAGAAATACCCGACTGAGTTTGTTGTGTGGTTCTTCTCAGGCACATTTGGAACACTTACAGCCTTATTTTGAGTTGGAGTGTCAGAGAGAGACATATCAATAAGTATGGTATTAAATAAAGTTCCGTTTGATACACAAGTGATTATTGCTATTGATTCAAATTAAATAAAAAAACAAGTGTCTTTATACACTCTTCTTAAATCTACAAAGAGTATGTTTCAAAGAGTATGTATTCTTAATGTATTGACGTGATTGTCATTGATAAGTGAAATTAGTAAGAATATGGTTATTATTGTTTCATGGAAATGCCTGTTAATTTTAATTATAGATGTACTTCTCTACTATCTCTCGGACTCGGACAGGGGTATGAAGTGAAATAATTTCTATTGTAAATACAATTCAAAAGTAACAATTAGTATAGAATATTTAGAATAAATACAGTGAATGAAAATAATATACAATGAAGGAGATATTAATTTTCCAGAAATTATTCATATGTAGTATTTTTTTTCATATGTGAAATATATATATAAAGATAAAAGCCTAGAACCTTTGTAAATCCTGTCGGCTTAAAAAGTATAAAATGTCAATTGTATGAAAATATTTTATATGTAGTGCTTGTTATCGTCTTCGGTAGTATAGTGGTCAGTGTTCCCGCCTGTCAAGCGGGAGACCGGGGTTCGATTCCCCACCGGAGAGATTCTTACACCGGTGACGCTGTCATAGCCAGTAGGGCTAATAGCAGAGACATTCACAAAAAAAAAGTTGGGTGTGTTTCTTGATGTACTAGTTTAATAAGGATGCTATGGGCTATGTATTATGTATTATCTAAAGATTATACATAGTCTGTCTGTCTGTCTATCTGTTCGTTTCAGCTAGTATCTGAAAAAGCTGGACCGATTTTAACAGGACTTTTAAGGACGGCGAGCTGATGTTATAAGAAGTGACATAGGTTATTCTATTTACCCCGCGCGAGCAAAGTCGTGGCCACATCTAGTATAAAAATAAATTATTCATTATTATAAAAAAAATGTTTATATGTATATATATTTAGATTGTAATTTATATGAAAGCCTTACTTCACAAAGCAATCGATTTACTTCGTACATTGTCGGCTATTTTCGTAATGATCAAGGTCTGTCCTATACGCACGTACAAAAGGATGTGTCTGGCGCCAGATTCAAGAAACCTATATTTTTATCTCACAAATGTATGAAATCCTACTAGTAAATACAACGTTACTTACTATACTAAATTAATAAGTATTTATTCTTTTTTATTATGTATTATCTTGTGTTTAACAGTTTAATTTGTTTGTAATTATTAGAATAAGATACGATAGGGCTGGCATGTTTCAAGAAACAAAAGCCCTTAAATAAACAAAGAAAAAAAAAAAAAACTTAATGGTCTATCGTTTCTTGCAGGTTAGCTTAGCTGATCGGTCTCTGATGCCAGGTGATGTGGTTCGTCGTCTCATCGCCGGTAAGGACACACAGCGCGGTTACTGCAGGGATATTGTAATGACTGCGGCCTTACAGATAGTTGGCACCAAACACGTTATACCAAATGTTGCTAGCGAGAGACTCCAGCCCTTGGAGGAGTTCACTCCGGATCTCGCTGTGTGTCTTGACTCCTGGGTCGGATCATCAAAGGTAATTAATAACACTAAAAAAGGTTTAAATCAGGATTTTATATCTTTTTCTTTTTCTTTCAGTCAGTTCATAGCAAATTACGACTAGTAGCATCCGATGGATCTCGACTGGAATACCCAGATTTGGATACGTGTCCCCTAGAAGACTATTCCATGCGTCGTCGTCGGGCTACGCCCTACTCCTCGTCAGAGTTCTACCCAGGACAGGTGGTGTACGGACCACTCGGTGCTCTGGATAACGCCAATTGGCTGAACATGACCAAAGAGATGAAGGCTGCCAGAAAACACAAAATGCACGATCATAAGGTATGTATAACATAACAATCGTGTCTTTTACTTCAGCATCTTCAGCATCAAGTTAACAGATAAAAGTTTACAATGAGGTCCAAAATAAAAAAACTACACTTCCATAGTGTTGTCATAGTTATGTAGAACTAAATAGGCCATGTAACATATCACAAAGAGTCCAAAATAACAAGACCCCTCACACCCATAGTAATGTAGTACTAAATAGATCATATAACAGTTCACAAGAGTCCAAAATAACAAGACCCCTCACCTCCATAATAATGTTGTACTAAATAGATCATGTAACAGTTCACAAGATACCAAACTAACAAGACCCCTTACCACCATAGTAATGTTGTACTAAATAGACCATTTAACAGTTTACAGTAGAGGCGGTGGTGACGGAGAGCGTGAGCGTGCACTGGCAGTGCCGCGCACTCAGTACGCTCCCAGACACGACCGCGCCCCAACAACCAAAGTTCCTTGTGGAAGGTGGGTCTTGATTCGATTTGAGACCTCTGGGAGGTTTAAAATAGACCCCAAAAAATTTAATAATAGATATTTTGATTATGACATTATATATAATTTTTTGTAGGTGAAGATCTGAAAAAACTGAAACTCCTCAACGTATTCGAACCCTGTACACTGCAGGTCGGTGATAGAAATTTCCTAACAATTGGTCCGGAGGACACGTTTATCAGCAAAAAGCAATGGAGGAAACAACAAAGTACAGACATACCTTTATCTTTCTAATACATTTCTATATATATATATATATATATATGTATATATATAATAAATATAATAAATTTTCAGGCAAGTTTTATAGGAATCTACGTAAACAGACGCGGCCGTTGAAGAAGCCGTCCAAGACTGATTCATCTGATCACATGCCCTCTCGTCCCAAGAAGCGGGCCTCCTCACAGCGGAAACTCAAGACCATTGATGTATGTATATATTAACTATATATTTTGATGTTTATCTCTAATACTATATCAATTCAATGCATACATTTTACTTTACAAATGTCAGAGCTTAGTTGCATGTTTTAATTGGAAATTCCATAGACAAAAACCATTGATACATTCAATGGTTCTTCTGAATGGTTTTCCTAACTTATTAATTAACAAGAACCCCTTTAATTAATTGATTACAATTTATATAGTATTGAGTATTAATTTGGTACCTAAAGAAGATTAGAATAGCTAACTCGTGGTTAGTTAACATTACTAATTCTATGCTCCAATATTTAAAGGATTTAAACATTCAAAACTATAAGTATTATCTATACATGTAAATAAAATTATATTAAAGTATATATGTATGATACTCACATAAAAAAAAATATATCGATATATATATAAATTAAATTTAAATTAAACTCACCAGAAATGAGATTAAAACAGTACTTAAATGCATGTATGTAAAATTTCTTTAAAATAACTTACTATTAATAAATAAATGTACCACAATTTGAAATATGAATTACTTGATACAAACATCTTTATCTTTATTTACACCTTACTTTACCACTTACACCTCATTACCTTACCACTTACACCATAAAATTTATAATAATTATTACCTTAATATATGTATATTAATGTTTAATTTGTTAACAGATTGAAATGGACGTGGATGGTGGTAATGAGAAGTTGGAATCGTTAGATGAAGCTTTAAAAGTTGATTCAAACTGTCCCAGTATCAAGATAGAGCCGAGTGGAGATGTGTCACTGCCCATAGTTAGTAGTCTAGAGGATACTGTCACGGAAGAGAAGAACGACTCCGGCATCAGGTACGGACTTTACTAAATTAAAATAAGATGTGAAGGCCACATTATAGACACAACATTATTGAAGTGTGAATTTACTGATCTGTGTTTACTTCCAGCCCGGAACCACGGGAGGGGCGGAGGGCCGGGGGTTTGAATGGAGCCCCGCTGGAGCAAGACGACGATTCCGATAACTGGGAGAACACCAGCAGCGATGGCAGCGATACGGACAGGTAATAAAAAAAAATTATATATGTTTATAAATTACTTGTCACAACTCATTTCCAACTAGCATGGTATTTAAAGTTTGTTGCGTAGTTCGCGGAGCAGGTAGCGCTTGGAACACTATAGACTTAATTTGAGTTGGAGAGAGTGTACAGAAGGGTTTTTTTGATAAGTACGGTATCAAAATAGTCCTGACACTCCCATTTCATACACAAGTGATCACTGATAGTTAGCAACAATTCTAATGCCAAAGTGGAAAAGATATAAATAATAAAAAAAAATCATTTAATTTCATTTGATATTTATTTATTATTGAATTATTAACATCTAATTAAGAATTACCCCCAGCGGTGCCACGTGGTCGTCCCGGTGCTCTTCGGCTGCGTCGGGCTCGGCCCGCGGGGCGCGCTCCCCCCAGCTGGCGGTGCGCCTCCTGCGCGGGAAGCGGCTGAAGCGGGCCGTGCGTCGCGCCCCTCCAGCTCCACCCCCGCGTAGAGCGGACCGCGTGGTGGTGGAGACGCTGCACACTACCAGCCGAGCGAACGTAGTCTGGCAGGTAATTAACGCTTAAAGCGCTTTATTTTATCCTTGCAAATCGGTAGGTTTGGCGTCGTATGGTAGGCTTCTCAGGTTTAAAAGCGCTTAAAGCTCTTTATTTCGTCCTCATCATTTGGTTCTGTTTTAATGAAATGGCAACCTCGTGGGGCCGGTAACCAGCGCTAAAAGCGATTTATTTTATCATCTGCTAATCATGTGCAAGTGCACGTAAGTGATTAAAGCGCTTTATTTTATCCTCATCATGATGTGGTTACTTTTTAATCGTATGGTTAATACAAACACGTTTTGTTCTAGGACGGCACTATAGAGATGGGTATACCATCGACCCAGCTGTATCCCATCCACCATCTCGACGGACAGGAATGCTTTCCAGGGGATTTCGTTATTAATGGCGCCGCTAACGTGGAGGAGACTCAACAGGTATTTATTAATGTTATATATGATTATAGTATAATCTAATTAATCTCTAAGAGAAAATTATGATGATTAAGTAAAAACCAGAATATGATGTAACCATACCATAAAACAATGTACTAAGGTCCAAGTTTGACCCCGCTATATGGAGCAGGAAGGAGCAAACTAAAGTACTTTTAAATAAAAAAACTAAATTGGTTCCGCAGTTGAAGCACAGAGAGTACGGCGTGGTGCAGCGCGTCGACCATCACGGACGGACCGCCATCGTGCACTGGTACCGGACCTACACCAGCGTGGACGAGCCCGTGTTAGTGTACTATACACACACACGTACATTACACACCCACATACTTACACACACACACACACACACTTTAATTTTTGTTTTATAATACAAGGAAAATTATTTTGACCTCTTAATCATTTTACCGTCATCACTGTATCAATTATATATATATTGGTTTAATTAATTAATCTAAGATTTATTTAAATGTAATATAGAAAAGAGAAAACCTTTGAATAGTTCACGTATTTATTATGTAATTTATAAATTTTTTTAACCAATATAGCTAAATACATTAATTTTATCTGAAACAGACCCCAGATGCTGTTCGAGAGCGAGATGAGCGTGTACGACCTTAAGGATCACCCCGACTTCCAGTACCGACCCGGCACCGTCGTCATAAGGGTTGCCAACTTCACCGGCGAAGATGCTAATTGTACTGCGGGACAGGTATACTAGCTATGACCCCCGACTTTGTTAGTTCTTCTAAGTTCTAGTTCTTCTCTGTAATATCGGGTATCAGTGAAGGTTTCAGAAATCATTGAAATTAGAACAGACAGACAAACAGAAAAATTTTAATATATTTTTAATGTAATGTACTTTTATATGAGTTCAGTGAAATGCTGTTAATTTGTTACAAATAGACACTTCAATTTATATATAAAGTCAAATAAGTATATAGATTTATACTTATTTGACTTTATGTTTAAAGTTCAGATGATCAAAGCGTTTTGTTAACAATACAATTTGAATTGTAATGAATTAATGAATGAAGATAAAGGGAGATGGAGCATTTCTGTTTGAAAAAAATTACAAAAACAATACTTCAACTTATTGCTAAATACATCATGCACTGCACTGCAAAGCATATTTGAAAATAAATATTAAAGATCCGTAGATATTGAGACAGTTTTAATATAAAAGACTAGACGTTGCACTCGACTCCGCCCGCGTTGTTATAAGTAAAATTGCGTAAGGACCGCTTTCTATTTATTTCTATATAAAAAAATATATTTGGATGATAAAAATTATAGGAATTTTCAATTGAGAGAAAAAGTAGTTGTGCCACTTATTTTAATACAAAAATATAAATATTTGCTGTTTATAATATTAGTATAGTGTAGATAATCCTTGTTATTTTGAATAAACTGTAGGTCTTGTCCCAGGTAATTGACAATTTCCCAACCGGCCGCGTTAAAGTGTGGTGGGTGGACGGACACACTAGCATGTGTTGGCCTCAGGACCTATATAAGGTAAGGTATATTATAACACACACACACGCACACTCACGCATGCACGCACGCACACTTACACGTACAGACGCACCCACGCAGTATTAAATTGGAAAATTACAATAATTAAAACATAATAATACTTTGTCATAAGCATTAATTTTTTGCCATATATGCCTTTCTCTTTCTAATAAATGACATCAAAATTAAATACATGCTATAGATAACAGCATGTATTTAATTTTGATAAGATTTTGTTTTATTTTTATTCCATATTGCATATATTAAATACAGGTCGGTGAGTACGACTCGGAAGACGGCGAGCTATGGGGCTCCGAGGGGACCGTGTCGGAGGACTCGTGGGAGACGCAGAGCTCCGCACACGAGCAGGACGCGCGCACACCGGACGCGCCCGCACCGGCGCCGCTCGCCGCGTGGAACGTACAGACGACGGGTACATATTATGGATAATATTATAGTTATATATATATATAAGGGTTTGTCTTTATATTACATTATAGAAATTAAATTATCTTGAAATTTCAAATGTAATGACCTTATTATTATATATTCGTCAGCGTCCCCCGGCGATGGCGTGTCTCCCGGCTCTGAGGCGGCCCTGCCCCGGCTGCTGGAGCCCCGCGTGGCCGCGCACATCGAGAGGGGGAGGGTAGCCATGAGACGGCTAGAGGAGATATTCGCCAAGCAACCCACGCTTCAGAGCCAGGAGGTATATATATTAATATACTACTTTTAGTACACACAGTCTCTCTACCTCTATCCCCCACTCTCTCTATCTCTATATATATACGTCTCTGTCTCTCTCTCCCTCTGTCGCGTAGGTGAATTACTACTTCAATTAACATTGAATAGATTTTTGACGTATTTCATTAGTTAAGTTAATCATGAAAATCTTAAAAATATACATAGTGTTGTTGACTTATATGTCAGAATGAAAACAAGGTCTTCGGCAATCAATCTATTAATTCTACTAGATATGGAATACTAATTAGTAAAATTCCTAAAATGTGTTAATAATTGTTGTTATTTTTTCAAAATTGTAGATAATGCGCAAGTTATTGAATCTGTACAAAGATTGCCGTTTTTTGGATCGATTGATGGGAACGACGTTTTTCCATGAAGATCACTTTTTGGTAAGCCATCTCGTGTCTTATAATGACAATTTCAATATAAATATACATACTGGGAGACGATAATAGTATTTTATTATTAAATGACTTGTTTAAGCATTTTTTTAAATATAATATATGAAAATAAAACATGGTATGGTGTGGCTCAATCGATAATACTGTTACTCGTCATATCAGAGAGAGATGGTTATATGTACTATTACTCTTTCCTCCAGGGTCTACTGGAGCGTGTTCGGGAGCGCGGTGCCAGCACCCCCCTGGCGGGGGAGCGCCGCGTGCACGAGCAGCTCGCGAGGCTGTTCTCCAGCGACCCAGCTCCCCCACACGACACCGACATGGACGAACACGCCGCACCCCCCAGTATCACACCCATCGCACCCATAACTCCCGTCACACCCGTCACACCGATCATCACAGCCAACGTCACCGTCGAGCCCATGGAGGTGAGGGTGAAAAAAGTAATCTTAATATTGTTAATTTTTGACAGAATATCATAAGAGTACTATAGCAAAAAACTTCATATAATATTTGATGGTATGTGATAACACAAATAATTGATAATTACCTGTTAATAGATAGAATGCTCATCACCAAAGAATCCACTTCACCTGAACATCGACCAGGCTTCGTGCTCGGACACAAACGTCGCTCAGACGCCGACCGATAACCGTAAGAATAAACTTCTATATCCCATTAAATATAATAATCAATAATAATAAAATATACCAATGATACAGCAGGCGAAGCCGAGTGCGAGGTGGTGTATAGCGGGTCTCGTAACGTCTGCTACAAGCTGTGCGCTCTCATACACCGTCAGCTCGTGAAGGCGCACGCTGAAGTCAGCCGGTACACGCAGACTCACACTTACACACACACACACACACACACACACCTAAAAGATATACAAATTTTGTATACCATGAATATTTAAATGCTACTAAACAAACTAATTATCATTATAAAATGCAACCTCAATGTAACAATACTGAAGGGAAATATAATAATATTATTTATATAAATCGTTATATAGTTTAAGTTAACGATTCGTTTAAGCAAAATAAAAAATGTATTAATTTCGTTAATCTTAACATTACGTACTAATCTGCGCAATCTACTAATAATAATAATAATTTTCACTAATATATATAAATAGTTAATACATTTGTCTGTTGTTAAATAAGTCTGTTGATCATTATTGATAATATACTTTATATAAAGGTTATAAGTTGACAAAAATCGTCAATTGGAGATAAATAGTACTTTTCTTTTAAAATTTTCTTCTTATAATAATAATTTCTATTAATATTATGGTTGTAAGAGTTTACATAGTTGCTTAATAGTATACTAAAAAAAACAAATATCAGTAAATAGTTGATTAATAATATACCGAAAAACAAATATCTCAGTAAATAGTTGATTAATAATATACCGAACAACAAATATCTCAGTAAATAGTTGATTAATAATATACCGAACAACAAATATCTCAGTAAATAGTTGATTACTAATATACCGAACAACAAATATCTCAGTAAATAGTTGATTAATAATATACCGAACAACAAATATATCAGTAAATAGTTGATTAATAATATACCGAACAACGAATATCTCAGTAAATAATTGATTAATAATATACCGAACAACAAATATCTCAGTAAATAGTTGATTAATAATATACCGAACAACAAATATCTCAGTAAATAGTTGATTAATAATATACCGAACAACAAATATCTCAGTAAATAGTTGATTAATAATATACCAAACAACAAATATCTCAGTAAATAGTTGATTAATAATATACCGAACAACAAATATCTCCGTAAACAGTTGATTAATAATATACCGAACAACAAATATCTCAGTAAATAGTTGATTAATAATATACCGAACAACAAATATCTCAGTAAATAGTTGATTAATAATATACCGAACAACAAATATCTCAGTAAATAGTTGATTAATAATATACCGAACAACAAATATATCAGTAAATAGTTGATTAATAATATACCGAACAACAAATATCTCAGTAAATAGTTGATTAATAATATACCGAACAACAAATATCTCAGTAAATAGTTGATTAATAATATACCGAACAACAAATATCTCAGTAAATAGTTGATTAATAATATACCGAACAACAAATATCTCAGTAAATAGTTGATTAATAATATACCGAACAACAAAAATCTCAGTAAATAGTTGATTAATAATATACCGAACAACAAATATCTCAGTAAATAGTTGATTAATAATATACCGAACAACAAATATCTCAGTAAATAGTTGATAAATAATATACCGAACAACAAATATCCTAGTAAATAGTTGATTAATTATATACCAAACAACAAATATCTCAGTAAACAGTTGATTAATAATATACCGAACAACAAATATCTCCGTAAACAGTTGATTAATAATATACCGAACAACAAATATCTCAGTAAATAGTTGATTAATAATATACCGAACAACAAATGTCTCAGTAAATAGTTGATTAATAATATACCGAACAACAAATATCTCAGTAAATAGTTGATTAATAATATACCAAACAACAAATGTCTCAGTAAATAGTTGATTAATAATATACCGAACAACAAATATCTCAGTAAATAGTTGATTAATAATATACCAAACAACAAATGTCTCAGTAAATAGTTGATTAATAATATACCGAACAACAAATGTCTCAGTAAATAGTTGATTAATAATATACCGAACAACAAATATCTCAGTAAATAGTTGATTAATAATATACCGAACAACAAATATCTCAGTAAATAGTTGATTAATAATATACCGAACAACAAATGTCTCAGTAAATAGTTGATCAATAATATACAGATAATTATTTCCAGGAGAAGGCCGCAAGAGTTAGCCGAATTTCTTAACAGCTTAATGAAAAAGCAAAACGCGACAGAAGAGAAGTTACCCTACCACTTTTCAGTGTGAGAGTTTTTTTTTTTCGTTTATCCCATCCCCACATATCCCATTCCTATATATCCCATCCCCATCCCACTCGCGGACACTGTACATACACCATGTATATATAGACCATTGTCGGTTGTATGTACAGATTCTGTTTATATATATATTAAATATATATGTATATTATAATAATTATATTTTATTATTACATGTTATAATAGTAGTTTTTTTTATTATTATTTTCTAATTTATTATTGTTTTTTATATCCAAATATAGTGATCAGAATGGTATTTGTTTTAAAATATGTATAACTAGCTGTGCCCGCGACTTTGCTCGTTTTTAATGTGTTTTTTTAAATGAAAGTAGTCCAAGTTACTATTTAGAACATCAGCTATTAGTGAAAATATAGTTAAAATCGATCCAGTCGTTTCCGAGCTTAGCCGGAACAAATGGACAGACAGACAGATAAAAAAAAATATGTTAGTAGTTTCATATGCATTTAGTGAAAAGCGGTTAATTTATATGTATATATATATTTATATATATATTTGAGTAGCACACATACTTCTCCCTTTTTTAATTTATTTTTTATATATTTTTTTTATAGTTAACTCTGTAAAGGTGGTAAATTAATTTCTCTACATTTCAATAATAATTATATCACAAATTAATTATTTAATGTTAGTTTATTTCGTGTAATCGCATGATCTCATAAACTTTGTTCGATCATCGAGAAGTCACTTATTATTTGACCCGGTTTTGTTTGTAAAATTAATTATTGTAATATACAATAAAAATAAATATATTAGGATGGTCTTTGTGTGTTGCTATTAAGTTTTTTATAAAATTAAATAATTATTTTCAGTCAATACGGAGCTCTGGTGGTGAGTATGGCGGATCAGGTCGAGAAGGTGGATGAGGGGAAACCCAACACCGACGATGTGAAGGATGCAACGGAGGCCGCGCCAAAAGTTGAAGGAAACCGTCAGTATATATAATAATGTGATATCTATAATAAGAATGGATACTAATACTAATAATTAAAAAAAAAATGTCATAAATGTGACCTTGTAATGACATAACGCAGCGCCCGAGGCAGCCCCCCTGGCGAGAGCGGAGGCCGACCCGGAACCCGACCCCGCCGGCGAGGGCTTCACCGTGCTGGAGTCTGCTCCCGCCGCTCACCGCTTCAGGCTGTCCATGCTGCAGCCCTCCGAGCCGAGGACTTTCTACTCGGCCGTCAAGAGGGAGATCAAGCTCCTCAAGAGCGACCTCCCCCCAGGGGTAACACCTCTTTTTTTGAAATTTAATTAGATAGTTATTTCAAAACTAAAATTTACATTTATACTCTTAAATTTAGAATCTCAATTAAATAACGGAAAATAAATTAAATTAGTTTTCCGAAACTCAAAATTTACCTTCTTTATCAAAATAAAAGTATTTTATTATAATTGATATATTACCCCAGGTGTGGGTACGAGGGTACGAGGACCGAATCGACCTGGTATCCGTGATGATAGCGGGCCCAGCCCGCACCCCCTACGAGGGAGGGCTATTCGTGTTCGACGTGCAGCTGGGTGGGGAGTACCCCCGCGCGCCCCCTCTCTGCCACTACCACTCGTACTGCTCCGACAGGCTCAACCCCAACCTGTACGAGGACGGCAAGGTCAGTAATATTGCATTATACTATGGAATGAAGCGAAAGCTGCTTTATAGAAAGAAGAGGTAGCCCATAGACCCATGACCAAGAGTTATGGATTTGTTGTCGATTCATTCACTAAGCATGTAGACATTCAATGTTGAAAGCATCTCTTATTCTCTTATCATGATTGCAGGTGTGCGTATCTCTCCTGGGGACCTGGTCGGGTCGAGGAGTTGAGGTCTGGGGGAAAGACAGCTCCCTGCTCCAGGTCATCGTGTCCCTCCAGGGTCTCATACTCAACGCGGAGCCCTACTTCAATGAGGCCGGCTACGAAAAGCAGAAAGGTATCACCATTAATAAAGTTGATGTACACTATCTATAAACTTTGTTTGATAAACCTTCAACATTGTGCCTTAATTTATGACCCTATGTCTGCTATTGTTATTTATAATTTTTATGCCTTGTTACCTAAATTAATCTGGTATAGTTATAAAGCAATTTTGTTGCATTTAAACAAATCTGTAAAATCTTTTCTGAATAAACCCTATTATACTTATTATTAATGTACCTATATATATATATATATATATATAAATATATTTCCAGGTACGCAGCAAGGAGAAGAAAACTCCCGCATGTACAACGAGATGGTTCTGCTCAAGTTGGTGCAATCCATGACGAAGATGCTGACGAATCCTCCGGAGCCGTTCCGAGATGAGATCCTGCAGCATCTGCGGGCATCGGCCGCGGGGCTCTGCCACCGGCTGGAGGGCCTCGTGGCGCTCTCCAACGGCCTCCCCTCCGCCACTCCCCCACCCGACTATCCTCTCATCCCGGCCTCCCGGGGCTTCTGTCTCACCCTCCGCTCGTCGCTAGAGTCGTTCCGCGGCGCGCTCCGTCGCAACGACATCGCAGTTCCTCCCTCCGCGTTATAGCCAACCCCCCCACTCACCTAGTTGTAACCCCCCTCTCTAAAGTCACTCACGTCCACACCAGACGGATAACAGTAGTCATAGTATTTATTGTAATGTATTGTATTATATATATGTTTAATTAAATGAAATTAATTGTTCGATCCAATATATTGCATGAATTTGTTATTCATATTTTTTTATTATTAATATGATGGTAACCATTTCTCTCGATGTATGATGTATTTATTGTATGAAATTGTAATTTGTATGTTCGTTTATTCGAATATTTGTTAGAACTTAATTACTAGTTATTATTTTATTTTTTTTATTTATTCCGTTGAAAGTATTGCATTACTTTAAAATGTCATCCGTTAATGTACTTATTGAGATTCATTAGTGTTTTGTTAATTATAATTCTAATAAAGACAATTTATTATAGATTTGAGTGTATGTATGTATGTATGTATATGGAAATTTGTAAACCATTTTGGTAATTATTTGATTTATTACGATGTGTATGAATGATTTATTTTTTGTGTAAATGAAAATATTTTTCTATGTCATAATATATATATTTTTTATTTTGTATAATGAAAAATATAATTTAATAAATTAATGTTGAAAAACGCGAATGAAACAGACGATCGAATTACCTTTGGTTTTGAGTACATTAGTCTGAATGATAAATTAAGATAAACAAACGATCTGTTGTCAAAGTATTGTCTGAATCGGTATTTATTTGATATATTTGTATAGTGCTTGTAGAGAGCGAGCTGTAAGCTGTACTTGCACAATATTGTAACTTCATGCCAAAGTCAATTGAGCTATGAAAGCTTGTGTCGCTTGTGTATCGATAGGTGACGAGTGATGTAATAATAAATTAATTCTTCAACCTTATTCTGTTATTTTTTTATTATTTTAATATTTAAAATGTACTAAATACAAATTGGAAATATCTTTTCAAGTACACGCTTTGTGAACCAATTATCACTATAAGTGTAGTCAGTTCGCAAGATTTTACCAGAATGCTGCTTTGCTGTTAAGAACCGGCCAGAAACTCGGTTCAAATCGACCCTGCAAATGAGTCAACTATATTCTACATTGCAATCAACTCCTAAATATTATAGATTTTTTTTACACAACTTAAGTTATTATAAAATGTGTACTATTATTAAAATCTAAATCCAAATTTAATAATTTTATCATATAACTATTAATAATAAATGAAAAGTTGTAAACAAAAGACAATAAAAAATATAAAATAAAATTTTTATTCATACAAATACTTAGCACAAACAAAATAAACTGTCAATTCATTAAAATAAAATATATTTTCAATACAAGAGAATCTATCACAGTATTAAAATGGTATGAAATAAAACAAATTGTTTAAATAATCAGAAACTAATAATAACTGGAATATGAAGGAAAGTGTTTAAAATAATTGACACATTGTGCAATTTGATAAAAATTCACATACAATTAATTGTATTAGAATTTTCCACGTTATAATAAAAATAATAATAACAATTATATATTGTTGTAAATATATAAAACTCATGTTAGCTGCTGTAGTATAATACAATCTAGAAAAAAGAATTAATACTTTTCTCACACCGCGGACTGTTGAAACTGAAATTATTTTTTTTTTATTTGTATCATTATTGTTCTATAATTTGATATTTCTTATAATAATAGACACTGAACACAAATTTTATTACAATACTACCTGTGCCTGCGACTTTGGTCATGTGGAATGTTTTTTTAATAAAAATAGCGTAAGTACTCATAACATCAGCTATCAGTGAAAGTCCTGTTAAAATCGGTTTAGTCATTTCAGAGATTATTCGGCACAAACAGACAGACAGAAAACAATTTAAAAATTGATTATTTTATGTAAGTACTATATTTAGTTTCATATGTACTTAGTTAAAAGCTGTTAATTTTAACAAACGGACACTTAAATTTCATTTATATGTATAGATAAAAATATATTATGTAAACGGATATAAACTCATTTATATAATAAAATAACATTAAAAACACTTTGGTTATTGACACAATAAAAAACAAAGGAAACAAGGTATTAGAGATCACACAATTTCTTCAAATTCAATCTCAAACTTGGAAATACTTATATTATAAATACATTTTTGAGCAAAATACAGCTTTGTCAATTGAGAATCTAATTTAATGTCACATTATAAAGTTTATTTGGTTATGAATAACATTTCAAAATAATATTAAATGCTCATCGTCATGACTTCTCAAACATGTTGACGCACACTAGTACGATGCACATGAACGCCCACAACAATATGAACACCGCCCACGACACGTTTGAGAAGGGACTCTTATATTTATTATCCACTCCCAGACCCAGCAGGTTGGTACAGTGTCTCCGAGCAGACAGCACCAGGAGTGTAGGCATTAGATACTGTACGCCGGTGCCAGCGAAGGAGCCAGTGAACTTTATCAGGACACTTATATCTTCTATGAAGTACGTCAGTAGCAATGGCGGCACGATTACCACCACCGGGAATATTAGCTTCCTTAACACCACATTGTAGGACTCCAGACGACTCGTATCGAAGAAGAGGCTTTGCAGGTTATTTCTTAACGTTATAGCTATTATTGGAAAACTGGTAGACAGAGTGAACACTGGGAACAGAGCGAGGAAGTATTCCACTATCTCCAAGAACACATTTTCATTGTCGGTCGGCACAAAGTTCAATGTATACAGATCGTTGAGGTGAGAGAACGCGAACGCACCGGTGAACGCCAGAAGGAGATAGAAGATGCTTATGAGCGCGTAGTCCAGAGAGAGATGGAGGCAGAGGCGGCTCTTCCCTCTGATGGGGGCGATGAGGGCCGGCAGCGAGTGGTGGCACATGAAGGAGTACACGCAGGCCCCGAACAGTGTGGGCAGCCCCGTCACGTCGAAGGCCGGAGGATTGCCTTGGGGCCCGCGGACTATCAGGAGGTGGATGGCCATCGTTATCATTATGGCAAAGGCTGGAACATTATTATTATTAATTTTAAAAAAAGTACAATTTTATTTATTGTTATTTATTTATGTAGTTTAATTTTGGACAGCTTCCATTGAGTTCTATCTCTTGCAGTGTTCAGTTATTACCGGCTACCGATAATGTTATTGCCTATTCCTCTTTCTATTCTCATTTCATTGCTGTGTCCTCTTACTGTGCATCCAGGTTATCCTACCAATTCATTGAGACAAATTCAATACAATTAAATACAACATACCGAGCCACCTCATGGTTGAGGTGAACAGCTGCAGGTACTTAGTCTTCTGCACGTTGAAGAACACGAAGGGTCCCATGGCTGAAAAGAACGTGAGTAGAGCGATGCGGTAGCAATCGAAGCGAGTGTATGGAGTCGGTGCGGTGGATGAGGTGAAACAGGGTAGGACATCCCACTCGGTGCTGTTTGTCATATTAGCTGGGACCGCAGAGCTGGAACACAGACAGAACATTTAATGTTGGGAATGTTGACACAAAAAATTAACTGAAAATAAGTTAAAATTTTTCGATTAATTAGTTATTAGTGCTTAAAGTGAAAAAAATATATGTTGCTTAATATTTTTTTTTATAATATAGTAATTAT
Source organism: Melinaea marsaeus rileyi (assembly GCA_918358865.1). Classification (NCBI taxonomy): domain Eukaryota; kingdom Metazoa; phylum Arthropoda; class Insecta; order Lepidoptera; family Nymphalidae; genus Melinaea; species Melinaea marsaeus. The sequence goes on from OU911089.1 coordinate 2,571,562, forward strand.
CATCAATGGTAATGGCGCTTTGCGATACTGGTATGATATATTATTAAGATTTAATATGAAATTTCCTTCCAATAAATTGAAAACATTGTATAAAGAAAAGCAAAGAAATGAATGAAAAACAAAGTATTGGTAAATTTTCTCAAATTACATTCTATATAATTGGTGGTATTGAAATATATATGGCTTGTTAGCAGTTTCTTTCATCAACTATATATTCTTAATTAACTAGATAATTAGCTTATTCCCTCCCGCTTCTCTGGGCACACTATTAATTTTGATGTGAACTTAGGTTGCTATGGTGACTGTTGCCATGATAACTGTGTCTATGGTGAACATTGGTATGCTAACCGTTGCTATGGTAACCGGGGGCTTAACGCCTTAACTTGTATAGCTCCTACAGGTTAAAAACTTAGCGAAATGATTAAAGTTGAAATCTGTTGGGATAGGAATTCCGTAAAATCCGTTCTTAGTGGACGTCTACGTCACAAAAGAAGCAACTACGTAAAAGTTTGAGATAATCGGACAGATAGTTTCGGAGATTTCGTGATGAGTCAGTGTGTGGTAAATCTCTTATATATATATATATATATATATATATATATATATATATATATATATATATATATATATATATATTTACACATGTTAATGTTGTTTATGTCTGTTGCTAGTCATTTATCTCAGCTCAACGATAAAGATAAGATATAGATTATAATATCTTTTTTTTATGTTACAAAACAACTTAAAATATACAAAGACCATTAAGATGTATTAACTTGTACTTACTGCATCAACTAGAAAAAAATACATCCTTGCAATTTATTTCAACATTATTTCAAATAACTTAATAAAGTTTTTAAAATTCAAATTTATGTACATGAAGACTAAAGTAACTTGAACTGTGTCTTAAACTTACCATATCACATCCATAAGAGACTTGGCCACCGCGGTGGAATAGATTGATAGATCTCCATACAGATAAACAGACAGTGTACAATAGAACATAGTCTTGCCTGTCTTATTTAAGAACAGATTTGCCATCTCCCCTAATTCTATTCGGTTATCGAGACTGTAGTATCGAGATGGTATTGAATCCCCACAAACCAGTGGGTCTTCCATATCGCCATAATTTTGTGAAGTACCTTCTTCGTCGGATTCGTTTTCTTGAACCTGAAATCATGAAGACAACCTATAAGGACAATATACTAGGGTCTTAGAAGGATAGTTTAACAAATATTCAACAACATCATAATAATTCAGTTTTAAATACAACATTTGTTTTCATTTACTATTGGATTACCACTTTTGAGGATCAAAAAGATGGAGGACATTAGGAAATACAGGCGGCAGAGAATTATAATGTGGGCGTCTTTATAGCCTGAGAGTCACATTATATTCGGGATCCACCATATTAATAATAATTTATCAAAAACTTACACTATTTCTTTTAATTAATTGCAGTCTCTTCCACTTAAATACAGCATTTGCACAGGCCATGGTCTCCACTACATATGTAGCATTTATAAAACTCATGAATGCTAAAAACACTAATGATATTGTGCTGAGACCCCATCCTGCCCTTGCAAAAGCAGCCGGTAACGTGAGGGCACCAGTTCCAACTATTAAGTTGAATATGTATATCAATCCAACCTGAAATAAATAATAAGAAAATAACTAATTACACTTTACATTGTGTATTGAAATGTATTCTCTGTTAACGAGGTCATAAAATAAACTTATTTTAATAAAGATGGAATATTTTGTTTATTTATGTTATTATACTTGGTATGCTAAACAATTCAACAGTTTTGTATATTTATAGTTTCTGTAAATTGGTTAAATATTACAAATTTTAAAGTGACAAAATTAGATGTATTAATTTGATGTTTTTTTAATAAACTGTCTAGCAAATTATTGAATACCAAAATATTTTTTCATTGATAGCAGACTTAATTGACCAGTTTTATTGTACGAGTGTTCAAATAAAACATTTTGAAATTTATATTTTTTTAATCATAAAAAAACATACAACTTATGTTTTTTTTTTGTCTCTCATAAATATAACAAAATAGGGATTCAGATTTTATTACACCAATTTACATGTATATAACCAAATATAACATGCTGGTAGTTTTTCAAAGTATATTACTTTTGGGCTGAACAAAGTTAAAGTTCGGTGACTTTGAAATGAGGAAATACTGTTTTAATAAAATTTATGTTTGTTTAAAAACAAAAGAAACTTACCCATATGGAGTACTGGTCAGTAGATTCAGCAACAGGCATTCTAAATATTTTTCTTATTATCCAAGGTCTACGCAGCATTATACGATTTAAATAAACATTGTTGCTTGCTAGAGCACATAATATAATTATATTTTATTTAGTTTTATACTGAAACTAAATTTAAAACATTTCACTTTTTTATCTACCTATACGTCTATTGTCGCGTATTTTATTGAATACAAATATAGAAGTATTTTGACATTCCGTAAAGTCATTGATAAATCAATGCTTTAAGTGTTCACATTTTAATTTTATGCTAAATTAACCTAATGATAATCTAAAAATATGAGTAATATTGTGATGAGTATTGACAGTTGACCAATGACAAGTGACAACATTTAGAAAGCGCCATACTATGGAGAGATACAATTTATCAATCGGATAATGAAATTTAGTAAAACTCATGGTGTATTCATTAATATTACTTAATTCTGCCCATGACGGATTATTTTGGAAGACAAAAAAATATGATGACTTCAATTAATCATTTGTCAACTTATTCAATAATATTAACGTAATCGTTAACGCATATAGTTAAAGTAAAATTTTAGTTAACATTTACTTAATTATTTGATTCTTTAATCTGTAAGCAGCATTAGGCCTTTTCATGATTTTTTATTGATGGAACAATAACACACTAAATATATTTAGTGATAAACATTATTTGAAACATGAGTTTTGTACTCTATTCCTCTACACTCCTACAGAAAAAAAATCGAGTTTTTAAATATGGGACCAAAAATATGTACTGTCTACTGTGATTTACTTAGGCAAACTATGTTTAGTGTATTATAATAAATAAACAAATGGGCAAAGTCACAGTTCAAGAACAAATTTTCTTGACGATAGCATGCTAATATCAAAGCCCATCTCTTGGAACATAGTAATTACTTATTCTTTGATTTTAATTGGAAACGTACGTGAACCAATGCAATAGATATTGAAGAAACACGACCCAAAAATATACAAAAAGATAAACATATATATTTTTTCCTTATTTGATACTTTCAAATGTTATATAATTAACTCTGCTACTAAATGAATTTCGTCAATAAAATTCACAAAATGTGAACGAATGATTTTGACCATTGTTCATCACTACACCATCACCGCAACCTCATGGATATATTGAACTATACATTTAACATTATAAAGATAAATTATAATGTTACCAGTTAAAAAAATATATACTTCCTTACAACTTACAACATATAACACTTATAACAGTAAAATGTGACGCCAAGCTAGTATAAATACTATATATAGAGTACGTTTATAGGTTACATACTATAAGTATGTACTTCAATAAAAAATATGTTTTTGTAATATCAGTACTTGTATACGAGTATAATAGTCACTACTCTGTGGTCACGATCTGTAAAAGTAAGATTACTTATCTAAAAGTGATTTTTATTTTGACAATTTGGTATTGATTATTTTGGTATTGTTACTTAGGTATTAGAAATCAAGTAATTAAATTTAATGTAATCTGTAAATACATTATGTTATGAATTGACATAATTCTAAGTCAAGTAGCACTTGTTATATTTCAAATACCTTTTTAAAGTGGCTTCCGACAAGAAACAAGTATCAACAGCAGAACATAAATAATAAATCTTGAGTTGAAAACAAAGGCTTGAAATCCATTTATACGTTTGTACTATAACTTATGCCTGTAATCATTTAAATATAAATGCCAGAATTATAAACTTGAATCAATTATTACCATATAATTTGATAAGGTACATATGACTTCAAAAATATATATAAAAAAACATATTTTCTTAGAGCCTCGTATATTTACAAATAAAATATAATTCAATTATATATTTGGTTACGATTCATTATATTTAATAACTCTAAAAACTTACATTAGATAGTAGTGGTCATAGAAAAAATAGCTAATTTCTTAATTTATTACTATTATTTCTGTTAAAATAATACATTAAAATTGGCGCTAATTATTCAATTATGGATATGCTCCTATATAAAATGGGCAAGGTGTACAAAAAATACAGTTATCATTATTAAAAAACTGTTATAATTTTGCAGCACATTTTAATGATAGGTTTGTGAACCGAAACACGACGGTAATCATTCATACGTATACATACACATAAAATATACTCTTAGATTTACCACGGTGAAAAATAGTTAAACAATAATTATCATTTCTTTTTATATATAGATATATGTACCCTCTTGGTCAGTAATGGCACCGTTTTAACGAACTTAGTTAAAGTATTTTTATTATAAATTTCAATTTTTATACTTCTTTATGAGTTTTATTGCAAAAGACGTAGGGAAGTCTTTTGTCTAAAAATGGCGGCGTTGTTGTCATAATATAGAGCGCAGACGAAGTCTACGTCTGCAATTGAAAACATAAACCATAAAAAACCTTACTTTTGAAAACTCCAGTATTATTTTCGTGAAGCACTAACAAACAAATGACAATTTTAGAAAATATATAGTCCTGCCATGTACCATATAATTTGAATAAGATTCCATGGGGTTAACGTATTTGTTTTCCGCAAAAATACTTATAATTTTAAAGGAAAACAATCTAAAAGACTATAAGGAAACAAAACTAATTGACGATTGTGATTAATTTTGGTATGGTAGCTTATTATCTAAGTCAATATAAAGAATAGTATTTAGTTCGATAAAATCTCTCACTTCCATGAAAAAATTGGCTATGTATTTATAAAAAAGCAATAGATCTAAAAGTTGTATACCTATTGTTGTTCGTTTTTAAAGCAAAATGATGTATTTTGATAAAATCTGTTACGGTGGTAGTTAACGGGTTCAAGATATACTGTAAAAAATAATCTTTCATTACACTTAAGGCTCATTTACACGGTACAAGTTTCTTGCCCGTTGCATTCAATAATGTTGAAGCAATAATTGACTTGCATCGTCTAAACAACATGTCACATTTTTGCTATTAAAGGCAAGTTTCCCTTCAAAACTGTTCTTGGTTTAAACAGCACATTCAATAATTTCTTATGCAATTCTTGTATTCAATTTAAATTCTCTCTCATTTACAACCATGAGTGCAGTGAGTGAGGGTGTGTTGATCGTTGCTGTCCTTCTGAGGCAAGAAATATTAAAAAAATATCGTAAAAAAAGGTGTTGGGTTAAAAAATGGATAGCAAGAAGAGAAGATCTCGGAGCATCAAATAATCTTTGTTTGGAGTTACGAACAGAAAATGAAGATGACTTTAAGAATATGTTTCGTGTGAACAGAACCCAGTTTATTTATTTGTTACATAAAATTGGTTCTTCTATACAAAGGCAAAATACAACAATGCGAAATGCTATTCCTGCTCGAACGAAACTAGAAATAGTATTGAAATATTTGGCCACTGGAGATTCATTAGGTACTCTATCACAATTATTTAGAGTACCTAAGTGTACAATAAGTACTTTCTTCGTTGAAGTACTTGAAGCTATCTACTCAGCATTAGAAGATTTTATAAAGGTAGGTACGAAAGGAAACAGTTTTTAGAATTTAGATATATGGTATAATCAAAATACAAAAAATTACAAGTTCAACCACGTGTCTTCGCTGTCTTGTTTCGAGTTTGGCGATTCTGGCATAGGAGTCGAGTTTTGTCCTTGTTCTTTAAGATCCAGCAGTTTATATTTCGATAATATGGCTTGTATTTCATCCTGAGCATGAATACTATTTACGGTGTTTAATATTCGTAATGAAGACGCAACATATTTTCCAAAATTGTCCAAATCATCGTCTTTTTTCTCCAGTCTCGCTCGTTTTTCAATGTTATCCAATTTATTTAAAGCTGATTCTATGTAACCAGGTGATTTTTTGGATGTTTTTTTGGGCATTGGAGATGGAGACAAATCATCGATGATTTTTATGGTTGAATTTGTAAAATTTTCAATACTTTCCGCATTTTCAATATATTCAAAAACAATGTCTTGTGATGCAAGGGAAGTGTCATTCTGAAAATATATAATTATTTTATTATTAAACAGGTACCAAGATCTGAAGAGGACTGGAATGAAATAAGAAGAGGTTTTTCAATGAGATGGAATTTTCCCAATTGCATTGGTGCCATTGATGGGAAACACATAAATGTAAAATGTCCTCCTGGTACAGGATCGGACTTTTTTAATTATAAAAGTACATTTAGTATTGTGTTACTAGCTTGTGTTGATCACGATTATTGTTTCACATACATCGATGTGGGGGCAAAGGGTAGAAACTCGGATGGTGGAATATTTAATAACTGTACTTTAAAGAAGGCTATTGAAGAGAACACCATACATGTGCCTAGTAATTCAGTATTTGTCGGTGATGAAGCGTTTCCCTTAAAACCTTATTTGATGAAACCATATCCTCGCCGTAACGATTTAACAAGAGAACAAAAGATTTATAATTATAGATTATGTAGATGTAGAAGAATCGTAGAAAATGCTTTCGGAGTTTTAACAGCCCGATTTAGAGTTTTCGAAAAACCAATTACTACAAGTATAGACAAAGTAAACGTAATAGTGAAAGCATCGACCGCTTTGCATAACTGGCTGAGGAAAACTTCACCTGCTTCATACACGCCACCAGGTTTTATAGACGAAGAATGTCCAAGAAGTGATCTTCGTCTTGGTACTTGGAGAGAAAATACTTCAGGTGCAGCTTTCGAAAATATAACTTCACGGAATAGGAATAGTACCAGAGAAGCTATAAAAATCCATGACAATTATTGTCATTACTTTAATAATGATGGCGCCGTACCTTGGCAAGACAACGCAATTTTTTAATGATACTATAATCCTAAAAATATTTTTAAAAAATAGGCAGGAACGGCAAAAATGCATATTAATTCCCCCTTACTGTACTTAGAAAGTTAATATGAATACATTCTATATTATTATATAATTCATTGTAAAAAAAAATTTATTTAAGAAATAAAGACAAATTATTATATTATTACATACCATATTTGATGTTGTCTCCCTGTGTTCAAAAGATTTCCTTATAAACGAATCCATTAAATTGTACCAACAAAGTTTAGATTTATATATATCTGCACTACTTGAACCGGTACGCATTGAATTTTTTAATTTTTTCTTTTCCCCCTGATATTGGGTCCTTAAATTTTTTATTTTGTTGGTTATCTCCTTCGCTCCAAAACCTGGAACTCCAAATTCCTGTTCAAATGCTGCTAGTGCAGCATTACGTGCATCACGATTTTTGTAATTCACATTTTCCGTGTCCCATAAACACTCATGGCTGCGATAAATTTCGATGAATTTAATTAAATCAGCAGAACCGAATTTCAACACTGTCTGACTCATTATTATAATTATAATTTTTTTTTTTTTTAGTTTTTATTAATATTTAATTATTATTTTAAAAGAACTGTTTTCAATAACGTTCAACACTTGAATGATAAATTTGCCAACCCAAATACGTGCAATACTGGAAGCAACACGTCATTAAATAGTACAGGCATGTACAAGTCTGTGTTTAGACAAGTAAATACTTGAAAGCAATAATCCCCTAAACATAATTGTACAGATGTAAACATAAGACAGTTGCAATTATTTCTTGTCAATATTTGCATTCAATAATTGCATTCAATTTTATAATTAATATCCGCGTGTAAACAGTTGCATACAATTCTTGAAAGTCAATTATTGCGCTTCAATTATTGCATTCAATTATTGCTCTTACATATGCAAGAAACTTGCACCGTGTAAATGAGCCTTTACTCTATTTAGTGGACGAAGTTGCTGTCACAAGCTTACTTATAAAGGTTGTAGAAATTAACGGGGATAAAGTATCTGGAATAACATAAAACCCAACATTTTGCAATGGATGAGACCTCCTTATTTATTACTTTATGATAAATATTATACTTATCATGCTAAATGCTAATAAGAATATTGCTGCAGGTTTGTTATGTACCATATACACAATATACCTACCGCAAAATGGCAAATAATGAACATGAGACTAAATCATTTAAATTCTATAACCTCAATGCGTAAGCTCTGCACACTATTCTTATTTATTAGGTCTCGTCTAGTATACGGTACGACAATAAGTTCAGTTTAGTATTATTTATGTTTTAAACTAACATTACATTTACTTATGCTCATAGAATAAATTGAAACCTATGCGTACCTATAATTTATACTTTATAATACATGTATACAAGATATACACCTAACATCGTCAAATTATAATAACAATAATAAAAAGGCAGATCTCTTACAAAATAAAAATAACTAAATCTTTTAAAAAATTAAGGATTTACCTTTAAAGGAATGTGTTTATATTATTATGAGAAAAGAAACACTATTTTAGAAGAAGAATGTGTCTAGATTTTATAATATTTATCAAGTTTATAATCTAACATAAACTAACTAACCTGATAGGAACATCTAAAGTCGTGTACGGTATTTATGTATTATACAATATATTACAATACATATAGGTATAGGTATATATTCAAAGCAAATTGCTATTACCCGACCGTAGTAAAAAGACTCAGTTAGTCGTGCGTTAGTTGCAAAGCTGGGTTCGTCTAAAATTAGTATCATTATGTAACTCTTCGTGCGAACCCCGACGACGAAATCATTCCATCCAGCCGTCGAAGCCGTGTTCTCGGGGGTTTGGGATAGTGATTTTGTATAAATCTACATAGTTATTGTGCCAACACCTAAATAAAACGAAGGTATGCTTAGTACGATATACTTTTTTGGATAAATGTAGTTAGAACACCCCGAAACGTATTTAGCATTTATGGCATCGCTTTCTCAGGCGTATCTTTTTTCTCGCTCTTGCAAACGGAATGTCACTATGAAACTAAATTTACTGTCTCATTCTGTCTAGTAATATAACACCGTTGTGCTCGTTCGTGTCACGTAAGAATTTTTTGTATTTTCTCTTGTTAAAATGTATTAATTGTTCATATTTTGATCCTATAAGATATGTTTCATTAATTTACACGTTTTGTGACAATTGAGTACAAATTTCTAGCCTGAAGAATCTTCTAATAGGTCGTGCTGACTTTCACTCTAGGTATAGATAGGCACTGTAGATAAATATAAAGAGTAGATAGATATATACGACTCTGTAGATATTCAACATCGAGTCTCAAGGCCGAAATGTACAAGTATCTAAATGGTAGGTTTATTCCTGCTATGAGAAGAATAATTTTGTGCTGTAAAAATGTAGATTTAACGAAATCAAGTTTTATAATTGCGTGAAGTGGATTTGTTTTCCGTGAGTTTCCGTGAGTACAGTTGTCGGATGGCAATTGGTATATCCAATGTTGCAAAGCGGAGTACATACATATACCAATATCAATACTGCTTATCGAGTCTTACTGCGACGCAATACCGTATTCTAGATATAATATAGTTAATAACAAATCTTTGATAGTCTGGTTAATAATTATTTGTGAGAATATGTTCGATTCCGTTAATAACACTTCATAGTCCTTGGGGTAACCTCAAAAGTGCTTATTCGTGTCACTATCGATTATTTTTCTTAAAAGTCGATATTTTGTTTATAAAATATTAATTTCTATTATAGAAAAAGTGAAACGATCGAGCCGACCGCAAAGCTGCTCTAAGGATCTGCCGAGCCCGCATTATCTGTGATATACAGCTCAGCCTCTCGTCCGTCCTATAAGGTTATATTTATTTTGATACATTTTCTCTTCAAGATATAGTTGCAATGGGCTCAGGAGTCTTAAATGTTTGTTATTGTTTTTGTAGGGCTGGGCCAATCGGGGCTAGAGGCGAGTCCGCAGCAGCTTCCAGCGGTGATCTCATCTGCCCTCTGCCATAGAGGCACAAAACACTGCTACCTGCTTTATTGACTGCATCACTACGAACCATTGTTACTTAGTTTATAATTGAAACAATATGCAATCTGTGAAAATAAGTATAATACTAGGTGGATATTGTAGAAAATTATTCTATTTATAATAATTGTCTGATGTCTAATGTTTCTGTAATAATATGTGTTCCACATTTAATTAAGGATAATTGTTACTCCAATATTGATACTGTTACCGAACCAATGCAATGTAATTGTACCACCTCAATGTTGGTGGTAATCACAAATTTTGGTGCTTATAAGCGAGTCGAAGAGAAGAATGAAAGTCAGCGAGTTAGTGTAAAAATGGTAGATAATAATATTTATAATGTAGAATTTGTTGATAGTATCCAACAAAACCAAATGATTGGCGAAACGCCTAACTACTGCATTCCTTTAAAGAATAACGCCATAACAGTCCAGGGTATCTCTTACAGTGACCCGTATTTCAGTAGCTTTAACTTAAAATATAAGATGGCGTTGGAAGCGCCAGAGAATATGAACAAGTCTGATTACGCTTTTAAATCCTCAGTTTGTATTATACGAGATGAGAATTGCATTGATAAGACGCAACTTCTAAACGATAAGTCTGCTCACAAATTGATATGCAAAACAAACACTCGAATGATTACTTGTAACGACAAACCTGTAGTACCCGACCATGACAATAAGGTATTGGAAGTTGGCAAGAAGATACCAACTCAACCAATATTGAAGACTTTCGCTAACGGCGACCTTACTTTGGACGCCATGCTGGAGTTACTACAAAACGAAGAAAGAATAATAAGTAAAATGAATAAGAATGATATAGATTCGTGGGGGGTTCCACGTCAATTGCGGCTACGGGGGGGAGGGGAGACCTCTCTTAACGCTGCAAGTGGCTGGGGCAGCCCACCGGCCTCCAATACTGGTAAATGTCTAATTCAAAAATTTTTATATTTTATATACCTTTGTTCCGAAAACATTAAAATAATAAATGATTATAATCATGTTGTATATTTTTTTAGCCGGAAATTGGAGTGGCAATTCCAGTGGCCAATCCAATAATGGAACAAACAATACTCAGCAATGGAACAACACCAACCGGCCGCCTACCTCTCAGGCTGACAGTAAGTAACTTACACAATCAACTAACGATGATTACAGTCATTGGGTTAATAGTTCCAGATATGTAATAAAACCTGTTTACAGTGAACAGCAACAAGGGTAATGGAAATCAAATTCCACCGACCAGTGCAGCATCTCAAAGCTGGCAGAGTTCTCCGCCTAATATGCCAAATGCACAAACAAATAATAATGGTGCACCTCAAAATAATGGTAAATATTGTTTAATAATATTTTTGTTTTGGTGTATGAATGGTAATGTGAATTGACATACTGTTTTCTATTCTAGGTACAAATAATGCTGCCAATGGTAACAATGGAGGCAATCCATCAAACCCTGCTGCAAACTCCAACGGACCAACCGTTGGCAATGGAAATGGAAATAATACCAATAATACTTCTTCAGCTAAAATTGAGCAATTGAACTCAATGAGGGAAGCTCTATTTAGCCAGGATGGTTGGGGCGGTGTAAGTGTTTATTATTGTATTATGCAATATTATTTTATGTGTAATAATTGCAATTATTAGTTGATTTATATGACATGTTGGCACCGCGCGTACATAGTTAAGGAATACTTGACACTAATTTGAATATTTATCTGATTATTATTTGTAGCAACACGTCAACCAGGACACCAATTGGGATGTCCCCGGATCACCTGAACCCGGCTCGAAGGTGGAACCATCAGCTGCGGGACAACCCGCTTGGAAACCGAGTGTCAATAATGGTGCTTTTCTTGGAACTGACCTGTGGGAAGCCAATCTGAGAAACGGAGGTCAGCCCCCTGCACCGCCGGCCTCGAAGACACCATGGGGACACACCCCGACTACCAATATCGGAGGTACTTGGGGCGAGGACGACGACGCCTCGGATTCCGCTAACGTATGGAACGGTCCTCCTCCCGCCCAACAATGGCCGGCCGGACCACCCCAGCATGCACAGCAGTGGGGAGTTCCCAAGAAGGACGACTGGAACGCCTGGGGCGAGCCGCACAGGCCCTCGGATCCGCGTCTAGACCCACACCGCACGCCCGATCCACGCCAGCAGCCCAGTGACCCAAGACACGACATCCGCGGAGGGATATCCGGCCGCCTCAACGGGGACATGTGGAGCCAGCACCACCCACACCCCGGCGGTCCCAACAAGATGATGCCGACCGGTGGAGTCAACCAATGGGGAGCGCAGGTAAACTTTTTAATTTAGGCCCCATTATTTTATAATTGATTTAATTTTTCTTTTATGTATCAAAAATATTAAATATAATTAATTTGGTAATCACTTTAGGGTCCCAAGGAGGCGATTAAATCTGCGGGTTGGGAGGAGCCGTCTCCACCGGCGGCTCGACGAGGAGGCACCGGTTTCGACGACGGCACGTCGCTGTGGGCGCAGCGCGGCATGAGCGGCATGGCGCGTGGGGCACCCCAGGGCCCGCCACCCTCCCAACGCATGGCACCCGCGCCCTCCAAGCCCGATGGTGTGTGGGGGGCTCACGCGCAGCGCAACGGCTCGTGGGAGGAGCCGCACGGCTGGGGGGAGCGCGACGTGCCCTCCTCCTGGCAGGACGCCGGCGGCCCCGCCCTCTGGCCCGTGCCGAAGCCCAAGCCGAGCGGCCCGGCCGCCGCCTGGCCCGACGACATCGGCGAATGGGGAGGCCCAAAACCTCCCCCCAGCGGCGCGCTGGGTAAACAGCTGCCCAAGGAGATGGTTTGGAACAGCAAACAATTTAGGTATTTCTCAAAGCTGCAGCAAATTATACACAATTATTTAACATCTATATACTTAATCGTATTTTGTTGTAGATATCTCGTCGAGATGGGTTACAAAAAGGAGGACGCGGAGGCGGCGCTCCGTAGCCGCGACATGAATGCCGAGGAGGCCTTGGACATGCTGTCGGCGGCTCGCGGGGACGGCTGGCGGCGCGAGGACCACTTCCACCCGGGCGGGTTTCCGTCGCAACCGGCCGTGCCGTCCGTGTCGCCGGCGGTGGTGCAGAAACTGCTAAACCAGCCGCCGCCACCGGCCGTGCAGCATCACACCTACAACCCCAACAGGTGATCGTCATTTATATTTAACCCTCCAGCGGTGACGCTGTCCGAAAGCTTAAATTAAGAGCTCCGTAACATTTTAACGGGAATACACACTTCGAGAACCCGTTTTCGTCCGCAGAAACTACCTGCAAAAGGGGCTAACATCAGAGACAATACAAATATCTTATATATATGTATTAATCTATTAAAAACTGTTTAATAAAACGATAAATTGTCATGTTTACCAGTGGCACGGGTAGCAGCGGCCAACCCAGTACTGCTCAGCTGCGCATGTTGGTGCAACAGATACAGATGGCCGTGTCTGCGGGGTACTTGAATCATCAGATACTGAACCAGCCGCTGGCGCCGCAGACGTTGGTTTTACTCAACCAGCTATTGCAGCAGGTAAGCTATTTTGACCATTTTGATATAATTATCAAAAACTTTGCATCAGAATTATTAAGCTTTTTATGGCTTAATTCCATAATTTAATTGTTCTTTTGTAAAAAAAGTTAAAACTTTAAAAGTTTTCAAAATTAAATCCTTTTTTTCTTCTCCTAGTTTTCATTTGAAAGTTTAGTTTACCAAAGTAATATTTCGAATTGGCTGGTTTGTAATTTTTTATATACCATCTGTTCAAACAAGAGGTACCACATAATATATAGCATTCTTTTAATCATTGTTTTGTGTCTCATCAAATCCTTTAAGACTATTAATACTGTTAATATGACAGCCACTTTTTTAAAGCTTAGATAGAGAACTGGAGCACTTCCAGCCTTAGAGATATATTTTGTATTAAAAATGGCGCATAAAAAAATATATTTTTTATATAATAGTATTTGGTTAGGGTGATTATAATCTGTTAATTTGATTGTGATGAACTTGTTTATGTCCTGATTATGGTAAAATTTCTGTTAAATGACACCTGTTCTAAAGACATTTATTATATATCTAGAACAAAACAATTTAAAAAATCATACTTATTCAGTTCTCAGAGGGATAAATAAAATAATAAATATGTCTGTGTTGAGTTCACTGTCACAACTTGACATGATGATGGATCTCAACATTTAGGTAGATATTAAAAAAGCATCCAAAAATCTCATCAAGTTCAGTTCGTAGCAATTTCTAGCAACCTATGGCTTCTGTTGTTGATTTTGCGACTTGACATAATATTTACAATAAAAAACCATCTTTATAAATATTATAATAGTATGTCTTTTATAAAATGATAACTCTTGTCACTTACAAATCAATAGAGGTGCAATGATTTTGGTAGAATGCATTCTGCGGTTGAAAGGAACCTGCAAAATAACCTTGTTCTTATCGTGTAATATAATCTCATGAATACTAAGTACCTCTTATAAATTTCCAGTCTGCCATTTGTATGCCGATTGTCTATTGTATTCAAATGCGTTATAGATTCTATTGTCTAAATAAAAAAATGTACCAAAATATTTGAACTCTGATGACCTCTGTTATCTAATCACTTGATAAAAAAGTTGAAAATGAAAATTAATTAATTAGATTTAAAATCGTTCTTTAGTGAGAAACTTTAGTAATGAATTCTTTAATGATAAACTTTAGTAAAATTAGTAATCATAATGCTTTAATTTTAAATATACTTAAGTGTTACAATATTTCCAGATCAAAGTCTTGCAGCAGCTCGTCAACCAGCACCAGATTGCCATACCAAAGGCAAACTCAACCCTCACATTGCAGTATTCAATGCAAATAACTAAAGCCAAACAACAGATACAGGGATTACAGGTATTCCTATACTTCATTGAATTTACAACTTCAATACATGCCTCACATTAGTTTAAAGATTGAGCAATAGATGGCACCTCAACATCAGCAATCAATATATTTTTTATCTCGTTCTCTCCTATACGTTTATGTGAGACAAACGTCTCTGACGCATTTTTTTTACATCGAGTTGCAAATCACAAGGACTCTAAAGATCCACTCACAAAAAAAATACATAATTGTTTATATTATATATATTGTCAACAGAACCAGATTACAACTCAACAGGCGTTGTACATGAAGCAGCAGGCAGGGGGCTCGGACATGTTCAAGCAGCCCCACGACCACCTCTCACACCAGCTCCAGAATTTCAACGAAATGAGCATCACAAAGGACTCTCAGTCTGTATGTATATTGCTTCATATTATTATAATAACTCATAACTTCCTTCATAATTCCTGAATGCTTGCGAGTTAAGCATCCATTTTGCATACAGGTAGCCCATAGACTTGTGACCTAGAGATGATATTTAATTTTTCAATCCACTCTCGGTCGGAGTTATGGATTTGTTGCGTTATCTCTTTATCAGTTGAATCATTCATGCTAAGTATTCAGAGTGTGGACATTCAATGTTGAAAGCATCTCTTTGTGAAAAGTCTAGCTTTCTTTTGCTTTGAGCTTTCGCTACGCTGAGAGTTTCGTATGCGACGATCTTTATGTAGTAAACATTTTGAAACACACATACTGTTTAGCTTCTGTGACTCAGTCAAAGATAACGGCCGTCTATGTTATATATAAAAAGATAAATAAATTTTATAATTTTATTTTAGTGCAAGTACAAAACGACTTCATCATTGATATATATCCACTGTTATGTTCAATAAAACAGAATTAAATTCATCTAGTATTAGTATAGCTTGGCAGCAAGTAACAGACACACTGAATATGAATTACCACCAATATACACAATATACACTCTGCTTAGAAAATCTTATTACAATAATTTGTCAAATGCAGTTAGAAACACAACATCCACTAATAAATATATTATAATCCCAGGGGTTCGGTAACCAGCAGTCTCGTCTAAACCAGTGGAAGCTGCCCTCGCTGGACAAGGACGGGGAGGTGACGGACTTCAGCAGAGCCCCCGGGACCGCCAAGTCCACTACCAGCCCCCAGCTCAATCAGATCAGCCTGCAGCAGGACACGTGAGTACTTACATACATATACGTACATATATATATATATACCATATTCATATGTTCTGAAAGTAAATAATGAGAGTTTAGTAACGTAATTTGGAATTGATCTGTGATCAGGTTTTATCGCGACTTTGTTTACATTTGTTTACTTAAAATATAGCAATATCATAATATGTATTGAGAAACCAGATTGACGAACATAAAATTTTTTGCAGTAATATTTCTTATAATATTTGTTGTTTATAGGTTAAACAAAGTTGAGAAAACAAAAACAATAATAAGATATTCAGTTATAAAAAATATTTAAATTTAAATGAAAAATAAACTAATTGTTTATATAGCCTTAATATAAATACCAATATTGGTCAAAGTGAAGTCTAACATTTTTATTTAAAATAAGCCAGCATTGCAGTTATGAAATGTCAGACATGTATTTTCTTCCAAAAGGAGAAAAGTAGTGGCAAAAAACTCATCTTTAATTCTTTTTTATTTTACGTCATTTTGAGGACTTTCATTATGAATTTTGTTAATTTGGCTATTAATGTATTATATAATATAATAATACTATAATTATTAGATCTTTATATGTATTATGTTGTATCAGTACGTGGGGCATGGGTCGCTCGGAGGGCTGGGGCGACGGCTCGGACGTCGCCGACGGGAAGGACGCGTGGCCCTCCCACCCCTCACACCCCCCCGCCTACGACCTCGTGCCGGAGTTTGAGCCCGGCAAGCCGTGGAAGGTACTGTCAATGGAGTATTAATAATAGTAGTGATGTTCTTTATTGTAATATAAAAAAAAAACTTGGTTCTAATTTTCTAATTTTAACAAGATGTTATTAGCGATGTTTGTGTGTAAAAATGAAACTCATCAAGGACCAATGACAATACAATAATATGAAGAAAGAAATTAAATAATACGAAAGCATGTTTTTTTTCTTAATTATATACATTTATATAATGTTTGTTCACAATTCCCCAGGGCAACCAAATGAAGAACGTTGAAGACGACCCGGCTATGACGCCGGGATCGGTCGTTCGCTCCCCGATATCATTGACAAATATCAAGGACTCCGACATGCTCGGAGGAAAGACTTCGCCCCCGGGAGGTGAGAGGACGCTATCCTCCGCCACCTGGAGCTACGCCCCGCCGGCCACCAGCGCCGGGGGACTGAAGCCGATAGACGTGTGGGGGGCAAAGCCCCGGCCCGCCCCTCCGGGCCTCAACAAATGGCCCCCGCATCATGTCAATTCACGTGCGGCGCCTTCGTGGCAGACGTCCACTTGGCTCCTATTGAGAAATCTTACCGCTCAGGTACTATTTAGTTCAGCATTAATAATGTAACGCAATGTTAGCCGGAGATGACCTCTCAAATCTTACATTAAACAGATCGATGGATCTACACTCAAAACTCTATGCGTGCAACACGGCCCGCTGCAAAACTTCCATCTCTACCTCAACCAGGGACTCGCTCTCGCCCGCTACTCCACCCGCGAGGAGGCGGCAAAGGTATTTAATTTTGATATATTTTTTGAATATTAATTATAGTGTTAGTGTGAGACATCACTTAATGGAGTGGTGGTTTCAGGCCCAAATGGCATTGAACAACTGCGTGCTAAGCAACACGACGATCTTCGCGGAGTCGCCGGCCGAGTCGGACGTGCAGCTCATCCTGCAGCACCTCGGCTCGGGAGGCGGCAGTGGCTGGCGCGGCGGAGCGTCCAAGGTGAGGATCTAATGTGACCAGTGAGACGGTATTGGGAGAGGGAGAGATGTAACGCGTGTATGTGTGCGAGCAGGACGGCTGGAACGGCGCGTTCCCCGGGCTGTGGGGGGAGCAGCACGAGCAGCGCGCGACCCCGTCGTCGCTGAACTCCTTCCTGCCCCCGGACCTGCTCGGCGGCGAGTCCATCTAAGCGCTCCCTCCGGCGCCCGCGGACGCGGACGAACCGCAGGAGCTCGCCGTCCGCCTCGCCGAGTCCTGCCTGTCCGTGTCGTGAGCACCGGAGCTAGGGTGTATGTTGTTATTACGCTTTACCGTCCCCTTTACGCCGGGAGGACTTATCTTATTCGCCTAGTCACGTCGACCACGACACTGTCGTCTACTGTTTCGTAAGTGTTCATGTAGATTTTAGTGTAAATAAGAATTATACATATGCGAAGGGCGGACGTGTGACGTTCGGGCGGCGGGCGCGCGCCGTCGTTACCAAATAGCGCGAGCGGAGTCGGTTTATAGAGTAGAGTAGTTGCGTCGCGGGCTACCTCAGTCACTCGTCCCGTGGCCTTATTATAGTCTGTATTTATTTTTTGTTGCGCTCGAGGGCTGTTGCCGTTTCGTCCGTCGAGCTGTTGCCGTTCCGCGTTTCTTTTTATACTGTCTGTGGTTTTATCGCTTACTCTGTAATATTTTACGATTATTTATTCCGTTTTTTTTTTTTAAATTTTCACACGAGACGATTCTTCGTTTATTTTTTTTCAAATGGTGATATTTTTATTCAGCAATAAATGTTAAGTGCATTTCGCCCGAGTATCGAACGTTTTTATTAATTATTAATTATTATTATTATTATATTAGTTGTAATATTAATGAGTGGATGAGCGCCGTAGCTAGTACTCGGCCGTCGTCTTGCCGCGGGCTCGGTCCCCGCCGATGCTGACGTTCCCCCAAATTTTTTCCAGTATTTGTGATTCAAGTGCCACTTTATGTTTAATATATGAAACGATTATCTATATTATACGATTAACGTAAGGGTAAACCTAATATATTAATGTGAAGAAGAAAAAAAAAAAAATTGTTTTATCATTTTATATAACGTACATTTGTGAGAAGTGTTATATAAAAAGAAGTAATAAAATAATAAATTACTATTATAAAAAAAAAAATAATAATAATAATTGACCGTAATTAAAAATATTACACTTTTGTGTATAGTTAAGGTATAAAGTTCTAACTTAATATTAGCCATATCAATATCTATTTAAATATAATATAATAATATAAAAAAAAGATTTGTGGTATTTTCTATAGGCTCAATTTGAAAGTTATTCAAAGTGACATATGCTTTAGATAATCTGTTAAATAATATAATGTTAGCTCGTAGTTTATCTCGGTAGGTTTAACGTACGATTAGGTCCTATCGGTACATTGTAAGCACTTGATATTTTTACGGCAACGATCGCACTTGAAAGTTTATTTACATTATTATTTAATATTAATTTATTGATGGATATTGATGATAGTCTGCCAAATTACCAATTATAACGGGATCTTAGAGGTTATAGGATCCGCAGCGCCAGACCCGTCTGAGGTCTGTCTCGAAGCGATTGACTATAAATGTTTATATATATATATATTTCGAGCATCTTCCAGTGATCTTTTAATTAAAACTAACTAATTTGTAAGTTAGTGTAAGTAAGCCCTGTACCTTAGAGACTCGCCCAAGGGACTCACGAATTGATTAATTAATTAATTAATTAATTAATTGATTGATACATTATTGATCGCTTGGTTTTATTAGATCTTAAATGTTTATGTGTTCACTTAATAAGAATATTAGCATTCTCATTATATCACAATATGGGGACCGATTATTTGATAGCGCCATTTTTAATTTGAAACATTTTTTTGTAATAATTAATAAAACAATCACCGACTAGCTGTAAAGAATATTTTTATATCCAATAGAATGGCCTCACGGATCTTTATATATATTATATTTAGGTGCCAAAGAATGATAATCAAAGATGGCGGACGGTGTTCGTAATAAAACAATAAAAAAAAAAAATTTTTCCTTAGCATCTATCTCAGCTTGGACGTTTCCAAATTAATTTCGCGGTACGGGTCATTGATCTGATGTTCCTATGACTTTATTATTACTTCAACAATAGTGATGTAACGCTAATAACCGGTCAATTCTATTATTGTTGTTGTTGTCGAGCTCAAATTGTGTGAGGGTTTTTTTTATCAATTCGATAGATTTTAAATTTTTATTATTATTATTTTTTAAATCTTGTACTCCGGTCGTAATGTGAATTTATAGCAGCAATAAAATTGAAAAAAAGCAAAAAAATAGAATTATATTTTTTTTACAAAAATTTTTCCATTTTTAATAAAAAAACCATTGTAGTGAACCAGTGCCCCGTAGTAATACTATGTCCATATATTAAATGAATAAAATAAAATAATGCCTTGAAGTTTTTTAGTCGGTTAAATAAATGTAAAGTACTTAATAATTTATATATATATACATATATATGTATATATATATATATATATATATATATATATAGACGTCGGTCTGTAGGTCGGTCGGGTTGTGACAAATAACTGAATCTCCTCACGGTTCAAGGACTGTATATGTATAATGTGTATAATGCAATTTAGTCTGTGTTATTATTAATTCGTTGTATATCTATATATATACATCCATACTATACTGTATAATGTATATATCGTGAAATTATTAAAAAAAAATAAAAAGATACGCTTTCATGCTTTCACACATTTTCTTAATATATATATATACATACATACACATATATATATATGTGTATATATATATATTTTTCGTGACTCGTTTTTCGTTACATAGAATAAATTTACGTACCTAAAAAGTAATTATAATAATTATCATAGATATTTAAAGTAAGTGAGATAAAAATATGAGAAAGAAAAAAAAATGAAAAAAAAAACAAAAAAAAAATTCAAAAAAAAAACTATAAAAAAATGTAAAAAAAAAGCAATTAATAAAAAACCAATGATTGTGCCTCAATGAACTGTGGTACGTTACCTTAAGCGACGGCAGGTTTTAATATTTTTTCCTTGGAGATGTTATTATAATGAATTTTGCTGTAGGCGTTGATGTGAAGCGAGCGAAGCGAGTGATGTAAGTGAAGCGAGTGAAGTAAGTGTAATCATTAATGAGCTTAGCTACTTTTTAATTATTTTTTTTTATTATTATAATAAGTGTTATGACATCAAATCATTTTATATGTATATATATATATATTTATATATGTATGTCATTGTATTTTATTTTATTTTATTTTTTCCTCGATGATATATTCAATCGATATAAGTTTACATATAGTGTGATCCGTCGAAGGTCGTCCGTGCGTTGATCCTTATTCCATAACTTAAGCCAAAGTCTCCCACGGACCACTGTTTTAACTATTAGATAATTATCATCACAATTTTTTATTAATGATCTTAATTTAATTAAAAAAAATGTATCGTACAAATTGGTTTAATTTAATGTAATGTAAGACACCGATAGATAGATGTCCACGTCCACGTCCACGTCCAAGCTGCTCAGGTGTTTTAGCTCAAGTAATCAGATAGTTTGCTCATAGTGATCGTTGTTTTATATATATATATATATATGTGTTATATATATGTATATGTGTATAATTTTATCTTTTATTTATTATATTGCGAGTGTTTTTTTTTTTAAAAAGAAATTACTTCTCCCCCCTCCTTCTACGATGCTACGTCTACCGTAGATGCCATAATTTATGATTAAGTTTCACTCTCAACGGGCTTTTGAGATTTATGCTCGCGTCAGAGTTACTATGCTGGCTTTAAAACGCATTTCGGTTCGATCTCGGATTGTTTATTAATTTCAATAGCAAAAAAACTCGTATAGGGACCAAATATGTACCAAATGAGAGGCATCTTTTATTTCGCTCCCAAAAGACATTACATTCAACTTTGTGTTGGGGGGAGGGGGGTAAAGAGAGAGAGAGAGGGAGAGAGGGAATTATCGCGGTGACCTTTGACCTTTGCGTCAGTGATAGTGATGCGATTATCTGAAGGGCCTTTTTTTAAATTAAAAAAAAAAATGATCGTCGTATTATTGTTTATATATATATTATATATTATATATATTTTGTATATTGATTACAAATACTAGTCTTCCTTTAATGACGATGGTCGGCACAAGAGGCAATCATTCCTCTAGTCTTTTATTTCGTGGTGCGTTTAAGTGGATACCAAATATTTAAAATGAAAATAATAAATAAATAAATAAAAAAAAAACTAAAGGCTTTGAAACTAGAACTAGACGTAGGTACTTAGTTAGTTTTGACCGAGCAGCTTGGGATATCGGGATATCGGGATAAAAATCCCGTTTTTAGGGACGTTGGGTATTTTTTTTTTTTTTCGTTCGTTCGTTTGTTAGTATTACTATAATGCATTTATTTGTCGTTTATTATTATTATTATTCATATTATTATTATTATTATATCGTCACCACAGTCACTCGTATGTTGTAATTGCTGAAGCCTAATTGATAAAACAAAAAATTTGGAATATCAGAGTTTATTTAGGATGTTTCCACGTATTTTACATTTTTTAGTGTTACAATGTAAAAAAAAAAATATCTAAAATTTACCTTGATTAATTAATTAATTGATTAATTAATAAATAATAATAAATATAGCGAAAAAATGGATTTTTGTATTATCGGTATATAGTTGTTAAGGTAAAGGGTGTTATCGTTTAACGCAAAACTGATTAAATACAAAATAATAATAATTAATAATTATAATTATTATTATTATTAATGTACTGAGTGACTTTTTGTAAACAGCGGGCCATTGTTTTAAAATGTTGAAATGTAAGGTAGGAAGAAGAAACAAAAAATAAAAATAATAATAAATAATTCTCTATTCGGTAATTTGTATGTGATTACCCGTATTTTAAACTGGTATATATACATATATATATATATGTATATGTATAATGTTATAGTAGAAATAGTAACGCCATTCGGCTTGCAATATTTACCTCGTGCTTAAATATATATATATATATATATGTATATATGTATGTGTGTATGTATATAATAGCCCCCCCCCACCACAGTTAATTGATGCAGTGGACTCTTGAAAACTCTGCTGCTCGCTAACTAAACGGACACTGCACTAGTCTACGCGCATTCGATAGAATTTTTTTTTATAATAGATTGTATATTTAGTTTTTTTTTTTTTTTTAAAAGAGCATAATTATTATCTAATCCTATAATATAACTATAGTTGAATCGTATTATTCTTTCACTAGATCTCTGTTGTACCTGTTTTGAAAAAAAATCTTTTTTTTTTTTTTTTGTCTATATAATAATAATAATCGACTCGTACTTTGTACCGACGCACCGCTCTTGATATACGTAACGGACACGAACAAGAAGATTCAGAGACCCCCACTCACCCCACCCGCCCCCCACCCCCCCCAAACATCGTATGTCAATACGTATCGGCGTCAGAACAATAAATACTCTGCGGTCTTAGGGAAAATTGAAATAAAATAAATAAATAAATAAAAAATAGTCACTTTTGTACCTTTTAGTAGACGATTAAACTAAAAAAATAAAAAAAAAATACACTTCTGAAATATACTTAATTTTTAAATTGTTGACAGACTGATAGCTGTGATTAAGATGAATATTTTTAATATTATTATCCAGTGAGTCGGATTAATTATTTTTTAAATAGACTAGGCGTCTCCTACTGCCATCGACGTTTCTATCTATGTATCTATATCTGTCTATCTATCTATCTATCTATCTATACATAAATAAAAGTTACGAGACATTGCTTCGCGTATTTTTTTACTTGGTAGTAGAGTAGTGTGTTAAATAAATAATAAATTGGTATAAATTTAAGATTAAAAAAAAAAAATCAAACAAATTAGATGTTTCGATCCCGTTTTGAATGTAACCCCCCCCCCCTTCTGCCCCCCCCAAATAGGATTACAAAATAACACATGACATCCATTCTACGCACAGACTGATGTACTGATTTTCGTTGTGATTATTATTATTGTTATTATTGTCGTGTCGACGTTTCCCTCGGGATGTGTTTTTTTTTTTTTTTTTTTTTTTTCTCTTTTCTCTTCTCATCTCAAACGTTGCATATCTTAAATTCGATCACTCCCCGTACTCATATCCGATACGATAAATGTTATTATTGTAATTAAAGAAAAAAAAAAAAGAAAAAAAAACTTAATTTATCATAATAATAATAAAAAAACGAACTTAATTAATTGCCTTTAGTATTTTAGTGTTCATTCTCTCTAAAGTGATGAAAACGAAAAAAGTTAATTAAAAAAAAAGAAAAAAAAAATTGGCCTTTTTTTTTCTTGTAATGATAATAAAAAAAATATATTTTTCGGTACCACCTTTGTTTTAAAGTACAACATAGATATTAAAAAGTCTCGTCTCAGTATAAAGTAATATTAAAAAAATTAATATCAAAATATTATAGTAAGTTGTAGTTTTTAAGGCGGTTTCGTCTCTACGCGAACACTTGGTATTTTTTTTTGTTTTCCAACTTTCTTCATAAAACAAAAAAAAATAGATTAAAAATGTCGGTATGTGATGTGAATTTTTTTTTTTTTTTTTTTAGTATTAACTTTAAATGAAACAGGTATTTGTATTGTAGAAAAAAAAAATTAAATAATTATTTTCACTCAAAGTGTCGCCTGTTTCGTGTTGACGAAAAAAAGGGGAGGAGGAAAAAAAAAAAAAAAAAAAAAGTTGAATTTTTTTTTTCTTCGGCATCTCTTTCGCGCAAACGGTTGTGTTTTTTTTTTATATAAATAATGTTTTAGTACAAATGTGTTCGCAATATGATTGCTTCTGTATCGTTCCTTTTTAATTTTTTTTCTTATTATTTCGGCATTTATTTAAATTTAAATTAAAATCCTATAATTTATATGATTTGATTTTTGATTCGAGTCGTTGTGGATTTTCGCGTGATGCAGTTTTTTGTTTTTTGAAATAATTAATTAATTAAATGAATGAATGAGATAACGATAATGTGCCTTCTCTGTCTATCCGCACAGCGAACAACCCACACGGCTTACAATCAAGTACCAAATAAGAGAAGCAAGCACTATATATATATATAAATATATATATATATCCTTAATGTATTACCTCGTTCATTAACCTCGTATATTATCATTATAGCACCCCGTACTTACAAAGCACCGCACTGTTATTTGGTACACGCCCCGTATTTTTTTTTTGTTTTAATGTTCTATAAACTTAAGATTATATATATATATATATATATATATATATATATATATATATATATATATAAATGAATTGTAACAACGTATCAAATTAAAATAATAATATATTTTTAATTGTTATTTTTCTCGTATAACTACTACTACTACTACAACTACGACTACTTTACTATAAACAAAACAAAACGAAAGCAATGTATTTTACATAAATAAAATAATATATATATATATTATAAAAGAATAAAAAAAAATAAATAAACAAAACAGGAGAACAATAATTATATGTGTAAGGTTTTTTATTAAGACTCTGTGAATTTGTGTGCTATGTTTCATTCCAGAACTAATCGTCATAGTGTTCTTGTAAACAGTACTTGTAGATTTTTACATATATATATATGTATACATATATATGTATATATATATGAAAAGAAATGTAATTATAATTAAAAACTAAACCCTATTGTGATTGAAAATGCAATGTTTAGAAGTATTTTTGATTGTTTATTTTTTATCATTATTATTATTATTATTATTATTATTATTATTATTATTATTACCATTAAATAAATAGTTGGTAGAGATTTGAGAGTCTAATGTATCAATTATTTGTAAAGTTGGCTGTAACTAATTAGAAATGGTTACAAATATAAGTAGAAATATTTTAATATAAATATTTGGAGAAAGTTTTTATGTAGACGATGATGAGAAGTTGTTTTGATCATTATGTGAAGTGTTGTACGATTATTATTATTATTATTATTGTATCGTATTGTATTGTATCGTATCGTATTGTATTGTATTGTAAGTAGTGTCTCGGGTACTCAAAGTGTACGCACAAGGGTGGGCGGGGCTAGCGTTAGCGTTAACGTGCACCCGGCAACTCTAATTGCACAGCACTGCTAGGATAATTCGTTTACTGTATTAAGAAATATTATTATTATTATTATTATTTTTTATTTCTTAATATTCATTATAATTATAAGATGTTTATATTATATTATATTATTATTATATAGGCAATAATAATAATGATTAAACAAAAAGTCCCTACGTAATCGAACTGAAAGACAGTAAATGCTGTTATATCTGTGGCCTCGTTATGAATAAGATCTAAGTTACGGTGTTGAAATGAAAATGAAAATGAGAAATAAAAAAAATAAAAAAAAAAATTATATAATTTTTGCTATGCACAGAAATGATACTCAATGAATTGCCAAAAAGTTATATGTATATGTATATTAAAATAGTTCAACATTTTTTATTATTACTTGGGCATATATTATTTTGAATTTATGCGCGATGAAAAAAAATTAGATTGTGTAAGTAGTTTAGATAATATTGTAGAGTGGATGCGTATATAATATATCTATATATATGAAGTAAGGTGAATTTGAGATGTATCAATTTCTTATCGTTCGTAAGTTAGATAATAAATGGGTTTAGCCACACTTCGGCTGGTTTGATATGTATGTTATCTGATTAATTGTAAAAAAAATAAAAAATGTGTAAAAAAAAAAAAACGTGCGTTTTATTTCATATATCCCAATTTGAGCGTAATTTAAGTTTTTTTTTATTGTGTTATGTCAGTGACAATCTATTGTGTCAATATATTTGATTTACGTCAAATATGAATAGGCTGTATGATCTAAATGTCTTTGCCTTTCCCCTTTGAAATAATTTATAAAGAACATATTTGACATTGACAGTTTGCATGTAAACAATTATTAGTTTTCAAATTTTATTTTGGGTGTGAAATGTATGGTAATGTGTGAACTATTTTTTTATAACTATTGTATTTCTAAAGTATTATTATTAATAAAAATTAACTTAACTTTCTGCACTCCATAAAAATTGATAACAAAATTTTACTCACCAACAGACAATTTTCGTCATAAAAAGGGTAAAAAGTTTTCCTTTACGTATTAAAATGATAATATATATATATATATATATATAGATAGATTTTCTAACAAAAAGTGAAATACAGTAAAATAATTACTTATAAAATAATACAATTATTATTAAAGATTTTAAGATCAATTTACATTTGTATTTATTTAATTTTATCCATTGTTTGAATGTTAAATAAAAGACAAGGTAACAACATAAATGTTTATTCACATGGTTAGACATGTTTACATGTAAATATATATACAAATCATGATACAGGGTGTTTACAAAATTATGTAAATTTATTTAATAATACAATTACGTTTATGACGTAACGCTATTTGTATCTAATTGGATCATCCAGCTTACAATGGCATTTGCTACGTGTTTGAACTATTAAGGGCCCTGGGTTTGGGATTGGGTAATGGGGCCCCAACTTAAGAGAAGATAACTTAAATTCTATATAGTGAACCGATTTGTCATTACTCATAAAAACACTTTCGATTTCAAAATTTAATTTGTTAACCATTTTAGGCCCCCTAAGTTTAGGGGCCCTGATCGGGGACCTCGTTTGTCGAATGGTGAAGAGAACTTGCTTTGTTTTAGTTTTAAGTTAGGAGTCAATTGAAATATTACGACAAAACAGACCAACTTGTTACTAAGAATTTATAAGTGCAATGATTCTTATCTATTTGATATGTTTAAACTACATGTCTAGTTACAGTAGCAGATATATAATTATAAACCTATCTAGATACAAAACTATTTTAAGGGGTGTATACACAAATGATATATCTAAATCTGTTATTAGAATGGAGTGTTATCAGGATGCGACATACCAACCTTTAGATTCATTTTGAAAACGTACAAACTTACAACTTTGTTTATATATTATATTATATTTTTAATACGATATGGGGTAAAACTATCACTAACTTGCAAGCCCTTATTCTGGTGAAATTCTAATGGTCTATTTTTTTACCGTAAGTGGGTCATAGTAGTCTGACGGACAGAATAAGTCAGAAAAGTCTTCTAAGTACATTACAATATGTTACACAAATCTTTACCGGGACTGTACAAAAGATTTTTTAATATAATATCGTTCAAGGATGCCTGATTCACAGAACAATGAAAAGATGGGTCCATATTTAAGATCTCTGAATATATGTATCTAATTTATTTCTGGTGTTAGACTTAGGCCTAGAACATACAATTGTACGTTATCTTGTCTCTCCTTTTAATGTTTCAAAGATATGCTTGTACCAAAAGTCGACAGCTTTACCCCAAGCTCCAAGTGTGGCTCCATCCAGCTTCAAAACTTCGATAAACATCTTTACTAAGACATTTTTTAAATCCTAAAAGAAATAAAAATTATTAGTTCTTATTTTTTTATATCTTTAGCTAATGTGCGCCTAGCCTAACTTTACCTTTTAAACCGTGAGATAAATAAAGATTACTAGGTTTCATTTTTTTTAATACCTTAGACAACAATATAACTAATGTGCACCAAGACTAACTTTAACTTTTAAATTCTGAGAGAAATAAAGATTATGAGTTTCTATCTTTTTTAATATCTCAGTCAATAATACAACTAATGTGCACCCTAACTTAAATTTTTTAATCCTGAAAGAAGTAGAGATTATTAGTTATAATTTTTTTATGTCTTAGTCAAAAATGTAACTAATGTGCACTAACCTAATTTTAACAGATATATAAGAATGTACAAATCCCTTTATCCCGCAACAATAAAATGTTTTTAATAGGCTACAGTGTAGTCTATTAAAAACACACACACACACACACACATATATAAACGTAATTGTTTCTCCATTTTATTTCCCTTGTTGCTTTCTTAAATGTTTTCTAATTATTCTGTCACTTGTTTTTCTTACAGCGATACAGTATTTAGTGTCTTGAAAAGAAAGTACTTATTTTTTACTAAAATATGCATCATTTGAAGTAGATTTTAATGTAAATATAAATAAAATTGAAGTGTCTGTTTGTGATTTTAAATTAAGATTTTTACTAAATACATATGAAAGTATATACGGTCTAATATAAGACATTTTTCTGTCTGTCCGTTTGTGTATTCTTTCGAATCTCTGAAACGGTTTGACCGATTTTAATAGGACTTTAGCTGATGTATAGCTGATGTTATGAGAAGTAACATGATACTTTTATTTAAAAAAAAAACATTTGCTCGAAATTTTGGGCACAGCTAGCTCAAAATATTCATAGCCGTTTATAGTAAAATATTATGTTTGCAATAAAAATAAAGATTATATTATTTATATCTCCTAATAGGTTATTACATTTGAATGTACACAGGAATTTGAGAAGCGTGTTGAGATTCGGATAAAGATGGCGACCATAATAAAATCTGTTAATCATCTGTCATTATCATGTTCAAATGAGCCATAAAAGCTGATTATTTTATATTTTTTTTTATATCTTTCGCACTAAGTCAATACCAGTGATCACTTGTGCACCAAATGGGAGTATCAGAATTATTTTGATACCACACTTATAGAAATAAGTTCTGTAAAGACACTCTCTAACCTAAAAAAGGCTACGAGTGTTCCAAACGCTGTGCTCTGAGAACCACAACAAATTTAGGCTGCTGTTTCTTATACTGACTTATACTCACAAACGTCAATATTTTGAAAGCAATTTAGTTAAGAAGATATTTAATATAACTTACATAAAAGTGTTCTTCCTGAATTTTTCTCCTACCATGCGACTCTCCGAGTTTGTTCATCATAGCAGCGACCACGTCTGGCTGGTTGAGGTTGGTCACAGCGAGGTTCAATGAACTCATTAAATTGATGACGTGTGCTCTAAACTGTGGATTGTTGGTGTAATCTTCTTCAGACGATTTCCTCACCATTTTAAAAAATTCCTTTGTCTCTGGATATGTATGGAATAACCTTAAAAAAAAATCAAATTTCAAATTCATATATATTTTTTTAAGAGCGGTATTTTAAACTTTTTTATATTCAATTATTACATTAAATAGGTCAGTGTAGTCAGTCCGTGAGTAAGTTACCGTCTTGGAATAGTCTGCTGAGAAGAGCTGACCAAAAACTCAACAGTTGCTCTTTTAAAAAAATATTTAACAACGTTTTATTGAGTTGAGCGTAAGCTAAGCTCTTAACCGTTTAGGAGACCCATTTTTTGTGTTTAGTTGCCTCCAGAATGCGACGAGATAATTAGCTAAAAATTTTCTCATGTATGTTTGAGCCGAACGCGGATGTTATAGCGAAAACATATTGAAGAAATGTTTAGCCATTCAAAAGTTATCAAGAAAAGAAGAAAGGAGAGGGGCTCAGCTCAACACACGCGCACGGTTGGCGGATCCTAGTTTATATTGTAATACCAACCCTGCAAATGAGTCAACAACCTGAGTATAATGTATATGTATGTAAATGGACTTGACTTGGAAAATGTATATAATCTTTCATTACGACACTACCTTTAATTATGTAACATGTAGAAACAGTTTAAAAGATAATTTATTGTATGAATATCCGATCATTTATCTTATTTTAAGGCCAGTAATGAAATTCCTAAAAATCAATTAAAAACATACTCTGTACAAATCATTACAAAAAATATAATCAAACTGAGACCATCATTCACAAAATATTAAATAATTGTTTTCTTGATGCGTGTGCAAAATTTTTAATTAATTTTATACGATTGGACGAAAAATTAATTGAAATTTTTCATTACACACACACGCGCTTACCTTCTGAGTATTTCCGTTCCATTGGGAACTGGGTTGGCATAAACTGGGGCCCATGATTGCTGGATCGCGTGTACCTCCCGCTTGGTCAACCCTGAGATTGGGTTCACCAGGTCTGGATCGCCACCCCACCATAGATATGTTAACCAACTACCCATTGCGATCTAGAAATAATATTAGAAGTTATAGGCCCATTTTAAGCACTATTTCACCCTAAATATAGTTCACTAACTCCCTAAAAGCCTTCGCACTATTCGATGTAAGCCCTAATTCTCTTAGTGCTTGATAGATTGTAGAATAAAATAGTTTTATAGTTAAACACCTTAAAAAACTTAATCAATAATAATATTTTTTATTGTCAATTTGATTAAAATAGTATTATAATTAATAGGTAATTATTTATATCATTTATTTTATTTAATTGATTTATTTTCTTAATAGTTTTTGAATTACAAACTAAATGTAAGTAAAAATTTTGTTTATTTAAGTCTTATTTTTGTTTAATTTATTAATTTTAAGATATAATTATAAAAAGTAATATTAAAATTTATAAATTTTTTTAACAAATACCAATTTATAAAAAATTATGTTCGTGCAAATTGGTTCCTTTTAGGTTTTTAGGTAGAGTTATCCAATATAATAATATTTGTTTTAAGATTTTACTGAACACATTGTATATATATATAAATAGCTACCTTCTGTCCGGTTTTAATCCTCTTCAACACGATAAAAGCAGAGAGCAAGAGAAACGTTGAACACAGATAGAAGTAGAGCATCTTTGCAATTTAAACCATACTCTACCAATAACGGAGAGTCACTAGCGTCTTCTAAATGAACTTAAGCTTTTTGTAATTATCCTTATCTAAATGTGACATTTCTGTTTGTCTGTCTCTCACTCGCTTTACAAACAATAAACAGCGATCAAACGATTCTGTTACTCATCCATATACATAAATGAAATGGAAGTGTCTGTGTGTAACAAATTAAAAGCTTTCACTAAATGCATATTAATTTATATATATATGTATAAAATCTGTCTGTCTGTTTGTTCCGGCTAGTCTCGGAAACGGCTGGATCGATTTTAACTGAACTTTCACTGATAGCTGATAAAGAGTAACTTATGGTACTTTTATTTAAAAAAAACACGTGAAGTCGAAGGCAAAGCTAGTTTAAATTAAATGTAACTGATAAAACATTTATTTTCAACTGAAGTGTACATATTTAGTTCATTTTATCAATTTGTTTAATTTGCACTTTGATTGACGAGATAACGTTGTTAGGATTCATTTCAATCGTTATTTATTTTTGTGTTTAATAAAGTAACTCTAAATTTGGATTCAATATTATTTATAATTAACGGATTAATCAATATGTATTCATATTATTTGGAGTGTTTTTTAAAACTACTAGTTACTCACTATGATCATGATTTTATTCGAATATGTTTTTTTAAAAAAGTAGCATAAGTTACTGCTATCCTGTTAAAAACGGTCCAGGACTTTCAGGGTTTCAACAAAAACAGACAACTAAAAATTTAAAAAAATGTTTTTCTTATGTAAGTACTAAGTACCTACTGTGGAATTATAGACAGACAGTTATTTTATTTATATCTATATAATATCTTTAAACGTACCATACATACATATATAATCTAAATTTTGGAAACGGCTTCAACAATTTTGATGAAATTTAGAAAGTAGGGGATTTTGGGTGCGATAAATCGATCTACATAACTTTTATTTTATAAACGTCGTTTTATTCTTGCTTTCAAGTAACGAATAACTTCGCCACCAAGGTTATAATAACTCGGGTAGGAAATTAGACAACTTTGGTTCAAATCAAAACCAGTCCGATTATTTTTATTCCTTTTCCTTCTTCTGTAGGGAAACTTAATATTTTAATAAATAATTTGGGAACCCTTTATCAAAGCAACTAATTTGTATTAATTTTTTTTAATACTAAAAAGAGTTCGATAATCAAACTACTAAATATTTAAACAAAAACATATAAAAAATATTATACAAATAGTAATTATCTTTATTTAATATATTTAATATTAACACATCGTATCATATTTAAACATTGTTTAAAAAGGTTTCATATTAATTTCACGTGATATTCGTTGGTCACATGTTCAAGGCTCACAATGAATTAAACAAATATTTACTTACAGATAAACACAAAAATTCACCTTAAATATACTGTTTACATACATACATACATACATACATACAGTATGTATTTATATATATATATATATATATATATATATATATATATATATATATATATATATATTGTGCATTGATTTTTAATATTAGATTTTTTTTGTTTAATAAACTAGTTATAATTTTTGCGAAAAATTAAAAGAAAATTGTAGTTTTATTCTATATAATGTTTTAAATTAAACACGTAGTAAATTTATTCTAAATAATAAGAAATATATGATGAAGTTTATCAAAATGTGTTCAGTTGTTCCGTGATTCGAAAGAGAATAGACCAAAATGTTCAAAATACTGTATAAAAGGTTCGAAAAAGTAACATTTGATATCATTTGCATATCAATATTTGAACTATAGATTTAGATTGATTTATATTAGCTTGATAAGGAATATGAGGTTTTGATATCTGATAGTTCAGATCAGAAGTTCAATGTTGTCCGATAACTATGTATATATATATATATATACATGTATATGTAAATTTGTTGAAAAGTTATTCTCTATCAAGATTAATAATATATATATATATATATATATTTGATCGGACATACTAACATCATTTATATATATATGAATTTAAAAAGTGTAAAGTGGAATCGTTTCTTAAAACTTGTATTGAGATATAAAATAAAAAGTTATGTGTGCACTCTGAATGCTATGACCGGACACTAAGGCACTATTGAAACTAAATGACAAACAGACAGCCACTTCCTGTGAACACGTGATTGAAATACAATAAATTATATATATATAATTATGAAACAAATATGTAAGTCTGTCCGATCAAATCACAGAGAGTTTTGAACTAATAAACTACGTATATTAACAAACATTTGTTAATTTTGTTGAAAAAGTTATCTGTCAACATTAAATTAAAGTATGTATGTAATTAAATGATTTTTTTATTCCTTCCATTAATAAAATGAAAAATACTTGGTTATCTGTGACGTAGTTGAAAATTAATTACATAAAGTGTAATTCCAGCACCACCTTCCAACTTAATTGATTGTTAATGGTGTTACGAAAACCGACATCAAACTTAAAATTCATTTTTATATTTTTATATGAAAATTGTTGTAATATTTTTGTTAATTTAATTTACTAGCATCGCTCTATATACAGAAATACGTACAATATTTTGTTTATTTGTTTTATCCAAAATATATTAAGTTATAATGTGACTTTACTTAATATTTATATTTTCAATAGTTTTAATTAGTTGATATTATTGCGAAATTTTTGTTTTAAAAGATTTTATTTATTTTACAGTTTTAAACATAAAGACCCTTTGATGCATCAAAAAATATTTTTAATTCGTGACGTAAATTTAATAAAAAATTACAGAAATCATTTTCTACTTGCCGAAACATTAACAATGTGGTGAAAATAGTGTTTTAATGGAAAAAATGAAATACATACATACAAATTACCACGTCTATTACTTGCTACAATCCTGAAATACTTTCGCTTCTTCTCTCATAAGTCCCTTCATGCACTCTTTGTTTTGTCTCTTCTTCGGAACATCCTTAATTTGATAAAATATTCTTATATACATTCCACTCTTTATCCTTTATATATCAGACTTATCTCTCATCATCTACATGACCAAATCATCAAAGCATTCCTTTCTCAATCCTGGTCACTACATCTTCTTCCACACCCAACGCTCTCTTATTCCACTATTCCTTATGTTATCACTCAATTTCACACCTATCATTCTACTCATTACAACAGCATTTATCTTAAGTTCCTCCTTTTCCCACGTCCAAGTTTCATTTCAATACATCAATGTTGAAACAAATACACCTTTTCACCACCTACACCTTTTTTTCCCCTTTTAAGTATTCATAAAGACCTGCAGTGCTCCATTTGCTATATTCTGCATTCTCCTTTCAATATCCTCAAATCTTCCATCTCATCTAAACACAGAACTCAGAACCCATAAAAACTCTGTAACTTGTTCAACTGTCTCTCCATAAATAATTATTTATATATATTTTCAATACTATTTTTCTTACGAGTTCTTTCTTACTTCTTTTCTCGTATATATCTTATTTTTTATACACATATAACGACTATAACAATATTTAGAGTTAATTATAAGTATTTTTAAATTATTGTTAACTACAATTATTATTAGACTTCTGAAATCTCATTCAATATTCATAATTAATTATCATATTAATTAATTAAAGTATTAATATATAATCATTAATTGTTTTTGAACGAACAAAATCTATCAGTAAATGTCTGTTATAGGATTAAATAATTAATTGCTGGCTTTTTAATAAATATTATAATTAATTTATTCTAAAACTTAATTACTTATGAAGATGTTTAAGTATTGGATATTAACTATATGAATATAACCTTATATTATTAATTGTTTATTGTGTAAAGACTACAACTTGTAATAAGTCTACGAGTGTTGAAACATACACTGAGAAGAACACAACAAACTCACCTGATTACTTTACTGTGATCAATGTTACGCTGTTAATATTTTGTGTGCAATTTTTGAACAACTAGAAACATTGCAATATTAAATAGAAACAGTTTTCCCTTTACTAAATATAATTATATAATTGTGATTTTAAAAATACATTAAATTCAAAATAAACGTAACCAACTAGAAACAAAATAATATCAGTTCTAAAATTAATTTATACTGAAATTTAATATCTTAATAAATGCCAAAACTAACATTGTTGTCACAGTATTGAGAGGTAGAGGAAATTGAAGTTGGCAATAATCCAAAATCAATAAGAAATCTAAACTTTGTGTATATATTTCTTTGTTATTTCTTAATGTTTTCCAAATTTCACACAAAATTATTTATATTTCTAAACCGTTAAAATTTTCCAATAACTCCTTCCATATAGTAATATTCATTAGATGGCAAATTGTCGAAACTGCAATAATGAAAATGTATTTATATTTTGGCTTAAAAATTTAATAATATAAAGCTTAAAATCTTTCATTATGACTTTGCAAAATATTCTCTCACTCAAATAAACTATATTTGACAATATTACATAAAAGTTCTAGTTAATGTTAACTGTAATAATAATAAAACAATAAGAAAAGTTAAGTCAAGAAATTTAAATTTGCCGAAAAGTTAAACAAGCAACAAACGAAAAACTCAGCTGAACTGAAAAGTTAATAAATAATTTATATTTTTTCCTCATTTCCCGAAATTCATATTATTATATTATTTAAAACAAACATCCTACAAATTGTTTATCATTTTGGAAAAATAATTCTTATAAAAAAGCCCTCTTAGACGCGGTTCAGTTGCCTTCCCAGTCCTGAAAAGTCCCACTACTCAGACAGGAAGTAGAAAAACTACTAATAATATAATAAGTAAAGCAATCTCCTGTTTGTGTAATCAGATGAAATTGTGATAACAATAAAAATGTCGGGATACAGAATTATTAAAAATAAGCGAGTCTTAGAAATAAATAAGAAATCATTTCTTTAAGATTAATCTAAAATAAATAGGCAATTATTATGGTTTGTTACAATATATCTAAATATTTTAATATAAGGATTAACGAATATATATATATATATAATTCTCTATAATTAAGTAAAGTCAGGTAATTTTATCACAAAAAAGTAATATACAGGAAACATTCCCAAAATCCTTTTAAAAGTTATTGAAACAAAAAGTTAATAAACGTATTTTATTTTAAAAAGTTTAATAGTAATAAGGGTTTCCGTGATCATTATAGGGTCAATATCTGGGTCAAGTTCGTGTTAGAAGGTCATATTTTATATGGTTTGTAGTCTTTATGTGCTATTTCTCTTGGGATAGATAAATAAATATTTAATATTATTTTTATTATATAATATTGAAGATATTAATTAAAAGATATATTTTATGTTATCTCATTTATATAATAAAATATTTTAATTTAATGTACTTTAATTAATATTTTATGACATATTAATTAAAATTAATAATTTTATAACTTGTTTCATCACTATTTTATGTGCTAAAGATATTTTATATCGTGGATAATATATTAAATGAATGTAATAGACATATAAATGAATAAAATAATATGTATATGTAAGTCTCCGTAATTTAAATGTTAAATGAAACTTAAATTAAATCAAAATACACACGTATAATCCAATAGTCCGAGCGTTGCTAGCTATTTACCTGTTATATCAGTCATGTACGAAGCCTCTTCAAACACTTTACTATATAGGTTACAAACTAAACGTTAGTTCACATTAAATATATATAACATACGTGAATATATTATTTATTTGTAAACTTTTACCGGTCGTGATAAACACTGATATTTGACACGTGCATCCCAGTCGGAGTGAGGGTGTGAACTGAGTTGTTTACTACGCCCCGCCCGCCCTTCCGCGTAGGGCACGTAACTAATATCTCTCCAATTTGCCACATACTGCCTTATTATATGTACGTGCTTGGAATTTTGTTGTAGGTTGTATAAGGCTTATATTTCGATAGGAAATTTTTGCTCTAAATTATTTCCTTTCCTTTAAAAGAAGATTAATTGTCTTTTTCATTTACTTTCTATTTTAAAATGAGGTAAATTGAAGAAACATACTCTTATTATACATTTTGAGTAAACATGTTTTGATAATAACAATAAATAATGAAAATTTTGTGCCCACAAATATTAATTTATTTTTATATTGTTTTTTTCCTCAATCAAAAATATATAAATAATTCAAGAGCGTCGCAGCAATAAAACAATAATTGAATACAAAAACAAGTCAACAAAAAACTTATTTTTTTCCTCTGAATGAGACTGACAAAACAAAATTGTTATTTGTTAAACTGATGGTGTTCCTAACCAGTTATAGTAACTAGGTTTAGCTAACTTGTCAGCCTAACCAGTAATAACGGTATACTAAATGTAACCTTTCCCACAAACTAGTGTCACTCCAGAGAATACTTTATGAGGAAAAAGACTAAAATGTCAAGGATAAATATATATAGAAGAATTATTATAAAACTTAAAAACCTGTTGTTAAATATTTTGATTAATGAAAAAGTGCTGACTGTGATTATTATCAATGTTATATTTGTTAGAGAAGTCTTTATATATATTTATATATATATTATTTATATATATTTATTTATAAGTCTTTATATATATTTATATATATTTTATATATATATTATTTTTATTTTTGTTATTTCACTGTAACCTCGTCTGATCGAATAGATTTTTTATTTTAATATTTTGATTGCTACATAAGCTATTGTGTTTCATGGGATTGAGTGTATATATATAATAATAAATTCCTTAAAATCTTAGACCTTCCTAATCTTAGTATTAAATTTGGAATTAAAAGCTTTCTATGAAATAAATCTCATTCTGGATTTTTTGTGATCGAAATGTGTGGATGACTCATTTGCCGGGTTGATATTATTTACATCAAACTTTGTTAAAATTCATTTAAAATGAGCAACTGTTGAGTTTCTGGTCGTCTCTTCTTAGTACAGCACTCCGAGCTGGGAAATTACTCACGGACTGGTCACACTGTCCTTTTTATTGTAATAATTGACGATTCAAAAGTGCGTGTAAATGCCTACTTGAATAAAGATATTTTGAATTTGATTTTGAATTAAATTTAAAAATTCATTTGCGTATACAATTCATTATTTTTAAAAATAAACCTTTTATTTTCGTATGTTTAAGAGTTTAAGTGTTTTTTAATTGGTCTTAAAAGATCTGTGACCTAATAAAAATATCTTTGATGTATCTGTGAGGTAAATGTCCAAAGCTAAGATATTTAGTTTCTATATCTTTATATATAAAAAAAACCCGAGTCACGATGTTCGTTTGCTGTAACTTTAAAACTGTACCGATTTCATTGAAGTTTTATTGATATTTATTGTTTGGTCCAAATTAAAAGATAGAATACTTATCTCGATTAATAGTCTTCAAATTTTTATTTGATATAATGCATAGAGGGTTTAATTCACTTCTAACTTCTATAAGTTACCAATAGATGGCGGTTTTAATAAGAATTTTATTGATAAAAAACTGTTTATGAAGCAGCAGACAACGGCACTGGCTGTTGCTTGTATATAACATTTAAACACATATTTAATTAATTGCGTCATAAATATTAATAATTTAATGCATTTGATTTTAATTGCTGTCATATCTGCAACACAATCGCTAATTAAATTAAATCAAAACTAATAACAATGATCCTCAATAGTATTCTAGAAGCGCATCAAATGGTTGTGATTGGTCGTTTCTTAATATCCCATTGTCTCGCTACAAACGTGACGAATACTAAACACCGTGGATGGTTACGTTGAATACAAAATTGCATATTGCATTCTAGGGGCTGTTGAATGTAATTTATATTTATAAAAAAAATATTAGTTTTTAAATAAAAAACAGTTTCAAAAAATCGTTGCAAATTTTTTATCTTTTATTTTACATTTGATAAAAGTTTTTTTTAGTTTTTTTTACAATTTATTGATTTTTGATGTGTATAAATTTCAAATTAATTCGATATATTATGAACGCCACAATGGTGTTCAAATTATCCGTTACATACAAACATACGAAGCTAATCAAAGCGCTTTATATATATATATATATATATATATATATATATAATTTCAGTATGATATGTGAAGAGATATTTAAATATGTCAATAATATCAATAATGTCAAGAGACCATTCTGAAGTCAAGTTTGATATAGAGCTTGGTAGAGTATATATATATATATATATATATATATATATATATATATATATATATATATATATATATATATATATATATATATATATATATATATATATATATACATGTGTATATAGAGAGTTAGAGTCAAGGTTAATCATATATTTGACGTATGTATAAGCCTCTATGAGGCTCTTGGGAATGTTACTATTGTTTAATTTATATAAACATTAGTTTATTTGTAAGTCTCGTTGTCTATTAACACATAATAAGTATATTATTATTTATTTTTATGTATTAGATTTAGTGGAAAACAAAACATAAAGAAACACAATAGATTGCACCATAACAGCGGTGGGCAATATATCTTCTATCTCATTCTTTCCTATAGATTTATGTGATTGTTTCCTTTTCGTGACGTATTTTTCGTTACATCGAGTTTTAAAACAAAACAAT
Organism: Melinaea marsaeus rileyi; assembly: GCA_918358865.1. NCBI lineage: Eukaryota > Metazoa > Arthropoda > Insecta > Lepidoptera > Nymphalidae > Melinaea > Melinaea marsaeus. The sequence goes on from OU911089.1 coordinate 2,611,831, forward strand.
TCTAAAGAAGTTTTACTTCAAAACATCTGATGAGGTTATCTCTTAAAATACATACTACAGTGATAAAAATTACATAAAACGGAAAGAAATATACATATTATATACAAGAAATAACTAACCAAAAATTACTTACCATATATGTTATAATAAATTATACTAATATATTTGTGTTAATAAATGCTTTTATAGTAAACTACAGTGTAATTACTTCTAAAGTCTTAAATTACTCTCAGGAACATGTTCTCAAACACACCTTAATCGTGTTTAGGAAATAAGATGAACGTGAAGATGCTTTAAGTATGGATGCTGTTGAATAATGCAGGATGAGACATCATTTGCCCCGAATTTTTACCTTTGAAGCCTTTGTTTTCCATGTCATGAGTTTAATGGAATTTTCTATTAGGTTTGCTATAGCTAGGGTCTGATGGGATTTTTTGTCATGATTATTCAATGTTTTACATTATGATACAGTTAAATTGATATTAGTATTTAAAATTAATCATAAAAATGTAATATAACTATAGACAAATAATACTTTCTACTTAAAATAGTTATTGATAATTTAATAATATTATTTAATAACGTTTTTTATTTACAAAGAAATTATACTATGTAGTAGAACATAATAAATTAAATATTAAACTAAATAATTCAGTTGTAATTACATTTATATAGTAAGTTAAGCCTACTATAAATATATATAGTATATATATTAATGAACATTAACTATTTAGTAAAGTTTCAAAAATGTGTTTATATAAAAAGTCTACAGTCTTGCCCCAGGAGTTCAGCGTCGTCTCATCAGGCTTCAGAAGTTCTTTCAGCATCGCTAGCATAACATCTTTCAGGACCTGGTGACAAAAATATAAATTAGGTATATCAAACGTGCATTCAGTTTATATAGCGCCAGGTCACTGACATTATTAATTTGGTCTAAAGTCGCCAGAACAAAAGATTAAATTATTTTTATCACATCAACAATAAAATGTGGTTTTTATATGACGAGTTAATTATAAGTTTGGAAAAGCACTTCAAATCTAATTTGATTCTTTAGTCATTGAGAGAGAGTTAGTGTCTTTAAAATTATATTATATATGTAGTTCATTTAGATATTACTAACTATAAAATGTTTTTCTTGTATCTTCCTCTTCCCGTGTGATTCTCCGAGTTTGTTCATCAAGGCAGCGGACACTTCTGGTTGGTTCAAATTTGTGATGGCGAGATTCAAAGAGGACATTAAGTTTATCACATGAGCTGTGAATAGATGACTTTTACCAAAATCCTCTTCTGGAACGTCTCGTATCATTTTAAAAAACAATTTTGTTTCTGGACACGCGCGGAATAATCTGATAGAAGAAAAGTTTTAAAATAATAACATATATCTTAAGCCAATTGATATTATGCCAAGAATTTAAACGTTTGAATAAAAATAAGTTAATCAGGAATATCTGATAACTGAAGTCTTTAAAAAATCTATTTAACTATTTAAAAAATGACTATCATATTTCAAATTGGCAAAATTCGTTGGCAAGAGTCTATTATTTTAGCAAACTCTTTATTGGGTTCAAGGTCGTTATGTATAAATAATTCAATCAAGATCATATTGTGTATCACTTATGAGGTTTTATAGTTTGACAATTGAGAGTAATATCACAATGATATCACATCAGTGACCGTTGCCTGACATACATACAATGTCTGTAACTGAGTAGCTACCTTTTGAAGAGCTCCATACCAATCTCCACAACATTGGAGTACACTATCGCCCATGTTTTCTGTACCACGTACACATCTCGACGCGATAAACCAGAAAAATCGTTCACAATATCCGGGTCCCCTCCCCACCATAAGTGACTTATGAAGCCTCCCATTTTACCTGCACATAATATTACATAGTTAATTACAAGTAATATTTACTTCAGACTACGGAGTGTAGTAAAAAACAAACAATAATTCTTATTATTATTTGGGTTGCAACTAATGATCTTTATTTAAATATTAAAAATAAATTTTTCCTTTAAAAATCGATGAGAATGTTTCGACGGTAATGCAAACCACCGCTTAAGTCTGTCTTAATTAACACCATATAATTAACCAGTTTTAAGTATTCCTTATTTGTGTCAGTATAATACCACTAAATATCTTAATAAATATGATGCCTTTTGTTATTAACAAACAGACAACAACAATGATACTTGAGAGATACAAGGCGTAAATTAATTATAAGTGTTATATCACAATGAGATCACATCAGTGACCGTTGCCTGACATACATACAATGTCTGTAACTGAGTAGCTACCGTTTGAAGAGCTCCATACCAATCTCCACAACATTGGAGTACACTATCGCCCATGTTTTCTGTACCACGTACACATCTCGACGCATGTAATTTAATTATAGTTCATTATTTAAAAGTTCATTCATCTTTATAAAGTACTATAAAAACAGTTGTATAACAGAATAGTAAAAACTACAAACACTAGTCAAATAATAATAGCAATTATGATATATTTTTTGTTTACAAAGTCTGTCTTTTTTATTTGTATTTCTGTTATTAGTACTATTATGGTCGTAAAAATATCAAGAGAACTTTCTACAATAGCAATTGACTGTACCACTATCTTAGCTTGTTTTGGTAAATATCTTTGTAATGTTCCTCAATCGCTCGATACGTGTTAATAAGTTAAGCAAAATATCATTCTCATCTGCGGAAGGCATTACATTATGAATCTTAGGATAATCTTTTAATAAGTAAGATAGTTAGCATTCAATGTTCATTGTTGGTCCTCGTTAATCCCAGCCATATTGGACAAATAAGGCTACTTAGTAGCAGTATAAAATATTTAGGATTTTTTAAACCCTACATTACATATGGAGGTCTCAAATATAGTTTTTCACAGGGACCTACTACAGCGAATGGAGTAGTATGTTTGTTTTATAGCAGTGTGAGTAAACAATGTTATAGATAAGAAGGTATCGTAATCATATATTGTAGTAATAAGTTCAAAGAAATCAGCACAACTTACTAATGTATTAACTTGGCTCCTACTATTTGAGGGTGCCAAATTCCCTGGAGCAATGAAGATCATAGTTGGATACACAATGTATTTCCAGTCAGTAAAGAAACAGGCATGAATATGTAAATGTCAAAAATCAAATGTAAAAAATAATAACAGTTGAATGTTACTCAAATACAAACAACAAGTTCTAATCAATTCACAAAAAATTTAATACAAATAAAATGTTTACAATTAACGAATACATCGGTCTGTGTGAATGTTTTTTGTTCCACGAAAAAATCTGTTATTGAATATTAAAAAAATCATCAAACCTTGTGTCTATCACAACTAAAATGACTTATCTATACATATAAATAAAATTGTCGGTTTGTAATTCCAAATTAACAGCTTTTCACCAAATGCATATGAAAGTATATACGGTACTTACATAAAAAAAATAAATGTTTGTCTGTCTGTCTGTCCGTTTGTTCCGTCTAATCTCTGAAACGGCTTTAACAGACCTTTCACTGACAGGTAGCTGATGTTATAAAGAGTAAATTAGGCACTTCTATTTTAAAAAAATACATTCTGATCGAAGTAGTGGGCACAGATAGATGGTATGTATTATAGTTGAAGACCAACTTCTATTGTTTATTTGCTATCGAAAATACGTAGTAATAGAAAAGTTGTTATGCAACAAAAATCAAACAGCAATATTTATAATATCTTTAAATTACTATATAAATATATCAATCAATGTTATTATAAATATACTTACCATAACCGTTCTTATTAAAATAATATTGAATACGAGTTTATGTGTTTGTATCAGAGATATTGAATTATCTTTTATTGATAACGCTATAAGTGTTATAGATAGCTCCCCATATATGTTCAAACGTTCAGATTTTACCCTTTAAGAATCTTAAAAAACTTGTTACGGAATATTTATGAGCTAAAAATACTACAGTATTTCTAAATATCTAGAACATGATGCACCCTAGGTATAAAGTACTGCCAGGCTATTTCAAGATATATTATAAATGTAATTTAGGTCTTAAGTATTTTTAAAAAAATAAAGAAACAAGACAAGCCCGAAGAGTTTCTATCCCCAGCTCTATGGTAGCTTTGACTATGAAAAAATATTTGTTATAAAACTTTCTTTCAATAAAGGTTTTGATTTTATAAGACTTATCCAGATAACTGCCTGTATTGTAACTGGTTTATTTCTGTCTTTCAGTATAATAAAAACTAAGTGTAAACAAGTTTTTATATTGTACATATTTATTAAAATCGCTTTAGTAGAACTATATTCTATGACCTAAATATGACATAACTGAAGGAATTGTCATATGTACCTTTGGATATTCGTGATAAAGTAATTTTAAATATTTAATATTAATGATTAATACTTACATGTTTGCGCATTTCTTTCCAATATATGTTTGTTTTGAGAGCTCTGTCTCTATTATTATTAGTCGAAGAATGTTACACAATATCATGAGTGTTGTTCAAACTTGTTAAAACATATTTGAGTCTTCAAATATCAATATCGTTTTAGGTTAAAACGTACTATACAAATACTAAATCAAATATATAACTAAGGGATATTTGATTTAAATCGCGTTTGTAAATCCACTTAATATAAATGAAGCGAACTCACAATATCTTATTAACGTCTGTTGCCACAGTTTGTCACGTTGGTACTGAGGTTAAATGGGAAAATAAATTTATAATAACTAAATAAAAAACGGTTTCGATATGGTTTTACATATATAAGGGTAGAAACTGCAGAGTTTATGGAACTGAACCTAATACTATTATTATCTAGATTTTTTCATGCCTGGAGAACCAATTGTCTTGTGATAGAAAATAGTTTGGATATACCATTGAAAATAAGAAAAATAATATTGAGAGGATTTGTTTCTAGTTATGGAATTTTGCGAGTGGTATTATTATAAAATTCAACTTTAAGAGTCGGTTAAGTGACCTCTAAGATTTGAGGTACATTTGAACAAATATTACAAACAAATTTTCTTCTAGTTTCCACTCTCTATTTATTATAATAGTAAGGAGGCAAAATATGAACATTAACTGGTTTTTTTTTAAATAAATAACAATGTTTTCGTGTTTCACGGTACACTCAAAATTCCAATCAATATTTTTGTCTATTTATCTGTTTGTTTGCTCATTAATCTAAACATACTGGACAGATTTAGATGACATTTTATAATTTATTCATCCAACGTATAGGTTATTTTTTTGGTAAATTATTAAATAAGTAATCCTTTGTACTACATTGTTTTCTGTTTTCTTTCTTGTACTTAATTGTGGTTTTTATTAGTACACAAATAAATAAATAAATTTTCCCGGAATAATAATAAAACTGGTTCTTGTCCGGATTTTTTTCACGAAAACAAAACAAACATTATTATGGATTATATTATAAATTTATTAAAATTTGACACCAGAACCACTCAAAGTTGCTGGCAAAAACATAGTTATAAAAAAAATTGTATTTCCGTTCACAAAATCCACTTTGAAATAAATTACTTTTATTAAAATATCAAAATATATGTATATTTATAATGACGTCTTTATATGTTCATTACTTCATCTACATTTAAATATCATTACAGTGGCTCGGTCACACAAATCTATTCACACTTACTTGATAATTCAATTATTTAGTGGTAATTGTCTCTTTCCAAAGTCATATCTGTGAATATGAATTCACTTATCACTTTTAAATTAACACTATTAAAAGTGTAATGACAAACACACAGGCTGATTAGTTTTATAAACTACGCTTTGTTTTCACGTCCTGTTCTGACCTTTGGGATCTTAAATACCCAAAGATAAATAAAGATAAATGATCTTAAAGAATTGTTTGTAGTTATTCCTTCATAAGACCAGTCCTTCTTACTGTGGACATATAGGATGTCTTAAGATATTATCTTATTGTTTTTATGCTTTTTAGGGTTTCGTAAAAGACATAAAATATTAAAAGGAAAAAACGGAATTATAAGATCAATGTATTTATAACTAAGTCATAAAAACATAGTTTTACAAGTTCGAAACAAAAATGTTAAGCTATTTATATAACTGTGTAGTATTAATTTAGTATGTACTTGACGACTTTATAAATAACTAGGTATTTTATAATACATTAAACAGATGAGTCTAATGTCACCAACAACGCTATAGATGAAATAAAAGTGATTTGTTGCAGTTATTTTATAAGTTATATTGTATTGCACTATAGTACAAGTATATGTGTATATAGTATAGTATATAATGTATTGATGAAAGCATAGAATACTATATTATTTTAAACACATTTTCTATTTTTATAGTCATGCTCAAAAATCTCGGTCAATTTAAGATAGCTTAAGTTATTTTGAAGATCTATACAGATCTATTTGATTAAATTAATAAATAGTAAATTGTAGAAATAATCAATCACAGATGTCGTTTAGAGTTGAAAGAGAAATTATTACTATATGATGACACTTGTATGCACGGAAAGATAAATTTAAACACAAATATTAATGTTATTATAGGGTTTGTAAATCAAAGCACAATTATCATATATACAATTTATTATAATAAATAACAATGGTAAAATAACTTATACTATTAACAATAATAAAACTATTTCAAGCACTAACATGTTACTACACCTCATATGTTAATGATGTGTCTATATTTATTAGTACATATATTGAATGAACTAACTTACTTGACTATCTTTGGAAGACTGTATCTATACATATAAATAAGTGTCTGTTTGTAACAAATTAACAGCTTTTCAGTATACGCATATGAAAGTATATACGATAGTTAATAAAAAAATCTATTATTGAAATATTTTTCTGTCTGTCTATCTGTCTGTTTGGTTCGGCTAATCTCTGAAACAGGTAAGCCAATTTTAAAAGGACTTCTATTGGCGGATAGCTGATGTTACAAAGAGTATCTTTTTCTACTTTTAGTTTAAGAAACATATTCCGTGCGAACGAAGTCGAGGGCACAGCTAGGTAATAACTAAAATTATAAGGTTCTTGTATAATGATTTAATAATCATAATTAATATTATAAGTATGTTTGTTTATTTCTAACAACGAATCTGTTTTGGGAGTATCAAACATTTACTTCTGTAATTTTATACCTATCCGGACGAAACCAGTTGCACAAACTGTATTTCTTTTAATTAAAACATATAACAATTTTGTATTCTATTTTCACTCAAAATACAATGTAATAATTGAGCTCAAAAAATAACATTAATAACGTGGAAAAAACAAAAGAATTAAATAAAAACAATACAATTTAATTGTGTAATTGTATAGTTAAAGTAATGTAAGATGTCATTACTGGTCTAATAATAATATTAATATATTATAAACAAGTCATTCAAAGTGTCTATTGGATGTCTTTATTATTATCAAATATGATTTCATATAAAAATATGAAATAATCTTTTAGTGTCAAGAGATTTTGTTTTATAGAAATACAGTCTAATATATTACTATCTCTATGACTCCGAGGTCAAAGTTTCGAATATATTCTTGTACCAGAAATCCACTGCCTTCCCCCAGGACCCTAGAGTTTTCTCGTCCAGATTAAGAACTTCGATGAACATTTTTACTAATACACTTTTAAGATCCTGGAGACAAAAATATATATTATTAAGACTGTTTTACAGCAATTATTAGAAAAATACTATAATATATACATATAAATAAAATTGAAGTGTCTGTTTGTAATTCAAAATTAACAGGTTCTTACTAAGTATGTGTGGTGTGTGTGGAATTGTATACGATATTTACATACATTAATAATATTATTTCTGTCTGTCCGTTTGTTTCGGTTAAAATAATAACAGAACTCTCACTATCGGGTAGCTGATATTGTAAGCAATAATTCTGACTACTTTTATTTTAAAAATCATATTCCGTGTGAACGGAGTCGTGGGCACAGCTTGTATAAATATGTTATAAGATTTTTTTAATATTACTTACATGAAAATGCCTTTCTTGAATCTTCCTTCTCCCGTGCGATTCCCCGAGCTTGGTCATCATGGCTGCTACCACTTCCGGTTGATTTAAATTAGTGATGGCCAAGTTCAATGAACTCATCAGACTTATAACATGCGCCTTGAATTGGTGGTTATCACTGAATTGGTCTTCATTTAGTTTCCGTAACATTCTGAAGTATTCTTTAGTTTCCGGGTACGCGCGGAAGTATCTGGAGAAAAAGACTGCGAATTACCTTTTGGAGTTACCAAAGGTAGTATTTACTTAGTATTACGGTACGTATTTTAAAATTTTGCGAATAAATTTTTACAATACCTATTATATTAATTGATATATCATATTTATTTATCGTTTAATAATCTTATCTCTTCCCTATAAATAAATACGCCTCAGTTAGTGGAACGCGTGTTTGTAAAAGTATATTTACCAACCAAGACATATATATACATAATAATAATATTGAATTTAAATAACAAAGATCATTAACAATCATTCAGTTCATTAACATTCCGTATTTTATCGATGTTTTTGATGTTCAAATCAAAGGAAGAGTCTTCGGCGTCTGGTTAAAAGAACTGTCCATAAGTTTTACGAGGTAATGTTTTTGAATAAAGTAATTCTAACGAGTAACATTTTAATTTAATGTTATTGACACGTATTTTTCACAAATTCAATATATCTTTATTCAAGAAGACATTTATTTACACGCACTTTCAAATCGTCACTTATTACAATAAAAAGGTCAGTGTAGTCAGTTCGTGTGTAAGCTACCACCGACGGCTGCTCTGCTGAGACGAGCCGGTCAGAAGCTCAACAGTGGTTCTTTTTGTAAGAAATTTAGAAATTTTAGACGATGTACATCAACCTTGCAGATGAATCAACAATATAAGTCCCACACATTTCGATCCATTTAAACTCTTGAATATTATAATAAGATTTATTTAATAATAAATTTTTGATTTTAATTTGTCTAAGAAATCTGGTGTAACTTTGTTAGGTTTCACACATTAGGTCTCTTATAGACGTTATGATTTTAACAATTAGTTCGCATATTTAAATTTAAATAATACCTTTATATCCCTTATCCCAATTCGAAGTACTTACTATGTCTATGTCATCATCCTATCATTATTTATTAAAACCTCGTCAGGCAGTTCATCTTTATTTATTCTGAGGGACTGGGACGACAAAGGAACGCCCTCTAATTATTATTTTTCAAATAAATGTATATATGTCGAATTTGTTTACTTATTTGTTTTTTTTAACTCATGAGTACAAATTACATATTTAAAAAAGTATAGCCACTGAATGCTCGATCAAATCCAAAATTGATAGTAAATGGAAACTTGCAATTAGGGCTTTCTGATATATAAGTAACAATGTTATTAAGTATGTTTAAGTATTCTTAATAAAAGTGCAAAAAAATGTTTGTGAAGAAAAACGTAATAGTTGCTGACCTTTCAAAATGTTGATATCTTTTTTTTATCTTTATTTTGCTAGCTCCACCTGCCCTCACCTAAATCCGGCCCTGCCTCGTGTAAAATAAGGAGGAAAAAGGAGAGAAAAGCGAAATGGATTGTATTTCTAAGTACTCTATCCGTCCATCCATCCATTCAAACCATTGAGACGTTATACCCTGGTCGGGCTCAATATGTATGTATGTGCGGTCAATAGGTTAGCCTCTGACTCTTACATTAAAACATATATGCTATTGATTATCGATAAATATTATTTTAAATATTTATTTATATTATGTTATCAATTACAGGTTTTTATGTACGATCAATTAACTTTATAACAGACACAAGAACTTATATTCTCATATTGTTTCTAGATTAAATAAATTCTTACTATGTCATTATTGTTGCATATTTACTCCAAAGACGTAATAAGATATATATAAAATCTTCGTCAATTATCAATGTTCAATGATTCAATATTATTGCTCAATTAAGACCTTAATGTGGTTCTATCAAGTGCTTTATTGGTATTGTATGCTCAATTGAACTTCTTCTAGTAACCTCTTCTAGATTTGAAACCGCTTATTTGTGTGTCTATGTTTTAATATATTTTTAGATAGGAAAAGTTCGATCAAAATTTGTTCAATTGTAAAACTTGTTTTGTTTATTAATATTTATTGCAATTATTTCTTATTAAATCACCTACAATTGAAACTTATAGGATGTTCATATTTCTGAATTTACCTTTTCAAGAGTTCGGTGCCAGTAGCCACTGAGTTGGCATATACTGGCGCCCAGGACTTTTGTATCGCGTACACATCTCGGCGAGATAATCCTGACACTGGATTCACAGCATCCGGATCCCCTCCCCACAGCAACTGACTGAACAAACCCCCCATTGTGACCTACAATGAACAATAAACTAAATATTCATTGCCATTAATTTAATTTTATTTAGTTATATATTTTTCACTATGAATCAATACACGTAATCACTTGTGTATCAAATGTAAGTGTCAAGACTATTGATAACATACTTATCTTAATAAGTCATGTAAAGATGTTAACTTATAATAAGTCTACGAGTGTTCAAACACACTGAGAAGAATCAGACAACAAACTCAGTGGGTATTTCTTTATTGTGATCAATGTTTCAAAAACGTCAATATTTAACCAAAAAAAAATTTGAACCATTACAATCACTCCAATCAATCAATCAATCGATTGTATATTTGTTAACATATTTAAAAAATGAAATAATAATGACATTTAATTAAGAAAAAATTAAAAATATCTTGTCTAATTAATGTATTGTAAAAATAATTTTTGCGAAATTCAAATGTTTTTCAAGAGTTAATAAAAATATTTTGAACTGAGTGCGTATATGTCCATAAAGTTACACAGAACATTGTTATTTAGTAATAATATCGAAATTTAATTTAATCTAAATTATATTTAGCAAAATATAAAACATAAGATAATAAAATTGTTACTATTATATAATATTAATAAAATATATTAATATTAACAAAAGATAGCAAACAGTTACTTTACTATAACATGATATAACCAAATATAAAACTTACGGATAAGATGTCTGTGTGTCTTGAATGTGGTTGATTAAATAACAATTATCATATTAGCTGCTGCTTCACTTAGTGACATATGACCTTGTTATCAGATATCTCATTATTTATGAATAGAAATTCATACTGCATTATGAGTTGCGCAAGAATTACAACATTTAATCATTTTCCTATACTAATATTATAGAGAGAATAATCTTACAAACTGGTGGATTGATTTTAAATATTCTTTTATCAGTCGAAAGTTAAATTATCAGCGAGAGATATAGGCTAAATTTTAACTAGATATTGCAATGGTATTAGGATTTAAGTGGCTAAAATCGGAGTAGGAAAAAATCTTAGCCAAGAAGAAATGAAGGAAGCAAATAAAATACCAAACTCTTAATACTATGAACCATAAAAGATATCACAAGTAATGTTTGATCAGCGAATTGGATATTACCTACTTTATATCTAAAGAAGTTTTAATTAGAATATAATTAATTGTTAATTAGTTTACTCGGTTAGAAACAGTAATCTTGTGCATACTACGTAGATAAAAACAATCCGATTGTGTGGTTCTTCTCAGAGTGTGTCTGAACACTCGTAGACTTATTACAAGTTATAGTGTCTTTACAGGATTTATTATATAAGTATGTATCAATAGTACTCACACACATTTGATACATAAATGAGGAAAAGTTGCAAATAAATACATTAAAATAAATTAAAAAAAATTCAAAATAGTAAAGCGGTTTTGTTAACGTGTTATTCCTATTGACGCGGTGTTTTTTATGTTTTTTTATCATATATTTAAGAAACATAATACAGTTTATTCTATCTAAAGATAGTATAATAAACCTTCATGAGGATTTTTTGTGGTTTTTTCATAAACAACCCCAAATAGTGAAGCAAAGAAAAAACAGTTTTTTAAAATGTGCATTATATTTCATAAATTTATAATACTGACTTAAAATTCAAATTACATTTTGCGTTTTAAGGCTTAAGCACAGCCAATTGAAAATGAACACTTGAAGTCGTCCGGTTTGTAAATATTTGATTACTTCACTGTATTTAGGGTAAGTGGATCAGACAGGCTATAAATTGAAATTGGCCTGTCATAACAATGATTATATTGCTTTTAGATATTTGATATGTGGTATATTTGAGAACTCTCAAATAGGATAACTAGCCTAGAGGTAGTGGAAGAGCTATCTTATATGTAAAAATTATGTTCTTTAAACACAATATCGCTACAAGTAATTTAATTTCATATAAACACTAAAGATTTTTTCATACTATTATTTTGTTGATAAGTTATTTTTTAATACTTAACATTACCTTACCGTTAAGTTCAAAGAGCAATCCAAGAACACGAAAATCAACAAAACACGCACGTGTGTTGTCACAGTTCGTCACGTCACTACTGAGACTTAAATATTTACATTGCTCTTGATATCAATGAAATGAGTATTTAAAACACATTTTAATTGAAGTATCGTAAAAAAACTATTTCAATTTGTTTTTATTCATTCTTTAATTCATTCGTTTGCTTTAAATTTATTTAATTTCATTAAATCGTTTCATTCGTGTTCAATAATTTCTTTAAATTGAATTTAATGAAATTAATACTATTCAAATCAAGTATATTTAAGTACTTTTAACCCTCAGCTATAATATTCTTAATAGATACATTAATACATAAAATAGTATTTGGAAATTTAAAATTAAGATTGTTGTGAAGTTTAAAAACCAGTTATACTTAAAACCAGATGTGTATTTCGCAGAAGTATCACGATGATCTCTCCAAGTGACCTTCGACCTTAAATCAGTTGATAAATTATCAATTAAATGTAAATCTTACTGCACTTAATAAATTATGGAAAAAAAAACAAATCAAAGCAGTTTTAAATTGTTTTTAATATTAGTATAACAGTACAATAATGTCATAGTTCTTTAGACCCTTATTTATATATATATATTAATTGTACTTGGCCTGATTATTTTATTTTGTTATTGAATTAATAATAAAACCCCAGCTAAGCTTATCTTTCTGTCCATAAAATAAAAGATGGAGTCGTGTGCAAAGGCTTATAATAGTATATTTGTGTAATCCCAAATGAATTAATATGTACTTCTTAAGGCTTTGGGGATTCTAAGAATAAAATATATTTTATAATAATATTCTGGTGTAAGTTTAATATATTTATTATATTTGATATCATTAATAAAATAAAGAAAATTATGAATATATATGTATTTCATAAACTATATATGTAAATATGTTTAATAATTTGTTTGTTTTTATTTTAATTCATTTTCTAGGACATTCATGGTACGGGCCAAAAGAGTGCTGAGTATGGTAGTGGAGGGATGGATAGGTAAAGGACGGCCGAAGAAAAGATGGATGGATTGCGTGAAAGACGGTATAGAGAAGAAGGGAAAATGTACAGAGATGACGAGTAACATAAGACTATGCAAGGAAAAACATATTGCGCCGACCCCAAAATTGGGATAAGAGCAGGAAGATGATGGTGATTTGAATTTAAATACTTTCTTGTACGTAAATCTAAGAAACAAAATGCAGGAAAAAAAATGTATATATTTTTTGTGTGGCAATATTTTGTTTTGTATTTTTTGTTGGCTTTACCACTTACTCATAAGTCATAAGAGTTAGTATAGTTATTAGCACAAAATATTTCTTTTGAAATTTCATTATTTAATTAAAAAAAAAAACTTTAATCATGTTGACTTTCAAACGCAAATACTACACATATAAAAGTTTTTCTTATATTAAAATGGTTAGTTGTAAATATGTTTTTGAATAGCTTGTTCATACAAGCTATTCAAAAAGAACGGACAATAAAATGTATGTTAAGGTAGTATCGCCTTAACTTATCATTATAGGAAAAGCTATAAATGCGTAGCTGATGTTGAGGAGTTTTGGATTTTATGGATTCTGAAGTTCTCAGTCAGGAGTTAAAAGCCGTGCCAAGATAATCGACCACAGAAGTCGTTTAGAGTTAATTTGTCCAAAAAAGTATAGTAAATTATTGTTATATGATTGACACTTGTATGCAGGGAAAGATAATTTTGAACATAAATTATAATGTTATTACAAGGTTTGTAAATCAAAATACAGTTATTATATACATAATTTATTATAAAAAACAACAATGGTAAAATAACTTATTTTAATAACAATAATAAAACTATTTACAGCTCATGTTATTACACCTCATATGTTAATGATATGTGTATATTATATATGAATAAACTAACAAGTACTTACTTAACTATCTTTGGAAGACTGCGATATAAATAACTATAACTATAACATATCTCTCTTGTTAATGGTTTAATAATCTTCAACAATATTATAAGTATGTTTCTTTTTCTAACAACGACTTTATGTTTTGAAGAGTGACAAATCTCTTCTGTAATTATATTTTATACATACATTTTTTATTTGCAAATAAATTAAATTAGTATATAAAACTTAATTAATTAAAGAACAAAAGATATTAAGTAATAATTATTTTTATAAGGCAAGTTATATTATATGTTATAATTAATTACTTAACATTAATTAATAAGTAAAGTTTCAAAAATATGTTTATATAAGAAGTCAACAGTCTTGCGCCAGCAGTTCAGTGTCGTTTCATCAAGCTTCAGAAGTTCTTCCAACATGGACAGCATTACACCTTTCAGGACCTGGTGACAAAAATATAAATTAGGTATATAAAACATGCATTCAGTTCAGATAGCGCCAGGTCACTGACATCATTAATTTGGTCCAAAGTTGCCAGAACAAAAGATTAAATTATTTTTATCACATCAAAAATAAAATGTGGTTTTTATATGAGCGATTTAATTACAAGTTTGGAAAAGCACTTTAAATCTAATCTGATTCTTTAGTTATTGAGAGAGAGTTAGTGTCTTTAAAATTATATTATATATGTAGTTCATTTAGATATTACTGACTATAAAATGTTTTTCTTGTATCTTCCTCTTCCCGTGTGATTCTCCGAGTTTGTTCATCAAGGCAGCGGACACTTCTGGTTGGTTCAAATTTGTGATGGCGAGGTTCAAAGAGGACATTAAGTTTATCACATGAGCTGTGAATAGATGACTTTTACCAAAATCCTCTTCTGGAACGTCTCGTATCATTTTAAAAAACAATTTTATTTCTGGACACGCGCGGAATAATCTGATGAAAGAAAAGTTTTTGAGAACTTTTAAAATAATAACATATTTTTAAGCAACTTGATATTATGCCAAGAATTTAAATGTTTGAATAAAAATAAGTTAATTAGAAGTATATGATAAGTGAAGTCTTTAAAAAATCTATTTTACTGTTTAAAAAATGACTATCATATTTCAAATTGGCAAAACTCGTTGGCAAGAGTTTATTATTTTAGCAAACTCTTTATTGGACTCAAGGTCGTTCTGTATGAATAATTCAATCAGGATCATATTGTGTATCACTTATGAGGTTTTATAGTTTGACAATTGAGTGTAATATCATAATGAGATCACATCAGTGACCGTTGCCTGACATACATACAATGTCTGTAACTGAGTACCTACCTTTTGAAGAGCTCCATGCCAATCTCCACAACATTGGTGTACACTATCGCCCATGTTTTCTGTACCACGTACACATCTCGACGGGATAAACCAGAAAAATCGTTCACAATATCCGGATCTCCTCCCCACCATAAGTGACTTATGAACCCTCCCATTTTACCTGCACATAATATTACATAGTTAATTACAAGTAATATTTAGTTCAGACTAAAGAATGCAGTAGCATACAAAAAATAATAATCCAATCATCATGATCAATAAATGATCGTTATTTAAGACCAAGATGTATTGATAAGTAATTCATGTTCTAAATATATTTGTCCTTTAAAAACGTTGAGAAATTTCCGTCGGTACACGCAAACCACCGCTTAAGTCTGTCTTAATTAACATCATATAATTTACCACTTTCAAGAATTCCTTATTTGTGTCAGTATAGTACCAGTAAATATCTTAATAAATTTGATGCCTTGTGTTATTAACAAACAGACAACAACAATGATACTTTAGTTACGCCTTGTAACTACAAGGCGTAACTAAAAGCAAGTAATTTAATTATAGTTCATTATTTAAAAGTTCATTCGTCTTTATAAAGTACTATAAAAACAGTTGTACAACAGAATAGTAAAAAATACAAACACTAGTCAAATAATAATAGCAATTATGATATATTTTTTGTTTACAAAAATTTGTTTTTTTTATTTGTATTTCTTTTAGTACTATTATGGTCGTAAAAATATCAAGAGAACTTTCTACAATAGCAATTGACTATACCATCGTCTTAGCTTGCATGTGTTGGTTTATATCTTTGAATTGTTCCTCAACTCTCGATACATGTTATTCATCATCTTCTTGCCCTTATCCACTTTTGGGGTCGGCACAGTATGTTTATTTACTTCCATACTCTTCTGTAATCGTCATCTCTGTACACACTCTTTTCTTCTCCATATCGTCTTTCACGCAGTCCATCCATCTTTTCTTAGGCCGTCCTGTCCTGTCCTGTCCATCCCTCCACTACCAGCACTCCAGCACTCTTTTGGTCACATGCCTTTCAACTCTCCTCATAACAAGTCCATACCATGACCTACAGCTATCTCAAAGTTATAAAGTTCAGCAAAATATCATTTTTATCTACCAAAGAAGACATTACAGTATTAATCTTAGGATAATGTTTTAATAAGTTAGGTAGTTAGCATCCAATGTTCATTGTTGATTCTCTTTAATTCCAGCCATATTGGACAAATAAGGCTACTTAATAGTAGAATAAAATATTTAAGATTTTTTAAACCCTACATTACATATGATGGTCTCAAATATTGTTTTTCACAGTGACCTGCTACAGCGAATGGAGCAGTATGTTAGTATATTTAGCAGTGTGAGTAAATATTATAGATAAGTGGGGATCGTAATCATACAGTAATAAGTTCAAAGAAATCAGCACAGCTTATTAATGTATTAACTTATATCTTGGCCACTACTATTTAAGGGTGCAAAATTACCCTGAGCACTGAAGATCAGAGTTGGAAATACACAAAGTCAGTAAAGCAACAGGCATGTAATAATATTAACATATTATTATATCATATATATATATATGTAAATGCTTAATAATAACTTCAAAAAACAAATGTTAAAAATAGCAACAGTTGAATGTTACTCAAATACAAACAACAAGTTTTAATCAATTCACAAAAAATTTAATATAAATAAAGTGTTTACAATTAACGAATACATCGGTCTTGTTGATGTTTTTTTGTTCCACGAAAAAATCTGTTATTGAATATTAAAAAAATCATCAAACCTTGTGTCTATCACAACTAAAATGACTTATCTATACATATAAATAAAATTGTCGGTTTGTAATTCCAAATTAACAGCTTTTCACCAAATGCATATGAAAGTATGTACGGTACTTAAATAAAAAAAAAAAAATTGTTTGTCTGTCTATCCGTTTGTTCCGTCTAATCTCTGAAACGGCTTTAACAGACCTTTCACTGGCGGATAGCTGATGTTATAAAAAGTAAATTAGGCTACTTCTATTTTAAAAAATACATTCCACGCGGACGAAGTCGTGGGTACAGATAGTATTATACTTGAAGTCCAACTTCCATTTTTTTATTTGCTATCGTAAATACGTAGTAATATGTTGAAATTACTATATAAATATATAAATCAATGTTATTGTAAATATACTCACCATAACCGTTCTTATTAAAGGAATATTGAATAAGAGTGTGTGTGTTTGTATCAGAGATATTGAATTATCTTTTATTGATAACGCTATAAGTGTTATAGATAGCTCCCAGTACACGTTCAAACGTTCAGATTTTACCCTTTAATAAATTTAAATAACGTGTCTAAAAATGTTTGTGCTAACGGATATTACAGTATTTAAGAATATCTAGAAAATGATGCACCCTAGGTATAAAGTACTGCCAGGCTATTTCAAGATATATTATAAATGTAATTTAGGTCGTAATTAAGGCTCTAAAAATAAAGAAACAAGACAAGCCTGCGTAGTTTCTGTCCCCAGCTCTATGGTAACTTTGACTATGAACAAAATATTTTATATAAATCTTACTTTCAATAAAGATTTTGATTTTAGATATTACACTTATCCAGATAACTGCCTGTATTGTAACCATTTATTTCTGTCTCTCAGTATAATAAAGTGTGAACAAGTTATTATATTACATTTAACTTATTAAAGTTGCTTGTTTTTATATAATGGAATAAAAAATATAATGTAAATTCAAATAAAAATACATATACAATGGCAGTCTTTATATAACGTCATACTTATGTCAGTAGAATTATATTTTATGACTTAAATTTGACATAACTCTGAAGGAATCGTTATTTGTACCTTTATGTATTAATGGTAATATTAATAGTTAATACTTACATATTTGCGTATTTCTTTCTAATATATGTTTGTTTTGAGAGCTCTGTCTCTATTATTCTTAGTCGAAGGATGTTACACAATATCTTGAGTGTTGATCAAACTTGTTAAAACATATTTGAGGCTTCAAATGTTAATATCGTTTTAGATTTAAAACGTACTAAACAAATACTAAATCAAATGTATAACTAAGGAATATTTGATTTAAATCGCGTTTGTAAATCCACTTAATATAAATGTAGCGAACACACAATATCTTACAAACGTCTGTTGTCACAGTTTGTCACGTTGGTACTGAGGTTAAATGGGAAAATAAATTTATAATACCTAATTAAAAAACGGTCTCGATGTGGTTTTACATATATAAGGTTAAAGACTGCAGAGTTCATGGAACTGAACCTAATACTTATTATCTTATATAGATTTTTTCATGCCTGGAGGACCAACTGTCCTTGTGATAGAAAATAGTTTGGTTATATTATTGAAAATAAGAAAAATAATATTGAGAGGATTAGTTTCTAGTTATGGAATTTTGCGAGTGGTATTATTATAAAATTATACTTGTTGGACACTTTAAGAGTCGGTCAAGTGACCTCTAAGATTTGAGGTAAAAACTGATTGATTTCACGCCTGATTCTTTTCACGATTATCTTCACAAAAACAAAACAGTCATTATAATGCATTAAACGATAAGATTATTAAAATTAGAGAGCACTCGTCAATGGCAACAACATAGTTATAAAAAAAAAGTATTTCCTTACACAAAAAACACTTTGAAATAAATTACTTTTTTTAAAATATCAATATATATGTATATGATATTACTTCATCTACATTTAAATATCATTACAATGACTCGGTCACACAAATCTATTCACACTTACTTGATAATTCAATTATTTAGTGTTAATTGTCTCTTTCCAAAGTCATATCTGTGAATATTAATTCACTTATCACTTTTAAATTAACACTATTAAAAGTGTAATGACAAACACACAAGCTAATTAGTTTTATAAACTACGCTTTGTTTTCACGTCCTGTTCTGACCTTTGGGATCTTAAATACCCAAAGATAAATAAAGATAAGTGAACTTAAAGAATTGTTTGTAGTTATTCTTTCCGTGGACATATAGGATGTCTTAAATATTATCTCATTGTTTTTATGCCTTTTGGAGTTCCGTAAAAGACATAAAATATTAAAAGGAAAAACGGAATTATAAGATCACTTTATTGTCCGTCTGTCTATTTGTCGATCGGTTTATCTGTCAAGACTTTTAACTACGGGACTTTTAACTACGTGGATATCGAGTGGAAATTAAAACCATATACTAACATCTACAGCCCCTTAAAGCTACTAAATTTACTTAAAAATGTTAGGGAAATTAAAACCACAAAAAAGCACAGTTCGACGATCGCAAGGGAATAAGAAACAATAGGATACTTCCAATTGTTAGGACAATTGGAAGTATTCTATGAAATTTTGCAAAACACCTACATATGAGTTTCATATTACAAGTTTAAGGAAAAAATTGAGAATTATACATTTATAATTAAGTCATAAAAATATAGTTTTATAAGAGTACGAAATAAAAAATTTAAGCTATTTTGAGGGGAAGTGAGGAGAGGTGAGTTTTAAGTGAGGTATCATATAAAAGAGCTTAAATGTGGATATTTTAAGACAAATATTCTTATTTTTTAGCGATTCAAAAGTTATAATGAAAAATATACGACAATGCAATCGTAATTCTTATTACATTCCAATATTAATTTGAAAAATCACAATTGAAATGCAATAATATTATAGTATTGTGTAGTATTAATTTAATATGTATTTGATGTCTTTATAAATAACTAGGTATTTTAAAATACATTAAACAGATGAGTCTAATGTCGTCAACAACAACGCTATAGATGAAATAAAATTGATCTGTTGCAGTTACTTTAATAGCTATATTGTATTACACTGTAGTATAAGTATATGTATATATAGTACAGTATATAGTATAGTATATGTGTATTGATAAAAGAATAGAATACTATATTATTTTTAAGTCTTTTTTCTCTTTTTATATTCATATTCAAAAATCTCGTTCAATTTAAAGTTTTTGAAGGTCAATAAAACCTATTTGACTAAATTATTTGCTATTAATTGGTAAATTAAAGAGATAATCAATCACAGATGTCGTTTAGAATTAATTTGTCCAAAAAAAGTATAGTAAATTATTATTATACGAGGGCCAAACTGAAAGTTTTTAGAACTGGCCACTTAAAAGCATTATATTAAAAAAAATTGTTTAAATTTTGAAAATAGAACTCTTTACCAATATTATTGAGTGTACATTTCATTCATTTGTCATTTGTTTTACGATTTGGCGGCAAATTGAAAATTGTCTGTGCACGTCAGAATGAATTTAAGCCGAGAAAATTTTCGTGCAATGATTTTTTATGACTTTCGATGTCATTTAAGTCAACAAGAAAGTTATGATAGACTTCGATTGGCTTTTCACGATGAAGCCCCATCTGGTGTCACAGTTTACAACTGGTTTAATGAATTCAAACGTGGTCGAACTAATCGCACCGATGATTTGCGTGAGGGACGGCCTTCTACAGCGACGACTGAAGATAACATCAGTGTTGTGCGGCGTATGATAGAGACTGACAAAAGAGTGACCTATCAGGAGATTCGGTCAAGTCTAGGCATAGGTATGAGTCAAGTGCACAAAATCCTCCATGAACATTTACAGTACATGTTATTACACCTCATATGTTAATGATATGTCTATATTTATTAGTATCTACATATATTGAATAAACTAACTTACTTAACTATCTTTGGAAGACTGTATCTATACATATAAATAAGTGTCTGTCCGTAACAAATGAACAGCTTTTCACTACACGCATATGAAAGTATATAGGGTACTTAATAAAAAAATCTATTATTGAAATATTTTTCTGTCTATCTGTTTGGTCCGTCTAATCTTTACAACGGCTGGACCTATTTTAATAGGACTTTTACTGGCGGATAACTGATGTTACAAAGAGTATGTTATTCTACTTTTAGTTTTAAAAACATATTCCGTACGAACAAAGCCGAGGGCACAGCTAGCTATAATGTTATTAACATTTTCTTGTATAATCATTTAATAATCGTAATTAATATAAGTATGTTTGTTTATTTCTAACGACGAATCTGTCTGTGAAGAATCAAATATTTACTTCTGTAATTTTATACATATCCGAAAGAAACCAGTTGCAAAATTTGTATTTATTTTAATTAAAACACAACAATTTTGTATTTTCTCTCAAAATATAATGAAATATTTGAGCTCAAAAAATAACATTAATAACAGAAAAAAATACAAGAATCAAGTAAAGACAATACAATTGAAATGTGTAATTGTATAGTTAAAGTAATGTAAGATGTCATTACTGGTCTAATAATAATATTAATATATTATAAACAAGTCATTAAAAGTGTCTATTGGATGTCTTTATTATTATAAAATATGATTTCATATAAAAAATATGAATTTGTCTTTTAGTGTCAAGAGATTCTGTTTTATAGAAATACAAACTAATATATTACTATCTTTATGACTCTGAGGTCAAAGTTTCGAATATATTCTTGTACCAGAAATCCACTGCCTTCCCCCAGGACCCTAAAGTTTTCTCGTCCAGATTAAGAACTTCGATGAACATTTTTACTAATACACTTTTAAGATCCTGGAGACAAAAATATATATTATAAAGACTGTTTTACAGCAATTAATAGAAAAATAAAATTGTATACAAATATAAATAAAATTTAAGTGTCTGTTTGTAATTCAAAATAAATTTGCTGGTTAGAGCATCCCAAATCAGTCTTCAAAAAATGTATTATATTTACACATTACTTCATTAATTAGAATTCTTTAATAACATGTAAATAGCAATAGCAATTAAAATATTCAATAGCAATAGCAATTAAAATATTCAAATCATTACAATTAAACTATAATGTAAAAAAAATTACAAAATGTAAAATACCAAAATCATTATAATAAATTAAAAATACGTGTGTCATTAAGTTATTTGTATGTCAGTATTATTCAAATTATCCTTTAAATATTTGTCATTACTATAATAAACTTTTGATGTCAACATTTATTTTAAAAATCATATTTCGCGTAAAGGAAGTCGTGGGCAAAGCTAGTATAAATATATTATAATATTTTTTAAATATCACTTACATGAAAATGCCTTTCTTGAATCTTCCTTCTCCCGTGCGATTCCCCGAGCTTGGTCATCATGGCGGCTACCACTTCCGGTTGATTTAAATTAGTGATGGCCAAGTTCAATGAACTCATCAGACTTATTACATGCGCCTTGAATTGGTGGTTATCACTGAATTGGTCTTCATTTAGTTTCCGTAACATTCTGAAGTATTCTTTGGTTTCCGGGTACGCGCGGAAGTATCTGGATATTAATATTGGTATATCATATTTATTTATCGTTTAATAATCTTATCTCTTACATTATAAATAAGTACGCCTCAGTTAGTGGAACGCGTGTTTGTAAATATATATTTACCAACCAAGACATGTGTATATAATAATAATATTGAATTTAAATAACAAAGATCATTAACAATCATTCAGTTCACTAACATTCTGTATTTTATCGCTGTTTTTGATGTTCAAATCAAAGGAAGAGTCTTTAGTAGTTTACATTTCGGCATCTGGTTAAAAGAACTGTCCATAAGTTTTACGAGGAATAGAGGAATTCTAACAAGTAACATTTTAATTTAATGTTATTGACACGTATTTTTCACAAATTCAAAATATCTTTATTCAAGAAGGCATTTATTTACACGCACTTTCGAATAGTCACTTATTACAATAAAAAAGTCAGTGCAATCAGTTCGTGAGTAAGCTAGCGATGCTCGGAATGCTGCTTTTGCTGAGAAGAGCCTGTCAGAAGTTCAACAATCGCTCCTTTTAAAAGAAATTTAGAAAATTTAAACGATATACATCAACCTTGCAAATGGGTCAACAACATGAGTCCCACACATATCGATCCACTAAAAACTCTTGAATATTATAATAAGATTTATTTAATAATACATTTTTGATTTTAATTTGTCTAAGAAATCTGGTGGAACTTTGTTAGGTTTCACACATTAGGTTTCTTATAGACGTTATGATTTTAACAATTAATTCGCATATTTAAATTTAAATAATACCCTTCTATCCCTTATCCCAATTCGAAGTACTTACTATGTCTATGTCATCATCCTATCATTATTTATTAAATCCTCGTCGCACAGTTCATCCCTATTTTCCTGAGGGACTGGGACAACAAAGAAATGCCCTTTGATTATTATTTTCCAAATGAAAGTATATATGTCGAATTTTTTTACTTATTTGTTTTTTTAACTCTATGAGTACAAATTACACATTTAAAAAAGTATAGCCACTGAATGCTCGATCAAATCCAAAATTGATAGTAAATGAACACTTGCAATTAAGGCTTTCTGATATAACAATAACAATGTTATTATGTATGTTTAAATATTCTTAATAATAGCGCAAAAAATGTCTGTGAAGAAAAACGTAATAATTGCTAGCCTTTCAAAATATTTATATATTTTTATATCTTTATTTTGGTAGCCTTACCTGCCCTCACCTAAATCCGGCCCTGCCTCCTTGTAAAATAAGGAGGAAAAAAGAAGAGAATAGAGAAATGGATTGTATTTCTAAGTACTCTATCCGTCCATCCATACATCCAAACCATTAAGACGTTATACGCTGGTCGGGCTCAATATGTATGTACGTGCAGTCAATAGGCTAGCCTCTGACTCTTACATTAAAACATATATACTATTGATTACCGGTAAAACTATTAATAATATTTACTTATATTATGTTATCAATTGGAGGTTTTTATGTACGATCAGTTAACTCTATAACAGACACAAGAACTTAAATTCTCATATTGTTTCTAGATCAAATAAATTCTTACTATGACATTTTTATTGCATATTTATTCCAAAGATATAATAAGATATATATAAAATCTTCGTCAATTATCAATGTTCAATGCTTCAATATTATTGTTCAATTAAGACCTTAAAATGATTCTATCAAGTACTTCATTGGTATTTTATGCTCAATTGAGCCTCTTCTAGTTATTGAACTCGACAAATAGAAGTGTTAATATTGATTTGAAACCTCTTATTTGTGTCTATCTGTTCCATAAAAGCTTCTAAAGAGACAGATTTAAATATATTTTTGATAGGAAAAGTTCAATTATAAAATCTACTGTGATTATTAAAAATTATTGAAATTATTTCTTATTAAATCATCTAGAATTGAAACTTGTAGCAAGTTCGTACTTCCTAATTTACCTTTTCAAGAGTTCGGTGCCAGTAGCCACTGAGTCGGCATATACTGGCGCCCAGGACTTCTGTATCGCGTACACATCTCGGCGAGATAATCCTGACACTGGATTCACAGCATCTGGATCTCCTCCCCACAGAAACTGACTGAACAAACCTCCCATTGTGACCTACAATGTACAATAAACTAAATATTCATTGCCATTAATTTAATTTTATTTATTTATATATTTTCCACTATGAATCAATACACGTACTCACTTGTGTATCAAATGTAAGTGTCAAGACTATTGATAACATACTTATCTTAATAAGTCATGTAAAGACACTCCAACTTATAATAAGTCTACGAGTGTTAAGACGCTCTGCTCTGAGAAGAAACACACAACAAACTCATTTTCTTTATTGTGATCAATGTTTCACAAACGTCAATATTTAGCCAAAAAAAAAATTAGAACCATTACAATCACTAAAATCAATCGATTGTATATTTGTTAACATATTTTATATATGAAATAATAATCATTTTTGATAACGGAAAAATTATAAACATCTCGTCTAATTAATTTTATTGTAAATATCTTTTTGGGAAATTCAATGTTTTTTAAGCGTTATTAAAAATATTTTAAACTGAGTTCATATATATCCATAACGTTACACAAAATTGTTATTTATTAATATTATTTCGAAAACAAATTTAATCTAAATTATATTTTGCAAAATATAAAACAAAAGATAATAACATTTTTACTTTTATATAACATTAATAAAACAGATTAATATTAACAAAAAATAGCAAACAGTTACTTTACTAAAACATAATATTACCAAATATAAAACTTACGGATAAGATGTCTGTGTGTCTTGAATGTGGTTGATTAAATAACAATTATCATATCAGCTGCTGCTTCACTTAGTGACATATGACCTTGTTATCAGATGTTCATTATTTATGAATAGAAATTGATACTGCATTATGAGTTGCGCAAGAATTTCAACATTTAATCATTTTCCTATACTTATATTATAGAGAGAATAATCTTAAAAATTGGTGAATTGATTTTAAATTTTCGTTTATCAGTCTAAATCTACATTATCAGCGAGTGATATAGGCTATATTTTATCCCGATATTGCAATGGTATTAGGACTTATGCGGCTGAAATCGGAGTATGAAAAATCGTAGCCAAGAAGAAATGAAGGAAGCAAATAAAATCCCAAACTCTTAATACTATGAACCATAAAAGATATCACAAGTAATGTTTGTTCAGCGAATTGGATATTACCTAGTTTATATCTAAATGAAGTTTTAATTAGAATATAATTAATTGTTAATTAGTTTACTCGGTTAGAAACAGTTTAATCTTATGCATACTGCGTAGATAAAAACAAATCGGATTGACACGGATACTACTGATAAGAAAATTAGGTGTCTTTTATTCACAACTAATAAAATATAAATATGCCATGTTGATTTTCAGTTAGAATATTCAACTTGTAACGAGCAGGCATAGAAGGTTTTGTTTTTGTTTATTACGTATAACCAGAATGTGTTTAAATATATCTTATGTTTTATAAAAGATACAAATGCAAAGACAAAGATGCAAAAAAGATATCTTATTAAAATATGTAAAAGGTTACCAAAGAATACAATTAAAATTACTAAAACTTGCTTAGGTTATTCAATTATAGTTTTTATAATTCAATTAAACTGTAAATAATGGAAGAATATGTTCATATTTTATCTGATATCGGTTCTTAAAGAGAAATGTTATGCACAGTCGGAAATACATAAATATTTGCGCAGTTCCATTAATCACAAGGTTATCTGTAACTTATTTTTGTATTCGTATTATTTTTAACACACTTTTTGTCATCTCCAATTAGATTCATTATAAGGAAATACGTTCATTATAAAGAATTACAATATTTATAATACATTTTGTTTGTGTATTGTTCACAAAATACTGACGTTTATGAAACATTGATCACAATAGAAAAAATCAGCTGAGTTTGTTGTGTGGTTCTCAGAGCAGAGCGTTTGAACACTTGTAGACTTATTATAAGTTGGAGTGTCTTTACAGGACTTACTTTTGTGGTAATAAAATAGTTCTGACACTTCCATATGATATATAAATGAGGAAAAGTTGTAAATAAATACATTAAAACAAATAAAAAAATGTTTCAAAATATTGAAGCGATTTTGTTAACGTGGTTCTTCCTATTGACGCGGTTTTTTTTTATGTTTTTTTATCATATATTTAAGAACCATCATAGAGCTTATTTTATCTTAAGTTACTATAATAAACCTTTATAAGGGGTTTTTTTTCAAAAACCATTCCTAATAGTGAAGTAAAGAAAAAACTGTTTATTAAAATGTGCATTGGATTTCAGCAATTTATAAAACTGACTTCAAATTGAAATTACATTTTGCGATTTTAAGGCCGTCGTCCGGTTTGTAAATATTTGATTACTTCACTGTATTTAGGGTAAGTGGATCAGACAGGCTATAAATTGAAATCAGACCTGTCGATATCAATGATTATATTGGGTTTTAGATATTTGATATTGGATTATTGAGAGTTCCTAGAGCTAGTGGAAGGATCGAAAATGGTATTAAATAAAATATATAAATTTTGCCCTTCAAACACAATATCGCTACAAGCAATTTAATTTCATATAAACATCGAAGCATGAAATTGAATTAAAAAGGTAAATAATATTTTCTCATTCGATTTTTTCGTTGATAAGTTATTTTTTAAAACTTAACATTGCCTTACCGTTAAGTTCAAAGAGTAATCCAAGAACACGAAAATCAACAAAACACGCACGTGTGTTGTCACAGTTCGTCACATCACTACTGAGACTTAAATATTTACATTGGTCTTGATATCAGTAAAATGCGTATTTAAAACACATTTTAATTGAAATGTCGTTAAAAAAAACTATTTCAATTTGTTTTTATTCATTCTTTTATCTCATTCGTTTGTGTTAAATTCATTAAATTTCATTAAATCGTTTCATTCGTGTTCAATAATTTCTTTAAATTTAATTTAATTAAATTAATACTATTCAAATCAAGTATATTTAAGTACTTTTCACCCTCAGCTATAATATTCTTAATAGATACATTAATACATAAAATAGTATTTGGAAATTTACAATTAAGATTGTTGTGAAGTTTAAAAACCAGTTATACTTAAAACTAGATGTGTATTTTGCAGAAGTATCACGATGATCTCTCCAAGTGACCTTCGACCTTAAATCAGTTGATAAATTATCAATTAAATGTAAATCTTACTGCACTTAATAAATTATGGAAAAAAAAACAAATCAAAGCAGTTTTAAATTGTTTTTAATATTAGTATAACAGTACAATAATGTCATAGTTCTTTAGACCCTTATTTATATATATATATTAATTGTACTTGGCCTGATTATTTTATTTCGTTATTGAATTAATAATAAAACCCCAGCTAAGCTTATCCTTCTGTCCTTAAGATAAAAGATGGAGTCGTGTGCAAAGGCTTGTGAGAGTTTATTTGTATAATCACAAATGAATTGTTATGTTACTCTTAAGGCTTTGGGGATTCTAAGAATAAAACACATTTTGTAACAATATTCTGGTATTAATTTAATTATTATATTCGATATCATTGATAAAATATACCAACTAATTAATGTATATGTATTTCATAAACTATATATGTAAAAATGTTTAATAATTTGTTTGTTTATATAATTTTAATTTACTTTCTAGGAAGTGTCCTGGTGTGTCCTGGAGAGGTTTTAGCATAAATTAATACGGTAATAGAAGTAAAGTAGGCAATTATATTACTGACATTGTAAGTTATAGATATTGATATCACAATTAATTAATCGTCTAATATCTATCGCTTACAGTACTTAGTAGTAAGCTAATTAAATAGTCAAGTTGGAGTGTAAAAATTAAGGTTTAAATGTTATACTAGTATATATTAGATATTTTGTAGTTCATTTAATATTATTTAATTAGTTTTAAAATAATAACTTTGTAAGTATGTGAGTGTACCACTCATAATACTATGTATTGTCATTCATATTTATCATTGTGATGTTATCCTGATTGATTAATTGATTGATTGATGGTGATAATGATTGATCGATAATTGAGTTTATTGTTGCATTTTAATTATTTCTAATGTCAATGAACTTGTTTCATAATAAGCAGAGTCTGACTAAGAAATATTAATTATTATTGAAATAAAAGAAACATTTTTTTCTAGTAAGATTTCGAAAAAATGCAATCAGCAAATAAAATTATTGTTTGTGCAACAATTCTTAGTAAAAAAAAAAACTGTTTGAGAGAAAAATCGTAAAGTTGCTGACCCGTTAATATTTGGATATTTTTAATCCTTTTGTGGGGCCCCTCTCCTGTGTAAGCAGCTCTCCTAAATCCGTCCCTACTAATAAGTCTTTTTTAAAGTTTTTATAATGAATACATTTTTCGATGGTAAAATTCGTTGGAATTATGCACCTAGATTTATAAATGAGTTTTATAAAACTCATAGTATATTACGTAAGTACTAAGAAAATAAGTTATTGATTAAAAAAACAGTTATATGTAAATTTTTTGCTTTGTTAACATTTAGTACTTTTTTTTTGTTGGCTTTAACTTTTACTAAGTGATAAGTGTTACTGTAATCATTAGTACAAAATATTTCTTTTAAAATTTCAACAATTCTCTATTAAAAAAAACTTATACTCATGTTGACTTTAAAACGTATTATATATATGTATATATATATATATAAATATATATGTTTTTTTTTTAATATCAATTAATATATTTATTAAAATATTTAGTTGTAAATATATTTTTGAATAGCTTATAAGAAAAAAGAGTATACAATAAAATGTATGTTAAGGTTCTATCGCATTAAACTTCATTATAAGAAAATCTGTAAATGCGTTGCTAATGTTGAGGAGATTTGGATTTAGAAGAGGAGGGGTCTTATGGTTTCTGAGGTTCTCAGTCAGGAGTTAAAAAGCCATGCCACCTAGGTACAGAGAGACTCTACCATATAATCAGAATGTTTGTTTGCGCTATCTATGAAACCACTGAACCGATTTAAATGAAATTTTGTAGATGCCTATTGTTTAGTCCAACTTAAAAGATTGGATAGTTTTTATCATGATTAACAATCTTATTTTTTTATTCCGAATTTGAGTTACTTAATTTTCAATTCACTTCTAAGTTATTTAAGTTTCCAATAGATGGCAGTGTTAGTAAAATTTTAATTGATGTAAAATAGTTTAGCATTAACCGCTTGCAACAGCCAGTATAATATATATGTATACAAGTTATAAACACATGTTGTATGCAAATAGATCTTTTGTTTATTATTTAAGTATACTTAAATGAAACGTAACAGTAAAATAAAGATTTCTTATGGACCGTGACCATGTCGTATTTAAACACAAAAGCAGCATAAAAACAAAGAACAGCATAAACAATTTTATTATACACAACACTATTATAAAATGAAATGTTGTAAAATTAAATATCAATTTAAAAAACTTGTTTTTTTTTGTAAATTTTTACGCCAATTATAGCCTGACTATTTTTATATAATTTTTTAGTTTTTTTTTCTTTTTCTAGCTTCAACAACCTCCCTAACCAAATATCATCCTCATTTTATGTCCCAATCAGAACTTCGCAAGAACCTTTTTTAATGAGAGAATTCGTCCACAAAAAAAGTTTTCGGGACTACGACGACTCAATACTTTTCTCTCTTCGTGTGTATATTGTTTTCAACAATAATTAATAAATATAATATAAGATTTAAATATATTATAGTAAATAGATTTATACGCAAAGCTTCTTACTTTAGTATACTTTTTCAGTACTTTGACCAAGTACAATAAAATACAAAACCTACTTAATCTTCTTACTTCTAGACATCAGTGTTGGTAGTAAGGGGTTGCTTACAGGGGATGTTTTTCTTATAAGAAGTGAGTAATTCTGAAAATATAAGCTTGTTTCAATTTTCTTTTTCTTTATTTATTAGGTATTCTGGGGCTCTTATTATAATAATTAAATGAAAGTTTCAAAATCAAATATTTTATTCAAAATTAGTTTTAAAACATTGTCTCATTGTCGAAGCTATCACCAGCTCAGAAAATTATTGGCTACTGACCTGAGAAGAGTTAGCGATGGAAACCCAGCAGGCCTTCTTTTTTTAAAGCCATACTTAAGACCTAAATTACATAAGTAGCCTAGTAATGAGCGCTTCATACCCAGGGTGCAATTGTAATTATATAATTACATTTAATTACAATTACATTTATACAAATTATTTCAAAATAATTTAGTATAAAAAATAATTGAAATATATTAAGGTTCTGGCGGGTATAAGCCTTGTCCAACAGATTCCAGATTCTCCCAGATTCTTCTTGTTTTCTTATCTTTGTATAAACCTTATAGGCATATTTTTTATTTTATCTATCCAGCGTACCTTAGAATAATTTCTAGCCCTTTTATCATTTGGACTTCCCAGACTTTTGTAGACAGTTACGTCTCTGGTCTGAAAAGTCTCATCAATAATACTATACTTTTGTTTAATAATAAATAAAGAAAATTCTTAAATATGTTTATGAATAAGGATAATTATTTAAGCACAGTGATAAATATAAATACGAGGAATAACCATAAGCTCGCTTTAGCTGTTATTCGACTCAAAAAAGTGAGTAATTCTTTTATTGGGCAAGAATGCTACAGTATTTCAAAATATCTAGAACATGTGCACCCTGGTATGAAGCGCTGCCAGGCTACTTCAAGATATATAAATGTAATTTAGGTCTTAAGTGTGGCTTAAAAAACAAGATAAGCCCGCTGAGTTTTTGTTCCAAGCTCTTTTCAGGTCAGTGGAAATAATTTTTTGAGCTTTGTAGCTTTGACGGTGAAAAAATGACTTTGACTTTCAAGTATTTGATTTTGAAACTTTTATTTAATCATTATAATAGACATAAGAAAATGAAAACTGAAACAAGCTTATATTTTCACAATAATTCACTTCTTGTAATCAAAACATCCCTTGTAAGCAATCCCTTACTACCAACACTGATGTCTAGAAGTAAGAAGATAAAGTAAGTTATGTATTTTATTGTACTTGGTCAAAGTTCTGAAAAAGTATATTAAAGTAAGAAAGAGGCTTTGCGTATAAATCTATTAACTACAAAATATTTAAAGTTATTAATATTATA
The DNA here is from genome assembly GCA_918358865.1 of Melinaea marsaeus rileyi. NCBI lineage: Eukaryota > Metazoa > Arthropoda > Insecta > Lepidoptera > Nymphalidae > Melinaea > Melinaea marsaeus. The sequence continues at coordinate 2,644,002 of OU911089.1, forward strand.
TTTTGTTATTATTTTTGAAAACAATATAGATACGAAGAGAGAACTTGAAGTTGAGTATTGAGTCGTCGAAGTCACGAAAAATATTTAAAACATACAAATTCGAATTTTCTTTTAGATGCATTCTCGCATTAAAAAAGGAGCTTTCGAAATTTTGATTGGGTAGTAGAATGGGGGTGAAATTTGGTTAGGGATATGTTGAAATTAGAAACATAAGAATTACTTAAAAATATAAAAAAACAGTCGTGCCATATTGGCGTAAGCATTTTTGTGGAGCTTAATCATGAACGCGTAGTTGTATATAAAAAAAAATCTGTAAAAATTTTAGTTATTTAAATTGATATTTAATTTTACAACATTTAATTTTATACTAGTGTTGTGTATAATAAAATTGTTTATGCTGTCCTTTGTTTTTAAAATGCTTTTGTGTTTAAATAAGACATGGTCACGGTCCATAAGAAATCTTTATTTTACTGTTACGTTTCATTTAAGTATACTTAAATAATAAACAAAAGATCTATTTGCATATAACATGTGTTTAAAACTTATATACATATATATTATACTAGCTGTTGCAAGCGATTAACGCTGAACTATTTTACATCAATTAAAATTTTACTAACACTGCCATCTATGTGAAACTTAAATAACTTAGAAGTGAATTGAAAATTAAGTACCTCATATTCGGAATAAAAAAATAAGATTGTTAATCATGATAAAAACTATCCAATCTTTAAAGTTAGACTAAACAATAGATATCTACAAAATTTCATTTAAATCGGTTCAGTGGTTTCATAGACAGCGCAAACAAACACCGTGATTATATATATATATATATATATATATATATATATATATATATATATATATATGGTAGAGTCACTCTATACCTAGATGGCAAGGCTTTTTAAGTCCTGACCTGAACCTGAGAATCCATAAGACCCCTCCTCTAATTCCAAATCTCACTATCAGCTACACTTTTTTCTTTTTTCTTATAATGAAGGTTAAGGCGATACCTACAGTATACCTACAGTACCTTAATATACATTTTATTGTCTACTCTTTTTCATATAAGCTTTTCAAAAATATATTTACAACTAAAACAATAAATAAATATATTAATTATTATTAAAAAATAATTATATATGTAGTGTATCTATTTTAAAGTCTATATGAGTAAAAGTTTCTTTTTTAGTAGAAAAATGTTGAAATTTAAAAGAAATATTTTGTGCTATTAATTACAGTAACACTTATCACTTAGTAAGTGTTAAAGCCAACAAAAAACAAGTACCAAATGTTAACAAACCAAAAAAAATTACATATAACTGTTTTTTAATCAATAACTTATTTTCTTACCAACCAAAACTTTATTCAATATAAAAGCTTCAAAAAAGACTTATTAGTATGGACGGATTAGGATTAGGAGAGAGCTGCTTGCACAATAGGATATTAACAGGTCAACAACTTTTAAGATTTTTCTCTCAAACAGTCATTTGCATTTTTACTAAAATAACTTGCACAAACAATAATTTTATTTGCTGAAATATTTTTTTTTGAAATTTTACTGTTTCTTTTATTTGAATAATAATTAATAGTTCCTAACCAGACCCTTCTTATTATGAAACGAGTTCATTGACATTAGAAGTAATTAAAATGCAAAAATAAACCCAATTATCGATCAATCATAATCACCATCAATCAATTAATCAATCAATGACAATACTTAGTATTATAAGTGTACCTACTTACATAATTATTATTTTAAAACTTATTAAGTAACATTAAATGAATTACAAAATATCTGATATATATAACACTTTAAAGTTTAACTTTAACACTCTAACTTAACTATTTAGTTAGCTACAAAACTAAAATTACTAGCACTGTAAGCTATATATTAGATGATAAATTAATTGTGATTTTAGTATCTATAACTTACAATGTTAGTAATCTAAGTGCTTACTTTATTTCTATTATAGTATTAACTCATGTTAATATCTCTCCATGACACACCAGGACGCTTTCTAGGACATTTATGATCACTGAATCATTAATGTCCTAAAAAGTAAATTAAAATCATATAAACAAACAAATTATTAAACATTTTTACATATATAGTTTATGAAATACATATATGTTAATAAGTTCCTTTATTTTATTAATGATATCAAATATAATAAATATATTAAACTTATACCAGAATATTTTACAAAATAATTTTTATTCTTATAATCTCCAAAGCCTTAAGAAGTACATAACAATTCATTTGGGATTACACAAATATACTATTGCAAGCCTTAGCATACGACTCCATCTTTTATCTTATGGACAGAAAGATAAGTTTAACTAGGGTTTTACAATAATTCAATAACACAGCATTCATTACTTTATAAGTCAGATATAAAAGGCACGAAATAAAAAACTTAAGCAGAGTAGGGGAGACCGGGGCTGGTTGACTTAGGGGCAGGTAGGCTAATTGTCAAAAACGCGAGTTACGCAAACTTTTTGCAAAGATCGACTAGGTGAGCGTATCCATTATTCCCCCGCGCACAATCATCAGAAAAGCCGCGGAGCAGACCCAAACCGTTTGTCAGCTAGAGCCTATTATTCAAAAACAAGACACTTAAGTAACTATTTTTGTCTTAATTCTATTTGTTATAACTCTTTTCATTTTGTTTTGATTGCTTGTCAAACTGTTTAATACGAATGTTTGATTTCCGAACTTTGTATGCTTCCTTATTATTTTTAATTACGACACCATTTTAAGGTTTTGGCACGTAGTTAAAAATTACTAGGTCGTTTGGGGCTGGTTGACTCATTTATAAAGGGGTTGGTTGACTATCTAGTCAACCTGCCCCATACAATTTTGGATATACTAGATATAAATTGGTATAAAAATTATTGTTCTTAACCTAACATTTCCAGTTTAGAATGATGCGAATCTATAAACGAAAGTCAAATCGACGTAAAGACATACTGGAGAGAGTATGTCGACAAGTTATTTTCGCCGAAGTATCAATTCCAGCAAAAGAATTTGCTATACCATATAAAATATCGCCATGTAGTAAATATGAAAACAAAAGAATGCACTCCCGGACTGTCTAGATTTTAATTGACCTTGGAAAGCGTTGGCTACATAAAAAATAGACAAATATTCAGTGACAAGGAAGAGCATGCATCAGAAAATTGCTCATAAGGGAGCTGCTGATGTTTATTATGGATTAACGCCTTACGAGTTCCGAAAATTTGCATATGAATTTGCAAAAAAAAAAGCTATTCCTGAATCATGGGATAAAAAACAGATTGCTGATAAAGATTTGGTAGGGAGTTTGCTTAAACGTCATCCTATTCTCTCTATTCGATCTCCTCAAGCTACGAGTTTATTTCGAGCCACTTCTTTCAACAAAAACAACATGCAGTTGTTCTTTGATTACCTAAGAACCGTTTACCTACGTTTAAATGTAAGCCCTGGGTATATTTGGAATGTAGATGAAACAGGACTGACAACGGTTCACATTCCTGATAGAATAATAGCTCATCTTGGCACCAAAAAATTGGGAAAAATGACGACTGCTGACCAAGGTTTCGCTGGTGACAGTCGCAGTTGCTATCTCGGCCTCGGCAATATGGTCCTTCCGTTCTTCGTTTTCCCACGTGTTCACTATAAATACTATTTTGACTATTTTAGACTAAAGGACTATCAAAGACTATTTTAGACTGGAGGTGGACCGGTAGGTTCTTAACGGTGTTTAATGTTGTTGAAGATGTTCTTAAAAATGATGATTGCATTTACTTTAGTATTTAAATCTTGTTCCTTCGTAGTCTTGGTACTCATTACTTCTTAGGTCAACTTACCCCTAGGGACAAGTCAACCTGCCCCAGGCACGGGGTAGGTTGACTCGTTTTTCCCGTTCTATAAAATCGAGCCTATATACTATGTTTTAATAGGTATCGAGCTTATTGTAATTTCTTTCTAGAGCTGAATAGTGTCACTATCAATGGAATTGCTTTTCACAAAAATAATCATTAAAGCAATAAAAATATTGACTTTTAAACTGAAAATTGGTCAACCATCCCCGGTCTCCCCTACATTTAATTTGTATTAAAAGTAACAAAATCTTTTAATAAAAAAACTAAAACTCATTTTGAACTTGTAAAAATGTTCCAAAGAAAACTACGAAATTATTGTACTGTAATATTAATATTACAAACAATTTACAACTGCTTTGATTTGTTTTTTTTCCATAATTTCATTAAGTGCAGTAAGATTTACATTTAATTGATAATTTATCAACTGATTTAAGGTCAAAGGTCACTTGGAGAGATCATCGTGATACTTCTGCGAAATACACATCTGGTTTTAAGTATAACTGGTTTTTGAACTTCACAACAATCTTAATTGTAAATTACCAAACACTATATAACGTATTAATGTATATATTAAGAATATTATATGTTAGGGTGAAAAGTATTTAAATATATTTGATTTGAATAGTATTAATTTCGTTAAATTAAATTTAAAGAATTTATTGAACACGAATGAAACGATTTAATGAAATTAAATGAATTTAAATCAAACGAATGAATTAAAGAATAAATAAAAACAAATTGAAATATTTGTTTTACGACACTTCAATTAAAATGTGTTTTAAATACGCATTTTATTGATATTAAGAGCAATGTAAATATTTAAGTCTCAGTAGTGACGTGACGAACTGTGACAACACACGTGCGTGTTTTGTTGATTTTCGTGTTCTTGGATTACTCTTTGAACTTAACGGTAAGGCAAAGTTAAGTGTTAAAAATTAACTTATCAACAAAAAATCGTATGAAAAAATCTTTAATGTTAATATAAAATTAAATTACTTCTAGCGATATTGTGTTAAAAGAACATATTTTTTATATATAAGATAGCTCTTCCACTAGCTCTAGGATAGTTTTCCTATTTGAGAGTTCTCAAATATACCACATATCAAATATCTAAAAGCAATATAATCATTGATATCGACAGGCCTGATTTCAATTTATAGCCTGACTGATCCACTTACCCTAAATACAGTGAAGTAATCAAATATTTACAAACCGGACGACTTCAAGTGTTCATTTTCAATTGGCTGTGCTTAAGCCTTAAATCGCAAAATGTGATTTGAATTTTAAGTCAGTATTATTTTGGAAATACGTTTTTAAGATTCGTCTTTTTTTATATATATATTTTTTTAATACAATACACAGTTTGATAAACAGTTTTTTCTTTACTTCACTATTAGGGGTTGTTTAAGAAAAAAAACACAAAAAATCCTTATAAAGGTTTATTATACTATCTTAGGTGATAATAAACTCTACAATGTTTCTTAAATATATGATTGGTTAAAAAAATATTAAAATAAAAAACCACATCAATAGGAAGAAATACCTTAACAAAAAACCGATTTAATATTTTGAAACATTTTTTTATTTGTTTTAATGTATTTATTTATAACTCTTCCACATTGAATGAATACACGTGATCACTTGTGTGTCAAATGTGTGTGAGTACTATTGATAATTACTTATATAATAAGTCCTGTAAAGACACTACAACTTAATAAGTCTACGAGTGTTCAAACGCTCTGCTCTGAGAATCACACAACAAACTCAGTTGATTTCTTTATTGTGATCAATGTTTCACAAACATCAATATTTTGTGTGCAATTTAAGAAACAAAATGTATTATAAATATTGTAATCCTTTATAATGAACGCATTTCCTTATAATTAATCTAATTGGATTATTCTCTCTATAATATAAGTATAGTAAAATGATTAAATGTTGAAATCCTTGTGCAACACATAATGCAGTATCAATGTCTATTCATAAATAATGAGACATCTCCTGATAACAAGGTCATATGTCACTAAGTGAAGCAGCAGCTGATATGATAATTGTTATTTAATCAACCACATTCAAGACACACAGACATCTTATCCGTAAGTTTTATATTTGGTAATATCCTGTTATAATAAAGTAACTGTTTGCTATCTTTTGTTAATATTAATCTATTTTATTAATGTTATAAAAAGGTAAAAATGTTATTATATTTTGTTTTATATTTTGCAAAATATAATTTAGATTAAATGAAATTTCAATATTATTAATAAATAACAATGATCTGTGTAACTTTATGGACATATACACACTCACTTCAAAATATTTTTAATAACTTAACAAAAAAATTGAATTTTCCAAGAAGATATTTTCTTAATTAAATATGGTTATTATTTTATATATAACATATATCAACAAATATACAATCGATTGATTTGATTGATTTGAGTGATTGTAATGGTTCTATTTTTTTTGACTAAATATTGACGTTTGTGAAACATTGATCACAATAAAGAAATAACCACCGAGTTTGTTGTGTGGTTCTCAGAGCAGAGCGTTTAAACACATGTAGACTTATTACAAATTTGAGTGTCTTTACAGTACTTATTTAGATAAGATGCTATCTTGTTAGAGTCTTTACACTTACATTTGATACACAAGTGATTACGTGTATTGATTCATAGTGGAAAATATATAAATAAATAAAACAAAATCGATCGCAATGAATATTGTAGTTTATTGTTTATTGTAGGTCACAATGGGGGGTTTGTTCAGTCAGTTTCTATGGGGAGGGGATCCGGATGCTGTGAATCCAGTGTCAGGATTATCTCGCCGAGATGTGTACGCGATACAGAAGTCCTGGGCGCCAGTATATGCCAACGCAGTGGCTACTGGCACCGAACTCTTGAAAAGGTAAATTAGGAAGTACGAACTTGCTACAAGTTTCAATTCTAGATGATTTAATAAGAAATAATTTCAATAATTTTTAATAAGCACAGCAGTTTTTACAATTGAACTTTTCCTACCAAAAATATATTTAAATCTGTCTCTTTAGAAGCTTTTATGGAACAGATAGACACACAAATAAGAGGTTTCAAATCAATATTAACACTTCTATTAGTCAAGTTCAATAACTAGAAGAGGCTCAATTGACCATACAATACCAATGAAGCACTTGATAGAATCATATTAAGGTCTTAATTGAACAATAATATTGAATCATTGAACATTGATGATTGACGAAGATTTTATATATATCTTATTACGTCTTTGGAATAAATCTGCAACAATAATGTCATAGTAATAATTTATTTAATCTAGAAACAATATGAGAATTTAAGTGCTTGTATTTGGTTTAAAGTTAACTGTTCGTACATAAAAACCTCCAATTGGTTACATAATATAAGTAAATATTATTAATAGTTTTACCGGTAATCAATAGTATATATGTTTTAATGTAAGTGTCAGAGGCTAGCCTATTGACTGCACATACATACGAGTCCGTACATATTGAGCCCGACCAGGGTATAACATCTCAATGTTTTGGATGGATGATAGAGTACTTAGAAATACAATCCGTTTCTCTTTTCCCTCCTTTTTCCGCCTTATTTTACACGAGGCAGGGCCGGATTTAGGTGAGGGCAGGTGGGGCTACCACAATAAAGATAAAAATAATATATCAACATTTTTACTGGTCAGCAACTATTACGTTTTTCTTCACAAACATTTTTTTGTACTTTTATTAAAAATACTTAAACATATATAATAAAATTGTTATTTATATATCAGAAAGCCCAAAGTGCAAGTGTCCATTTACTATCGATTTTGGATTTGATCGAGCATTCAGTGGCTATACTTTTTTAAATATGTAATTTGTACTCATGAGTTAAAAAACAAATAAGTAAAAAAATTCGATATATATACTTTTATTTGGAACTTTGGGGGCGTTCCTTTGTCGTCCCAGTCCCTCAGGATAAATAAAGATGAACTGCGCGACGAAGTTTTAATCAATAATGATAGGATGATGACATAGACATAGTAAGTACTTCGAATTGGGATAAGGGATGGAAGGGTATTATTTAAATTTAATTATGCGAATTAATTGATAAAATCATAACGTCTATAAGAGACCTATTGTGTGAAACATAACAAAGTTCCGTCAGATTTCTTAGACAAATTAAAATAAAAAATGTATTATTAAATAAATCTTGTTATAATATTCAAGAGTTTTTAGTGGATCGAAATGTGTGGGACTTATGTTGTTGACTCATTTGCAAGGTTGATGTACATCGTCTAAGATTTCAAAATTTCTTTTAAAAAGAGCGACTGTTGAGTTTCTGACCGGCTCTTCTTAGCAAAGCAGCATTCCGAGCATTGCTAGCTTACTTACAAACTGACTAAACTGACCTTTTTATTGTAATAAGGTTTGCAAGTGCGTGTAAATAAATGCCTTCTTGAATAAAGATATTTTGAATTTGTGAAAAATACGTGTCAATAACATTAAATTAAAATGTTACTCGTTAGAATTCCTTTATTTAAAAACATTACCTCGTAAAACATATGGACAGTTCTTTTAACCAGATGCCGAAATGTAAACTACTAAAGACTCTTTCTTTGATTTGAACATCAAAAACATCGATAAAATACAGAATGTTAGTGAACTGAATAATTGCTAATGATCTTTGTTATTTAAAATCAACATTATTGTTATATACATATGTCTTAGTTCTTTTCTGTAAATATACATACGCTTTCCACTAACTGATACGTACTTATTTATAGTGTAAGAGATAAGATTATTAAACGATAAATAAATATGATATACCAATATTAATATTATAGGTATTTCCAGATATTTCCGCGCGTACCCGGAAACTAAAGAATACTTCAGAATGTTACGGAAACTAAATGAAGACCAATTCAGTGATAACCACCAATTCAAGGCGCATGTAATAAGTCTGATGAGTTCATTGAACTTGGCCATCACAAATTTAAATCAACCGGAAGTGGTAGCCGCCATGATGACCAAGCTCGGGGAATCGCACGGGAGAAGGAAGATTCAAGAAAGGCATTTCCATGTAAGTAATATTTAAAAAATCTTATAATATATTTATACAATGTACTAGCTGTGCCCACGACTCCGTCCACATGATTTTTATAATAAAAGTAGTCAGAATTACTCTTTATAACATCAGCTATCCGCCAGCGAGAGTCCTGTTATTATTTTAAACGAAACAAACTGACAGACAGAAATAATATTATTTGTTTATGTAAATATCGTATACAATTCCATGCACACCACACACACTTAGTGATAACCTGGTAATTTTTAATTACAAACAGACACTTAAATTTAATTTTTATGTATATAGAAAAGTATTTTTCTAATAGTTGTTGTAAAACAATCTTTATAATATATATTTTTGTCTCCAGGATCTTAAAAGTGTATTAGTAAAAATGTTCATCGAAGTTCTCAATCTGGACGAGAAAACTTTAGGGTCCTGGGGGAAGGCAGTGGATTTCTGGTACAAGAATATATTCGAAACTTTGACCTCAGAGTCGTAAAGATAGTAATATATTAGTAGGTATTTCTATAAAACAAAATCTCTTGACACTAAAAGACAATTTCATATTTTTATATGAAATCATATTTTATAATAATAAAGACATCCAATAGACACTTTTAATGACTTGTTTATAATATATTAATATTATTATTAGACCAGTAATGACATCTTACATTACTTTAACTATACAATTACACAATTAAATTGTATTGTCTTTACGTTATTCTTGTATTTTTTTCTGTTATTAATGTTATTTTTTGAGCTCAAATATTTCATTGTATTTTGAGTGATAATTTGATATAAAATTGTTATATGTTTTAATTAAAATAAGTACAGTTTTTGCAACTGGTTTCGTCCGGATATGTATAAAATTACAGAAGTAAATGTTTGATACTCCCCAAAACAGATTCGTTGTTAGAAATAAACAAACATACTAATAATATTAATTATGATTATTAAATTATTATATTACAAAATGTTATCATTTTAGTTATTAACTAGCTGTGCCCTCGGCTTCGTTCGCACGGAATATGTTTCTTAAACTAAAAGTAGAATACTCTTGGTAACATCAGCTATCCGCCAGTAAAAGTCCTATAAAAATAGGTCCAGCCGTTGTAAAGATTAGACGGAACAAACAGATAGACAGACAGAAAAATATTTCAATAATATTTTTTTTATTAACTATCGTATTTACTTTCACATGCGTATACTGAAAACCTGTTAATTTGTTACAAACAGACACTTATTTATATGTATAGATACAGTCTTCCAAAGATAGTCAAGTAAGTTAGTTTGTTCAATATATGTAGATACTAATAAATATAGACATATCATTAACATATGAGGTGTAGTAACATGTGCTGTAAATAGTTTTATTATTGTTAGTAAAATAAGTTATTTTACCATTGTTGTTTTTGTAATAAATTATGTTTATAATAATTGTGTTTTGATTTACAAACCTTATAATAACATTAAAATGTGTGTCCAAATTAGTCTTTCCGTACATACAAGTGTCATCATATAATAATAATTTACTATACTTTTTGTCAAATTAACGGGAAACAACATCTGTGGTCGATTATCTCTTTAATCGACGAATTCATAGCAAATAATTTAATTCCATAGACATTAGGTTCCATAGATATCTTTAGAGATTTCAAAATAACTTATGTATCTTAAATTGACCGAGATTTTTGAGCATAAGTATAAAAGTAGACAAAAGGTTTAAAAAAATCCGTGCCCGCAGGGGGACACGCGTGGGTAGACCTCGAGTCGTTTAAAATATAACTCACTACCTAAGAATAACACATGATGCCGTTGTTTACATCAAAAATTTTCAAGCTAAAAGTGGTTTTTATTTTTTTTCTCGGAAACGGTACCTTTTACGGAAAAACTTTTGGTACTTAAATTTAGAGTAAAAAATAACCTTTCTATTAAAAATGCTTGTGATGTAAGAATGTTTACCAGAAAAAAGTTATGAATTTTTTTCCAAAAAATTTCGGTTTTTTTACCCCCACCCCTAAGTTATTGATGTTAGGTTTTCGGTTTATCTACATTAGTTATAGATATTCATCAAAGACATCATATGATATGAACGCGACAGATCTTCTTTGTATGGGGAAAAAGTTATGGTCGAAAAATTGAAATCAAAAAAAGTGAGGCCCTTGCGCCCCCTGTGGCCGGATTTTTTTGGTTAACGAACTTGACCTTCATTTATGGATGTTTGATTTTTGTGCAAAGTTTTAAAGCAATCCGAGCGAAACTGCGGCCGCTATCGTGCTGATAAAAGTCGAATCTGGACGCACGCACGCATATATATATATATATATATATATATATATATATATATAAACTTTTTGACCAATGGTCATTTCAGACTCAGGGGGTCATAAGAAGACCTCCTGTGAACTATACCTCCTGTATACTATAGACGTATACTATATACTATATACTATATATACATATACTTATACTACAGTGCAATACGATATACGAGTAGCTATTAAAGTAACTGCAACAGATGAATTTTATTTCATCTATAGCGCTGTTGACGACATTAGACACGTCTGTTTAATGTATTTTACAATACCTATTTAATTTATAAAGAGGTCAAATACATATTAAATTAATACTACACAATTCTATAAATAGCTTAACTTTTTTGTTTCGAACTTGTAAAACTATTTTTTTATGACTTAATTATAAATGAATTCTCAAATTTTTCCTTAAACTTGTGCTATGAAACTCATATGTAGGTGTATTGCCAAATTTCATAAGATACTTCCAATGGACCTAAACATTGGATCTGCGAAGATCACTACCATCACAATTAAAATCGTAACAAAATTGTTTTAAAATTACAATGAAAGGCATGGACTAATGTCTATGGCGATTAAAAAAAAAAAAAAAAAAAAGTATCTAACATTTTTACGTTAATTTAGTATCTTTAAGAGGCTGTGGATCTTAGTATGTGGTTTTAATTTCCACTCGATATCCACCCGTTCCCGTAGTCAAAGGTCTTGACAGATAAACCGATCCACAAACAGACAGACGGACAATACAGTGATCTTATAATTCCGTTTTTTCCTTTTAATTGAGTGACGCGTACGAAGTGAGCGGAGCGTTTTAATGGAGACTTTTTACATTCTTTGTCACGAATTGGCTCGAAAACTACTTGACAGAAAATTGTGAAAAAAAAGACACATATAAGGTGAGGATTAAAAAAAAAATTGAAAAATGTTCTCAAAAAAAAAATTTTTTTTTAATATCGTGTCAAAAAACTGATATCCCATTGAAGTCAATGGGAAACGATGAGTCAATACACTGGGGTCGCTTGGGTCAATATGCAAAATATGCGGTTTGTTGGCGCCACTAGTATTTTATGTCTTTTACGAAACCCTGAAAAGTATAAAAACATTAAGATAATATCTTAAGACATCCTATATGTCCGCGGAAAGAAGGAATGGTCTTGTGAAGGGCTAACTACAAACAATTGTTTAAGATCATTTATCTTTATTTATTTTTGGGTGTTTAAGATTCCAAAGGTCAGAACAGGACGTGAAAACAAAGCGGTCTTTATAAAACTAATTAGCTTGTGTGTTTGTCATTACACTTTTAATAGTGTTAACTTAAAAGTGATAAGTGATTTCATATTCACAGATATGACTTTGGAAAGAGACAATTAATTACCACTAAATAATTGAATTATCAAGTAAGTGTGAATAGATTTGTATGACCGAGCCACTGTAGTGATATTTAAATATAGATGAAGTAAAGGATATTACTAAAATATTATCATTATACATACATATTGATATTTTAATAAAAGTAATTTATTTCAAAGTGGTTTTTATGAACGGTAATTCAAAAATATTTTAAACTATCTGTGTCTGCGACTTCGAGTGCTCTCTGTGTCAAATTTTAATAAATTTATCATTTTATGCATAATAATCTTTGTTTTGTTTTCGAGAAAATAATCATATAAAGAATCAGGCGTGAAATCAATCAGTTTTAATATTAAAAAAAAATAATAATTTTAATGAGGTAATAAAAACCTATACGTCGGAGGAATAAACTATAAAAAGCCATCCAAATCTGTCCAGTATAATTAGAGTAAAGAGTAAACAAATAGACAAATAGGTAAAATGTTACGAAAATATTGATTGGAATTTTTAGTGTACCGTGAAACACGAAAAAAATATTATTTATTTCCAAAAAAAAAACAGTTAATGTACATATTCTGCCTCCTTACTATATAATAATCAGTAGAGAGTGGAAACTAGAAGAAAATTTGTCTGTAATATTTGTTCAAATGTACCTAAAATATTAGAGGTTACTGAACCGACTCTTACAGTGTCTAACAAGTTGATTTTTACAATGACACCACTCGCAAAATTCTATAACTAGAAACTAGTCCTCTCAATAATATATTTATTATTTTCAATGGTATATCCAAACTATTTTCTATCACAAGGACAATTGATCCTCCAGGCATGAAAAAATCTATATTAGATAATAATAGTATTAGGTTCAGTTCCATAAACTCTGCAGTCTCTGTCCTTATATATGTAAAACCATATCGAAACCGTGTTTTAATTAGGTGTTATAAATTAATTTTATCATTTAACCTCAGTACCAACGTGACAAACTGTGATAACAGACGTACTTTTTGTGTTAGCTTCATTTATTTTAAGTGGATTTACAAACGCGATTTAAATCAAATATCCCTTAGTTATATATTTGATTAAGTATTTGTATAGTACGTTTTAAACCTAAAATGATATTGATATTTGAAGCCTCAAATATGTTTTAACAAGTTTGAACAACACTCAAAATATTGGTAACATCCTTCGACTAAGAATAACAGAGACAGAGCTCTCAAAACAAACATATATTGAAAAGAAATACGCAGATATGTAAGTACTAATCATTAATATTAACAGTAATACTACACAATAATATATATAGGTACAAATAACGATTCCTTCAGAGTTATGTCAAATTTAGGTCATAGAATATAATTCTACTGACATAAGTATGACGTTATATAAAGACTGCCATTGTATGTGTATTTTTATTTGAATTTACATTATATTTTTTATTCCATTATATAAAACAAGCTACTTTAATAAATAAAATATAATATAATAACTAGTTTACACTTTATACTTTTGTTTACACTGACAGACAGAAATAAATGGTTACAATTCAGGCAGTTTTCTGGATAAGTGTAATATCTAAAATCAAATTCATGATTGAAAGTAAGATTTATATAAAATATTTTGTTCATAGTCAAATCTACCACAGAACTGGGGATAGAAACTCCGCAGGCTTGTCTTGTTTCTTTATTTTTAGAGCCTGAGTTAAGATCAAAATTACATTTATAATATTGAAATAGCTTGGCAGTACTTCATACCCAGGGTGCATCGTGTTCTAGATATTCTTAAATACTGTAGTATCCGTTAACACAAACATTCCTAAACACGTTATATAAATTAATTAAAGGGTAAAATCTGAACGTTTGAACGTGTACTGAGAGCTATCTATAACACTTATATTCAATAAAAGATAATTCAATATCTCTGATACAAACACACCAACTCGTATTCAATATTCCTTTAATAAGAAAGGTTATGGTAAGTATATTTATAATAACATTGATTTATATATTTATATGGTAATTTAAAGATATTATAAATATATCTGTTTGGTTTTGTTGCATAACAATTTTTTTATTACTACGTATTTACGACAGCAAAGAAAAAATGGAAGTTGGTCTTCAACTATAATACATACTGTCTATCCGTACCCACTACTTCGTTCAGAATGTGTTTTTTAAAATCGAAGTAGCCTAATTTACTCTTTATAACATCAGCTATCCGCCAGTGAGAGCTCTGTTAAAGCCGTTTCAGAGATTAGGCGAAACAAACGGACAGACAGACAGACAAACATTTGTTTTTTTTTTATGTAAGTACCGTATATACTTTCATATGCATTTAGTGAAAAGCTATTAATTCGGAATTACAAACACTTCAATTATATTTGTATGTATAGATAAATTATTCTAGTTGTGATAGACACGAGGTTTGATGATTTTTTAATATTCAATAACAAATTTTTTCGTGGAACAAAAAACATTCACACGAGACCGACGAATTCGTTAATTGTAAACATTTTATTTGTATTACATTTTTTGTGAATTGATTAGAACTTGTTGATTGTATTTGAGTAACATTCAACTGTTATTATTTTTTACATTTAGTTTTTGACGTTATTATTTGACATTTACATATTCATGCCTGTTTCTTTACTGACTAGAAATACACAATTCCAACTCTGATCTTCATTGCTCAGGGTAAATTGACACCCTCAAATAGTAGGGACCAAGATATAAGTTAATACATTAATAAGTTGAGCTGAATTCTTTGAACTTATTACTACAATATATGATTATATGATTACGATACCTTCTTATCTATAACATTGTTTACTCACACTGCTATAAGACAAACATACTGCTCCATTGGATGTAATAGGTCCCTGTGAAAAACTATATTTGAGACCTTCATATGTAATGTAGGGTTTAAATCCTAAATATTTTATTCTACTATTAAGTAGCCTTATTTTTCCAATATGGCTGGGATTAACGAGGATCAACAATGCACGTTGGATGCTAACTATCTAACTTATTAAAACATTATCCTAAGATTCATAATGATTCCTTCCGCAGATGAGAATGATATTTTGATCAACACAGGCTAAGAAAGTGGTACAGTCAATTGCTATTATAGAAAGTTTTCTTGCTATTTTTACGACCATAATAGTACTAATAACAGAAATACAAATAAAAAAGACAGACATTTGTAAACAAAAAATATATCATAATTGCTATTATTATTTGATTTGTGTTTGTATTTTTTACTTTTCTGTTGTACAAATGTTTTTATAGTACTTTATAAAGACGAGTGAAGTTTTAAATAACAAACTACAGGGTGGGCCATGAATTAGTTAACATTTGAAAAAATCGTATAAAAAAAACCATTTAACATATTTTAGAAATAGTTTATTTACGAGAAAGCTAATTAGTTGTAATTTATTTTTTAAAAATTTCTCTGTTTTTTACAAATCTAAATGTTTCGTTTTTTGCACTCATCTAAGCGAGTCCTGAAGTTTTCGAATACTCTTCTGCAAAGAGACCGCGAGATCGCCGACATCTCTTCGATGATTTTTTCTTTAAGTTGACGGAGTGTATTCGGTTTATCAATGTAGACACGACTCTTTAAATAACCCCATAAAAGAAGTCTGCTGGGGATAGATCTGGACTTCTGGGCGGCCATGGGATGTCACCTCGTCTGGAAATCAGCTTTTCCGGAAACATTTCTTTGACCACCGGCAAGGACTCGTTCGATGTGTGACACGTGGCTCCATCTTGTTGAAACCATGTGTTACGATTATAGCCAGCAAATTCCAGTAGCATCGGTGCTAAAAACTCCCGTAACATTTTTAACGTAACGTAACACATACTCGGCAGAATTAACAGTAACTGAACGGCCTCGAGAATCTTCAAAAAAGTAAGGTCCGATGATTTCTTTTGCTGAAATTGCAGCCCATACAGTTACAGACGGAAATTTCTCAACGTTTTTTTTAAAGGACAAATATATTTAGAACATGAATTACTTATCAATATATCTTGGTCTTAAATAATGATCATTTATTGATCGTGATGGTTGGATTATTATTGTTTGTATGCTACTACATTTTTTGGTCTGAACTAAATATTACTTGTAATTAACTATAATATATTATGTGCAGGTAAAATGGGAGGGTTCATAAGTCACTTATGGTGGGGAGGAGATCCGGATATTGTGAACGATTTTTCTGGATTATCCCGTCGAGATGTGTACGTGGTACAGAAAACATGGGCGCTAGTGTACACCAATGTTGTGAAGATTGGTATGGAGCTCTTCAAAAGGTAGGTATTCAGTTACAGACATTGTATGTATGTCAGGCAACGGTCACTGACGTGATCTCATTCTGATATTACTCTCAATTTTCAAACTATAAAACCTCGTAAGTGATACACAATATGATCCTGATTGAATTATTTATACAGAACGACCTTGAGTCCAATAAAGAGTTTGCTAAAATAATAGACTCTTGCCAACGAGTTTTTACTATTTGAAATATGACCGTTATTTTTAAAATAGTTATTAAGTTATTAAGTATTAATAATTTTAAGTATTTTATAAACTTTAGTTATCAGATATTCCTGATTAACTTATTTTTTTTTAAACGTTTAAATTCTTGGCAGAACATCAAATGGCTTAAAAAATATGTTATTATTTTAAAAGTTCTAAGAAACTTTTCTTTTATCAGATTATTCCGCGCGTGTCCAGAAACAAAATTGTTTTTTAAAATGATCCGAGACGTCCCAGAAGAGGATTTTGGTAAAAGTCATCTGTTCACAGCCCATGTCATAAACTTAATGTCCTCTTTGAACCTCGCCATCACAAATTTGAACCAACCAGAAGTGTCCGCTGCCTTGATGAACAAACTCGGAGAATCACATGGCAAGAGGAAGATACAAGAAAAACATTTCCTAGTTAGTAATATTTTAATGATCTACATATATAATATAATTTTAAAGAAACTGACTGTCACTCAAATACTAAAGAATCAAATTGGATTTAAAGTGCTTTTCCAAACTTGTAATTAAAATTGCTCATATAAAATCTTTTGTTCGGCAACTTTGGACCAAATTAATAATTTTAATGACCTGACGCTATCTGAACTGAAAGCATTTTTGATATTCTTAATTTCAGTTATATTTTGTCACCAGGTCCTGAAAGGTGTAATGCTGTCAATGCTGCAAGAACTTCTGAAGCTTGATGAGACGACGCTGAACTCCTGGTGCAAGACTGTTGATTTTTTATATAAACATATTTTTGAAACTTTACTAATTATTTGATGTTCGTCACTAAATTATAATATATAATATAGCAGGGTTAACTTGCCTTATAAAAGCAATTATTACTTAATGGCATTTGCTATTTAATTAATGAAGATTTTTATACTAATTTAATTTATTTGCAAACAAAAAAATTATGTATAGAATATAATTACAGAAGAGATTTGTCACTCTTCAAGACATAAAGTCGTTGTTAGAAAAAAGAAACCATAATACAAGAGAGATGTATTATAATTTTATTTATATCGCAGTCTTCCAAATATAGTTAAGTAATTATCTGTTAGTTTATTCATATATAATATAGACATATCATTAACATATGAGGTGTAATAACATGTTCTGTAAATAGTTTTATTATTGTTATTAAAATAAGTTATTTTACCATTGTTATTTTTATAATAAATTATGTTTATAATAATTGTGTTTTGATTTACAAACCATATAATAACATTATAATTTGTGTTTGAATTCTTCTTTCAGTGCATACAAGTGTCAATCATATAACAATAATTTAATACACTTTTTGTACAAATTAACTCTAAACATCTGTGGTCGATTAAACTTTTTAACATGCTTGGCACGGCTTTTTAACTCCTGACTGAGATTTTCAGAATCGATAATATCCAAATCACCTCAATATCAGCTGAGAAATGTTGTAATTTTAAAAGAAATATTTTGTGCTAATAACTATACTAACTCTTATCGCTTATATAAGTTCCTTTATTTTATTAATGATATCAAATATAATAAATATATTAAACTTATACCACAATATTTTACAAAATGATTTTTATTCGTATAATTCCCAAAGCCTTAAGAGTAACATAACAAGTCATTTGGGATTACACAAATATACTCTTACAAGCCTTTGCACACTACTCCATCTTTTATCTTATGGACAGAAAGATAAGCTTTACTAGAGTTTTACAATAATTCAATAACACAGCATTCATTAACTTTATAAGATATAAAAGGCACGAAATAAAAAACTTAAGCCAAATACATTTCATTTGTATTGAAAAGTAACAAAATCTATTAATAAAAAAATCTAAAATTCATTTTGAACTTGTAATAAATAATGATCTAAAAAACTATGACATTATTGTATTGTTATACTAATACTAAAAACAATTTACAACTGTTTTGATTTGCTTTTCTTCACATACTGTCTCTCATTTACGTCTGCAGTAAGATTTACATTTAATTGATAACTTATCAACTGATTTAAGGTCAAAGGTCACTTGGAGAGATCATCGTGATACTTCTGCGAAATACACATCTGGTTTTAAGTCTAACTGATTTGTAAATTTCTCAACAATCTTAATTTTAAATTTCCAAATACTATTTAATGTAATAATGTATCTATTAAGAATATTATAGCTTAGGGTGAAAAGTACTTTAATATACCCGATTTGAATAGTATTAATTTAATTAAATTAAATTTAAAGAAATTATTGAACACGAATGAAACGATTTAATGAAATTTAATGAATTTAACACAAACGAATGAGATAAAAGAATGAATAAAAACAAATTGAAATAGTTTTTTTTAACGACATTTCAATTAAAATCTGTTTTAAATACGCATTTTATTGATATCAAGAGCAATGTAAATATTTAAGTCTCAGTAGTGACGTGACGAACTGTGACAACACACGTGCGTGTTTTGTTGATTTTCGTGTTCTTGGATTGCTCTTTGAACTTAACGGTAAGGCAATGTTAAGTGTTAAAAAATAACTTATCAACAAAAAAATCGTATGAAAAAATCTTTAATGTTTATATGAAATTAAATTACTGGTAGCGATATTGTGTTTAAAGAACTTAATTTTTATATATAAAATAGCTCTTCCACTAGCTCTAGGATAGTTATCCTATTTGAGAGTTCTCAAATATACCCCATATCAAATATCTAAAAGCAATATAATCATTGTTATCGACAGGCCTGATTTCAATTTATAGCCTGACTGATCCACTTACCCTAAATACAGTGAAGTAATCAAATATTTACAACCCGGACGACTTCCAAGTGTTCATTCTCAATTGGTTGTGTTTAAGCCTTAAATCGCAAAATGTGATTTGAATTTTAAGTCACTATTATATATTTTTGAAAGACCTTTTTAAGATCCATCTTTTTTATATATTAATTCTTTTTTTTAATATCCAATACACAGTTTGATAAACTGTTTTTTTCTTTACTTCACTATTAGGGGTTGTTTATGAAAAAAACATAAAAAACCCTTATAAAGGTTTATTATATTATCTTAAGTGATAATAAACTCTATAATGTTTCTTAAATATATGATTGATAAAAAAAATATTAAAATAAAAAATCACATCACTAGGAAGAAACACTTTAATAAAAAGCCGCTATAATATTTTGATTTTTTTTTATTTGTTTTAATGTATTTATTTATAACTCTTCCACATTGAATCAATACCATTCACTTGTGTATCAAATGTAAGTTTCAGGACTATTGATACCATACTTATATAATAATTCCTGTTATAAAAAACTATAATTGAATAACCTAAGCAAATTTTAGTAATTTTAACTGTATTCTTTGATATATCTTTTATATATTTAAATAAGATATATTTTTTTGCAGTATTTGTATCTCTTACAAAAGATAAGATATATTTAAATTACATTTAATACACACAACCAAATATCATATTAATGTCTCGTTACAAATTGAATATTCTAACTGAAAATTAACATGCCAAATTGATTTGTGAATAAAAGACACTTTATTTTCTTATCATTGATAATCGTCAATCGGATTTTTTTTGTCTACGTAGTATGTATAAGATTATTGTTTCTTAACCGGGTAAACTGATTAGCAATTAATTATATTTTAATTAGAAAATCTTTATATATAAACTAAGTAATTTCCACTTCGCTGATAAAACATTACTTGTGATATCTTTTGCGGTTCATAGTATTAAGAGTTTGGGATTTTATTTGTTTATTTCTTTTTTTTTTAATATTAATATTTAAATATTAGATTATAGAATATTTAAATTCAATCCACCAGTTTTTAAGATTATTCTCTCTATAATATAAGTATAGTAAAGTGATTAAATGATATTCTTGTGCAACACATAATGCAGTATGAATTTCTATTCATAAATAATGATAATCTCCTGATAACAAGGTCATATGTCACTAAGTAAAGCAGCAGCTAATATGATAATTGTTATTTAATCAACCACATTCAAGACACACAGACATCTTATCCGTAAGTTTTATATTTGATAATTTAATATTATAGTAAAGTGACTGTTTGCTATCTTTTGTTAATATTAATCTATTTTATTAATGTTATAAAAAGGTAAAAATGTTATTATCTTTTGTTTTATATTTTGCAAAATATAATTTAGATTAAATGAAATTTCAATATTATTAATAAATAACAATGATCTGTGTAACTTTATGGACATATACGCACTCAGTTCAAAATATTTTTTATTAACTTTTGAAAAACATTTGAATTTCGTAAAAAAGATTTTTACAATACAATTAATTAGATGAGATGTTATTAATTTTACCGTTATCAAATATGATTAATATTTCATATATAAAATATGTTAACAAATATACAATCGATTGATTGATTGATTGATTGATTTGAGTGATTACGATGGATCTAGTTGCTTTTTTGACTAAATATTGACGTTTGTGAAACATTGATCACAATAAAGAAATAACCACCGAGTTTGTTGTGTGGTTCTCAGAGCAGAGCGTTTAAACACTCGTAGACTTAATATAAGATGGAGTGTCTTTACAGGACTTATTTAGATAAGTATGTTATCAATAGTCTTGACACTCACATTTGATACACAAGTGATCACGTGTATTGATGCATAGTGTAAAATATATATATAAATAAAATTAAATAAATAGCAATGAATATTTACTTTATTGTTCATTGTAGGTCACAATGGGGGGTTTGTTCAGTCAGTTTCTGTGGGGAGGGGATCCGGATGCTGTGAATCCAGTGTCAGGATTATCTCGCCGAGATGTGTACGCGATACAGAAGTCCTGGGCGCCAGTATATGCCAACGCAGTGGCTACTGGCACCGAACTCTTGAAAAGGTAAATTAAGAAATATGAACTTGATACAAGTTTCAATTCTAAGTGATTTAATAAGAAATAATTTCAATAATTTTTAATAAACACAACAGTTTTAATAATTGAACTTTTTCTACCAAAAATATATTTAAATCTGTCTCTTTAGAAGCTTTTATGGAACAGATAGACACAAATAAGAGGTTTCAAATCAATATTAACACATCTATTAGTCGAGTTCAATAACTAGAACAGGTTCAATTGAGCATACAACACCAATGAAGCACTTGATAGAATCATATTATGGTCTTAATTGAACAATAATATTGAATCATCGAACATTGATAATTGACGAAGATCTTAATATATAAAACACAAAGACACTCACTGACTGACTCACTGACCCATTCATAGCTCTACAGCCCAAACCGTAATATCTAGAAAGCTGAAATTTGGACACAAGACTCCTGACATATTGAATAGTTGCAATAAGAAAGGGTTTTGCAAAGGTCCAAACCGTTCCAAAATTACAGCTAAAAAACTGCAAAGTTTTCCCCCTGCTCACTCTCTTTTCTCATTGCATTGCAGTAGAAATTCAAATTATTCGGCCAGTCACTACGTTTATTCTCAACACGCTGCGATGTGAGAAACAATGTGTACCTACAACCCGATAGGAATGAAACTCTGTAGTTATCAAACTCGAGGCTTTCTCGCACTGATAGCGAGTCATGATAGGTTGGAGGATAGGGCGTGTATGTGTGAAGGGTAGGTCATGGGTTTATTACTCACGAAAGACAATTTTTTTTTGTTTATTTCCGTAGCAAAGCACGGGTAACCTGCTAGTTTTATATATATCTTATTAGGTCTTTGGAATAAATCATAGTAAGAATTAATTTAATCTAGAAACAATATGAGAATTTAAGTTCTTGTGTCTGTTATAGAGTTAACTGATCGTACATTAAAACCTGTAATTGATAACATAACATAAATAAATATTATTTTAACGATAATCAATAATATATATGTTTTAATGTAAGACTGAGAGGCTAGCCTATTGACTGCACATACGTCCATATTGAGAGCCCGACAAAAGTATAACGTCTCAATGGTTTGGATGGATCGATGGACGAAGATTGTGAGTACTTAGATACACAATCCGTTTCCCTTTTCCCTTCTTTTTCCTTCTTGTTTTACATGGAGTGAGTAGGGCAGGTGGGGCTACCAAAATAAAGATAAAAATTATATTAACATTTTTACAGGTCAGCAACTATTACGTTTTTCTTTGTAATCACTTTTTTGCGCTATTATTATTATCGTAGTTCCAAGCCCTCAGGATAAATATGGATGAACTGCGCGACGAAGACTTAATATATAATGATAGGATGATGACACGGACATAGTAATAGTACTTCGAATTGGGATAAGGGATGGAGGTGTATTATCCA
Organism: Melinaea marsaeus rileyi; assembly: GCA_918358865.1. NCBI lineage: Eukaryota > Metazoa > Arthropoda > Insecta > Lepidoptera > Nymphalidae > Melinaea > Melinaea marsaeus. The sequence goes on from OU911089.1 coordinate 2,667,411, forward strand.
AATTGACATATAAAAATTATTTTTTAAAATCCTAATCACTATAAGAGACCTAATGTGTGTAACCTAATAAAGCTTCACAAGATATGTTAGACCTTTCTTCTCTTAGTATTAAATCTAAAATCAAAAGTGTGTAATTAAATAAATCTTATTATAACATTCAAGAGTTTTTAATGTATGGAAATGTGTGGAACTTAAGTTGTTCGCATTTGCATTATTGATATTATAATGTACATCATATAAGATTTTTAAATTTCATTTAAAAAGATGAACTGTTCAGTTTCTGGCCGGCTCTTCTCAGTCAAACAGCATTCTGAGCCGGTGGTAGCTTACTCGCGGACTGACTATACTGACCTTTTTATTGTAATAACTGACGATTCAAAATTCCTTCTTGAAAAAAGATATTTTTAATTTGAATTTGTGCAAAATATATGTCAATAACATCAAATTAAAATAGCACTCGTTAAAATTCCTTTAATAAAAGTAAATTTAAATTTATGGACAGTTCTCAGTTCAGATGCCGAAATGTAAACTACTAAAGACTCTTTCTTTGATTTGAACATCAAAAACATCGATAAAATACAGAATGTTAGTGAACAGAATGATTGTTAATGATCTTAAAAATAAATGTAATAGACAAATATTAATATAATTTATATTGCTAAAAATGTATGTGCAAAATTTTAAAACACGTACCGTAATACTAAATAAATACTACCTTGCGTAACTCCAAAGGGTAATTCACAAGTCTTTTTCTCCAGATACTTCCGCGCGTACCCGGAAACTAAAGAATACTTCAGAATGTTACGGAAACTAAATGAAGACCAATTCAGTGACAACCACCAATTCAAGGCGCATGTAATAAGTCTGATGAGTTCATTGAACTTGGCCATCACTAATTTAAATCAACCGGAAGTGGTAGCCGCCATGATGACCAAGCTCGGGGAATCGCACGGGAGAAGGAAGATTCAAGAAAGGCATTTCCATGTAAGTAATATTTAAAAAATCTTATAATATATTTATACAATGTACTAGCTGTGCCCACGACTCCGTCCACATGATTTTTATAATAAAAGTAGTCAGAATTACTCTTTATAACATCAGCTATCCGCCAGCGAGAGTCCTGTTATTATTTTAAACGAAACAAACTGACAGACAGAAATAATATTATTTATTTATGTAAATATCGTATACAATTCCATACACACCATACACACTTAGTTAGAACCTGTTAATTTTGAATGACAAACAGACACTTAAATTAAATTTTTATGTATATAGAAAAGTATTTTTCTAATAATTGTTGTAAAACAGTCTTTATAATATATATTTTTGTCTCCAGGATCTTAAAAGTGTATTAGTAAAAATGTTCATCGAAGTTCTTAATCTGGACGAGAAAACTTTAGGGTCCTGGGGGAAGGCAGTGGATTTCTGGTACAAGAATATATTCGAAACTTTGTCCTCAGAGTCATAAAGATAGTAATATATTAGTTTGTATTTCTATAAAACATAATCTCTTGACACTAAAAGACTATTTCATATTTTTATATGAAATTATATTTTATAATAATAAAGACATCCAACAGACACTTTGAATGACTTGTTTATAATATATTTATATTATTATTAGACCAGTAATGACATCTTACATTACTTCAACTATACAATTATACATTTCAATTGAATTGTCTTTACGTTATTCTTGTATTTTCCACGTTATTAATGTTATTTTTTGATCTCAAATATTTCATTGTATTTTGAGTGAAAATGGAATACAAAATTGTTATATGTTTTAAGTAACAGAAATACAATTTCTGCAGCTGGTTTCGTCCAGATACGTATAAAATTACAGAAGTAAATCTTTGATACTTCACAGAACATAGATTCGTTGTTAGAAATAAACAAACATACTTATAATATGATGAAATTATGATTATTAAATTATTATACAAGAAAGTTATAATTTTAGTTAATAACTAGCTGTGCCCTCGACTTCGCTCGTACGGAATATGTTTCTTAAACTAAAAGTAGAATACTCTTTGTAACATCAACTATCCGCCAGTAAAAGTCCTATTAAAATTGACCCAGCCGTTTCCGAGATTAGCCGAACCAAACAGACAGATAGACAGACAGAAAAATATTTCAAAAAATGTTTTTTTTATTAACTATCGTATATACTTCAATATGCGTTTAGTGAAAAGCTGTTAATTTGTTACAAACAGACACTTATTTATATGTATAGATACAGTCTTCCAAAGATAGTCAAGTAAGTTAGTTTATTCAATATATGTAGATACTAATAAATATAGACATATCATTAACATAAGAGGTGTAATAACATGTGCTGGAAATAGTTTTATTATTGTTAGTAAAATAAGTTATTTTACCATTGTTGTTTTTTATAATAAATTGTGTAAAACCTTAAGGTATTTTAAATTGAAAGAGATTTTTGAATATGAGTATAAAAAGAGAAAAAAGACTTAAAAATAATATAGTATTCTATTCTTTTATCAATACACATATACTATACTATATACTATAGTATATATACATATACTTATACTACAGTGCAATACAATATATCTATTAAAGTAACTGCAACAGATCAATTTTGTTTAATTTATAGCATTGTTGTGACGACATTAGACTCATCTGTTTAATGTATTTTAAAATACCTAGTTATTTATAAAGTCGTCAAATACATATTAAATTAATACTACACAATTATATAACATTATTGCATTTCAATTGTGATTTTACAAATGAATATTGGGAAATAATAAGAGTTACGATTGCATTGTCGTAGGATTTTTTAAAATATTATTTGTGAATCGAAAAAAATATATAAATATGTTTTGAAATATCCACCATTCAAGTGCTTTTATATGATCACCTCAACTCACCTCCCCTCAAAATACTATATTTTTAGGGCTAAATTATAAATGTATAATTCTCAAATTTTTTCTTAAACTTGTAATATGAAACACATGCGTAGGTATTTTGCCAAATTTCATATTTGTATGACTATTGGAAGTATCCTATCAATTTTGATTCCCTGGAGAATGTCGAAACGTGGCTTTTTATTTTATAAACGGTATTAAATTTTTACATTAATTTAATAATCTTTTTAGCTTTAAGAGGCTGTAGACCTTAGTATATGGTTTTAATTTCCATTCGATATCCACACGTTCCCGAAGGTAATGGTCTAGACAGTTATCTGTACCAATCCACAAACAGACAGATGAACAATAGTGATCGTATAAGAAATCCGCTTTCTTTCTTTATAACGTTTTATGCCTTTTATAGAACCGTAAAAGACATAAGAACAATAGGATAATATCTTAATATTACAAAGCGGTCTTTATAAAACTAATCAGCCTGTGTGTTTGTCATTACATTTTTAATAGTGTTAATTTAAAAGTGACAAGTGATTTAATATTCACAGATATGACTTTGGCAAAATACAATTACCACTAAATAATTGAATTATCAAGTAAGTGTGAATAGATTTGTGTGACCGAGCCACTGTAATGATATTTAAATATAGATAAAGTAAAAAACATTACAAAAATGTGATATACATACATTTTGATGTTTTAATAAAAATAATTTATTTCAAAGTGATTTTTTTGAAAGATATTTTTTTTTATAACTATGTTGTTGCCAGCGACTTCGAGTGCTCTCTAATTTAAATAAACTTATTATTTAATTCTTAATAATGTTTGTTTTGTTTTCGAGAAAATAATCGTGAAAAGAATCAGGCGTGAAATCAATCAGTTTTAATATTGTTCCGTGAAAATTTTATAAATTATCGAGAAAAAAACCTATACGTTGGATGAATAAACTGTAAAATGCCATCCAAATCTGTCCAGTATGTTGAGAGTTATGAGCAAACAAACATAAATAGACAAAATGTTACCAAAATTTTGTTTGGAGTTTTTAATGTACCATGAAACACGAAAAAAAAAAATTATTTCCAAAAAAAACAGTTAATGTACATATTCTGCCTCCTTACTATATAATAATTAGTAGAGAGTGGAAACTGGAAGAAAATTTGTCCGTAATATTTGTTCAAATGTACTTCAAATCTTAGATATCACTTAACCGAATCTTAAAGTGTCTAACAAGTTGAATTTTACAATGACACCACTCGCAAAATTCTATAACTAGAAACTAGTCCTCTCAATAATATATTTATTATTTTCAATGGTATATCCAAACTATTTTCTATCACAAGGACAATTGATCCTCCAGGCATGAAAAAATCTATATTAGATAATAATAGTATTAGGTTCAGTTCCATAAACTCTGCAGTCTCTGTCCTTATATATGTAAAACCATATCGAAACCGTGTTTTAATTAGGTGTTATAAATTAATTTTATCATTTAACCTCAGTACCAACGTGACAAACTGTGATAACAGACGTACTTTTTGTGTTAGCTTCATTTATTTTAAGTGGATTTACAAACGCGATTTAAATCAAATATCCCTTAGTTATATATTTGATTAAGTATTTGTATAGTACGTTTTAAACCTAAAATGATATTGATATTTGAAGCCTCAAATATGTTTTAACAAGTTTGAACAACACTCAAAATATTGGTAACATCCTTCGACTAAGAATAACAGAGACAGAGCTCTCAAAACAAACATATATTGAAAAGAAATACGCAGATATGTAAGTACTAATCATTAATATTAACAGTAATACTACACAATAATATATATAGGTACAAATAACGATTCCTTCAGAGTTATGTCAAATTTAGGTCATAGAATATAATTCTACTGACATAAGTATGACGTTATATAAAGACTGCCATTGTATGTGTATTTTTATTTGAATTTACATTATATTTTTTATTCCATTATATAAAACAAGCTACTTTAATAAATAAAATATAATATAATAACTAGTTTACACTTTATACTTTTGTTTACACTGACAGACAGAAATAAATGGTTACAATTCAGGCAGTTTTCTGGATAAGTGTAATATCTAAAATCAAATTCATGATTGAAAGTAAGATTTATATAAAATATTTTGTTCATAGTCAAATCTACCACAGAACTGGGGATAGAAACTCCGCAGGCTTGTCTTGTTTCTTTATTTTTAGAGCCTGAGTTAAGATCAAAATTACATTTATAATATTGAAATAGCTTGGCAGTACTTCATACCCAGGGTGCATCGTGTTCTAGATATTCTTAAATACTGTAGTACCCGTTAACACAAACATTCCTAAACACGTTATATAAATTAATTAAAGGGTAAAATCTGAACGTTTGAACGTGTACTGAGAGCTATCTATAACACTTATATTCAATAAAAGATAATTCAATATCTCTGATACAAACACACCAACTCGTATTCAATATTCCTTTAATAAGAAAGGTTATGGTAAGTATATTTATAATAACATTGATTTATATATTTATATAGTAATTTAAAGATATTATAAATATATCTGTTTAGTTTTGTTGCATAACAATTTTTTTATTACTACGTATTTACGACAGCAAAGAAAAAATGGAAGTTGGTCTTCAACTATAATACATACTGTCTATCCGTACCCACTACTTCGTTCAGAATGTGTTTTTTAAAATCGAAGTAGCCTAATTTACTCTTTATAACATCAGCTATCCGCCAGTGAGAGCTCTGTTAAAGCCGTTTCAGAGATTAAGCGAAACAAACGGACAGACAGACAGACAAACATTTGTTTTTTTTTTATGTAAGTACCGTATATACTTTCATATGCATTTAGTGAAAAGCTATTAATTCGGAATTACAAACACTTCAATTATATTTGTATGTATAGATAAGTTATTCTAGTTGTGATAGACACGAGGTTTGATGATTTTTTAATATTCAATAACAAATTTTTTCGTGGAACAAAAAACATTCACACGAGACCGACGAATTCGTTAATTGTAAACATTTTATTTGTATTACATTTTTTGTGAATTGATTAGAACTTGTTGATTGTATTTGAGTAACATTCAACTGTTATTATTTTTTACATTTAGTTTTTGACGTTATTATTTGACATTTACATATTCATGCCTGTTTCTTTACTGACTAGAAATACACAATTCCAACTCTGATCTTCATTGCTCAGGGTAAATTGACACCCTCAAATAGTAGGGACCAAGATATAAGTTAATACATTAATAAGTTGAGCTGAATTCTTTGAACTTATTACTACAATATATGATTATATGATTACGATACCTTCTTATCTATAACATTGTTTACTCACACTGCTATAAGACAAACATACTGCTCCATTGGATGTAATAGGTCCCTGTGAAAAACTATATTTGAGACCTTCATATGTAATGTAGGGTTTAAATCCTAAATATTTTATTCTACTATTAAGTAGCCTTATTTTTCCAATATGGCTGGGATTAACGAGGATCAACAATGCACGTTGGATGCTAACTATCTAACTTATTAAAACATTATCCTAAGATTCATAATGATTCCTTCCGCAGATGAGAATGATATTTTGATCAACACAGGCTAAGAAAGTGGTACAGTCAATTGCTATTATAGAAAGTTTTCTTGCTATTTTTACGACCATAATAGTACTAATAACAGAAATACAAATAAAAAAGACAGACATTTGTAAACAAAAAATATATCATAATTGCTATTATTATTTGATTTGTGTTTGTATTTTTTACTTTTCTGTTGTACAAATGTTTTTATAGTACTTTATAAAGACGAGTGAAGTTTTAAATAACAAACTACAGGGTGGGCCATGAATTAGTTAACATTTGAAAAAATCGTATAAAAAAAACCATTTAACATATTTTAGAAATAGTTTATTTACGAGAAAGCTAATTAGTTGTAATTTATTTTTTAAAAATTTCTCTGTTTTTTACAAATCTAAATGTTTCGTTTTTTGCACTCATCTAAGCGAGTCCTGAAGTTTTCGAATACTCTTCTGCAAAGAGACCGCGAGATCGCCGACATCTCTTCGATGATTTTTTCTTTAAGTTGACGGAGTGTATTCGGTTTATCAATGTAGACACGACTCTTTAAATAACCCCATAAAAGAAGTCTGCTGGGGATAGATCTGGACTTCTGGGCGGCCATGGGATGTCACCTCGTCTGGAAATCAGCTTTTCCGGAAACATTTCTTTGACCACCGGCAAGGACTCGTTCGATGTGTGACACGTGGCTCCATCTTGTTGAAACCATGTGTTACGATTATAGCCAGCAAATTCCAGTAGCATCGGTGCTAAAAACTCCCGTAACATTTTTAACGTAACGTAACACATACTCGGCAGAATTAACAGTAACTGAACGGCCTCGAGAATCTTCAAAAAAGTAAGGTCCGATGATTTCTTTTGCTGAAATTGCAGCCCATACAGTTACAGACGGAAATTTCTCAACGTTTTTTTTAAAGGACAAATATATTTAGAACATGAATTACTTATCAATATATCTTGGTCTTAAATAATGATCATTTATTGATCGTGATGGTTGGATTATTATTGTTTGTATGCTACTACATTTTTTGGTCTGAACTAAATATTACTTGTAATTAACTATAATATATTATGTGCAGGTAAAATGGGAGGGTTCATAAGTCACTTATGGTGGGGAGGAGATCCGGATATTGTGAACGATTTTTCTGGATTATCCCGTCGAGATGTGTACGTGGTACAGAAAACATGGGCGCTAGTGTACACCAATGTTGTGAAGATTGGTATGGAGCTCTTCAAAAGGTAGGTATTCAGTTACAGACATTGTATGTATGTCAGGCAACGGTCACTGACGTGATCTCATTCTGATATTACTCTCAATTTTCAAACTATAAAACCTCGTAAGTGATACACAATATGATCCTGATTGAATTATTTATACAGAACGACCTTGAGTCCAATAAAGAGTTTGCTAAAATAATAGACTCTTGCCAACGAGTTTTTACTATTTGAAATATGACCGTTATTTTTAAAATAGTTATTAAGTTATTAAGTATTAATAATTTTAAGTATTTTATAAACTTTAGTTATCAGATATTCCTGATTAACTTATTTTTTTTTAAACGTTTAAATTCTTGGCAGAACATCAAATGGCTTAAAAAATATGTTATTATTTTAAAAGTTCTAAGAAACTTTTCTTTTATCAGATTATTCCGCGCGTGTCCAGAAACAAAATTGTTTTTTAAAATGATCCGAGACGTCCCAGAAGAGGATTTTGGTAAAAGTCATCTGTTCACAGCCCATGTCATAAACTTAATGTCCTCTTTGAACCTCGCCATCACAAATTTGAACCAACCAGAAGTGTCCGCTGCCTTGATGAACAAACTCGGAGAATCACATGGCAAGAGGAAGATACAAGAAAAACATTTCCTAGTTAGTAATATTTTAATGATCTACATATATAATATAATTTTAAAGAAACTGACTGTCACTCAAATACTAAAGAATCAAATTGGATTTAAAGTGCTTTTCCAAACTTGTAATTAAAATTGCTCATATAAAATCTTTTGTTCGGCAACTTTGGACCAAATTAATAATTTTAATGACCTGACGCTATCTGAACTGAAAGCATTTTTGATATTCTTAATTTCAGTTATATTTTGTCACCAGGTCCTGAAAGGTGTAATGCTGTCAATGCTGCAAGAACTTCTGAAGCTTGATGAGACGACGCTGAACTCCTGGTGCAAGACTGTTGATTTTTTATATAAACATATTTTTGAAACTTTACTAATTATTTGATGTTCGTCACTAAATTATAATATATAATATAGCAGGGTTAACTTGCCTTATAAAAGCAATTATTACTTAATGGCATTTGCTATTTAATTAATGAAGATTTTTATACTAATTTAATTTATTTGCAAACAAAAAAATTATGTATAGAATATAATTACAGAAGAGATTTGTCACTCTTCAAGACATAAAGTCGTTGTTAGAAAAAAGAAACCATAATACAAGAGAGATGTATTATAATTTTATTTATATCGCAGTCTTCCAAATATAGTTAAGTAATTATCTGTTAGTTTATTCATATATAATATAGACATATCATTAACATATGAGGTGTAATAACATGTTCTGTAAATAGTTTTATTATTGTTATTAAAATAAGTTATTTTACCATTGTTATTTTTATAATAAATTATGTTTATAATAATTGTGTTTTGATTTACAAACCATATAATAACATTATAATTTGTGTTTGAATTCTTCTTTCAGTGCATACAAGTGTCAATCATATAACAATAATTTAATACACTTTTTGTACAAATTAACTCTAAACATCTGTGGTCGATTAAACTTTTTAACATGCTTGGCACGGCTTTTTAACTCCTGACTGAGATTTTCAGAATCGATAATATCCAAATCACCTCAATATCAGCTGAGAAATGTTGTAATTTTAAAAGAAATATTTTGTGCTAATAACTATACTAACTCTTATCGCTTATATAAGTTCCTTTATTTTATTAATGATATCAAATATAATAAATATATTAAACTTATACCACAATATTTTACAAAATGATTTTTATTCGTATAATTCCCAAAGCCTTAAGAGTAACATAACAAGTCATTTGGGATTACACAAATATACTCTTACAAGCCTTTGCACACTACTCCATCTTTTATCTTATGGACAGAAAGATAAGCTTTACTAGAGTTTTACAATAATTCAATAACACAGCATTCATTAACTTTATAAGATATAAAAGGCACGAAATAAAAAACTTAAGCCAAATACATTTCATTTGTATTGAAAAGTAACAAAATCTATTAATAAAAAAATCTAAAATTCATTTTGAACTTGTAATAAATAATGATCTAAAAAACTATGACATTATTGTATTGTTATACTAATACTAAAAACAATTTACAACTGTTTTGATTTGCTTTTCTTCACATACTGTCTCTCATTTACGTCTGCAGTAAGATTTACATTTAATTGATAACTTATCAACTGATTTAAGGTCAAAGGTCACTTGGAGAGATCATCGTGATACTTCTGCGAAATACACATCTGGTTTTAAGTCTAACTGATTTGTAAATTTCTCAACAATCTTAATTTTAAATTTCCAAATACTATTTAATGTAATAATGTATCTATTAAGAATATTATAGCTTAGGGTGAAAAGTACTTTAATATACCCGATTTGAATAGTATTAATTTAATTAAATTAAATTTAAAGAAATTATTGAACACGAATGAAACGATTTAATGAAATTTAATGAATTTAACACAAACGAATGAGATAAAAGAATGAATAAAAACAAATTGAAATAGTTTTTTTTAACGACATTTCAATTAAAATCTGTTTTAAATACGCATTTTATTGATATCAAGAGCAATGTAAATATTTAAGTCTCAGTAGTGACGTGACGAACTGTGACAACACACGTGCGTGTTTTGTTGATTTTCGTGTTCTTGGATTGCTCTTTGAACTTAACGGTAAGACAATGTTAAGTATTAAAAAATAACTTATCAACAGAAAAATCGTATGAAAAAATCTTATATATAATGTAAATATGAAATTAAATTACTTATAGCGATATTGTGTTTAAAGAACATAATTTTTATATATAAGATAGCTCTTCCACTAGCTCTAGGATAGTTATCCTATTTGAGAGTTCTCAAATATACCACATATCAAATATCTAAAAGCAATATAATCATTGATATCGATAGGCCTGATTTCAATGTATAGCCTGTCTGATCCACTTACCCTAAATACAGTGAAGTAATCAAATATTTACAAACCGGACGACTTCAAGTGTTCACTTTCAATTGGCTGTGCTTAAGCCTTAAATCACAAAATGTAATTTGAATTTTAAGTCAGTATTATAAAATTTTGAAATATAACTGCACATTTTAATAAATAGTTTTTTCTTTAATTCACTATTAGGGGTTGTTTAAGAAAAAAACACAAAAAATCGTTATAAAGGTTTATTATACTATCTTTAGATAGAATAAGCTGTATTATGTTTCTTAAATATGTGATAAAAAAAACATAAAAAACACCGCATCAATAGGAAGAAACACGTTAACAAAACCGCTTTACTATTTTGATTTTTTTAAAAATTTGTTTTAATGTATTTATTTACAACTTTTCCTCATTTATGTATCAAATGTAAGGACTATTAATACCATACTAATATAATAAGTCCTGTAAAGACACTCCAACTTGTAATAAGTCTACGAGTGTTCAGGCACACTCTGAGAAGAACCACACAACAAACTCAGCTGATTACTTTATTGTGATCAATTTTGCACAAAGGTAAATATTTTGTGTACAATTTAAGAAACAAAATGTATTAAAAATATTGTAATTCTTTGTAATGAATGTATTTCCTTATAATGAATCTAATTGGAGATGATAAAAAAGTGTGTTAAAAATAATACGAATGCAAAAATATGTGACAGATAACCTTGTGATTAATGGAACTGCGCAAATATTTATGTATTTCCGACTATGTACATAACATTTCTCTTTAAGAACCGATATCAGATAAAATATAAACATATTCTTCCATTATTTACTGTTTAATTGAATTATAAAAACTATAATTGAATAACCTAAGCAAGTTTTAGTAATTTTAACTGTATTCTTTGATATATCTTTTATATATTTAAATAAGATATATTTTTTGCAGTATTTGTATCTCTTACAAAAGATAAGATATATTTAAATTACATTTAATACACACAACCAAATATCATATTAATGTCTCGTTACAAATTGAATATTCTAACTGAAAATTAACATGCCAAATTGATTTGTGAATAAAAGACACTTTATTTTCTTATCATTGATAATCGTCAATCGGATTTTTTTTGTCTACGTAGTATGTATAAGATTATTGTTTCTTAACCGGGTAAACTGATTAGCAATTAATTATATTTTAATTAGAAAATCTTTATATATAAACTAAGTAATTTCCACTTCGCTGATAAAACATTACTTGTGATATCTTTTGCGGTTCATAGTATTAAGAGTTTGGGATTTTATTTGTTTATTTCTTTTTTTTTTGGCTACGATTTTTTTCGACTCCAATTTTAGCAGCTTAATTCCTAAAACCATTGTAATATTTAAATATTAGATTATAGAATATTTAAATTCAATCCACCAGTTTTTAAGATTATTCTCTCTATAATATAAGTATAGTAAAGTGATTAAATGTTGATATTCTTGTGCAACACATAATGCAGTATGAATTTCTATTCATAAATAATGATAATCTCCTGATAACAAGGTCATATGTCACTAAGTAAAGCAGCAGCTAATATGATAATTGTTATTTAATCAACCACATTCAAGACACACAGACATCTTATCCGTAAGTTTTATATTTGATAATTTAATGTTATAGTAAAGTAACTGTTTGCTATCTTTTGTTAATATTCATCTATTTTATTAATGTTATATAATAGTAAAAATGTTATTATCTTTTGTTTTATATTTTGCAAAATATAATTTAGATTAAATTAAATTTCGATATTATTACTAAATAACAATGATCTGTGTAACTTTATGGACATATACGCACTCAGTTCAAAATATTTTTTATTAACTTTTGAAAAACATTTGAATTTTCCAAGAAGATATTTACAATACAATTAATTAGAAGAGATGTTTATAATTTTACCGTTATCAAATATGATTAATATTTCATATATAAAATATGTTAACAAATATACAATCGATTGATTGATTGATTGATTGATTTGAGTGATTACGATGGATCTAGTTGCTTTTTTGACTAAATATTGACGTTTGTGAAACATTGATCACAATAAAGAAATAACCACCGAGTTTGTTGTGTGGTTCTCAGAGCAGAGCGTTTAAACACTCGTAGACTTAATATAAGATGGAGTGTCTTTACAGGACTTATTTAGATAAGTATGTTATCAATAGTCTTGACACTCACATTTGATACACAAGTGATCACGTGTATTGATGCATAGTGTAAAATATATATATAAATAAAATTAAATAAATAGCAATGAATATTTACTTTATTGTTCATTGTAGGTCACAATGGGGGGTTTGTTCAGTCAGTTTCTGTGGGGAGGGGATCCGGATGCTGTGAATCCAGTGTCAGGATTATCTCGCCGAGATGTGTACGCGATACAGAAGTCCTGGGCGCCAGTATATGCCAACGCAGTGGCTACTGGCACCGAACTCTTGAAAAGGTAAATTAAGCAATTCGGACTTGATACAAGTTTCAATTCTAGATGATTTAATAAGAAATAATTTAAATAATTTAATATATAATAATAAGTTTTTATAATTGAATTTTCCTACCAAAAATTTATTTAAATCTGTCTCTTTAGAAGCTTTTATGGAACAAATAGACACAAATAAGAGGTTTCAAATCAATATTAACACTTCTATTTGTCGAGTTCAATAACTAGAAGAGGCTCAATTGAGCATACAATACCAATGAAGCACTTGATAGAATCATATTATGGTCTTAATTGAACAATAATATTGAATCATTGAACATTGATAATTGACGAAGATTTTATGTATATCTTATATTATCTTTATGTTATTTATATTATCTTTATATATTACGTCTTTCGAACATATATGTAATAATAATGTCATAGTAATAATTTATTTAATATAGAAACAATATGAGAATTTAAGTTCTTATGTCTGTTAACTATTTACTAGTTAACTGATCGTACATAAAAACCTCCAATTGATTACATAATATAAGTAAATATAGTAATATATTAATAGTTTTAACGGTAATCAATAGTACCTATATATGTTTTAATGTAAGAGTCAGAGGCTAACCTTACGACTGCACATACATCCATATTGAGCTCGACCAGGGTATAACGTCTCAATGGTTTGGATGGATGATAGAGTACTTAGAAATACAATCCATTTCTCTTTTCTCTCCTTTTTTGCTCCTTATTTTAAAAGGAGACAGGGCCGGATTTAGGTGAGGGCAGGTGGGGCTACCACAACAAAGATGAAAATGATATCAACATTTTTACATGTCAGCAACTATTACGTTTTTCTTCACAAACATTTTTTTGCACTTTTATTAAAAATACTTAAACTAACATAATAACATTGTTCAGAAAGCTTTAATTGCAAGTGTCCATTTAGGAGTTATAGGAAAATAACTAAAAAAATTATAAATACATACTTTTATTTAAAAAATAATAATTAGAGGGCATTCCTTTGTTGTCCCTCCGGATAAATATGGATGAACTGCGCGACGACGATCTAATAAAAAATGATAGGATGATGACATAGACATAGTAATAGTACTTCGAATTGGGATAAGGGATGGAGGGGTCAATACCCCTCAAATTGAAATGTACGAATTAATTGTTAAAATCATAATAACTATAAGGGACCTAATGTGTGTAACCTAATAAAGCTTCACAAGGTATGTTAGACCTTCCTTTTCTTAGTATTAAATCTAAAATCAAAAGTGTATTTTTTAATAAATCTTATTATAACATTCAACAGTTTTAGAGGATCGAAGTGTATGGAACTTAAGTTGTTGACTCATTAGCAGGGTTGATATTATAATGTACATCGTATTAGATTTTAAAATTTCTTTTAAAAAGCGACTGGTAAGTTTCTGGCCGGCTATTCTCAGCAGAGCAGCCGTCGGTGGTCGCTCACTCACGAACTGACTACACTGACCTTTTTATTATAATAATTGACGATTCAAAAGTGCGTGTAAATGCCTTCTTGAATAAAGATATTTTAAATTTGAATTTGTTCAAATATGTGTCAATAACATTAAATTAAAATGTTACTCGTTAAAATTCCTTTATTCAAAAACATTACCTCGTAAAACTTATGGACAGTTCTTTTAACCAGATGCCGAAGTGTAAATTACTAACTCTTTCTTTGATTTAAACATCAAAAACATCGATAAAATACAGAATGGTAGTGAAATGAATGATGATCTTTGTTATTTAAATTCAATATTATGGTTATATACATATACGTCTTGGTTGGTAAATATACATTTACAAACACGCGTTCCACTAACTGAGGCGTACTTATTTATAGTGGAAGAGATAAGATTATTAAACGATAAATAAATATGATATACCAATATTAATATCCAGATACTTCCGCGCGTACCCGGAAACTAAAGAATACTTCAGAATGTTACGGAAACTAAATGAAGACCAATTCAGTGATAACCACCAATTCAAGGCGCATGTAATAAGTCTGATGAGTTCATTGAACTTGGCCATCACAAATTTAAATCAACCGGAAGTGGTAGCCGCCATGATGACCAAGCTCGGGGAATCGCACGGGAGAAGGAAGATTCAAGAAAGGCATTTCCACGTAAGTAATATTTAAAAAATCTTATAATATTTATATTAGCTTTGCCCACGACTTCCTTTACGCGAACTATGATTTTTAAAATAAATGTTGACATCAAAAGTTTATTATAGTTGTGACAAATATTTAAAGGATAATTTGAATAATACTGACATACAAATAACTTAATGACACATGTGTTTTAAATTTATTATTATGATTTTGGTATTTTACTTTTTGTTGTTTTTTTACATCATAGTTTATTTATAATGATTTGAATATTTTATTTGATTTTGCTATTTACATATTATTAAAGAATGCTAATTAGTGAAGTAATGTATAAATTAAATTTTTGACGACTGATTTGAGATGCTCTAACCGGAAAATTTATTTTGAATTACAAACAGACACTACAATTTTATTTATATTTATATAATATAGTATTTTTCTAATAATTGGTGTAAAACAGTCTTTATAATATTAATATTTTTGTCTCCAGGATCTTAAAAGTGTATTAGTAAAAATGTTCATCGAAGTTCTTAATCTGGACGAGAATACTTTAAGGTCCTGGGGGAAGGCAGTGGATTTCTGGTACAAGAATATATTCGAAACTTTGATCTCAGAGTCATAAAGTTAGTAATATATTAGTTTGTATTTCTATCAAACTAAATCTCTTGACACTAAAAGACTATTTCATATATTTATATGAAATCATATTTGATAATAATAAAGACATCCAATAGACACTTAATGACTTGTTTATAATATATTAATATTATTATTAGACCAGTAATGGCATCTTACATTACTTTAACTATACAATTATACATTAAAATTGGATTGTATTTACTTGATTCTTGTGTTTAGTTTCAGTTATTAATGTTATTTTTTGAGCTCAAATATTTCATTGTATTTTAGTGAAAATTTATTACAAAATTGTTATATGTAAGAGAAATACAATTTCTGGTAGTGGTTTCGTCCGGATATGTATAAAATTACAGAAGTAAATATTTTATACTTCCCAAAACAGATTCGTTGTTAGAAATAAACATACTTATAATATTAATTATGATTATTAAATTATTATACAAGAAAATTATAATTTTAATTTTTAACTAGCTGTGCCTTCGGCTTTGTTCGCACGGAATATGTCTCTTAAACTAAAAGTAGAATAAGATACTCTTGGTAACATCAGCTATCCGCCAGTAAAAGTCCTATTAAAATAGGTCCAGCCGTTGTAAAGATTAGACGGAACAAACAGATAGACAGACAGAAAAATATTTCAATAATATTTTTTTTATTAACTATCGTATTTACTTTCACATGCGTATACTGAAAACCTGTTAATTTGTTACAAACAGACACTTATGTATATGTATAGATACAGTCTTCCAAAGATAGTCAAGTAAGTTAGTTTATTCAATATATGTAGATACTAATAAATATAGACATATCATTAACATATGAGGTGTAATAACATGTGATTGAAATAGTTTTATTATTGTTATTAAAATAAGTTATTTTACCATTGTTGTTTTTATAATAAATTATGTTTATAATAATTGTGTTTTGATTTACAAACCTTATAATAACATTAAAATGTGTGTCCAAATTAGTCTTTCCGTACATACAAGTGTCAATCATATAATAATAATTTACTATACTTTTTTGGACAAATTAACTCTAAACGGCATCTGTGATTGATTATTTCTTTAATTTACCAATTAATAGCAAATAATTTAGTCAAATAGATCTTTACTGACATTTAAAATATTTTAAGGTACGTTAAATTGAACGAGCTTTTGGTATATGAGTATAAAAAGAGAAAAAAGACTTAAAAATAATATAGTATTCTATTCTTTTATCAATACACTATATACTATACTATATACATATACTTATACTATAGTGCAATACAATATATCTATTAAAGTAACTGCAACAGATCAATTTTATTTCATCTATAGCGTTGTTGACGACATTGGACTCATCTGTTTAATGTATTTTAAAATACCTGGTTATTTATAAAGTCGTCAAATACATATTAAATTAATACTACACAATTATATAACATTATTGCATTTGAATTGTGATTTTTCAAATTAATATTGGAATGTAATAAGAATTATACTATTGCATTGTCATAGGATACTTTCCGTTATAATTTGTGAATCGTAAGTAATAAAGTATATTAAGATATATCCACATTTAAGCTCTTTTATATGATACCTCATTTAAAACGCCCCTCAACTCACCTCCCCTCAAAATAGCTTAACTTTTTTATTTCGAACTCTTTAAAACTATATTTTTAGGACCTAATTATAAATGTATAATTCTTAAACTTGTACTATGAAACACATGCGTAGGTGTTTTGCCAAATTTCATATTTGTATGACTATTGGAAGTATCCTACCAATTTTGATTCCCTGGAGAATGTCGAAACGTGGCTTTTTATTTTATAAACGGTATTAAATTTTTACATTAATTTAATAATCTTTTTAGCTTTAAGAGGCTGTAGACCTTAGTATATGGTTTTAATTTCCATTCGATATCCACACGTTCCCGAAGGTAATGGTCTTGACAGATAAACCGATCGACAAACAGACAGATGAACAATAAAGTGATCTTATAAGAACTCCGCTTTCTTTCTTTATAACGTTTTATGCCTTTTATAGAACCGTAAAAGGCTTAAGAACAATAAGATAATATCTTAAGACATCCTATATGTCCTCGAAAAGAAGTCTTATGAAGGAATAACTACAAACAATTCTTTAAGATAATTTTTTATCTTTATTTATCTTTGGGTGTTTAAGATCCCAAAGGTCAGAACAGGACGTGAAAATAAACCGGTCTTTATAAAACTAATCAGCCTGTGTGTTTGTCATTACACTTTTAATAGTGTTAATATAAGTGATAAGTGATTTCATATTCACAGATATGACTTTGGAAAGAGACAATTACCACTAAATAATTGAGTTATCAAGTAAGTGTGAATAGATTTGTGTGACCGAGTCACTGTAATGATATTTAAATGTAGATGAAGTAATGAACATATAAAGATTATAAATATACATTTTGTTATTTTAATAAAAATAATTTATTTCAAAGTAATTTTTTTGAAAGATATTTTTTTTTATAACTATGTTGTTGCCGGCGACTTCGAGTGCTCTCTAATTTTAATAAACTTATTATTTAATTCTTAATAATGATTGTTTTGTTTTCGAGAAAATAATCGTGAAAAGAATCAGGCGTGAAATCAATCAGTTTTAATATTGTTCCGTGAAAATTTAATAATTTACCGATAAAGAATAATCTATACGTTGGATGAATAAACTATAAAATGCCATCCAAATTTTTCCAGTATGTTCAGAGTAATGAGCAAACAAACAGACAAATAGATAAAATGTTACCAATATATCGATTGGAGTTTTTAGTGTACCGTGAAACATGAAAACATTATTTATTTCCAAAAAAAAAACACATACAGATTTTTACTCGGTAAAACTAGATCGATTTTTTCGATAATATTTGTTCTAATTTACCTAAAATCTTAGAGGTCACTGAACTGACTCTTACAGTGTCCAACAGGTTAAATATTACATAATACCTCTCGCAAAATTCCATAACTGAAAACTAATCCTCTTAACAGAATTATTCCTTTTTTCAATGGTATGTGCAAACTATTTTCCATCAGAGGGACAATTGGTCCAAACAAACGTGAAAAAAATCTTAATTAGATCCTTTAACAATCATAGCATACTCAGCTTCAAAGAACTCTACAGTCTCTGTCTTTATATATATAATACCTGTCTTTATATATATTTTTATTTAGTTATTATAAATTTATTTTATCATTTAACCTCAGTAGCAACGTGACAAACTGTAATAGCAGACGTTTGTAAGATACTTTGTGTTCGCTTCATTTATATTAAGTGGAATTACAAACGCGATTTAAATCAAATATCCCTTAGTTATATATTTGATTAAGTATTTGTGTAGTACGTTTTAAACCTAAAACGATATTGATATTTGAAGCCTCAAATATGTTTTAACAAGTTTGAACAACACTCAAGATATTGTGTAACATCCTTCGACTAAGAATAACAGAGACAGAGCTCTCAAAACAAATAAATATTGGAAAGAAATACGCAAATATGTAAGTATTAATCAGTAATATTAATACGAAACATTAATATATAAAGATACAAATAACGATTCCGTCAGAGTTATGTCAAATTTAGGTCATAGAATATAATTCTACTGACATAAGTATGACGTTTTATAAAGACTACCATTGTATATGTATTGTTATTTGAATTAACGTTATATTTTTTATTCCATTATATAAAAACAAGCAACTTTAATAATTAAAATATAATATAATAACTTGTTTACACTTTATTATACTAAAAGACAAAAATAAATGGTTACAATACAGGCAGTTTTCTGGATAAGTGTAATATCTAAAATTAAAGTCTTTATTGAAAGTAAGATTTATATAAAATATTTTGTTCATAGTCAAAGTTACCACCGAGCCGGGGACAGAAATTCTGCGGGCTTGTCTTGTTTCTTTATTTTTTTCCCATACTTAAGACCTAAGTTACATTTATAATATATCTTGAAGTAATCTGACAGCACTTCATACCTAGGGTGCACCATGTTCTAGATATTCTTAAATACTGTAGTATCCGTTAACACAAACATTCCTAAACACGTTATATAAATTTATTAAAGGGTAAAATCTGAACGTTTGAACGTGCACTGGGAGCTATCTATAACACTTATAACGTTATCAATAAAAGATAATTCAATATCTCTGATACAAACACACCAACTCGTATTCAATATTCCTTTAATAAGAACGGTTATGGTGAGTATATTTATAGTAACATTGATTTATATATTTATATAGTAATTTCAACATATTATAAATATATCTGTTTGATTTTTGTTGTATAACAACTTTTCTATTACTACGTATTTACTATAGATATTTACGATATATATTTACGATAGATATTACGATATCTATGCCCACGACTTTGTTCGCTAGGAATATATTTTTAAAATAAAAGTAAATAATTTACTCTTTATAACATCAGCTATCTGCCAGTGAAAGTTCTGTTGAAATCGGTCCAGCCGTGGCAGAGTTTAGCTGGATAAACAGACAAACAAACAAAAATTTTTTTTATGAAAGTACCGTATATACTTTGATAAGCATTTAGTAAAAAGCTATTAATTCGGAATTACAAACAGACACTTCAATTATATTTATATGTATAGATTAGTTATATTAGTTGTGATAGACACGAGGTTTGATGATTTTTTAATATTCAATAACAATTTTTTGTGGAACAAAAAACATCAACAAGACCGATGTATTCGTTAATTGTAAACATTTTATTTGTATTACAGTTTTTGTGAATTGATTAAAACTTGTTGTTTGTATTTGAGTAACATTCAACTGTTATTATTATTTAGTTATTTTTCAATTCAAAATGCCACAATGCAAAAGGCGGACTGTAAACAAGACCATATCATAATTATTATTATTTTAACTAGTGTATTTTTGACTATTTTGTTTTATAAATTACTTGCTTTTAGTAACGCTTTGTAACTCTCAAGTATCACTGTTGTTGTCTGTTTGTTAATAACAAAAGGTATCATATTTATTAAGATATTTAGTGGTATTATACATACATATATATATATATATATATATATATATATATATATGACGCAAAAGACGTAACTATGTAATATACATATTACGTCTTTTGTGACGTATTCCTATCGCAACGGATTTTAACTTTTTGCATTTCGCCAAGTTTTTAACCTGTAGGAGTTATACAAAACTATGGAAACGGTTACCATAGCAACGGCTACCATACCAATGTTTACCATAGCACAGTTACCATGACAACACTAACCCTTACAATGCAAACTATGACAACGGTTACCATGGCAACCAGAGATGTGGTTGGGGGGGTGCAAAAAGTTGAAATTAAAAAATTAAAAATTGTCACAAATAAGAAATTAAGGCCGTAAAAATATAAATAATTGATTACGAAATTCAATTTGATACATTTGAAGAATAAATAAATATTAAAAAAAAAATTAAAACTTGTCCTTAGTCATAAGCTAGCAATTTTTTTTTATTTTTTCGTGTTGTATTCCTACTGGAGATCCCGCCACATTACATAACGGGAACACATTCCAATACTTATAGGTCATGTGGAAATCTGTGTATTCAGTGACTGGCATTACATTTCTCTATTTAAAATTAAAAAAACATTACACTAAACATAAACAAAACAAGAAGTCTAAGTTCACATCCAAATCTAGTGTGCCCAGCGAAGCGGGCGAGAATCAGCTAGTACAGATATAAATAAACAATGCTTAACAATAGTAAATTATATTAAATACAGATTTAAACGGAGGTTTGCGTGTACCGTCGGAAATTTCTCACCGATTTTTCATTTAGATTATGTTTTTATTATCAATAGATTGGCAGATATATTTTGGCCTTAAACGAGCAGTTGCTGTTATCAAAACAATAATGAGGATAAATACTATATTCTTTAGTCTGAAGTAAATATCACTTATAATTAACTATGTAATATTATGTGCAGGTAAAATGGGAGGCTTCATAAGTTACTTATGGTGGGGAGGAGACCCGGATATTGTGAACGATTTTTCTGGTTTATCCCGTCGAGATGTGTACGTGGTACAGAAAACATGGGCGATAGTGTACACCAATGTTGTGGAGATTGGTATGGAGCTCTTCAAAAGGTAGGTATTCAGTTACAGACATTGTATGTATGTCAGGCAACGGTCACTGATGTGATCTCATTGTGATATTACTCTCAATTGTCAAACTATAAAACCTCGTAAGTGATACACAATATGATCCTGATTGAATTATTTATACAGAACGACCTTGAGTCCAATAAAGAGTTTGCTAAAATAATAAACTCTTGCCAATTAGTTTTGCCAATTTGAAATATGATATTCATTTTTTAAATAGTTAAATAGATTTTTTAAAGACTTCAGTTATCAGATACTTCTAATTAACTTATTTTTATTCAAACATTTAAATTCACATTTAAATTAAATTTAAACATTTAAATTTAATTCATCAAGTTGCTTAAAAATATGTTATTATTTTAAAAGTTCTCAGAAACTTTTCTTTTATCAGATTATTCCGCGCGTGTCCAGAAACAAAATTGTTTTTTAAAATGATACGAGACGTTCCAGAAGAGGATTTTGGTAAAAGTCATCTGTTCACAGCTCATGTGATAAACTTAATGTCCTCTTTGAACCTCGCCATCACAAATTTGAACCAACCAGAAGTGTCCGCTGCCTTGATGAACAAACTCGGAGAATCACATGGCAAGAGGAAGATACAAGAAAAACATTTTATAGTCAGTATAAAAAGAAACTGACTCTCACTCCAATACTTAAGAATCAAATTAGATTTGAAGTGTTTTTCCAAAGTTGTAATTAAATCCCTCATATAAAAACCACATTTTATTGTTGATGTGATAAAAATAATTTTTGTTCTGACGACTTTAGACCAAATTAATAATGTTAATGACCTGGGTTATTTGAACTGAAAGCTCGTTTGATATACCTAATTTCAGTTATGTTTTGGTCACCAGGTCCTGAAAGGTGTAATGCTGTCAATGCTGGAAGAACTTCTGAAGCTTGATGAGACGACACTAAACTCCTGGTGCAAGACTGTTGACTTCTTATTCAAACATATTTTTGAAACTTTACTTATTAATTAATGTAATGTTGTTACGAAGACCAAATGTCGTAAAAGGGAACTTAAACATTTCAAAAGATGTGGCTGTCTTTGCTATAGCCTCTTTGCTGACAGGGATTTGGTTGTAACCCTTTACCAGGTCACTTATCGAGAATACTTTACATGCTGCTAGGCTGTGGGAAAAATTTTGGATATGGCGGATTGGGCACCTATCCAGAATGGTTCGAGAATTGAGCATCCTGTAGTCTCCACATGGTCGCCATCCGTTGTCACCTTTGGGAGCTAAATGTAAAGGTGAAGGCCACGGTGAACCAGAAGGTCGGGCTGTGCCACACTTCAGCATGTCAGCAAACTCGGCCTTGGAAATCTTTAACTTGTTAGGGGCTAGGTGCCTAGGTGAACAAGCTACAGTGGGTACGTTTTGATGCGGTGTACGGTATTATGACTTTAGGATTTTCGGGAAGTCACGAAGAATGTGATGGAAATTAGACTCACTAGAAGCAACTTTCACAGGAAATATTGTTTTATTTTTAACACGCAAGACCAGGGACGAAAGGCTAGTAGTATCATCGAGAAGACGTTGATTACGGCAATCAACAATTAGGTTATAATACGCTAAAAAATCTATTACGATTACAGCCTTAGTAACATCCGCGACAATAAATCGCCCGGAAAAGTCACGGCGTAAGCCTAAGGTTAAAAAAAATCAATTAACCGAACGTGCTAATGTTACTACTGTTTGCTGCGCACAGTTAATCGTTGGTCTTCTGTTGGCGTTCTTTGAGTGCTGACCGTGGGACAACGCAGAGGTCGCTACCAGTGTCGACGAGGAATTGCATCTTCGCACATCGATCAGTGATGAACAAGCGACCGGAATCTTGGCAATCAGCGGTTGCTACCACAGATTGCCGGCTGCGTTTCCCAAAGCGAAGTTGCATGGCTTCACGCACCTCTTTGCCTAGTACTGGAACTTGGAGCGATCGCCTGGGGCTGGAAGCGCAAACTACTGCTTGATTTAAGCCGGGCCCGGAATTGCTGATTCATTTGAACCGATAACGTCTGCACCTGTTTAGTCAGCGTGGCAAGCCATTGCTGGTGTTAAACTGCCCGGGGTACTATCGTAGTCGCTGCGATCTGTGGTGTGGGAGACGACGTGGTGTATTCGGTCAGCCAGGTCCACCAACACTTCCAAGGTCGACGTCGCCTATTGCGTCGCGATTATATTCTGCGTGTTGGTGGGGAGTCACCTGAACCATACTGTGCGCAGAAAGTCGTCTGGGATCTACGGTCGGGCAAAGTGCTGAAGGTGGTGAAGAATCTGTGACGGCTTTCTATCACCGAGCTCTTTGCGCATCAACAGCTCTAGCACTATCTTCTCCCTTAATGCCGACAGTCACTTTATAAGATCGGATTTCAGCTTATCAAATTTGGCCGTGGTTGGTGACTGGATGATTATGTCCTCCACTTCGATTTCATATTGCGGATCCAGCTGGCTGGTGACATAATAAAATGTTATCGAGTCGGTAGCTATATTTGAAATCGCAAACTGAACTTCTAATTGGGCGAACCAAATCGCCGGTTTTTCTAATAGTAATAATAATAATAATAGTGGTAATTCAAAAAACACGTTTTTGTCTTTATAATAATCATTATTTTGAGTGATGCGTTTCTTATAATTTCTTTTCGTTTCTTATCGTTTCTTATAAACTTATAATTCGTTATAATCGAATTAATGATTTAACATTCAAGAGTTTTTAGTGGATCGAAGTGTTTGAAACTATGTTATTGACTCATTTTCAGAGTTGATTGAGCGAAGCGAACGAAGTGAGCGGAGCCTTTTGCTGGAGACTTTTTACATTCTTTGTCACGAATTGGCTCGAAAAGTATGTACCTGACCGAAAATTATGAAAATTTGCAATCAAAAAGACACACATTAGGGGATAGTTTAAAAAAAAATTGAAAAATATATTTTTTTAATATATCAAAAAACTGATATCCCATTGAAGTCAATGGGAAACGATGAGTCTATACACTGGGCTCGCCTCGCTCAATACGCAAATGGCATCCGAGATTTCGCGAGCGCAGCGAGTCGAAATGGAGAGTTTGTTGGCGCCCCTAGTATTATAATGTACATATCTTACATTTTTCAATTTCTTTTAAAAAGACCAACTTTTGAGTTTCTGTTCCGCTCTTCTATGCAGAGCAGCATTTCGATTCGGTGGTAGTTTAATCACGGACTGACTATACTGAACTTTTTTTATTGTAATAATCGAAGGTACAAAAGTGCGTGTAAATAAAGAATAACTTGAATAAAAATATTTTGAATTCGAATTTTAATTTTTAAAGAGAAATAGATAGAAGATATCTTATATGACAGAGTATGATCACAAGCCTATTTAGTTAATAATCAATGTGCCGCGATTATAAATTGCCGATGTCATTTTATACGGCATATACATATCACAAGAGGGTATATGTAAGGATCTGTTAAAAGGTACTAAATTGATGGCGCTACTGATGCATCAAGGTAAGAATATGAAATAACGATAAATAAGTTATTTGGATAAAGTTGCTTTTAATCGAAAATGTCGTATTGTGTAAATAATAAAAAAGTGCTTTGTATATTTAAAGACGGTGTACAATAATGAAATAGGAACAAAACAAATACAATTACTGTTAAAACACTAGCACAGTTGTAGCTACGTATTTAACTGTTGTCAATTAATATTCTACGATTAACACTTTTGGTTATCTTTCGAGTTTCTTTTTATGAAATCAGAGAATAACATTCTCTGTCAATTATTTTTATATAAAACGATATTCCATTCTCCAAAGACAGCATAATTAACAAATAAATCAATTACTTTAAGGACAATCTCAATATTCAATTCATTATTTTTGTCTTCAGCGTACACCATAAAATAAAATATTATGCATAAGAGCACATAGGAAGTACAACAGACAGCCTTATCACTCAATGGCGATTTATTCCAGGCAACCTTAATATTAAAACATACAGTAAATTAAACATTAGTATAAGTACGTGGCATAAAATTACGTTAATAAACATACATACAAATAATAAATTAATAAATTGTTATCAATGTTGGTAACAGTTTGCTGATAGTTTCGCTTTGTCTGACTGTCTGTGTCAAAAGCTTTATATGACCCATTATATGAAAGCACCAATTTTACAACTATTTAATACTTACAGTTTTAACTTTGCTTAAAACGAGATTAATGCTTAGCGTTCTCCTAAATGTAACCTTTTAAATTTACAATTTATATTTTACAAATAATTTTTAGTTCTTTGTTATTCACACTATAGAAAACAATTGAATGTTCAACAATTCTGATCAAACCCGAATATCAATAGTATTATTTTGATAATGGTAATACTTTATGAGAAGGAAGTCCCTAAGATTGATTTTCGTCGCTAACTGCCTGGAGAATTAATCAGAGATCATTATATGTACGCTTTATTATATAAGTTTAAGTTATTATTTAAACGTTATAAATTATAAGTTGCCAGTATTTATAATTGTCAGTGTTTATTGTCACTGTCATTGTCATTGTCACGTTTTCCAATTTGATTACAAAGTCGCGTGTAATTTGCTAAAAGTGTATCTTTTATTAACTTTTTAAATAAAATCAATTATTGTATAATATAATGGTAAACATAAATGAAACAGCCGTGGAAAATATTGGAAAGGTCTTAAATGACCCTAAAAGGCCAATGAAGGAGCGGTTTCGGGCCCTTTTTACACTGCGAAATATAGGTGGAAAAACTGCGATAAAATGCATCAGTGAATGCTTCATAGATGAGTCAGTGCTGTTAAAACATGAGTTAGCTTATTGTTTAGGGCAAATGCAGGATAAAAATGCGATACCAATCCTCAGAAATGTTTTAGAAGATAAAAATCAAGACCCAATTGTACGACATGAAGCCGGTAAGACGTGTTTATATGTTTTATCACTCACGTAGTCATTATCTTGTCTTACTTATCACATGTTAATTTCTTAAAAGCAGGATTTTAGACAATATTGTAAGTCACAGTTGTGGAATTCAAAGATATATTTATTTTTTAAACACTAATAATACTTACTGTTTAATAAATCATATCGCAGTTACTATTATTAAAATTCTAAAAATTAATTTCCAGGTGAAGCTTTAGGTGCTATTGGAGATCCAGATCTCACAGTATTACTAGAAAAATACCAGACTGACCCAGCAGTTGAGGTTGCCGAAACATGTCAAATAGCTTTGGAAAGACTAAAGTGGGTAACCGCAGAGAGTTCAAAGGATTATAATTTATCTAAAAGTAAATATGCATCTATTGATCCCGCACCCCCGAGTATTGAGAATAACGTTGAAGAGTTAAAGAAAGTGATGATGGATGAAAATGAATCATTGTTTGATCGGTACAGAGCTATGTTCAGTTTACGTAATTTGGGAACTACTGAAAGTATCAATGCTTTAGGAGAAGGTAAGCTACAAAAAAGAGCAAAAAAGGCAATAAAAAATAACGTAAAGATCTATTTTATATTCTATATTAACACATACATGATTATATTAAGAAAATATTGTACTATTTTCCAGGTTTCAAAGCGAGTAGTGCATTGTTTCGACATGAAGTGGCATTCATCTTTGGTCAAATGCAAGATGAGCGTAGTGTGCCGTTCCTGAAACAGACATTGGAAGACGTCTCTGAACATGAGATGGTCAGACACGAAGCCGCTGAAGCACTCGGTTCAATAGCAACCGACGAGTGCACCGAAGTACTAAAGAAGTATGTATTGTACATTATTTTACTAATGAACGTCCAAGTATTAGTTTTTATAAGAATTATTGTCAAAACATATTACATACATCTATATTTTCATAAAATTTTAATTAAATTATACAAAATTTTACATATTTTATTAATATTGGTCAAATGTGAATAAATTAAAGAGAGAGCTTCTGCCTTCTCACATGTTAAGTTTGCTTTGGTTGCAAGATCCAACTTTATCATAATTATAAAAAAAGTTGTAGTCTGTTATTCTGATGTATAAACTGTATTATTGTGAAGTTACATCAAAATCTGTTCAGTAAATTTGATTGAGAGAATAATAAACATAATAAATCCTCACATGTAGACAGCTATCTTTCTAGAAAGAGACAGCTATCTGCTTATAGATAAATGAACTGACTGAAATCTAAATTCAAATTCAAATTCAAAATACTTTTATTCAAGTAGAAGAAACTCAACAGTTATTTTTTTAATGTATGAATAATGTTTGATGTATATTATAATTAAATTTAATTTATTTCAGATACCTTGATGATCCACGGCCGGTTGTCAGAGAAAGTTGTGAAGTTGCTCTGGATATGTCTGAATATGAAAACAGTCCAGAGTTCCAATATGCTAACACTTTACTCACTGTCCAGAGTTAGGGTTGTCAACAAATATATTTTATATTTATATAAATAAAGATATTTTATTTGTTTTTTTGTTTTATTGATTTTATAATATAAAATTATGTGAATATAATATATTTCAGATATAATAGAATTAAAGTTTGTTTGTGTATATATTTAGATTCACTATATCAGTCGATAGATGGCGTTGTAATTGGGTTCTAGATTTTTATACATGATGTATTGTGATTTAGCCTTGTAAGAAATTCATGAACAACTTGAACTTTTATACAGAATTCTATCTATGGAAGTTAAGTAGAAGAAATGTAAAGATTTTGCCGCCAGGAAATTATATTGTTGTAAATCAATGTTTGCTATTTCAAATATTAAGGAGAAAGTTTTTTTACCTGAACTGATAGGAAAGTTACGTTGTTATTTGAAATGTTTTTTATAGGCATTTATATATATTTCGATAGTTCTTATAACTACCTTAGCTACGGGAAGGGGATAAGTATTATGAAAGCTTTGGATAACCCTTTCCACAAAATGTATACTTCGATTTATATGAAATAAGAATACTTTTACATTCGTTACACTAGATGGCGTTGTTCTTACTTTACATTCGTCACGCTAGATTGCGTTGTCATTATTTTATGTCAACCGAGATTTACTTTAACGCGAAAGAGCTTGTAAAAACACTCGCACTAGGTACATAGAATGTATGTCGTTATAATGGCTGCTGTTTACGTTTGTGAAACCGTGATCACAATAAAAAAAAAAAAACCCGGCTGAGTTTGTTGTGTGGTTCTTCTCAGACCAGGGCGCGTTTGGAACCCTCGTAGCCTTATTTTAAGTTGGAAAGTGTATTTTCAGAGGGGCTTATTTTAATACATACGATATCAAAATAGGCCCTCCTGTCACTTCCATTTGATGTACACAAGTGATCACTTGTATGGATTCAAAGTGGAAAATATATAAATAAATATATGTAAGGAATGGAATCATTATTAGATGTATTGTAAGGTATTTTTGCGATTTATTATAAACTATGTAATAGTCTCAGAGAATTTCATATACATACAGAAAATAGACCATGACTACTACACTAACTAAGTTTGAAAGGATTGAACGAGAAAGCATACAAATTGACACTATATTATTTATTTATTAAATTGTATTTTTATAAAACTTAATACTTTGTGGCATTCTCTGTTATTAATGTTATTACTCTATAAAAGACCTTGAAATATAATATTTAAAGTATGTGATGTAAGTATATAAACTCCCAAGAATTGTTATAAATCTTTCTGATTCTATTTAATTGATTATTCCTTAGTCAACGTCGCCACAGGTATTGTTAAATGCTGTAAAACATACAAACTATTTACCTAAGTCACCTGAGTTGTAATAAAAATGTACATAGACAAATATTTGTTTAAAATATTCTTTGTTATGATAAACAAATATACAAATAAGGCTATTTGGAAGCCAGAGTACTCAATGTCGGAGCTCCTGGGAATGGAATAATAATACAATCCTGGAAATCGATAATTTCATTATTAAGCAATTTGAATAGAAGCGCATTTCGTGGACTTAATATAAAAACAAGTTCTTGAAAACATATATTTGGATTTATGTAGCAGTAGCTGTGCACCCGGCTTCGCTCGCGTGTAATGTCTTCTAAAATTAAACTAGCCTAAGTTATTCCTTATAACATCAGTTATTCGGCATTAAATTCCTGTTAAAATCGGTCCAGCCGTTTCAGATTAGATAGAACAAACCGACAAATAGAGAAACATTTAAAATATAGTTTTTTATGTAAGTACTGTATATTTTCATATGCATTTAGTGAAAAGTTAATTTGGGATAAACAGACAATTTAATTTATACGTATATACGAGCTTGTATATTATACACATTGTTACTTTATTACTGAAATAAAAACGGGAATAGTAAAAATGGATAAAGTAATTTATAGTTTTATATTTACTGTAAAACTTGTTTTTATTTCTTTTGTTCTCACTCCGTGCATTCTTGAAAACTATGTTCCTTGTATTATCGTTTTCAATAAATAATTCAATAAATCTCGGCTATAAATTTTGTGAAATGCAATAATATTTTCTACTTAAAGAAATGCTGTTTTCTTTAAAGATTTGTTTTATTTTGTTAGCAATTTGCCTTCTATTTCATTGTACGGTAAGTATATATATTTAAATATAAATTAATAAATTGGTTAAATATGTTGGAGAGCCTTGTGGAACTAGGAGACCCTATAATAAGGTTCCTAAAACGTTTGGTTATAACACTTAAGTGGGGCATTACTGGACCAAAAAGGTCTGTGGGAAACCTTGGGTCCTGCAATTATTTCTTTCTGTCGTCACAAAATAGAAACAGATATTTATTTATACTTTTTTATAGTCATCAAATGTACTGGATTCAGAACAATCATCATTCTTTGGGTTTACACACGAAGTGACCATTAGCGGCAGTACTCTGGAAGTCGTGGAGCAACTAGAAGATGAAGTGTTTGAGCAATCTCGTGGAGACCGGCGCGTGCGCAGGTATTTTGACGCCTACGACACTCCGTTTATCGGACCTGGAAGACGGAAGAACTATGATTCAAATTATGATTAATTATTATCCAAAATATGCTATGATAGTACATGTTAAATAATATTAAATACGTTATTATATTACTTATCATAATTTAATATTATTAAGTATTTCAGTGTACATTTATTTGTTTATGTCCTTGCCACTTTGATTTAATACAAGTGATCATTTATGTACCTTAAATAAAAGTGTTAGGAGGGCCTATTTTGATAATATACATATCGAATTAAGCCCTTCTGTAAAGACACTCTCCTACTTATAATTAATGCTACCAGAAACACTCTAAGAAGAACCACACAACAAACTCAGCCGTGTATACCTTTATTGTGATAACAGTTTCACAAATGTCAGTATTTAGTGAGTAATTTAATAACAACTAGAATCATCTCAATCAATTCAAATCAATAATTTATATCATAATAGTCGATTAATATTTGTAATGGATATATGTACGGTATGCTGAGACTGTTTTTAACTGCTATTATTATGTAAATCCATATGTTTAGAGTTATCGGAAAAAGAGATTATTAGAAAGTTACCAGCTTAGAAATAATGTTTGAACTAATTAATTTCATCATTAACTTTGTGTTTATGAAGTAGTATAATAAATCTGTTCATATCGATATACAATCATATACAATACATATTTTAAAAAACTGTCTTAAATATACAATAATAAATAAAATCATATGCTATATACACTTATATTTATAAGCTTTCAGGTGTGTATTAAATGTGAATTCTTTGAGGTTTCTGTATATGATACCTGACGATTTTCATCACCACACAGCACATCATCGCCTGCAATACCATCCGTACCACCTGGTTGCGTCGATCCTCTACTGTGCGGTTCAAAGACCTTTTATTCACATACCCCTAAGATGGAATGAACATACTTTTTTTGTGATTCCGGATAGATACGAAATGCGTACCTTAAAAAAGTATACTCCATCTTCTAAGGCAACGCTTCTGCGATTTCTTGGATGTTGCTGAAGTTCGTGTTTGTGAGTTCGTTAACCCTCCTCTAATACAAAAAAAATATATATGTAGAGCGATTATTCTAAAACTGGATATAGCAGCAGAAGCGAGACATTTTTCGATGGAGTTTTTTACTTTAATTTCCAAACCAATAATTTTCGAAACCAACTAACCAATGTAAACTATATTACGATAATCTTTTTAATCCGTCATATCTAAACATGTATATCCGAAACTTATTGGAAGGTGGGGCCAGAACGTAAGAGTATATAGACCTAGTGTGAAATTATTAAAAAAGATATATTTGAACAACTTAGTAGAAATCTACAATTATATAAACAATTAAATAAGTGTTTTGGATCCGCGAATCAAAAGAGCGTCGCTGGCCTAGGAGGTGCGAGCAATCGCCTTTTTTGAAGGTGCCCATGTCGTATCGATCTGGAAATACCGCCGAAGGGAGTTCGTTCCACATTCTAGTGGTACGAGGAAAAAAGGTCCTTGATAACCGCTCAGTGGAAGATCGCCACGCATCCAGCTGGTATGGATGGTATTGGAGGCGATAACACGCTGTGCGGTGGTGATATTCGGCGGTAGGCATCAGATGGAATAGCTCATCGGAACACTATTCGTAGTAAATGCGGTAGAAAACGTACAGAGATGCAACTACTATTATTTAAGTTTTTTTCTAGTTTATTTATTTATATATTTTACATTTTGAATCAATACCAGTGGTTATTTGTGTATCAAATGGAAGTGTCAGAACTATTTTGATACCGTACTTATCGAAATTAGCCCTCCTTTAAAGACACTCTCCAATTTATAATAAGTCTACGAGGGTTCAAACTTTGCTCTGAGAAGAACCACACAACAAACTCACCTGATTTCTTTATTATGATGACTGTTTTACAAACGACAAAATTTAGTCAGCAATTAACGAACAACTCAATACGAAAAGACAACCTAATCAATTAAATATAAAAAAATATTTTCTATGATTTAATTATATTAAATAAGTAAAACCATAAGACATGTATTATACATTAATATTATATATGAATCTTTTAATTTAAAAATTGAAAATGTACTCACATTTATAAATTAAAATCCGGGAAATGGAGCAAATCTCTCGAGGAAGAACCGAAATAAACTGAATGCTATTATCAAAATTATAATATCAGTGGAAAACTAAAAGTATTTTTGGTTATAATTCCTACGAGTAACAGAAATTTAATATTTAACAACATAAAGTCAGTAATAATATTAAATATTATTAAAATTATCATAACTTCTTGAATATACTTACAAAAATTATAATTAACACTAAACCTACCAAGTGCCGGTCGAATTGACCGTTCTTAAACTTTTGTAAAACTTACACATTTTTAAACGTTATAATATCGTTATCAAACTACATGACAATTCTTAGAATATGCATATACTATTTTCTACACTCAAATTTTTAGTTATTTCCATTATTACCTGCGTTATATAATAAAATAACTTTTAATTACCGGTCAATTTGACGGCGTGCGGTAGGAACAGGTACACAAGAATTGTCGGTAGGTTTAGTGTTAATATAGAGATAATATAAAGATAATAGAGATAGTTAATGTCTTTGGTTACATGTAGATAGATTTTTACCTATAATTTGAAATGTGACTTGACATTTAGCTGTACATATATGTATGCAATATTCATAGAATGTTTTAAGCATAAATATACATACAAGTATAATCATGGATAAAGCATAATTCCCAAATGATTAAAACAAAATAATATCACGTAAGATGTATTACGTTATAAATAATTCAAGTTCTCATTAATCTCACAGCTTCATGGGAAACAGGCGTTCTTCTAAAAGCTTCACAGATAATAATTCAAAGAATTAATTTCTTTTAAAAATGATGATATGTATAATATTATATAATTAACTAATACTATATATGTACTTAAATAGATTGGATTGTTTATAAAAGCATACAATATTCAATAAAAATCAAAATATCTTTATTCAAGTAGTCATTTATTTACACGCACTTTTGAATCGTCAATTATTATAATAAAAAAGGTCAGTGTAGTCAGTCCGTAAGTAAGCTACCACCGGCTCGGAATGCTGCTCTGTTGAGAAGAGCCGGCCAGAAACTCAACAGTTGCTCTTTTTAAAAGAAATATAATAACCTTAAATGATGTACATTATAATATAAATGTTTTATACTTTTTCTTATTTGTTACAAGCTGGAAATTGTTTTTCTGATCTGATATATGTAATAGTATTAAATAGGCTTGTATTGTTAAATTGCAGTTATTGCCTATAAGAATACTAAGGCAAATTGACAAATAGCACTTGTGTTTGGTAACTGGCTGTTTTTTGGCGACTTATATATAAACATATATATATATATATATATACTTATATATATAGGTACATATAAATATTGGTGTTATTCCGCGCCTGTCAATAATGTTTCATGAACATAAATATTAGCCAAAATATTATTATTTTGTGAAGAGAATCGGTACAATTGTTAATTGTTTAACGTCATAAAATGTGTTATATAATTTTAATTCATCTGCGGTTTTTAACACATGTTTACGGAACAAATCATTTTGAATGTTTTAGTTTTGTGTATTTAATATATATTCATGATTCATAATCATGTAAACTCTATACAAGCTGTGTCTTACGACTCTGCCGATGTGGCAAAGGCGTTGTTGTTATAATGTTGTTATAATGTAATGTATGTTATAATGTTCCCAACATAAACACAATCATAGGTCCTGACACTGACTTACACCTGACCTGAGGTTGACCTTGACCTGGGTAAATTAAAAAGGTTACTTTGAAACATTTTTTTTTTGCATTGTGTTATTGGATATTAAAAATTGATTTAAAGAATAATACAATGTAAATCGGAAGTAATCGTTATATAACTTGCAATCTATGAATGTTAGAATCGTGCATCATCTGTGGAACGAACTCCCTTCGGCGGTATTTCCAGATCGGTACGACATGGGTACCTTCAGAAAAGGCGTTCACTCCTACCTCCAAGGCCGTCAGCGGTATGGTGAATCGTCGGATGTTGCAAGAGATCATGGGCGGCGATGATCACAAATCATCTGTGACCCGGTAGCTCATTTGTTTTCCTCTTACATAAAAAAATATTAGAATTATCAGTTTTTATCATCTTATTAGAAATTTCTTTTTGATATAATTACTTATAATAAGTGTATCAAGTAGTTAGTACACAGATAAATCTCGCTACAATATTTTTTTATCATTTAACAGATTGTCTACTACACGTGCTATATTGATTGGATTTATTTAATTTAAAGTTTGTTTTTAAAAAGATTTTACTTTAAATGTACAAAAATGCTTTATATAGCTGTGTCGAAATTACTTTTAACTTTAACACTTTCAAGAATCGTTAAAAATTTTATTAAAATATAGAAATACATTTTTTATATCATAATTTTCATTTATAGTGATATTTTATGATATCAACATATATTAATAATATATGTTGATATCATAAAATACTAATTACTTTTTTGTTTGAGTTCAAACGAGCTGGCGGGGCACAGATCATTTGTGATCACCCCCGCTCGTGAACTCTTGCAACATCCGCGAATTCACAAAGCGTTGTTGGCCTAGGAAGTAAACGGCTGTTTTGAAGGTGCCCATGTCGTATCGATCTGGAAATACCGCAGAAGGGAGTTCGTTCCACATTCGAGTGGTACGAGGTAAAAAGGTCCTTGAGAACCGCACAGTAGAAGATTGCCACGCATCCAGCTGGTATGGATGGTATTGGAGGCGATGAAGCGCTGTGCGGTGGTGATATTCGGCGGTAGGCATCAGATGGAATAGCTCATCGGAATACTATTCGTAGCAAATGCGGTAAAAAACGTACAGAGATGCAACTACTATTATTTAAGGTTTTTTCTAGTTTATTTATTTATATATTTTACACTTTGAATCAATACGAAATTATCCCTCCTTTAAAGACACTCTCCAACCTGTACTAAGTATGACTGTTCAAGCGCTGCTCTGAGAACCACATAACAAACTCAGCTGATTACTTTATTAAATAAGTAAAACCATAAAACATGTCTAGTTTTATACATTAATATTAAATATGAATCTTTTAACTTAAAAACCGAAAATGTACTCACTTTTTTAAATTAAAATCCGGAAACTGGAGCAAATCTCTCGAGGAAGAACAGGAAAAAACTGAATGCTATTATCAAAATTATAATATCAGTGGAAAACTAAAAGTATTTTCGGTTATAATTCCTACGAGTAACAGAAATGTAATATTTATCAACGTAAAGTCGGTTATAATATTAAATATTATTAAAATTATCATAACTTCTTGAATATACTTACAAAAATTATAATTAACACTAAACCTACCAAGTACCGGTCAAATAGACCGTAATTAAACTTTTGTAAAACTTACACATTTTTAAACGCTATAATATCGTTATCAAACTACATGACAATTCTTAGAATATGCATATAATATTTTCTGCACTCAAATTTTTAGTTATTTCCATTATTACCTGCGTTATATAATAAAATAACTTTTAATTACCGGTCAATTTGACGGCGTGCGGTAGGAACAGGTACACAAGAATTGTCGGTAGGTTATATAATAATCTTAAATGATGTACATTATAATATAAATGATTTATAATCATGAAAATTCTATACAAGCTGTGCCTTACGACGTTGCCGGCGTGGAAAAGACGTTTATGTTGGGAATAATGTTCCCAACAACACACAATCATAGATCCTGACACTGACATACACCTGACCTGAGGTTGACTTTGACCTGGTTAAATTAAAAAGGTTACTTTGAAACAATTTTTTGCATTGTGTTATTGGATATTAAAAATGGATTTAAAAAACAATACGATCTAAATCGGAGGTAATCGTGTATGTTATAGTAAATTTAATTATTTTATCCTTATTTATCATGGAGTCATAAATAAAGTGTGAAAAGATTGAGTGATGAATCTGTCTTAAAACGGCTTACATGAGCTTCATCGGTATGTATATATATATAAGAGATAAAAAATAATAATAAAATACATGAAAAATTATATGAAGATTTTCTTCTATACTGCTCGGCTAGAGGTTTAATATTTTGACACTTGTTATATTCATCTATAAAGTATTCGTATCTTGTAATAAAAGTCCATGTTTTTATTAATACAATATGTAATATGTAAAGAAGAATATAAACTGTCAAGTTATATTACAAAAGGTTTGGAGAGTAAGCTTTGTTTCTCCAAACTGAATACCACAATATCAAAAAATCTTTTTATTAATATCTATAGGATAGGTAAGTTACACGCATGTTATCTACAGAGAAAAATAAATAGTTAGTAATATTTTATAATGAAAATGTACAGATGTACAATCACAGGATTGTATCGCTATCACAGTAAATAGACGCGTATTAATCAAGCGCGGTGACGCAGCGGTCGGTTCCGAGAGACAAAGCGATGTATCATGCTGAGAGTTAGGTGATATGTTGGTTTGAAGAAATATATTACGTTGTCTACCTAATTTATGTTTATTCGAACAATACGATACACATTGTAACCAATTTAACTTAACAATGACAATAATTTGAATTCATAATTTAGTAAGAAGAATTTGTATTCTTGTATCTTATTAAAATAATGAAACTAAGACAAATAATGATTGAAATAATTAGGTTATATATGTATGTCTCTCTCTCTCTCTCTCTCTTTCTCAGAAGAAAGCACACATCCTCAACAGCTCTTTCTCTCAAAAATAAGAATATAACAATAAATTGCTCAATTTTGGCGATTGTTGACAGACTAATAATTTTGAGATTATAAATCAATCATTTATATAAAAAACGTCAACGCTAATTATTAATTACATTAATTCGTTAAAAAAGTACTTGAAAGATTTTGGGGAAAAATAGTGCATTAGACTTATATGTAATATAAAGTGTAAATTTAACACAATTTATGAAATGATTTGTCCATACGAAAATTTGGGTATTCTTAATTAATAAAACAAATGTTGACATGTATCTATATTTATGTATCTTCTGTAACATTTCTTATTAAATAAAAAAACATTGCAAACCACAAGTCAACACAGCAATAAACTGTTTTAATATTGCCATAGATTTACTTGATTGCTGACCTGAACTCTAACTTGTATAAACATGTAAGCTGTCGAACTAATCTGGTACATAGTAAAGTTATAAACCTCGTAAATACTGCGGTTTGGTCCAATGATAGTTTGGATAAGTATTGATCTTATTAACTTCACAGTTCCTAAATACATTTATTGAAACTAAAACTATTTTTTTAAGATGAATAAGCCATGGGTTATTGTAGTATTTTATAGACATAATTAAGACATAACTTGGGCAGCATACTGTAAATTGTAATTATAGTCTAAAATTGTTTAAATTCGGCAAATAAATATTTAATGAGCCATGTCATATGATTTGATAAATCAATTGATCTTCTTAATTCTAAGTACTCTTATATATGTATTTATGTTTGGAATAATCTAATCTGACCTTTGGTTTCATAATTTTATAATTATTTTAGTATTCATAACGTTATAGGTGATATAAATTAAATAAATTTAATTTTGTATGTCAGTCGACGTAATATTCTAGCAGAGAATTAGATTAACCGTGAAATGGGGTCAGTCGCTAAAACTGTAATGTAATATCTGAGTTGGTCTCCTCTGTGGAGAGTCTTTTGCTTCACAGAAAATTGTGCTATTATATATTATATTATTTTACTTACAACCACAAGAATAAGATTTATTTATTTATTTATTTTATTTATTTACAACATCCGAATAAGATTGAAAAACTATATTTATTTATAACTGACGATAATTCAATGAGTAATTATAAAATAATTTTAATACCTTGTATTAACGTGTAAATGATTTATTAAACCACCTTTGTCACACTATATTTTCTATAAATGTTATAAATCTGTAAAAATAATTAATGAAATTTAACAATAAAATCATATAAAAACCCGTGTTAATAAGTAAATGTGAAATCTATGGTAATAACAAAATCGTATCACAGATTAAAACGAATCAGTAGAAATACGAATATTATTATAGTGTCGATTGCAGCGGGACTGCATGTATCTTACTTTATTCAGCTTCATATCATTAAATGACCACTGGCGGTTTTACTTTAATATCAACTTATATATATATATACATATAATATATATACATATAATATTTTATATTTGTAGATTTGAAATGTTAAAGCTCACAATTGAAATATGGTGAATTTCATATCCGATTTTGTTATAAGAACAAACACAAAACAAACATTTAGTTCTGTACTCAAATTCAATTCAGATATTTATTTCATTTATTATTAACACATCTTTACTTTCTTTTTCAACAATTGATATATATTATTTTATTAAAACTAATAACTCAACCAAGTATTCGTTAAAAAATAATTAACGGGAAATATACTAGAGAAGAAAAATTATCATTTCAGAGTCATGAATTTATGAATAGGAAATGTTGAGCTGAACAATCGGAATGCGTCGCTAATGGATTCATTATCACGTTGAATTCGGTGAATTACAATGTATTATACGTATTTGGATTATATTTTGTTTATCAGATAAATTTATTAGATGTATTTAATGCATAATTAGTTTTACTTCCTGAATGTTTTTGTGGAATGTCGTTGAGTTTGCAAATAGATGTTTTTATATAAGAACATGGTGTTAATATTTATTGAAGTATATATTTACCTTCCCAGCGTTGAGTGGAGAGACTTATTTTACGATGTTAAAGTTAGTATACGTGGTATTAGTTGGTTTAATATTATGGAACGTTAACTGGATAGGTCACATCGAACAGATGTAATAATGCATTCTTATTAAAAAATAGAATATGCTGCTATTAATAACATTTTAAGGCTTCTGTGTGTGTTTCACTGCTTTTATTATATTTAAAGAACTGATAATTGAATATTTGCTTTAAAAATATGTTATATTATGCAGAATAAATAGTTTCATATATGTGCATCAACAGATTATAACATTAAGGAGTTTGAGGACATTCAATTGTTTTATTGATGGGATCTCATTTATTATAAATTTAGTTATTAAGTAAGTACTCCATTAAACCATATCCCGTTTAGATTGCTTTGGGAGTAATTAATTACAATTAAATGAACATTTAGTTACAATTATTGATTTTGATGATTATGTGAGTATAATTTCATCAGGGTTTGAGATCAGATTATGAGTTAGTTTAGTTTAAGATTGGTCTTTTTCTATGTATATCGATGTGAAAATTCTTAAGTCTTAAGAAAATTATTACATCCAAGTGACATCGCGCTGTCACGTGTTAGTATGAACTGATTCAAAGGTAACACAAATTATTTAAATTTTATTTTGTTAAAATTATGACGCAGTAATCAGTAATAGAACATTGTATTCTTCTTGTGGCACAAAATGCTTCGCTACTATTGTCGACCAACACTAGGTACTAGAGAACTGAAATTACGAGCTAGTACTCTTTTTATCGGATAATGTCTTTATAACTTGGTATTTAATAATGTTGGTATGCATCTAATTATAAAACTATGTAAATCGTCGATAATATCTATTAGTTCATTTGACATTGATAAGGCAATGTAAACAAAGGATTGCCGTCTCTGTCATATAATATTAACAGATATACTTCTTCATATATTTAAATGACATAACTAATGTAATATTTCTTAATAATAATGACTTTTAAATATAATAATACTAAAATAATCAAAGGTTGTAAAATGTTTATTATTCAATTAAAACACTTGGCACGTTCATAAAATATTGGTATCTCATATATGGAACTTCATTATATTATAATGTACATCATCTAAGATTGTTATATTTCTTTAGAAAAGAGCAACTGTTGAGTTTCTGGCCGGCTCTTCTCAAAAGAGCAGCATTCCGAGCTGATGGTAGCTTACTTACGGACTGACTACACTGACCTTTTTTCGTATTGTAATAATTGACGATTCAAAAGTGCATGTAAATGCCTACTTGAATAAAGATATTTTGAATTTGAATTTGATTTAGAGTTTGGTTACGGTATGATAAACGAATCTGAATCAGCAACATTAAATTATTAATACAGATTTTGGAATCTTCACTAATAGGTGTCGTAATTCTGCAGGATATCTCTAGTGTATATGGTAATGTGTAGAGCCGTATTATATATTCAGACCCTTGGATCTATCTTCAGTTCACTAGCTTTTAACTGTTATACGACCTATTTAAGAACATCCGACCTGTTATATAATTACGTAATAGTTAAGCTTACATGATATTACGAAATATCTTTTTAATATTTATAATATTTGTGTATTTTTAATTACTATCATAATATGACATTTTTAGAAAAAATATGAGTAAAGATTGTTTTATGTCATAATACGAGGGGAGGTCCAAAAGTTCGTGGAATGGGGAGGATGGAGCGGGGGTAGGGGCGCTCGCTTGGTGTCATACGAATCGGAGACTCATCATTAATATAAATACCGAGTTTCAACCCGATTGCGTCAGTCGTTTACGAACAGTCACCTGCTGAACAAGTCAATCCGGAAGAAAACTGAAACTATGGAGAAAATTGAACACCGCGCTGTGATAAAATTGCTTACCAAGCAAGGAAAGAACGCTCAAACTATTTTGAATGAAATGGGAGTCGTTTATAGGGAACAGTGCTCTAGTAAATCAATGATTTACAAGTGGTATGGTCTTTATAAACATGGTCGAGAGTCAATTGAAGACGACCCCCGCTCAGGAAGGTCAGTTGAGACCACCACATCGGACATCGTCGAAAAAGTGGAGAAAATTGTACTAGAGGATGCCCGTCTGAAGAAAAAACAATTATCTGCATTAGTTGGAGTATCAGATACTACCATTTTGCGAATCCTACATGAAGACCTGGGTATGACAAAAGTCAGTGCAAGAACAGGTACCGAGAATGCTCACGCCGTTTCAGAAAGAGCAGCGCGTCGATGCGTTAAAGCATTTTTGGAGTTGTGTGGAGATAAACCTGCACAGATTTTGGACCGAATTGTTACGGGAGATGAAACATGGGTTCATCACTTTGAGCCTGAGTTCAAACAAGAGTCCATGCAATGGCACAACAAGGGTACACAACCGCCGAAGTAATTCAAGGTGGCGGAGTCGGCTGGAATGATGATGGCTACTGTTTTTTGGGATTGTGAGGGGATAATCTTAATTGATTACAAAGAAAAGGGAAGGACTATAACCGGAGAATACTACGCAACGATATTAGAAAAATTAAATGATGCCATCAAGGAAAAGCGGCGAGGAAAATTAACAAAGGGTGTGTTGCTCTTGCAAGACAACGCGCCGGTTCACAAGAGCAGAATTGCAATGGCTGCTCTGCACACGCATGGGTTCGAATCCCTAGTTCACCCACCCTAGAGTCCAGACCTAGCCCCAAGTGACTTTTTTTTATTCCCCAATTTAAAAAAAGACTTAAGGGAAGGAAATTTTTCGACGACAATGAGGTAAGGGAGGCAATTTCGGCTCATTTTGACGGAAAATTAAAACATATTTTTATAGTGGTTTAGAAAAATTAATTCATAGGTCTAATAAATGTATTGAGCTTAAGGGTGATTATATTGAAAAGGAAAAATAGTTTTGTGGTTTTATTTTATTTAGATCCCTTTCATTCCACGAACTTTTGGACCTCCCCTCGTATTTAATTTTATTATAATATATTAATAATATAAGATATGGTGTTTGTTTACAAATACCTAGTAAAAGTAAAAGCAAAAAATTAAAATGCACGTCACTAAAACAAATAAGAAAAGATAAATAATTACATGCATCCTTAACCATTGTAATGAGGTGTTTTACGACAGTCGTCTTGTAGAACAGCGTTATAACACTCACTTACGAGTATATTACAGAGGTCGTCATATACTTCGGGATGAACTCCGTAATTAAATAACCCTTTAGAAGTCACTCCTTAACCCTGTCCTGGATGAAAATTATTGTAACATCAGCGTGACATTATTCAACTTTACTTATTAATCTTACAACACTTCATTTAGATCTCTTATGTATATATAAAAAGCCTTTAGTCAAGCTCAACTTACAATGGTATACAATTGACTGTTGGGGTGAAGTCTTGTTAACATGGGATTATATTACCATTAAATATTATGATAGTATTCATAAGAATATTTTAATATTTCAGTCAAACTTGTATTAATTAAAACTCCGTTCTTAATACGACAATGAGAGCTTGAATATTCAGAATTTCTGCATAATTGACAGTCATCATACTTAAATACGATATATCTGGGAGAATTTATGACATATCTTAATTCTTACATCTTCAATTACTTGAAGTTATCTCAAGAAATGTCCTAATGTTTTATATTTATTGTAAGGAATTTAAATGATTCGACATATTTTTGTGTCTATATTATTTGTTACAGATTGTTTAATTTGTATTAAGTATCTTTATGTTTCGTTCAATTCATAGATATTTTATAGACAATATTTCACAATATTAAATAAATTTTAGGTAATAACTTTTTGGTAAAATTAATTAAAAATCACTTGTTGTTTAATTTTGTGAAAGAAAAACTTTGCAAACGGGTTTCAGTTTTCTTTACTGAAAGTGTTCGCTAAGCTTTTGTAGTATTAATACAAGATTGCTGTATTTTTAAACTATACGAATAAGTGCCTCTTCTTGAGCTCTATCTATTGTTATTTCGCG
This sequence comes from Melinaea marsaeus rileyi, assembly GCA_918358865.1. NCBI lineage: Eukaryota > Metazoa > Arthropoda > Insecta > Lepidoptera > Nymphalidae > Melinaea > Melinaea marsaeus. The sequence goes on from OU911089.1 coordinate 2,711,274, forward strand.
GTATAATAAATATTATTTTCTAAACGATGACTAAACTTATCAAGTTAAGTTTCCTTTAGTACATAGAATGTTACTAAGGTAAGCGTGTAGCAGACAGAAGCTAACACGTCACTCAAGCCCGTCTTACTGAGCCTGTGATCAGCTGAGGAACAGAACAGGGAACGTGTTGTAAATAAACACTAAACTAACTACGATTAAATTATATATGTTTAGATTAAGTATTATTTTTTACATATCAAGTAACTACTTTATTATATAATACTACTTCATGACATAGATAATACTATAACAAAGAATTAAAACTTAATTTATTATCCTATATTTGTAAGTTTTCTAAAGTACCCACTTTTATGTAACGAGTTTGTTAATATGCTTTTTATAAAATACTGATTTTCATAGAATAAATGTTTTAGAGCAACTGATAAAAGTACTGAAAGATGCTGTCCTATTTGTTCTCCGTGTTCTGCTTCGTACGATAGACAATATAGATAAAATTTTATTCATTCAAACTACTAAATAAACGATAATAACGTTATAAATAATTAATTATCGATGTACATATGTATAATAATGTCCAGTGATTCAAATTACCAAAAGTTCACTTCTCTCTCCGAATCCGACCTTCAATGGTAATAATCGAATATATGTAATTCAATAATGTTAACGTTTTTATATGAACTGTTAAAGCCTTTACTTAAAATTGATTTCCAATATTACATAAAGATATAATTTATCTTTATTTATCTTTACTTGTCCTTAGCCGCAGTACGTCTCCGGCTACAACATCATCACCATGTGGATATGTGATGTTTTTCCATAGTGCCATTCTCCTGGAACTTTCCTGCATGTAATACTATAATATGAAATGAATATTGCGGTATTTCTGGTTCGATACGACAAGGGTACATTCAGAAAAGTGTTTACTTATTTCTCGAAGGCCGGCCACGCCCTTTATATTTCTTACAAGTTGCAAGAGATCGTGAAAGATATATACATTTATTTTTCATATTATATAAGGGTGTACAACTATTCACAAGAATTTCACTAAAAGGTTATTTTTTTGTGGCTTCATTAACGACGAAAAGTGAAACGCCAGTGCAATATTTGAAGCAAATTATTTCCATAAAGATGTACATTCCTTTCTTTAAATATTAGGTAGGACTTTTTAACCCAATGTGATTCTAATGCATTGTTGGATAGCACTCACTGTCTTAGAATAGCTTTATAATTCTTCCTTTTTTTTGCTTTTTAGAATTTTTAAGTCGCGTGTAAATATTTCATTGTCTATTTAATCAATATAAGCAATATAACATTTAATTGTTTTTTTATAGAAATCAATTAGAATTAGCCGTCTGTCTCTCTGTTTGGACAAACAGATCGAAAAAATATTTAAGTACCGTATATAAATTTATATGTATTAAGTGAAATTCTGGTAATTTAGAATTTCAAACAGACCCTATTTATATGTACCGATTATAATTTTTGAAAAAATAAACATTATTTATTACAAGTGGTGTGTCTGTGGAATAAATTAACTCATATCGCAAGCTGCTATACGACGACATAGAATATAAGAATAACAGACGAGTATGTGACATACATACGACGAAAGAACACGAACGGACACTCTCCTGTTTTAAGTTTTATGTATTATATAATATAACCACTATACTCACATCTCCTTAACATTTATAGGAAGTGTACAAACTTGCTGGGTAATGTTTAATACTTCATATAAATTATATTTGGAAGTTTCTTCTTTATATATTCATGACAAACAAGACACGAACAAATATAACAGTTCATGATGAGTCGAATTTTTCAATCCAAACGATAAAAGAAAAAAAATAGTACTCAGTTCTAATGTATTTTAGAGTAAGTCAAATATATTTAGTCCTGAATCTGAAGGTCAAATATCTACAATTTTTCAATACGAAAAATAAGAGACAGAGAAATAATACTCAGTTAATGTATTTTAGAGTAAGTCAAATATATTTAGTCCTGAAGCTGAAGGTCAATTATCTACAATTATAATTAATATCGTTGGTATATAATTTAAAACCGTGTGTTTTTAATTTTAAATCATCGTGTTGGACCAAGCGGCAAGGAATGGACAAAACATGGCCGCGCGGTGGACAGCAGTGGGTTTTGAAGTGCTTTAAGATTAAAATCATTATTTGCATTATTTTCTTCCATTTCATATCCTTCACAAAAACATTATTATTTCATGTCATGTAAATATAATTAATTAATGTAACAAAAGTTATAATGTATCATTGTACCGGAAAGTTATTGTGTAAGTTATGAATAGTAATAATTAAACTATATGACAACGTCTTCAGGTCGTAGTATAAGTGTGTTGCAGTATTAATGGTAGTAACAAGTCGTAGTGCACTTTTAATAAGATTTCACTTCCTTTTATACTAATATTATTGATTAAACTAGTCTTATATTAATATTTAGTTTTTATTCACTGTTTCAATTAAACATTGTTGTAATGCCACAAATAATAGACTATAGCTAAGTTTATTTCATGACTTCAAACGTAAGAGTGAGACACGAGACTGTTAAAAGTCAATTATATGTATGGTTCATTTGAAAAATAATTTAATAGATCGTTTTGATACTTTATACATATGATCAAATAATCAGATCGAACCGGTTACAAGAGATTTTTATTTACCTTGAACTGAATCAAACTCTGACTACTCCTAATTAAGTCGTCGCTTAGGCACAAACAAACTTTTCTAATCCCAACGGTATTCTTAACCTCGCACCGTAAATACGAAGGCAATCGTAAATCGTTTTAGTAAACCTTTAATAAACTAGGGGCGCCAAAAGAGACTCAATTTATACTCGCTGCGCTCGCGAAATCTCGGGTGCCGTTTGCATTTTGACCGAAGCGAGCCCAGTGTAATGATTCATCATTGTGGACAATGTCGGATATCAGTTTTTTGACGATTACTCCTCAACAACATGGCATTTTTCAAATTTTTTATTTAAAAACCATCTCTTAATGTGTGTCTTTTTGATTGCAAAATTTCATAATTTTCATTCAAGTAGTTTTCGAGCCTATTCGTGTCAAAGAATGTGAAATAGTCTCCAGTAAAGCACTCCGCCCGCTTCGCTCAATTAACGAGGCATAATAGGTTCAATAGACGTTATTTAACAACAAAATTTACAAATAAAGTCTATTTTACACAAGAATAACATTTTTAAAACTCCTACAAATATGAATCTTACTTTGAAACAACTACTACAAATATGTATCTTACTTTGAAACAACAACTCTCTTTCATTTAAATTAGTAACGATAACGTAACTACTTATTACATAACACGTACTCATTGATAATGAGAAAGCGAAAGAAGTGTGAGGACCGATTTGACTGACATTAATAAAACCAATGCCAAAAAAGTATTTATCAATAACTCTTTCTCTGTTTTAACTAATAATAGAACAGACTGTTTTAGATATTATCTTTTAGATATTTATCCTCATTTTTTAGATATTTTTTGCATATTAAACGTTCTAGGATTTCAATGACCGCAGTATAGTCTTCTATTTATAATATTTAAGTTTCCAACTTATAAAAGGTAAATATATTTAATAATTCTCCAGCCAAAATAACTTTCCCAAACGATTATTTATACTGCCTCAATATACACGCCCGCGGGGGCAATAATTATATTTGTTCCAGTGATCCCGCCTACGGAACCGGATATCCGTTTGTACGTCTCTGTAGTGAGAATTTACATCGGGAACTGTACCCTCGGGCTGTCAGGGTAATAGGTGACCTCGATATCTCTGTTGAAAGTAATGCTGTAATACGACATTGTACGCTTTTATAGTAACCCCTGTTAGTGTTTGGAGTAAGGAGAAATTAGTAAGTTTGATGAGATTATGAATTAATATTTTCATTACATGACAAACTTGATTAATGAATAATATATCATAAAATAATACATACTGTTATAAGTAAAAAATTAAATATTTTATATACTGCGTCATCAGCCTGTGTCCAAGTCTTCAAAAACTAAAAAGGGGTCGATTAATACCATATTGTTGAATATAAAGTGTGTAAACACTATTATGTAATTTACTTCATCAATAAAAGTAATTATTATATATAATGTTCTAATATAAACTGTTCTGTCCAAATCAAAGAGGAAAACATTCATTTTATAGCTAAAGTAATTAAAAATAGTGTCTAGATCTTGATTTTTGTGTTGAAGATTAGTGTAGTTTTTACAGTCATCCATACTTATATTTATTTATTTAATTATTTAACTATTGATACACGAAAAAACATTCTGGTTTTTTAAAGCAGGCTAAAAAAGACGAGCATTACTTACTCTACTTCTTTCCAGGGAAAGAGATCCAATTATAATGGAAAATATTTATATTAAACGTAACCTCTTGATTTTGAAGAAAGAATATTTTTAAACACTGTCCTACATACAATAGAGTGACTTGTTAAAAATTATAAAATTGTATGCTAACTAATGCATGCATTCCATTAACAGGAAAACCGGAGGTCATTAAAACATAAAGCGAGATAATGACTGCAAAACGAGCGACACCAAAGCTTGCAGTTTTGCCGACATCATTACCAGAGGATTACGAAGTAGATGTGATAACTTTTTATATCAGGAAAAGCGGTGCAGGTTTTACTTCATATTTAATAAAATTTATAGTTTTACAGATTTTTGTGTATAATAATTGTTTATGTATTCATTTTTAAACGTATTACGTTCGAAGGAATATATCATTTCCGTAGCACAATATATACACTTCTATATCTTATATGACATTATATGAAGTAAGATATTTGTTATATCTTGTTTAAATGTATTAAATGTGTTATATACAACACAGCAGAGACGTCACTTGAGCAGCCTTTACACGAGCCTCATCTGTTTATGTACTTATTTATATTGTTGTTATTATTATTATTATTTATTATTCTTACAAATAAACCACTTATTTTTGTTATGCCTTTTGGGTAAGATAATATATATTGTATTTATTGATTTTTGTTACCAGAAGAAAATTATATAATATCAGATATGAATAAATACAATTTAACTCTATTAACCTAATATTAAATTGACAATCATCAAGACTTAATATAAAAGTGAATCAATTTACGTATTTTTATGTTATGTTATGAAAGAGAAAATATTAATATTTAGGTATCGTTAATTTATAACAAAATCGTCAAAAATGTGTATTGACATATTTTAGTCACTACCAAATAAAAGTAAGAACAGTATTATTCCAGATACCATGCTGACGATTTATATTATAATATATTTTATTCTACAGAGACAAAATTATTTCCCTGAAGCGTCACGCGGCACGAGGCTTCACAACTACGCTCAGACGCTGTCAATAGAAGTTGATTAATGTTCGTCGGCGCGTTTAATTAAATTAGTCTTTAAGATTATTTTATTTGATGACTTTATATTCTTTCTTGAAGATATAATCTTTATTTACTATTATATTGATATATGGAAGGAGAAATATATATATATATACTCGTATATATTAATCGTGTGAAAAACAATAACAAAATAATAATATTATATTATAACTGTATTTATTTCCAGAAGACTTATTAGGTATTCACAGGTCGATAGAATAAATTAGTAGGACAAACGTAGCATTTCGTTTTTTTGGAAAAAGTGAAAGGAGGGGCTGGGAGGGGGAGTGAAAGTGCAAACCTTTGGGACACGCTACAGGTCGCAAATATTGACGGAGGATTTTCAAACTCTGTATACACATTCTTAAGGACAAAATGAAGGTTAAGTTCTTGAACGGGGGAAATCGGTCGGGGGGTTGGGGGGCTGGGTGGGTTTAAAGTTAAAAACCGAAAAAATTCACAGAAGGAGTCAAAATTTTATCGTCGGAAAAATCTTAGAAAATTAACAAATTAAAAGAGGAAACTTTTTTGTCCGAAAAGTTTTTTGTTGCGACCCCCCGTTTAGGAGATAGGGGTGTGGGGTGGTTCCCCGCTCACCCAATATATGCAGAGTGACCCGTCATAAGACTCGTAATGACCAGTAGAATACTGCTGGCTAGTTTTTCTTTGTCGATCCGACGGACGGGAATCTATCTAACACGATCGACCCTGTCGAACGAGGTATATTTATTGAGCTGAGCGTAAGCCAAGCTTTTAACCGTTTGGGAGACCTTTTTTGTGTTTAGTTGTCTCCAGAAGAAACGATATAATTAGCTAAAAATTTACTCATGTATGTTTGAGCCGAACACGGATGTTATAGCGAAAACAGATTGAAAAAATGTTTTGCCATTTAAGGTTTGTGTTTTATGAGTGTTTTATAAATTAACATGTTTACCTATTCTACTCCGTCACAAAAAATTTAAACTTTTGAATTGTCCTGGAATATAACTTGAAATGCTTATAAAAAATAAATTAAAATATTTATAAAGTTTAAAATAAAACGTTCGGAATACCGCGTATACACATTAGGTAATATGGTAAATAGTAATTCTACTCTAGTGAAAAAAAAAATGCAATAATAATGCAAAAAAATGCAATAATACTGATGTTTATTCTATCAAAGTTCGGTAAATAAATAATGATTTTGGTTATTTTATCTGAACGTAACTTAAAGTATTCTACAGTCCATATTCCCTGATATATTATTCAATGTGAAAAAGCACAAGTCGGCAATTTCTCTTCGACTAGAGAGCGAGAGCATTTTATAATGGTTTATAGTCGTAATTATTTAATTAATTAAATAAATGCTCTTTAAAAGATAAAAACTTTTATATATATCCTGATCTTATTATATAGCCTAGTGTTTTAAGCGACGACCCTATACCTGCATCGACATGTGGAATAAAACTCAAAGTTGAAACGATAGTAATTCCTAAATCGCTTATTTTATTTACGTTTATTTCGAATACTTTTCCACTGAATATTACAAAATAGCACTTAAGATGATTTAATTTTATATAATTTTTAATATACCAAATTTTAAATCTATATAAATCTTGTTGTTAAAGAACCGAATCCTTAACGCTATTTAACGAAAACATTTAATGGCATCATTTATAAACCTGACGAATAATATTTACACCAGATATAGAAAAAAATAATTTGAACTCATTTCTTTATGTTGCAAGTAATTTTCTATTAATTTAGGTAATCTGTCACCAATTCCATATCTATAAGCTTGTAAATTAGAATTGTATAATCCACCACATCAAAAGATTCAGTCAAATCTGTATATTGCATATATCAGTTTTCAGACAATACAAAATAATAATAAGAACCAAAAAAATACGTTTTTTATTAAAAATGTATATTAATTACTTCAGTTGTGAAGTGTTAATATCTTAAAACGAAAATAAAACATAACATTCATTTTCAACTTAATATTTTTGTCCTCATAAATAAATAATTTAGTAGAATTAAATAAATATATTGTACCAATATTATTAATTTCATTTAATATATATGATATTTCAGAATATGCATACTTTATATTTTAACCTGAATAAGCTAAGGTAACTTAGAATAAACTTGGAATTTCATCTTTAACCGAATTTTATTGTGGACTCCGAGTACTCTGAGCCTGCAAGAATAAAAGAAAATCACATTAAAAGACAGGTTGACGAATAGAATTTAATAAAACCGAGAGCTATGTTTAAACTTTAATTTATATTCCAACTCGTGCTTTTGTCTGCGAAAATCTTAGAGACATTTGTGACTATTAAATATAAAACAAAATGTTTGTGTTAAAGGGATTCATTTAAATATTTTTTTATGTTTATTAAAATAATTGCTGCAATAATAATTGCTAAATTAATTGCTGATAAATGGCGTACATCGCTTTGAACAGATCAGTTTGTCTTGACTACACTTTGATTTATGTGTGCGGAAGATTACATTTAGTTTCCATATTGTACGTACATTGTGTCATTATACATGACATGTATATGACCTTGTTATAAAACAACATCATGTTTGATAATTATTCACCAATCATTAATTGACCCGCATGACATTGAACCTTAAGATTCTGTTGATGTAATGGCGATGGAATAAAACAGTGTTTAAATGAGCTTAATATTTGCAATAAGACATTTTATTTTTTATAAATTATATTATTTAGCGTTGAAGAGTTTTGAAATATATTTCGAAAAAAGATATAAAAAAGTAACCGAAATCGCTATTATGCGAACCTTTTCGCTTGATATCACAGTGGTTGAGCAGTCAATTGATTCTTACTTATCTTATCTTTATTTTTTGTATTCAACTTAACTTTTTAACATAAAATGAATATAATCTAATACAACATTATTGTGATCATGACACTAGATTCTTTATATCATAACGGTTTGATACTATTATTAAAGTGATATATTGAAGAACCAAAAGTGTCAGACACAAATGCCTGTTTATTGTCTGGAAGGGTCAGAAAACAAAGATTGAAATTAAAATATATTTAAGACAAAACTTTTTTGTAAGTATCGACAATTTTATTATAATATTACATTACATTAGTATAAAAAACCTTATTAAAGGTGTATGTAAAAATATATATTTTTTTTATTATTTTTATTTAAAGATAAAAGAATTAGTCTCCACTCTTTCAGACGAAGTTTAAAGATTTTTTATCAAACCTCATTAGAATAAAGCTTCAGATGGTTCCAATTATGAATGACTGATAAATGAATAATAAATAGGTTGAGATCGAGATATATTTTTATTTAATCAGAATTACATCAGAAATATCTTTTTATGTCTTATTTGAAACTCAAGGTAAATGATAAAGGACAAATCGTACATATTACAAATTAATACTAAAATATTAAAGTCTTATAAAAAAGAATTTTAATTAAAATGAAATCGCAGTAATATAATAATAATTAATTTATAATGTATCGCTGTGTGCTTGATCTGTATTAATGAGACCTTTGAAGTATCTGTAAAGTAGGAGCGCCAGCTATCCCTCAATTTCGACTCGCTGCGCTCGTGAAATCTCGGATGCCGTTTGCATATTGAGCGAAGCGAGCCCAGTTTATTGACTCATCGTTTCCCATTGACTTCAATTGGATATCAGTTTTTATACATGATTCAAAAAAATAATTTTTTTTGAGGACTTTTTAATTTTTTTTTAAAACCATCATATAATGTGTGTCTTTTTGATTGCAAAGTTTCATAATTTTCCATCAAGTAGTTTTCGAGCCAGTTCGTGACAAAGAATGTAAAAAGTCTCCAGTAAAACGCTCCGCTCACTCCGTTCGCTTCGCTCAATAAATATTGTAATTTCTCACTTTGATAATGGATATTTTTTGTTAAATAATATGAAATCAAATATATCTAATTTCCTAGAATTGAACACTATCATGGTCTAGAAGTATCTCATTAGCAGTTGATTATGCACTGTAAGAAATTTCAACGTATAATTTAAAATAACAAGTAGGTTAGAGCTTTTGGCGTAGTCCGTATATAGCTATTTGGCATTCAAGTTAAAACTGAAGCCAAATATGTGATAAGGTTTTAATAGAGTAAGTTTGAAAACAACGCAAATAATGTAATGAGAAAAATGCAAGGAGTAGAAACTAACAAAGTTTTAAAGCGCATTAAATAAAATATATATGTAATGTAATTGTTATGATAAAAAAATGGTTTCATTAAAATATCAGAAAATACAATTGAATAGAACGGAAATGGCAAAGTTTTGAGTTGCCATAAAAAATATATATAGTATCCAAATAAAAAATAATACTAATATATAATACTAATCATTAATTAATTTAAATATTTGTTAATATTGTAATTAACTTGTTATTTAAGTAATTATTCTGATAAAATATTAAATTGGCGTTGATTGTGGAAGTGTGAAGCTTCTAGCAGCGCTCGTTAGCTGGTTGACATGTAAGCTAATTATCGACTCATTAGCGACCTTTCATCCACCTGTCCAGGCCTAGATGCTAATCGACGAACTTATTACACTTTTGCGTAAAGGTGAATGAGTCTCAAAGAAGAATGCATCAATTTATATTCATAACAACGAGTAAGTAAGTTAGGCAGTGACGTGTACTTAGCAATAAAGTATTAACGAGTAATTAAATAAAAAATAATTAACAGAACTACTGGTAACAAAGTTTCATTATTCATAAATTTGATTTATAAAAAAGTAAAAAATAAATATTACCTAAAAGTGAATATTCATCATGACAGCTACCTCTTTATTTTTCATCATATATTTAAATATTTTATCTAAATAGTTGTTTGCCCACGGTTCAGCGCTTTACAACCTTGCAGCTGCTTCATAGGTATAAGCACTTATATAATACTATAAGATTACTTGGTATAAAATAGTATCAAATAAAAAAAACACTTGTGAAATTGAAAACGCCATTTGGAAAATAAATCGATTTATTTTCCACAATGGTGTCTTCTGTCAGCAACGAAACCAATCCAGTCCGAGTGATAACAAGGCTCCTAATTCTTAATGACAGTTTATTTATGAAATGGAAGCGTTAACAAAACCTATAGTTTTATGAATGCGAGACAATAAATAATATAAATATTGTTATCGTTTTAAAATGATTACTTAACATAAATATATAAAAGCAATCGGTTAATAGCGGACATTTATAGTATTAGATGACATTAATTAAAACCAAACATATCAATCATGGTCAAATTATCTCCATGACCACTGTCAAAATATAAAATCCTTTAACACATACATAAGATCACTTCTTCCAATATCCCGTCCGATGCTCTCGGGTTCAATTCTCTTTAGGATTATCGGATTTGAAAGGAACATTCTCTTTTGTCTCTTATTATCGTATTGGCTTACTTATTGAAAGATTATAAGACTGATAATAATTATATCTGTTTTAATTCATTTTATCTATTCCTAAGAATAATCAGAAAATATATAAATAATTAACGCATGTAGAAGGCGAGCATTATAATAGAATTCAAATTCTTATATTATATGTATTTATATTTTAATTTTAAGCTAAACATAAATGTGACTATGATTTAAATGTTATAGGTTTGTAATAATATTATCCGTATCTTAAATATATAAGTGTCCAGTAGCAGGTGAGAGCATAGCACGGCTAACAAGCTGCAGTTGTGACATCAAGCAGCTAACGATCACTAGTACAGGCACCTTTACAATCCGATATACAATATAAAAATATCTTTGCCAGTAATAAAATATCATAAGTACTCTTTCTATTTAATCTACCACAAATAATATTTCAGTTGTAAAGTGTAATGTTACTGACCGCACAGTTATTGTGATCATCCTAACCTCTATAGCCGGCAAACTGAGGTATACGGCTTATTGAGAGACATCCACATATTGTTATAAGCCTACTAACAAACTAAGGAATATCCCTATAGCCTAAGCCTATCCGTATAGCCAGGTAATATGTATTTTATTATACTTACAGTTAATTTGTAACTTATTAAAAACACATACATATGGTTATATATAAACAAAATTAATAATTATATCCTCTTGCTATATAAAGATACTTTGACAGATCAAAGCCAGTTGAAAAATTATTGATATGTCGATAATATTGCAAATAATTGTTGATAATTTAATATACTTTTTTAATTATTAATTTAATTACACTTGTTTATTTCTAGGGTAGGTCATCTGGAAAAATTAATTTATCAATCCAATATTCTTCATTGAATTGTCTGATGAGGACCACAAAATAAAAAAAACAGTGTAGTAATATCAAAAATGTCAAGTTGTAGATAGAAAAAAAACAATTATTATAAAAATATTATCATTACTAAAATAAAATGTTAATATGATTTATGGTTTACTTCTTTAAGTAACGAAAGTTACTGTAAAATAAGTTTAAAAAGAATGATACGAGAATAACGAAGAAATATTTACTCGTTTATATTAAAAAATACCTGTCTTTAACAGACAGTGTCGGAGACAGCTAAGCTTAAAGTGCTCAGTTTACAGCGACAGAGAAACATTTTAAATAGTTTTCAGTTCAGTGAAGACAAGAAATACAACGTCACTAATGCAATATAGAAAGAAATATTGCTTGTACAGAGTTTATAAAAGCGAAAATAATAATGAATATCAAAAGAATCGTATCGGAACTGTTAATTTTATATAAATATTTTTAATAACTATTTTTAAACATATTACTTTATTATCTATACATTTAAATAAAATTGAAGTGTCTGTATGTAATTTTAAATTACCAGATTTTCATTAACTGTATATGAAATTATGTACGGTACCTACATATTTTCTTTCTCTGTCTATCGTTTTGTTCCGGCTATTCTCAGAAACGGCTGGACCGATTTTAATAGCGCTTATGCTGTCGTATAGCTGATGTTATGAGTAACTTAGGCTTTTTTATTAAAAAAAAACATACTCCACATCTAGTTTATATGTATATATATGTGTGTGTGCGTGTGCGTGTGTGTGTGTGTGTGTGCGTGCGTGTGTGCGTGTGTTCGTGCGTGTGTGTGCGTGCGTGTGTGCGTGTGTGTGTGTGTGTGTGTTTGTGTGTGTCACATATTATTTTTATTTCTTATTTATATCTCTTATTCTATTTTCTTCACTCGTATGTGCGGACTTGACGTTCATGAATTGATTTATTTATTAATAATATCGTCAAGAGGTCCGCTACACTCGATTACAACTTTACCTGAATAATACAACAAATAATAATGATTTGGAGTCCACAAATTTTATCCGCCGAATTCGGACTGTCGAGTATTTTATTAATTTCTAATGGTGCTGACAGAAAAATTGAAGTAGGTTCAGTAGTTTTTATGTGATGTTGTTTCAAACAGAAATTTCCCATGGTTAAGAGCTCCGCTCAGCTTAATAGATAATAATAATAAAACTAATATTCTTGGTAAACTGATAACTACAAAAAATCTACCAAAATTTTGCAAAATTGTGTATTATGAGTCACATTTAATCCGAGCGACGCTGGGTTTTAATCTAGTATATTATGTAAACTTGAAAAAGTCAGTAAACTATTATTATTAGCTTAGAAATAAATGCGTAATTCACATTAACTTTATATTATTAAGAAAACTAACTAAAAGTAAGAAGAAGAAAGTAGAGCAAAAACTTATATGTGTAGGAATTTAATAAAAAACCCGAATGTAACTAAAACAGGTCACCAAAACCTATAATTATTACTTGAAAATGTTACTGAATCTAAAATAGTGTATTGTTTATCGATAGAAATAAAAAGATATTCTGTTTTCACTATGAGTCCAAAATGGTGGTTAACAAGTTGGGCAAATGTAGATTTATTTTCTTGATTAAAATTATATTCTAGAATAGAAAAAAAAATCTTCGATTACACCAATAGTGTAAAAAATATATAATATTCCAATTTTACATTAAATTATTATATAATTTTCTTTATAGTTATAGTAGCTTCAAAGTCAATTAAATCAATTTGTTGACTATAAACTAAACTCAATTGAGTACTTTATCATATTTTCACTTAATACTGCACTGCTCGCAGAGACAAACTATTTGTTAGAAATTCCACACAAACTCTGTTACACTACAGATTTATAGTAAAGGCACAATTTCTAGTATGATAAGTATTAATCGATATAATAATTTCTCATTACAATATAATCAATCTTAGCTATATTGGATTTAGCTTAACGCTGCGAGAGGTATTAATTACAGTTACATACATGTTACATATTTGATAATACTCAAATATATCTTGGATCTATTCGAAGTAACTTATTAATAGAAATTTGCGTCACTAATTGGGTATTTATTATTTTCTATGTAGTGTTTTGCTATAAAATAATATACATAGTATTCTGTAAGGTAAGTCATTATGTCATAAGCTAAGAGATAAAATATCATCTCATTTTCTCAATATTGAACTTCTATCTATGATTCTCGTGAATCATTAATAATAATCAGGACTCTAATTGTGTTATATTTACTGTTAAAATGTTTCTCACAATGTGAAAGTTTTAAGAAGTTAAACAACCGTTAATCTGAGGTGTCAAATATACATCCCTACTAATTAAATAAATTAAATTTTAGGATCCTCATATTTTGGTTAAATCTTTTGTTTTTATAAAGAGTATTTTTGTTTTATTTATTTTTGAGCTTTATCAAAGCAAGTTCAGTTCATATTTATTTATTCCATTCAAATCCTTCCATTTTTATAAATATGTTAAATTGCGGCATTATTTTTGTATATTGTAAATCAAAGTTTAAAATTGTTATAATGTAATAACTTCACATATATATTTGTAATTTGTAAAAACTGCCTTTTAAATAAATCTAGCTTTTAATTCTTTTCTTCAAAGTTGTTTTTTCTGTTGTTAGCCAACGTCGAAAACACTTTTATAAGCAAAGTCCATTTTTTTAAGTAAAGTAAGTAAGCTAGAATTAAATGCTTTTATTAAAAAAAATAGGTCTGAAAATACGTGGTAACAGCTAATATCTTTATTATAATGACTTCCTGGGATATAATTTTAGATTTATTATAAGATATCATGTAGTTCAACTATTACTATTCATAATTTACAGAATAACTTTTCGAGACAAAGGTACATTATAACTAGGTGAATTTAATTAATTATACTCATATAAAATGCCTGAGATAATACATGTTATTGCAAATAATATTATTTATCTAAGTGTAATATTCGTATCTTGCGTCCGTCCTCTCCCGCTTCGTTCAACTCAACGATTTAAAATTGAAAACATACGGCTATAAACTATATTGAACGTATTTTAAAGTTAAATAATTAAAATTGTAGATAATTTTGGTACATAATTTGATATTCCCTTTATCTACTGAATATACTCGTACTTACTCTTTCTCTAATATACAAATGTATTTCATAATGTAAATGATTTGTAGTACTATTTTATTTAATTATATTTGAAATTATAAGTCCCAGTTTCGATAATGAAACATAACTTATTTAATATACCCATGCAAAGGAAACTTGAGTTTAAAAACCAAATTGTAATATTTTTTAACCATGTTTAAAATACTGGAGTTTCATTCAACAAAATATTCTTTTATTGTATTTTATTGAATGGAGTTACTATATTTTAAATACAAAAATACTTTAAAAATATTATACAAAAAATATTGTTGTCTGAATGACTGTTTTAAAAAGCTTCACTGTACTGGGAAGTTTTATTAAAAATAGTAGCAAAATCTTTGAAACTTAGGATCTAGGATAAGTGTCCGGCTGAGAGCAGGTGAGAGGTGAAGCGAGGCTAACGAGCAGTCAATCTACATATCGAGCAGTCGACGTTCACGAGTACAGCCATCTTCATAAATCAATATCCATATATTTGCATTTTATAAATTAAAAAAAAAATACTATTTGACTTTATTTGTCCTTAATGATTTGTTTTTAACTAAATTTCGATGACATTACTTATTAATAAAACATTGCGTTCAATGGCACTTGTTCATAGCGTTAGGCATTCTTATAAGAAACATCATTAATACAGACACAAATATAAACGACAATATATTGTTTATATCAATTTACACCTCTCTTAATTTAAGTGACACACACACTTCACTTACTTTTGTAGTTTATACGAACTTCAAATATAATATATAATATACACGTTAAATTATAAGGTATGGTCTGTAATGTACATATAAATGCAAGTACAGAAGGCATTTTATACTTTCAATAATATATTAAACATGTCAACATATTATAATAATTTAAAAATTATACAATTCTGTCAATTTTAGTTATATTTCAATCCAGTACCTATCTTTTATACCTACGCTAAGATAGGAAAAGAAAAAAGTTGTAAAAGATTAAATTACACGAATTATTATAAAAATAAAGACTTGGCTGACATACGTGTTACACAGTTGTCAACTTATAGGGCATATAAATAAAATTATATGATATAAATAAAGTTATAGATAACATAAATGGATTTGTTTCGAACTACATAACTTAGTGTCAGAAATAAGATTGTATGACGTCACGACAGTACAAGGGCTAAGTCTCGTTAAGTTTAGCAAAATAACACTACCTATTTTAATATTATTTCTTATTATAAAAAATATATTGTTGGTGCATCGAGAATGGTTATATAGAAGATTTTTTACCTTTGTTTAGGATACATAATGAGATAAGTGTTACAACTTATAAATGTAGTAAATCAAAAAGGTAAATGAAAAAAAATACTCAACTGTGCATTAGCGTAGCAGTAGAAAGAAAATTTGTATTAAAAATTTAAAGTAATGAATGTAAATCTTAATGGTAATTAGCATTAATTCATTTTAACTGTACTTACTTGCATAAAAAATTTCGAACTAGGGTGAAATCTTTTAAGTTATATCTTATAATAATTAAGAATATTTATATATTATTACCGCTCCCAATAGGTAGTATACAGTCAAATATTATTTAAGAAAAGCTATTTGATTATTGCTACATCTCGGATAGTTTAAAAATGTGAAAATGAAAAAGATATGGAACAGAGGAGAATATTAAAATAATGTCTAGGTTATACTTACTCGTAAGTATTGCGTATTAATAAATCAAACACGAACACAACAAGAGTGTTGCCGGTCTTGAAGGTAGAAGTAAACGTCTTTTTTGAAGGTACCTATGTCGTACCGATATGGAAATACCGCCGAAGGGAGTTCGTTCTACAAGCGAGTGGTACGTGGAAAAAATGTCCTTGAGAACCGCACAGTAGAGGATCGCCACGCATCCAGGTGGTAAGGATGGTATTGGAGGCGAAGGCGCGCTGTGCGGTGATGAAATTTGGAGGTAGGCATCAGGTCGAATAACTCATCGGAACACTTCCCGTGGTAAATGCGGTAACAGACGCACAGAGAAGCAGACGTTGCTACGCAATGCCAAAGAGTAAAGGGTTCCTAAATGTGGAGATTAAATAGCAGCAGTGATATTAATATAACCGAGGATTTCGATTTGTTTCTGTGCTCGGTAGTAATCGTTTTTTATGGCACTTATCAGCTTTAATACTCGTAAAAAAGCCGCTTGTGCCACCAGATGGCAATATATATATATATATATATATATATATATATACACTATATATATATATATATATATATATATATATATATATAAACTATAATTAATAGTTACCAAAAATATTTTGGTGTGAGACTTATAACAGATTAGGAAATAAACAATTTTAATGTTTGGCATGTAATAGAATAATAAAATTCAAGT
Source organism: Melinaea marsaeus rileyi (assembly GCA_918358865.1). Lineage (NCBI taxonomy): Eukaryota > Metazoa > Arthropoda > Insecta > Lepidoptera > Nymphalidae > Melinaea > Melinaea marsaeus. Next base: position 2,728,513 of record OU911089.1, read on the forward strand.
CACCGTGTCATTTAAATAAATTATTTTCATTCGTTGAAATTTTAGTATTTACCAGAAAATATATATTTTTGCAATATCTATTGATTTGCGTAGTTTTTGAAAGTTATGGTGAAATTTACGTATTTTCATGGAATAATCACGTTTAATAAAAACTGTGGAACCATCCTAGTCTTAATTTAAAGTTGGAGAGTGTCTTCAAAGAAGGGCTTATTTCGATAAGCTAGGATCTATTTTGATATCATACACTTTCGTTGACATACACAAGTTATCACTATATTGTAGTATAGATTCAAAATGCTAAAGATATAAATAAATAAATGTATATATCCAAATGACTATGTATAATGGTGTTAATGGAATTCATCAAATTCACCCCACAATGGAACCATTAGTGACGCATTTCGATTGTTCACTTCGACATTTCCTATTCATACATTCATGACGTGCCTGAAATTATCAGTTCTTTACTAGTACCAGTTCGTTTCATAAAATTTAAAATATATATATTTATTGGATTTAATAATATAATGATGTTCCAGGTCTTTTACGAAACTTTAAATGTTATTTGTTTAATATTTCACACTAAATATATATTTTTAAAATTTTAGCCTTCAACTTTCAGAATTATTTGTAATAACCTCTTCTTCGCTGTGACTGCGTATTTACGTTCCGTTGTATGTTCCATACCAATATATGTATCACACTACTAACTATAACTACTATAGATTAAGAAAATGGATTTGAAAAAACATCCTTGAAGATTTGAAGACTAAATTGTTTTAAGCTTTCACGGTTTGTATTCATATTTGTATACTGTAAACGGGACTTAATCGCGTACTATTTTAATCGAAGTATTTACCTAGACTCTCGACGTTTCGGCCGCAATGCAACGGCCATGGTCAGAAAGATTTTAAGACTCTTCGGGTATTTCAGAATGAACTTTCATTCTTAAATCATTTATGGGTATGTGGTTGCTTGCTTGAGTAGTTATTAAGACCATGCCTCATCTGATTACGGCATCTTCTTTTATTAGTTAATTGTTTGTCAAATTGGTATTTAGTAAGACTGCATTTTATATATTCCAAATTTCTTTCTTCGTTGTAGTTTGCATTTGCGATTGTGATAATTTACCATTATTATATCAAGATTGCGTCAATAGTGCATGGGGTGCCATTGGCAATGCAGTTATGTTTTATGTTTTTACTTCCAACACTCCTTACAGCTTTTGATTCTTTAAGTTATAAATATCAAGATTTAATGGGACGTAGGCCATTTTAATTCTTTTTCTCATTATATTAAACCCGAAATCTTGAAATTCATGGGAGGAGAAAGTTGTACGGACAAAAAAGTTACGTCTTAATGTGGATAATAAAAAAGTTTTTTTTGAAATGCTGAAGAACTTTTTTTAAAAGTTTTCAATCCTCGTCTTTCTGTCGTGTTATAAAAACATAACTAGGGTATGACCATTGTAATGTACAACAATGTATTAAATGAAAATGATTATGTTTTTTAAAGTTCGTAGCGAAAAATACCAACAAGTGTAATAATAATAAGTCAGTAAATCTTTGATGACACTCGCAGGTAATCATTGTCGACTGAACTGTATTTTAATCTTAGTAAGAAAACTGTAAAAGAAATAGTTTTTTCTCCAATTGCCTTTGCCAAACTAAACATTGATACGCCATGCTTAGTGCAGATAGCATAATAATATAAAATAATTACTTTATTAGATTTTTCATTAAAAACTCATTTCGTTCTTCTTCTCCACATATACAATACGGTAATACTCAAATAGTTACAATATTCATTGTAATAGTTATATACATTATTACTAAATTGTTGTTATTACGTTTCATATATCGGCAATTTATTTTCGAAATTATTTCACGTTATAAACACTTATATTATCTATAAAATATCTTCATTTGTTACGTTAATTATGTCATTTTTTGTGCATTATAATATTTAGCATCAATATAACAAATATTGATAAGCCTTGTATAACATATATGCATATGCAGGTCACATTTAATTTGTAGGTCACAATTACTAAATTCAGTCTTAGTACCTTATACTTAGGGTATATTATTGAATATTATGAAGGCACTTAGACCAAGACCCACATATTAATTATATTATTTATTGAAATGTATTAATAAAATAACAGCGCAAATATGAAAATAAGAAAAAAAAGTCGCTATTCTTGTTTTTATAAATCTCTTTCGCATTACAAAGCTATATATAAATATACAGAATTAGGTTTTATTATATACCATCATTTATGTACTAAAAACAAGCAAATACAATTGTAAATACAATACTAACTGGTACTCGTTATATAATGAGATATTATATATACAGAAATATATAATATATTAGCGTTAATACTCACATAGTAAATACACTCTTAATTGGAAGAAAACAAGCCTTGATAGTAATCACATGTACACGTTGAATAGAATAACAAAGAAAAACATCTTTATCATGAATATACAGAATATATAATCTTCAAAGCGTTAAATATATCTAAAATAAACTGAATTGTTAAAGTAATAAGAGAAATCTTAGATTATCAAGAGTACCTACTCGTTTGTATGTCTCAAGTCCTACAAAATTTGCCCTAGTAACACAGTTACGGAGTTGCAGTAAATTAACCTGTAACCAGACAAATATAAATAATATACTATTTGCAGTAATTACTAATGAATATAACATTAAGTGAAATTTTATTTTTTTCTTTCGTTACGATGACGTCTTCTAACATTTAATGTATAATTTTATCATTTTCTTTACTTCAAGGGAACTCGTTAACGTTCATTACGGCGTCAAAAATCACTATTTTAAACTCGATATTATTTATTTATTTATTTACCTTCACGCCATATCCCTTGCGGGGTAGCCAGAGATATTATTCAAGGGTAAATAAAATATATTATAGATAATTGGAAGATAAAATTATTTCTTAAGAATTTATCTCGAAATTAACAGTGAACATTGAATATTAGTAAAAACAACAAAATTCCTCAAAACAAACATAGTATGGTTGGCATGAAATTTGTACATTTTAGTTTATATATTTTGTATGACTTATTTATTCAACTGAACTAATATAAACTAAATTTGTAACTTTCAATACACATTGACACATTATCGAAATCTAATACGAATTTTTCAGGTCAATGAACTTTGCAATAGTTAAGATATTCATAGATTGTTGTATGAGCTCTGAAGTTCTGATCAATATTGTAGCATAAATGAAATCATACATATATTTCAAAGCAAAGAACATATATTACAATTTCATTTGAAATATTTGAATATTTATGAACAATATAATATATTTTTAATCTGATATGTTTCCTCTTGAATACACGTAGTACAGACTTGACCCCGTTACTATTTTATAATATGTATAGATAGCACAAATATCAGTTAAAGACACAATAGGGGATGCAGTTCATTCATTACTCATTGGTTTGTAAACATTAACTAAAACAATCCAACCGACCACAGTCTACAATTTGTAATCTCTGGGACTGACCGCTACTTTAATACCCCGGGACCGGGACATCGTTGAAGACTAACAAATAATTATACATATAGTTTAGTTAGTATTCATTGTATACTTTTATTTAAAGGGTTTACAAAAAAAAAATATTATAAAATTAATTATGAAATACATTTTAAACGAGATTCCACTAAGAAGCTTTTAAAATGATATGCTTTTTAATTAAAAATGTTTAATGTCTCTTACAGTAATTATATATCGTAAATTATAATTTTAAACATATAATTCTTATAATTAGATAACCAATTTATGTTTTATTCTAATACATGATAATGTGACAATTTGATTAAATATTGAATCAGGCTTATACTACAATAACTTACTGGTGATATTAATATTAAAGGTATGTTAATATTCGATAGAAACATAAAAACATTGCAATGTGACTTAGAGCAGGGATTACCGGAATAGAATAAAGAAAATTTAGAATTCTATTCTTTATTATATTATTCAGAACTTACTGAAACTAAAATCATTGAAGAAAGTCACATGTTACAAGACAAGTTAACGAACCGTGTTTAATAAAATCGAGAACTGAGTGTTTTCCTCTTAGGATTTTTATTCGCAAATGCAATGTTCCAACTCTTGATATAGATTTTAAAATATTTTGGGATTCTTTTGATAATTATTTGAATATTTTTTTAAGTTTAACTCAAAAATATATATTATGAGCTTCCTATATCTTATATTTAATAAATGCATCTAAATAGATTAATATTTATATTAGATCTTTCATTAGCATCAAGGTTTAAGCTCTGACAGACGACATACAAAGACTTGAACAGATCTTGGTCAAACTACGAGGTAATATTCTGAATATATATCATCGTATCAACTTTCAATTTCAAAAAAAGTAAAATCATATTTTAAAATACACATTTTTTTAAGGGATGTAAGTAAAATATAAGTGACAATAGTTTGTTTGTTAATATTAATAACTGTTATATACCAACTATAATCTGTGTCGCCTTTTAACTCTATTATTTTACTACTACGAGAACTAAGATAAATAAAATTAACTACTATAAATAATATCTCCGCGATTTTTACTTAAAAGACATTAATCTGAATACTCCTGTATATTTATACACAATTTATCAGGGAAGTGCCGAGCTTTATAATTTCATTAAAATTTCATATTAATGAAGTCGCTTTCAGATTGGAATAAATTAATTATAATTGGTTTAACAGTAGACGTGTCAGATCTCTGTTAATGTGAATTATAAGGCATAAATAAATATAAATAATCGAACAGTTGAATGGTTTTATCCGTTTATATTTTAAATACATATTATATTAAAATTTTACGGAATGTCATCTGTGATCTCTCTCTGTGGCGAAAAGATGTAAAGAAAACTGTGAAGCATGTTCAAGCAATAAATAAATCGCTAGCGACCCACATATACTCGTACCATGCAGTGGTGAAAATGGGAAGTGCGCTGGAAGAAAATATTGTGTGTGTTTATTTTATAACATTATGTATGTAACTACAGTTGATAAGACATAGATAGCCTAATTAATATAAAATAATAATTCCCGCTTCTAACGAGCAATAAAATAAAATATAAATTTTCTTCCCTATTATAGACCATTAAGATATGAATATTATTTAAACCTAAAGATAAAAGTTAAGATTCACAAATATACAAAATATATGATTGTTTATCTGAAGATATTTCTGCGGCTAACAGATTTAAAATCGATATTTTAGAATTATGTTTTTTCTCCTTCTACTTTTAGCGATTTCCATTGAATATATTGACGTTTGACGTTTGACCTTTTTTTTACTCGAAGATAGTTTTATAGTTATACGGACGTGGTTGATTTTAACATTTTAATACAAAGATATTTTCGCGCCTACTTTACATATATTCTCATCTTATTTATCAATAATGTAAATTTATGCAAGACCCATCATCGTGTCACCACAATGCTAGGAGAATTGTCCAAAGACTCGAAGCGTGGAATTATGTTTATTTTTGTTTATATTTATTAGAAATATAGAATAAAATAACAAAATGAAACTAAAATAAAGAAAATTTGATCTTAATTTTTTCTACTCTTAGTAAAATTACACTAGCTTAACAAAGTAAATGTGGGAGCCTAATGTTAAAGTACCAATAAAATAAGTTATATGCTATAACTATTGCCAAATAAATAAAATAATCATATCATAAACCAACAATCAAATGAATGGAGGTCTCAGTGGCGGTAAAACGTTTATAGAGGTCAGTGCGGAATAATTTTATTGAACAAATATGAGATCATAACTCTCAGGTATTCTAACCTACTTTATTTATAGCTCTATAGAATAGTATGAGCAGAATTACTTAAAATTTAAATGTTAGTTTTTAATATTTAAATGAAATTTAAACCAAATATTAATTTGTTAATTGTCTTATGACTTAATATTAAATGAAGTAGGAACTGCAATAAGTCATCAAATCTTGAGTTATAAATAACTATATCTTTGTATATATTTGTAACTTTGTATTAATTTACGAAGAGAACAATGAAAGTGAACATTGAAAATATAATTTACTATTATATCTATTTATAATCTTATAAAGGTTTATACAATTGGTGAGAAAAACCTTGAATATGAGGAGTGATCCATCTGTGTCTAAATAGTTACGGAAATTTATTATAAAAAACTTATGCGAAAAATAGTTATACAGTTTTCATAAATATAAATAAAATACTTTTACAATAAAAAACTCTTTAAGTTCTCTACTCAAAAACATGGTTGAAGCTAATTGTTCTTATTAGTACTTGTACTATTTAATGACTTTAGTTAAATATTAGAAGTTTTTTATTCTATACTTTTTCGGAGCTTAGCGGATTGGAAAAATCTTTAAAGCTTATACACAAGTTAAATTCCAATTTCATTTAGAAAATTTCTTCAGCTTCTACAGTTCGGAGTTATTTTGTTTATTTAATGTAATGTATAATATGATGGCGATAAAAGATTAGATGACAATGATAATTCTCCCTTGTTGTTTGTTATTGGCCCTTATTGTTGGACGGAACATCCCCAAGGATGAGTAGGTGCAAGATGTCTTTCACACTTTCAGGAATCTGTAAGCAACGTTAACATCTTTTCACAAACGTAGTTGGAATGCTAGCCAAGAAAAGGTTTGAAAGAGAAAATGGAAGAATAAGTCCAGTTAATAATCAGGAACACCACTTCTTTTGAAATATGTAACATAATTGAAAACTTTAAATGCTTTAGAATCTGTCCTTTATTCCAAATTTTTATGCTTCTTTTTTATTTTTATTCCTATTTAGTTGACTTATATGTATTTTTATTATAAATTACAACATTAAAAACTTACCTACATTTTAGTATTGTAAGGTAGTTGACACTCAGCTCGTAAATAACAGACAACCTTCATGTGGGGTTACTTTGTATTCAATTGTTGTTCTCGGAGACCAACGAAAGAACACCTGAAATTTATATACTACAAAATTATTCTGTATAAAGATTTTAACAAAACTTTTTTTATTACAAACTGTACAAATAAATAAATTAAATGTGAAACTAAATAGCAAATGACATTTGGATTTTTATTAAACGATATCCGGCTTCTGGGAAAACATTCTAAAAATACCAATTATTTAATATAAATTTCTAAATTAATATATTTAAATGTTATAATTTTAGATAAATATGCCGATATATTTGGAATATAATTCCCTAGAACTTTATATATAAATAGACAAATAGTTTATACTAAATTTATTACAACAAATACTACTATTATTATAAGGTTATTTTTCCCTATTGTGAATGAGATACATTGACTGAAACTGGGATAGATAGATCCCAATATTCCAGATTCAGGGATTTCGTGACACGTTGTTACAGCTAAAAGCTATGTATAATCCTATAAAATCATTAATTACTGCACTTTGACAGTAATATCCAAAGTATTTAGTCTTCAACATTTCTAATCCGCGATTTCTAAGAAGCCTATAATATAATATCCAAACCGGTAAATAATATTATCTTCAGTATGTTACAAAGAAATGAGAAAATGACTACGCAAATGTATGACGCTCCGATAACTTTTGAATGGCTAGACATTTTTTCAATTTTTTTTCGCTATAACATCCGCGTCTGGCTCAAACATACATGAGAAAATTTTTAGCTAATTATGTCATCGCATTCTGGAGATAACTAAACACAAAAAAAGGTCTCCCAAACGGTTGAGAGCTTCGCTTACGCTCAGCTCAATAAGAAGTAATATAAGAATATTTAATTGTCTTCAGAACCACTCTATCGCCATATTAAATAACATTATATATATAATATAATAATAAATTAAATCCTTAAATTCCTTTAAAATTAAGATCAATGGTAATTAAATATCTATGAACAGTTTTACTCCAAGACCAGTTTTATAATTAACAATATTAATACACACTAATATATGAATCTTTCAATAGAATTTATTTATTTTGAATTTTCTTATAACTATAAAGACACTGTCACAAGTTTCATCTGCAATCTTACTATACTTTATTTTATCACAGTTTTTCTTCTATTTAATTGCAATACTCGTTACACTCATACCTTTTTGAATAAAAGACTTTGCTAGTAATAATATTTATAATGTGGTTTTTTTATATGCCACGATAAATTTAGCATTATATATATCTTCTTTATCAGGACGGAAATATCTAATAGGCTTCTTTCAACAAATTTATCCAATGTCTTTAATTTTGCATGTAGAATAACATGTAAAAGATACTACAACATTACATAAAAACCAATTAAGGAACATAATCAAAGTATTAAGAAAAAGTTTAAACATTGCTAGAATGATTCGTTTGTAAAATCAAAATACCATATATGAATACCATATACAAAGGGATGATTGGTTGAATGGCATCTTGTTAAGAACTCAAAATATCCTTTTCATGCCAACAGCAGTTTACATACAAACTGTAGCTGAGGTGTAGACATTTGGTATTAAAATTGGTTATGAACTATAGACGCGCTCTATACTAGATAAAAGCCTTGACCATACAGCTACCATACAACTAGAAAAATATGGGTAAAATATTAATATTTTATTTTATAACGTTATATTATTATTTCAAATTAAAAAAATACTGAAAGAACGAACACTTTGACAACCAATGTTTTTTAGATCTCAAAATTCTTTTTGACCAATAAATAACGTTGTGTTTGTGTATTTTTTATATACATAAAGAAATCTTTATCTTTTGACATCGTAATTTTCATAACAATACAATACATTTCATAACAAAGAAGGAGAGAATGAGCAGTCGTATATTAAAATAATCAGTCTGAGTGTCGTCTGATGTAATACATATTTAGTTATCATCATGATAGTATTGTGGCTTATTTTATCCATTCCCTTTCTTTTGATCTATTGCCAAAATGTATTTTGCTATAAAATAATTTTTAACAAAACCTCAGTTTCTTTCATCCTTATCAAAGCGGGCGTTAGCTAGCTCAGAGTGACGAAAGCACCCATAGTGCTGAAAGTCTAACTCTGTATATATACGCGCAACATCGATTTTTTTATACAGGAGACCTTCTGGTATGAGTGTGGTATTTTTAGAAAGCCCTTGGCCCATAGACCCAGAAAATGCATTTACACTTAGCAATATACCTACCGCCTCACCTCTGCGGCCGTTTGAAAAATGAGACTAAAATTTAGTTTTTGGCTCCGCACCAGTATAAAATCACTTATTTCCACCTTAAAAGAGACCTTTTCAACAAGCCCAAAAACACCAAAATCCGACCACCGGTTGATGAGATATGACATTTTGAAAATTTTGACTGGCGCCTCCATCGATGATTACTTTTCTGTTTGTGGGTATATTCGTAGTTTCAACTGATTTTGTTCAAACTTTGAGGGATTGAAGTACATCAAAAACTAAGACTTTTTTGTACTACGACATTTCGATTTGGCCGCCATGTTGGCCGTGGCCAGCCCTCGAAAGGCCAAAAATGGCCATTTTTCGTACAGGGACTGCGGCCAAACCAGTTGACGTACATTGACAAATTGGGCATCATTGGAAAGGTCTCAAGCTCATCTTTTGAATAATATCCCTTTTGATGGAGAAAACATTTTTTGGCGTGACATTTTTAGTCAAAAACCAAAAAATGGTCAACTGACCGGGGACAGATCGGAAATTTTCTCGAAAACGGCGCCAACGATTTTTTCGAAAATTTCCTCATTCGTAGCCCCAAATTAGAGCTAAAATTTGGTATATAGCATATATCTGGGAAAACTCGTTATTTTGAGATATGGCCCTAAGAAGTTCAAAAAATCATGAAAAATGACCAAAAATGGCCAAAAAATTACTTTTAAAGCCAGAATCGTACTCACAACACGGTTAAAATTCAATGCTAGTTGCACAGTGAATAAACTCACTAACGCATTGCCGTTTGTAACAATAAAACAAAATTTACAGAAAGAAATCCGAATACTGAAGAAATTCTGTTTTGAAGCAATGAATTAAAAAAATTAATGGAAACTGAAAAAATCAAATGAAAAAAAAATCGGGCACCTCTGGGAATCGAACTCGAGGTCTCGTCTTTGTCATTACAACGCTCATCCTCTGAGCCAAAACACTCTCACTTTGTCAAAGGCAACTATTCCAAATAAATGAGTATATATTTGCATGAAAAATAATCGCACAGCATTTTGTTTCCAATCCTTTTACAAAACTATTGATATCAAAACAAAAACTTCTCAACGAAGTAAATACCGAGTGACGAAAGCGAATCCACTGACAAAACTCCTGATATGAATTTTGCGACGAAAAAAACCACGAACATTTTTATTCACAAACGTAAACAAACACAAAAAATGTGAATGTGTTCGGAACGTTGCCAACTTGCCTTGATCAATCTAATAAAATAAAATCAAAAATGCAATTTGTGCAACGTTTCAAGCACATTCACATTTTTTGTTTGTTTTTTTGTTTGTTTGTTTGTTTGGCAACGGTCCGAACACATTCACATTTTTTGTGTTTGTTTACGTTTGTGAATAAAAATGTTCGTGGTTTTTTTCGTCGCAAAATTCATATCAGGAGTTTTGTCAGTGGATTCGCTTTCGTCACTCGGTATTTACTTCGTTGAGAAGTTTTTGTTTTGATTGTAATTACACAACGCAGAATATTTTAATAATTATAATAACAATATATTAAATAATGAAGTGTAAATGACTAACGTCTACTTAAATAATATCGATTACATTTTAGACTAATATTTAAAAACTAAATAAGTTATTAATGCGAGTTATTGTTATTAAGGCTACAACAAATTTATAAGTTTTGCCGTAAAAATTAAGATAATTTTCGTCACAAAAAGCGTTTTATATCGACTCAAATATTAAGCTAAGTCCACAACAATTTTTATCAGTATGTAGTTGTTAAGTTTTTTCGAATAATTACCCAAATTTACTTTCCATTATTCCAATACTTTTAACATTAAGTATGCGTATTACACTTTTTTTTGGATAAATAAATTAACTATTCATAATTTTTGCTTCAGAGAAATAAATATTCTATATATTTAAAGGGACAATAAGCAAAAAACAAATGAAGTTATAGCATTTTTTTTTGTTGGAAACCTTCTCTTTATTAATATATTAGTAATACATTACATCCAGAGATGGCGTTGTAATACCAGTAAAATATAAGTATATTAAACGAAATAAAACAATTTAAGTATGTTAATAAAGAACATGCATTTAATAAAAGACATATAGTTTTATTCACAAATAAATCCGTTTCACAATAAGTGTCAACGATCTTGCCTTTCGGGGTCTTAGGTTGCGGTCCATCCCAAGGTATAAAACTTGTAAGTGTCTATGGTTTGTTGGGACGTTGTAGGTAATGCTTACAAACTAATGTGAAATGGATAATGGACATCGCAAAACTCTTTTAGTCCACGTGTCTAAAGATTTAACATAAATAGTAGGTATTATATACTTATTATTTTCTTTATTGGATATTATTTATATATAGTTTGTCTTTACTACAGTACGAATAGTGTTTAAAGAAGGCCTTATTTCAATAAGTATATCAAAATAGACCCTCCAGCCACTCACGTTTGACGTACACAAGTGATCATTGATATTGATTTGAAGTGGAAAAGATAGAAATAAATATATAAACGATTATTTACGTTGATTCAATATTCAAGCTCATAAGGCCCATCATTACATCTCTTCTGAGAATCATCCTAAGAAATTGCAACGGCATATATACATTATACTTGCAATAACGGCAAGCGTTACGTCTTTGGAGGAAGAATTTATCAATAGATTGTAAGAATATTTTATGAAGTTGTTTGGCCTTTGAACTTATTCGGGAATATTTTTTAAAAGAACATTAATATAAATACATATAGTTTTAGTACGAAAATAAAAATATATTTCATTATATATACTAATGTGTACATTGATATAAATGATGTTATCCTATAAATAACATGTAACATTGTTATATAATGTATATATAGTCTGATATCGCTTTGATTACAAATTTGTTTCTGCTTGTCACCAATGTCAAAGATTTGAAATCAATGACGTAGAAGAGATCCTTTGAAACCATCTCGTGGAATATGACATGTGTGAATAATATTGTATAATTGACTTGGCCAATGTAATAATTGTCAATAATATTTATTTATTCTGTTTGAGTGTAAACTGAGCTGTGCACAACGTGATGATGCTGTGATCCATCGGATCAAAGATATCTCAGATAACAAGAATTACTTTCACCATTTTATTGATATTATAATGTTAATATATTAAGAGGCAATTAAAAATCGTATTATACAAGCTTTTCATATTGCATTTCGAATTCAATGAATACTTTCAATTAAAACTGTAATATTATACAAAGTGTTGTACAAAATAAATCCATCGTAAAAAATTGAACATAGTTTATATCATAGTTTTTTAATAAACTGTATATATTAGATATCTTAATGCTTGTGGCAATAGTATATATTATATGCTAAGTAAACTGTGCAGCCTGATGTGTTCCACTAACAGGAAAAACTGGAGATCTTATGAAAGCATTACAAAACAGCAAACAGAGCGTCAAAAGATGTTTTTCATTTTAGACGACACCAATACCAGGAAATGTCATAGTAAATATGTAATACTTGTAAAACTTTTGACATAAGGATACAAAGATCCAGCTTTTGATTTTACTGTTATATGTAAAAATAATTAAATTGTGTATTATTTATTACACACATTTCGAACTCAAAAAATTTTAATTTTAACACATAAAAAAATGTGTTTAAATCTGTATGTTGGTGTATTTTTAATGTTATTAAAATAAAAAACCAACAGCAGTTATTTTTATTTTATTGCAGTAATTTTTTTAGTACATTCCAGTTAATATTTTATAAAAAGGATTATAATTATATCGATAATTATCTGCTTTAATATATAGCACGTTTATTAAATCTCTTAACTCTTCAATGTCAAAATATATTTATTTATTTAATTCTTCGTTGCACAATATACAAAATAATGCACAAAAGGCGGGCTTAATGCCACAAAGACATTCTCTACCAGCCAACCTTACTAAGGTTAGTCGTAGCCAACATTAATAGGCGTGCAAAAAAAAACGCAAAAAAAAACTAAAAATATAAATAAATCCAGAAATATAACTACAATCATATAATATAATAACAAATACAATACATTATAATAAATATACTCTGACTTATTTGAACATTCTTGTGAACAGATAAATATTAATATAAAAAACAAACCCACGGCGTGATATAATTAGGTAGCCTATCCCACGGGTGCCTCGTCATATATTTGTCTGTTGCTCTTGCTTGAATGTATTACAGTAATTAGGCACTTAAAACTAGGATTTCAATACATATATATATATATATATATATATATATATATATATATATATATAATATAATATTAATCATGAAAGTATACACCTAATATTATTAGTTTTCATTGTCTGGAAAAAATATGATTCATTGAAATAATTTGATTTACCGAAACCAATGCTTCAAATAAAATTAGATATAACAAAGAAATCTTTCTTTGTTTGTTACTGTGTTGAAGATGCTGACATTTAGGAATAACAGACAACATTCATTAATGTTTAATATTAATCAGTGACACTCAAGTAATATTTGAACCGTCATATCATAATAAATCATTTTACATCAATAAGTCAAAGGCGTCATGAACGCGTGTAATCCTAAAGCATGGGCGGAGAGAAGCTGCAAAATTGGAATGACTGAAACGTTGTTAATTAATTGATTAATATTCGTCGACGCCTTTAATTAAATTACGCTTAAAGATTATTTTATGTGATGACTATATATTATTTTATAAAGGTATAATTTAATTTAAAATACTGTTAATAAATAAATAAAAAGACTTTATAATATACATTTTCGTTTTATTTTGGGCTTGCAAAATAATCAAAAATAATGAAAATGTTTTTAGGCTTCTCACATAAATACGAGTACACTCTCTTTGTCTTTATTTTATTAGTTTAATCATTGAGTTAATTGTTCAGGTTGAACCCTTCAGAAAATTATATATTTTCGTATAACTTGTTGAAACAAAAATGTCTTTCCTTTGTTGTTCAAACACGTGAATGTTACTAAGAAAGCTTGTTTACTTCCCATTAGAACTGTATCGTATTTCCGCATGTCAATATTAGTGAAAATGCCTTATAGATATTTCTATGTTTATTGTCGTATTTTCAATATTTCATAATAAGAAAATATCCAGATAGCTTTAACAATATGGAACTTAGGAACTAAAATCTTATCTCTTTTTAATAGATTAGAATGACATTTCAATATCTTGTTACTACGAAAAAAAATATTAAATTCATTAATTTCAGATGACATTTTCCTATTGAAATAGTTGTCAAGAGCTAATTGTCTTTAAAATGTGTATTATTTAGTTCTCTTTGATTTCATTTCATTGTTAGTTTGACTGTCGTCGTATTTTGTGGTAATAATTACACGATTATATGGGATGGTATGGGTATAAAATTCAAAGCTAACAAAGAGGAGTGAGAGGGAATTTTACTTTACTAAATCTCCTGTTAGGACTCACCAACGAGTTCCTGAACGATACGAGTATACAGATTTTCGCCTCATGTTTTGATGCGAAATATTAAAAATATTATCGATAACATTCAATAAATAATTTAATGAACACAAAAAAAAATATTATAAAAAATATTTAATAATTCATAATATAATAACACGTTTATTTTATGATGTATAAAGAAATTACAAAAGTATAATTATTAATTATTATATTTAGTACATAAATCTTCAACGATAAAGTATTAAATGATTTTCAAAACATTTGTTATCGAACAAAAGGGAACTTAACAGTACTTTTGATACAGTTCGTTTTTATTTTAATTATTATTTCAGTTTGTATAAAATCTTTACAAGCTGTATTACTTTTTAATTTAAAATGACGTCGTGTTGAATATCTCCACTGAATTGTTGTCCTTTTAATGTAAATTAAGAAATTTAAGTGCTAAGCTGTCTCCAACACTGAGTGCTTTGACATGCATTTTATAATATTACTAAACATATTTATTCTATGCACATTTAAATTTTTTCATGATTTACAGGAATAAATTGTTCTTGGTAACAGATTATATTTATAATAGATTATATAATAGATAACGAAATAAGAACGCTTCTAAAAGAGTTTTAAAAGAAAAACCCTTATGTATTGTATAACATATTAAACTTTCTTTTTACATTCACTGCGAATAACAAACACTTTCAGCAATCATTCTTTCGCGTGAAGACGAAATGTGCATATCTGTCAATAAGTCACCAATTTTGTAGTCCGCTTTATCTTGCCGGGTATAAAGTTAGAGATGCTCAGAGACATTCACTGTGCAGTCAAAGATATCCGATCGTACAACTTAAATATTTTCGAGTATTTGTGATAAACAGAATACAAAATATACTTATGATATCTTGTGAATAAGAAAGATCTTTTTATCGCTTCTCAATATTACATTTGCAGCTTGTTAGTCACGTTGTGTTCTCACCTGTCCCCGGACACTTATCTATTTAATATAATTGCTAACTTTTTTCTAAAAAAAAATTATCTAACCATTATTAGTGTTAGCAACCATTATACCATTATTGCATGTCATAATAGAAAACAAATTCTGTTATAATACTTGCCCTCTACAAGCTTTTTTATTTACTTTTTCAAAATATTTCTTTTTCATTGTTGCGGCAATACTATACAAACTTTCATTTCTTCCTTTTGACATTCTTAGGGAATTATATTATCCTTTTTAAAAATAGATATTTATTAGCAGAAATGTAATCTTTCCAGAAATAAGCCAATATATCAATATGGTATACGTTTAAGACTTTGCAAATCCGATAATCCTCGAGACAATTGTACAAGAGAGCATAGGACGGGGACTGAAAAAAATATTTCATGTTTTAATATTGGCAATGTAGATGATTTTAACCTTGATTCACATTTTGCTATAATTTAAATCTCATAAGTATTTAAGTGCTCATTATCAACTAAATATCTATTTTATATTTATATCCCGCTCATTATCACCGCTCTTCGAGAGCACTCCTCTTATTGCCTCGCCAAGTATCAGAATACTGGGCCTCGACATTTCGAGCGATTGTCAGTTTCGTGGTCATCTGGAGAGCAAGGCCAAGTTGGCCTCGAAGAAATTGGGAGTGATTAATAGAGCGAGGCAGTATTTCAAACCTGGCCAAAGACTTGCGCTCTATAAGGCGCAGGTCCGGCCACACATGGAGTACTGTTCTCATCTCTGGTCCGGATCACCCCAATATCAGCTTCTACCATTTGACCGCGTACAACGGAGAGCTGCTCGGATTGTCGGTGACCCGGTGCTCTGTGAACGGCTGGACTCTTTGGCATTGCGTAGAGACGTTGCTTCTTTGTGCGTCTTCTACCGCATTTACAACGGGGAGTGTTCCGAAGAATTATTCGATCTGATGCCTGCCGCCGAATTTCATCACCGCACAGCGCGCCATCGCCTCCAATACCATCCTTACCACCTGGATGCGTGGCGATCCTCCACTGTGCGGTTCTCAAGGACATTTTTTCCACGTTCCACTCGCTTGTGGAACGAACTCCCTTCGGCGGTATTTCCAGATCGGAACGACATGGGTACCTTCAAAAAATGCGTCTACTCCTACCTACAAGGCCGGCAACACTCTTGTAAATCCTCGGATGTTGCAAGAGTTCATGGGCGGCGGTGATCACAAGTCATCTGTGACCCGCCAGCTCGTTTGCCCTCCTCTTCCATAAAAAAAAAAAAAAAAAAAAAAATATATATTAACACAATAAATAATCAGGTCACAATAATAACAATAATTTATTCTATTTTACTCACAAAACACCATCCCTTTGGTAACGTCTTCGTTTCAAAGTAAATAAAATATAATTAGAGTTTAGAAGCCATCTATCACTTAAACTGGGGTTTGTTTGATTTTATTTTCAACAACGTCATTTTTAACTAAACATGACTATAATATCAAAGATGGTAAGATAGTTACAATTTGATATTCCTAAATAGTATTAAAACGATATTACTACAGAATTCTGAAACTGTAGTCGAGAGTAGATTAATGGGATTATTTGTTTGTCAATTATTTTATATAATTGAAGTTTTATATTTCAACAATTCATACCTTTGTTTATGAAGTATCAATCTCCTTCTCCAAGATTAAGGTTAAAGTGCCCGGCGCCAAGATAACTCAAAATTTTATTTAATTATTTATATTCAGACTAAACTGAGACTAAATTATGAGAATAATAAGGTAACTATAATAAATTATATCGGGTGTTGGATTTCTAAATAGTTATACGAAAAGTGTAGCATACAATAAACTACAATTTAGCAATTAAAGTCGTTGATAATAAACGGAACTGATACTCGAGATTTTTGTTGTGTGATTTTATAGAATAATTCTACCCTAGAGTCACTAGCTCTCGGTTAACGTTAAGATTAATTAATAGCTAGCGGTTACCAACCAGCACGGAAATTGTGCAGTTTCTTAAAGTTTAGAGCAGATTTTATCTATCTCCTCGTTGTTGCAAGCGTTGTTTAAAAAACAGATATATCACTTTTTAGAAATTACCATTTGTTGGTTCGATTTAACAGTTTTTATTAAATCGAAAATATTAATAGAACGTTTTCAGTCTCGTTAACAGATGTATAAGTTTCTTAGATATATGATATATTAAGTTATAATACGAACCAATACCAATACCAATAGCTAAATAAACTTGTAAGTTGAAAGCTCTCATCTACCTACATGATACTTAATTGTCTTAAAGAAGTCTTGTGCAACATCACTTACAAACAAGATGAAATACATATTTCGTTTCTTTATTTGTGTTTGTAAGCTTCATTGTTCTTGCAAATGTGCATTGTGTGTCGTGAAGTCTATATAAAGATATTTGATTAAACGGTAACTTGTTTACTAAACAAACAACAGTTGTCTTAGTATTTTCAAAGCACCACTAAAACACAGCTGTGAATAAATAAATGATTAGTAGTACTGATAATATCAATTATAAATTAATTTCTAGATAAAAAAGTGATGTAAATCCAATGGATGTGAAAATTTAAGTACATGATGTTGTATTATGAATCGATCTTTTTGTTACAAAATATTTTTTATAATATTATGTTCAAACTTGAGACCTCTCTAAAATATGTTAAGTATACATATATTTTCTTGTTATATATTTAAGTAAAACATTGTATTTATGTTAATAAACGCCAGGTGCATGGCACTGTTAAGGGGTCAGTATATAATGGACGATCTGTGTTACAACTCTCAGCAGCTCTCTGATACGTTTATTAAAGATAGTCTTAGATTACCACTAGATTAAGAATAAAAGTTTATTTAATAGTTTTTGAATATAAATATTATATCGGTTCTAGAGATCGTCAATTGCCAATTACAGTTTTGTACATTGCTGATGTTATTTGTAAACTAGCCGTAGGACTCGCTTCGCTCGCCGTTTTTTTATTTTTTAATTTGGTGACCTTATTGTCCTTACAGCGTCGCCAAAACATAACCCTGGCATCGTTAGACTATAAGCTTTCATTTGATACCCTGTTTATAAAAATCGGATAAGCGGTTTAGGAGGAGTAGTGCAAGAAAGATAAAAAGTAATCGATTTTATATGGTAAGATAGTGTAGGGCGAGCAACTGTAAACCAATAAATCTAGATAGATTAACGTGAATACGAGTAGTAATAATACAAACGGATTTTGAAATGTCACCAATAGCAATCAATACAATGGTAATATTATGAAATAACAAGGAATTAAATTTTTTATCAAATCAATCAAAAATCAATCAAAATTAAGTATCATATTATTTTCTTTATGTAAAAATAACTAAATATAAAAAGTAAATTATTAATTGAGAATTATTATTTGTTTTTCGATATATCTTGTTTAGTTCTAGGCATGCTTTTTTTATCATAGAATGACTATAACTATTACACTTACCTAAAGTTTTACAGTCATTTATATAAATTAGAGATATCAAAAAGAGAAAAAAAAAATTAAATATTATGCTCCAAAATGTGTATAAAAATATATTTAGTTACAAATTTATATAAAATAAATTTGGAGTATGAAAATAATAAGTATGATATTACTTATAGAATTCGCCTAACAGATGAGAACTGCGTCATAGGATCGTACAACTGTTATATACCTGCAGAGAGGCGTTGATAGAAACACTGACATACACATATGTTAGTAAGTGTTTAAAATATATAACATTACAATTAGTGTAAGAAATTAATAACATGTTTGGTTTCATGACTGTAGTTTTCGTAACTATAACAAAGATATAAGCAATATCATATTAATTAATTGAATAATTGTAACCTGTAAATTTGTATTCGAAACATAATAATGTGATATCTTGTTTAAATCAGTTTGTTTTTTTAAATATTTCTTACATTACATTTTATTAATTTCATTTTAACTAAGTTAAAATTGATGATAGATTTAGTACTTGGTGTGCAAAATACCTGTTTCATTTCATTCATTAATGTTTAATATTAATTAAAGTCACTAAAGTAATATTTGAATTGTTATATCATAATAAATCATTTTACTTCAATAAGTCAAAGGCGTCATGAACGCGTGTAATCCTGAAGCGTGGGCGGAGGGAAGTATCAAAATTGAAATGACTGAAACGTTGTTAATTAATTGATTAATATCCGTCGACGTTTAATTAAATCACTCTTTAAGATTATTTTATGTGATGACTTTATATTATTATTTGAAAGTATAATTTAATTTTAGTACAATTAAAACAGAAAAAATACTGTTAATAAACAAATAAAAAGACGATTACATTATGGAAATGTTTTTAGGCTTCTGACATAAATACGAGTACTCTCTTTGTCTTTATTTTATTAGTAAACTAATAATCATTAATAATTTATAATTATAATCATTAATAAAGTTAATTGTTCAGGTTGAACCCTTCTGAAGATTATATATTTTTGTATAACTTGTTGAAACAAAAATGTATTTATTTGTTGTTCCAACACGTGAATGTTACTAAGAAAGCTTGTTTACTTCCCATTAGGACTGTATTGTATTTCCGTATGTCAATATTAGCGATAATGCCTTATAGATATTTCTATGTTTATTGTCGTATTTTCAACATTTCATAATAAGAAAATATCCAGATAGCTTTAACAATATGGGCTTAAAAATTATAAATTTTAAACAAAACACACTTTTTATTACTCGAGTTATAATATTTATAAAAAACAATCTATTATATAAAAATGAATCGCAAAATGTGTTGGAAAGCGCACAACTCAACAACGCATGGACCAATCTTAACAATTCTTTTTTTTAAATATTCCTTGAAGCCCAAGGATGGTTCTAACGGCGAGAAAAATTCGAACAATTTCCAGGAAAACCCTAAAAGAGCCCTTTTCTTTTTCCTATACAAATATTTTAAATATAGAATAAATAACTAAATGTAGAGCCAATTTGAACTGTATTGTTATTCAATAAAGTTTATATTAAATTACAAGCACTCATTGTTATCTAAACAATTTAGGTATGTGGCTAACGTCGAAGAGTCAATTCGCGCTTTATTGTCTCTCCACAAAGTTCAAATTCAATCAAATATATGTATGTGCAGGTTCACGCAAAAGTGATAATATCGTGAACCCGACCAAATTGAAAAGTCAAAAAATTTAAGAGCTATAGATTTGATTGGCCTTGGAATATTCTTTCTTTTGTTTTAGTTTTGGAATGCGACATAAATTGTCATCAGTTTTCACGTCATTGCATCTGTCAAACAAACTGCGTTAAAAAGCGTTTATAATATTTAATAATTAATTTTGATTGTTTTATATCGTGTTTTGTGCAAAGTGTTTTAATACCTGTGAATAATAATTATTGCATGTGACATAATTTAGGTGAGTATATTCGATATGCCTCCTATAAGACGAAGTAATTTAGGTAGAAGAACCCGAACTGCTACAAACCAAACTAATTACCGATCTTATCATACTGCACAAGAACGTGACGACCGAAAAGAACGTGAAAGAATTCGTTTATCACGAACGCGGGAAGCGAGAGCGAGAGATTCAACCAATAATCCCGAAAGTTTGAATCGAGCTGTTATGTTATGTGTAATTATGATTTGTCAATTGACTACAGTAACCACCAATGTGTTACTATTGAATCTATGAACTTGGTTTGTTCTCATTGTAAGGCAAATGAAGCCAATGGATTGTGTTGCGCAAATGGGAAAGTGAAATTGATACCATTGGATCTACCACCAGAGCCATTGTACTCATTGGTTTCAGGAATAGAATCAGATTCCATACACTTTTTGTTAAATATCCAACAATATAACAATTGCTTTCAAATGACGTCATTTGGGGCAACAAACGTAGTTCGGGAAAATTTCATGCCAAATTTTAAGGTAGGTATTATAGAAGTTAATCATTATTATTTTAGTGAACAAAATTTCCTGTTAATTAAGTAAAGGTGTATCATTAACCTTCAGTTCCTTAATCCCCAAGAAATATATTACTTAGTCATAATATTATTAGGTGATTCAGTATTAGCAATACTTTTATTATTTTGAAACACAATATAATTATTTGATGATGGATATTAGTTACAACTAATTATTACATATTGACATACCTAAGCATATCAATTATAAATTAGGGATTCAAATTAGGAGACAGATATACTTTTTACGAACAAATATTGTTTATATTTGACAAAAATCATTTTTTTTAATTTACAGATACAAGGCCAACTATATCATAGCGCAGGTTCACTGTTACCAGTATCAGATAGCAATTACAAATGTCTGCAAATTTATTTCATGGGCAATTTACCACAAGAAATTGATATGCGTTGTTCAAATAACAATTCAGTAAAGAGGTCTATTGTAGAACAATTACAAATTTTATTTCATGAGTACAATCAATTGATTATATTGTTTAAAACTGCACTGGATCTGATGCCATCTGATAACCACAAAATTGTAATCAGAGCTAATAAAACACCTGTTGGCCAACATGCAAAACGTTTTAATGCACCAACTATTGATGAAGTTGCCATCGTAGTAGTTGGAGAAAACTTGGAATCCCTTGATATTGTTTTACATCGTCGGAATGATCAATTACAACGTATAAAGGAAACACACCGCTCATATGACGCATTGCAATATCTCATTATATTTTGGCAAGGTGAAGATGGCTATGATTTCTCAAACAAGATGATAAATCCCATTACAGGTAATAAAAAATATTAGTTTAGCAAGGAGATATATTATCAGTCACTATATTATTTTTTTTTTATTTTCAATGTTATGAAAACAAAAATCTATTTTCAGGTTCTAAAACCAACAAAAAAGTCAGTTCAATGAACTATTATTCCTACCGCCTAATGATGACAATCACATATTCAAACGTCGGCGATTATATCACAAGTATGTTGTAGACATGTATGTTAAAATTGAAACGGAGAGATTAACATTCATCAGGTTGAATCAGACAAAACTCAGATCTGAAGAGTATATTCACCTTCGAGATGCGATTAATACTGATGGTAATGCACAGAATCTTAGTCGAATAACTATTCTTCCAGCAACATACATCGTAAGCCCTCGACATATGCATGAATATGCTCAAAATGCCATGTCATATGTTTGTCATTATGGTACAGCAGATTTGTTAATCACATTTACATGCAATCCACACTGGATAGAAATAGACACAGCCAGAGTCTTTATACAAAAGTTGAAATCTTTAATGGATTTCATTGTGAAACATTATGTGTTTGGAGAGACACGCCGCTGGATGCATTCTGTGGAGTGGCAGAAACGGGGATTGCCACATGCACATATTTTGATTTGGTTAGTTGAAAAGATAAAGTCAAATGAAGTTGATGCAGTAATATCAGCTGAAATCCCTAATGTAGAAGTAGATCCTGGATTGCATGAGGTAGTTATCAAAAACATGGTACATGGTCCCTGTGGAACTCTTAATCAAAATTTACCATGTATGGTGGATGGTAAATGTTCAAAACGATATCCACGGACATTAATATCTCAAACAATCACTGGTATTGACGGTTATCCTTTGTATCGTCGCCGATCGACGGCAGAAAATGGAAGATCGACAATTGTCAAATTAAATCAACAAGATATTGAAATAGATAATCGCTGGATTGTTCCATATTCACCCATTTTATCAAAGACCTTCAAAGCACACATCCACGTTGAATCTTGCCATTCAGTAAAATCTATTAAATACATTTGCAAATATGTAACCAAAGGGAGTGATATGGCTGTGATTGGTATTAATGCAGAGAATTCCAATGATGAAGTTACCCAATACCAAATGGGTCGCTATGTTAGTAGTAATGAAGCAGTTTGGCGAATATTTTCTTTTCCTATTCATGAGAGACACCCCACTGTTGTTCATTTAGCTGTGCATTTAGAAAATGGACAAAGAGTATATTTTACAGCACAGAACGCAGTAGATAGAGCTGTACAGCCACCATCTACTACATTAACCAGTTTTTTTGAGACATGCCAAAACAATGCTTTTGCTCAAACATTGTTATATTCTGAAATGCCAAAATATTATACTTGGAATCAATCCTCAAGGAGATTTATACGACGGAAACAAGGAAAACCAGTTACAGGATACCCAGATGTATATTCTACCGATGTGATTGGTCGAATTCATTCAGTACATCCAAGCAATGATGAATGTTTTTATTTACGACTGCTATTAATTAGTCAATGTACGTGGCCCAACATCGTTCCAACATGTACGAACTGTTAATGATGATTTGTGTGGATCATACAGAGAAGCTTGCCAATGTTTGCGATTGCTAGAAAATGATTCTCATTGGGATCAAACTCTCAATGATGCTGTAATATCATCACAAGGTCATCAAATACGAACATTGTTTTCTATAATCATATCAACATGCTTCCCATTAAACCCAAAGGATCTGTGGATCAAGTACAAAGATAATATGTGTGATGATATTTTGTATCAAATACGGATTAGAAGGGGAAATCCAAATATACAAATAAGCGAAGAAATTTACAATGAAGTATTGATTTCAATTGAGGACATGTGCTTGATGATGTCAAACAAACTATTATTTCAATTAGGTCTGGCCGCGCCTGATCGTCCAATGCATAATGCTTTTAACCAAGAGTTGCACCGAGAAAAACTATATGATCTCAACACTTTGAAAGAATTAATTCAAACAAACCTTCCACTGTTCAATGAACAACAGGGTATGTATTTGATACACTTATGAAAGTAATAAATGATAAAAGAGGAGGGATTTACTTCTTAGATGTACCTGGTGGTACAGGAAAAACTTTTTTGATTTCATTGATATTAGCAACAATTCGCTCACAAAATGAAATTGCACTTGCACTCGCTTCGTCGGGAATCGCAGCAACTTTGCTTGAAGGTTTATTTTTCAATCAGGTTTGAACCTTATGTTCCCCTCTTAGTTTGAAGCCCTCTAGAAGACATCCCAGTCGGGGTTTTTAGTGCGTCTCAAAAGGGTGGCCAAAGTTCGTGGAAGCGAAGATACTTAGGTCATCCGAGCTGACCTTTTTCTTTAATTCTCCTGAACAGAACCGTCACCATAATGATAGGGCTATATGTGAGGGTCAGCAGAGTAAAAACATCTTAAGGTCGAAATATAAACTGCCACATTCCAAATCTATTTGACAGAACGAAGTCTGCCGAGTTGTATAAAAATTGTTGTATGTATTATAAAAATGTATTTTTTTCATTTTTCATGATTTATCTTTTAAAATTTAAATGTTTTGAGTTTAACTTATATTATATGGATTAGTAAAACCACCAAGTATTTTTAATTATGAACATCTTATTAAAATGATAAAGTAACATATTAAAAAAAAGGATAATTTTAGGATTTTTCTATCATATTATTTAAAATATTAAATGATAAAAAAAAATCCACCAGAATGCTTAATATATATAAATCACGTGTCACGTTGTTTGTCCACGATGGACTCCTTAACTACTTAACCGATTTTAATAAATTTACACACCATGTACAGTTGACCTAACTTAAAAGATAGAATAAGTTTCAACTCAATTCATAGTCGCCATATTATTTTATTGCAAATTTTTTGTTTATTATTTTGCAGTTACCTCCTAACAATTCTGAAAGTAAAGTATCTATTGACTGAATTGAGTAATTACGAATGAGGTATCTACCCTACCTACCTTATTCGTAAGTTTAGTGTTCCAAGTTATTTACTAAAAACTTTGTAATATACAAATAGTGTTATAAATTTGGATAAAGTTTAAAAAATAATTATAATTATTTTGTTTTGTTTTTTGCTTAATATCGACTGTAAGAAAACATTATGGTTTTCATGAAAGATGTACTCTGAAGGTTACCCCTTAAATAGTTTACTACAATGTAATATATCAAAAACAATAGTCACAGCAACGCGTGACCGGGTCTGCTAGTTTATTATATAACAAAATAATAAAAGCAGTGAATGAAATATTATATTTATTATAAGGAATCTTATCTTAGGAACTGAAATCTTATTTCTTTTTAATAGATTGGAATGTCATTTCAATATCTTGCTACTACGAAAAAAAATATTAAATTCATTTAATTTCAGATAACATTTTCCTATTGAAATAGTTGTCAAGAGCTAATTGTCTTTAAAATGTGTGTTATATAGTTCTCTTTGATTTCATTTCATTGTTAGTTTGACTGTCGTCGTATTTTGTGGTAATAATTACACTGTTATATGGGATGGTATGGGTGTAAAATTCAAAGCTAACATAGAGGAGTGAGAGGGAATTTTACTTCACTAAATCTCCTGTTAGGAATCACCAACGACTACCTGAACGATTGCATACATTTTGTATACAGATTGTCGCCTCATGTTTTGTTGCGAATTTAAAATATTATCAATTACATTCAATAAATAATTTAATGAATACAAAATAAAATATTATAAAAAATATTTAATAATTCATAATAACACGTTTATTTTAAGATGTATAAAGAAATTATAAAAGTATAATTACTAATTATTTAGTACAGAAATCTTCAACGATAAAGGTTTTAAATTGATTTTCAAAGCATTTGTTATCAAACAAAAGGGAACTTATCAGTACTGTCGATACAGTTCGTTTGTATTTTAATTATTATTTCAGTTTGTATAAGGTCTTTACAAATAATTACTTTTTAATTTAAAGTGACGTCGGTTCAATATCTTCACTGAATTGTTTTCCTTTTAATGTAAACTAAGAACTTTAAGTGCTAAGCTGTCTCCAACAGTAAGTGCATTGACAGGTATTTTTTTATATTACTAACCATATTTATTCTATGCACATTGTTATTTTTAATGATTTACAGGTATAGACAGCCCTTAGTA
The DNA here is from genome assembly GCA_918358865.1 of Melinaea marsaeus rileyi. NCBI lineage: Eukaryota > Metazoa > Arthropoda > Insecta > Lepidoptera > Nymphalidae > Melinaea > Melinaea marsaeus. The sequence goes on from OU911089.1 coordinate 2,755,107, forward strand.
ACAATATATATTTATAATAGACTGTATATAGAGGTGCATATGTGTATATTTGTCGATAAGTCTCTTTTTTTTAAGCTAACTTAGTTTGCAGGGCTACAAAGTTAGCAATGCTTACAGACCACACTCACTGTGATTTTACAACTTAATATTACGAGTATTTGTGATAAATAGAATAGAAAGCGTACTTATGATATTTAGTTATTAAAAAATATATATTTATCGCTATCTGCTCGATATTACAATTGCAACTTCAATATTATCTAAACATTATTAATTTAATTGCATGTAATATTAGAAGCCAAATTCTATAATGCTTGCCGTCTACAAGCTTTTTTATTTATCTTTTCTAATTATTTCTTTTTCATTGTTACTTCAATACTATACAAACTTTCATTTCTTCCTTTTGATATTCTTAGGGACTTATATTATCCTTCTATAAAATAGATATTTATTAGCAGAAATGTAATATTTCCAGAAATAAACCAATATATCAATATGGAATACGTTTAAGACTTTTCAAATCCGATAATCCTCGAGAAAATTGTACACGAGAGAACACAAACCGGGGATTAAAAAAAATATTTACGTTTTAATATTGGCAATGTAGATGATTTTAACCTTGATTCATGTTTTGATATAATTTAAATATCTTAAATATTTTAATACTCATTATTAATTAAATATCTATTATATCTTTATATTAACACAATAAATAATCAGGTCACAATGACAACAATTATTTAAGCTATTATATTCACAAAACACCATCCCTTTGGTAACGTCCTTGTTTCAAGGTAAATAAAATGTAATTAGGTTTTAGAAGCCATGTATCACTTAGACTGGGGTTTGTTGGTTTTTATTTTCGACAACGCCATTTTTAATTTAACGAGACTATATTAAAGATGGTAAGATAGTTACAATTTGATATTCCTAAATAGTATTAAAACAATATTACTACAGAATTCTGAAACTGTAGTTAATATTAAATTAATGGGATTATTTGTTTGTCAATTATTTTATATAATTCAAGTTTTTTATCTCAACAAACAATACCTTTGTTTATGAAGTATTAAACTCCTTCTCCAAGATTAAGGTTAAAGTGCCCGGCGCCAACATAACTCAAATTTTTATATTCAGACTAAATTGAGACTAAATTATAAGAATAAAAAGATAACTATAATAAATTATATCGGGAATTGGTATTGGGTTTCTTAATTCTTATACGAAAAGAGTAGCATACAATAAACTACAATTTAGCAATTAAAAATTTAATTTATTGATTATAAAAGGAACTGATATTCGAGATTTTTGTTGTGTGATTTTATAGAATAATTCTATCCTAGAGTCACTAGACCTCAGTTAACGTCACACGCCGTCCGCTATCGTTAAGAGTAGTGTGTATTCGGGGGTTCTGCCTCATTGGTATTGGGGGATGTTCTAGCTCAGCGGGGGTCTCCGACACTAATTACTACAGTATTTGTTTATATACATGTTTGTTTTATGCAATAATACCACAAATTAAAATTTATATTTTATTTAAAATCATACTTGATTAAATTATCAATTATTACATCCTAACCAAATAATCTATTTTATATAGATTTTTATTTTATGCAATAATTATTACATCATTGTACAGGGTTTCATCTTCATCGAATATCCTAAACATAATCTATACAACCTAACATAACCTAACCAAATATAATCTATACAACCTAACATAACCTAACCAAATAATCTATTTTATATAGATTTTTGTTTTATGAAATAATACCACAAATTAAAATTTTACATTGTATTTAAAATAATACTTGATTAAATTATCAATTATTACATCATTGCACAGGGTTTCATCTTCATCGAATATCCTAAATATAATCTATACAACCTAACATAACCTAACCAAATATAATTAAAATTTTACATTTTATTTAAAATAACACTTGAATAAATTATCAACTATTATATCATTGCACAGGGTTTCATCTTCATCGAATATCCTCACGAAGTTCTGCATGCTCTGACCGTAGAACATATGATGTAGGTATACCAAGCAGTATTCACCACACACCGAAGTCCACTCGTTTTGTATTTTCTTACTATTAAAATACCATATTTTACAGTTTCTATTAAGAAATGCTTTATGGAAGCCTTTCGGTGCTCGGCCAAATGAATCAAAATATTGGCCGATTTTGTTTTTGTCTACATGTATGGCTACCCAGTGAGAACCTGGCTGAGTATCATAATCTAGATTGCTTACTAAAAAGGTAGGGGCTTCAATATGTATCGGCAATCTGTTTGCAGGAAATACATTCATTTGTAACAATGGATTAATCCTATTTAAACATTCCTGAATTTGTAGGGTATTCATATTTTAGAATAGATATGTGTACACGTGCTCTATCATGCATAGACATGTAGTGAATAGTTAGGCATCTTAAAACATGTCTTTATAGTAAGGAGATTATGTACAGCAAGCAATGCATACGCTAAATCGTTGGAATTTATAAACTAGTGACTAACGTTGAAATACCAAAGAAATAGTTTTAAGGAATTTTGAATAGACAAACCATTACTTATCAGGTTTTACTCATAAGTCAACAATGTAAATGTTTCGTTTAGAGTTATCGTTTTACGATAATAGTAAGCACTTACTATCGCTATATAAGTCCAAAACGAAAGAGGACCACCACATAACAATATTCGTCTACGTGCAGTACAGTGTATCCAAGTTACAAGTTATTGTGTGGTTACATTAAATTTCTTTGGGGTCACCATGGAGGTAAGCTAACTATTTTTAAATATTTATTCGTGTTGTATTTCTTTCAATATGTCTTACATGGATCTAATCACTTTTAATCTAGTGCGTGTGTTATGTTTGTGCTTAAAATGAATGTTATTGTTACAGAATAAATTTGAAGAAAATACATTCAAAGATTATTATTACAAAACCCTATCGGATGATAGCAACGATAGTCTTATGATTGCCAGAGATTCGTCAAAACTTAAAGCGAAACGTGGAGAAGAAGACCGGCTTGACGACTTGTTCAAGTTAGCTACTAACAAAAGGAAAAAGCAGTGCTCGTCTGTATCGCGAGCGCAAGCAAATGGAGGCGTAGCATTCATATCAACAAACAGAGAAGATGCGGCCTCATCATCTCACTTGATAAAAATAGAAGTGTATGATATGAAGAAACTTGCCAACGTGCCACAAGAACAACATTGGAAGAATGCAAATATTAGATTGAAATATTTTACCAACGATACTAACCAACACATGGAATCTATCAATAAGATAATTTACAGTATAACGAAAGAAATAACACAAATAGATAATTGTAAAAAAATGTGTTTCAATAATAACAATTAACGATATGAATGTTTAGATTTTTTTACAACACAAATCTGTTACTTGAATATACTGTTTCAATGTAATAAGGTATTATAAAAAATAAAGGCTTTAAATTCATTTTATCATTTTATTTATAAACAATAGGGACAACTTAACCTAAAATACAATAGAAAATCTTAACTACTATAATCTACGATTACATTGCGATTCTTATCTATTTCAATAACATTATCGAATTCAGCATAAACAATACAGTTTATAGTTTGCGTTAGAGAAGATTCAAAACGAACTTCTAATCTTACACTACCATTCCTTATCAAATTCCAATGACTTGAGGAGTTAGCTGATAAATCAGGTGTTAAGTCAAAAGCTAAAAGACAATAACCATTCGCATATTGTTCTCTAGATATTCCATTGCCCTCATTTAAAAAATGTATTCCTGTTCCAGAGAATAACGAATGGTAAGCTGAAGTGAACATGTTACTTTCAAATGATGGTTGCAATGCTTTAGAAGGTATTTGCTGACCGTCAACGTATAAACAAAATGAACTCATCTGATAGTTCTTGAAATTAAAAGGATTTTTAACAAGAGTACCATTGAACGCTGCATTATTGATAAATCCAACAATACATCTTTTTGGAATTTGGCCAAGAAAGATATTATCCAGAGTTTTTCCTTGAACACCTGAAGGTATAGTTAAAACTTTAACTTCAGCACGGGTAATAGGATACTTTGCTGTTGTAGAGGCTAAAACTTTTTGATGTGCAAGTAATACACTTGGATTAATTCTGGCTCTACGAATTATGAGAGTAGCATCCGAAATACATACTTTTAACTTTAAATCACTTGAAGATGCCATCAAATTAAAGGTTTCTCTAGATCTTACTAATTTAACAGACATATCAACCCCATTTATCAAAAATTTTTCTTGATTGAATAAATCACCATGTAAATGTCCAATCATTTCAACTTCTTTGCTTTCGGCTATAAGCTCTTGACGTTTTGTAAATCCTTTGTTGGCTTCGTCGGTTGATTCCATCTTTTCAGAAGTATCTTCATACCAGAGACCGCAAGTCAGGTGAGACGTTTTAGCGGCCGGGGCATAATTAAGTAATGTCTCTATATATGAACGGTAAGCATATGTGTTATTAGGAGGTGAAATAAGTTTTTGATTTAAATAGATATCAAGCTGACTGAAAAGTGAATGCAACCAATTATTAACTGGAGCCACAACTGCTGATGAATTAAGTTTTGTAGAGTCTTGATTTATAACTTTTGCTTTTATGTGTATCAGCGTGTGAGATAAATCCATGTAATCATCACCAGCTCCCGGTACTTGGAACTCTATAGGTCCATCATCAGCAAGTGAAGAAATTGGTTTGTAATGTATCCATGACCCATTTTCTATACTAGTTTGAGTAGAGGGCAAGGCAAACAAATCTAATTCGGACTTAATACATTCACAGGAATGGTTATGTAAAAATGACATTTTATTATTTAAGAAAAAATGTCTTTAGTTACTTTTTTAGTAAATTTCTTGCTCTTATTAACTTTCCCGTTGGCGGTAGGCGATGAACTGAATGAAGTCAGACGTTTTCTCTTCGTTATATATCCTGAACCGGACATATTAATGCGGTCGATTTTAGCATCTGCCTTTCTTTTCAAATTGGAGCCTGCTTCCTTTAACCGTGATTTAACAGCTTCTTCCATAGATCTAGAGGCCACCATATCAGATAAAAGTCCTACACCAGCGTTTAAAGCTTCTTTACCGATAGCTCGAGCACCACTAGACAGCAATGGAAAAACACATCGAAACAACCCTCCTAAAAAGCTACCAATTCCGTGACCTCGTTGATACGGGGCTCCCTTATAAATAACTCCAATACCAGATCCGGCTTGGTGAGAATAATAATGTTCATAAGGACAAATAATTTTATTACTGTGAGAATACATGATTATAATTTTCTAAAATGGAGTTTAATACACACTGTTCCAAACTGAAATGGTATTTTTTGACCGGTGCTTGTTCTTATATCTATCTCAATTGTATCGAACTCTCTTCGCATTACTGGCAAGTAGTGAGGTGGTGAAAATACATGCATTTTGTTGGCTCCGTAAATATACTTAGATGGGTCTAATGGTATTATTCTTAATAAGGGTGTCATAACATCTCCAACTATTTGTGGTTCAATAATATCGCAGTAAATAAACAACTGTGGTGGCAACCCCAAATGAAGATTAGCTGGACATTTTCCTAGTCCTTTTTCTACTAGATTCTTATTTGGTTCGAACCCAAGTTGAAGCGATAGCTGAGTTGATAAGGATAATGATTTTATATTTTGTCCATTACGACAACATGAACATACTTTGATAATTCATCATATCGAAATTTTACTTGTTCATTTATATTGTTTAAGGCCGTCAATATATGGTTAATATTATCATAGTTTGTTGCTGGAATATGTTTTTTGTAGTAAACGGTTGAAGTACCTATTTCATTGGGCATTTCCATTGTTTTAGTCACATATACCATACTTTCTTGTTCTTGCACAGTAAACATTGTACACGGATATTGAAACTCAACGATACCAACATCCCACGTTCCTTCAAGTACTATTGGTTTCGGTAACTTTGTTGAAAAGCGTGTTGTCGTATTGTTAGGAAAGTACTCCATTGAACTGTTACTGAGTAAAGTTAAATAAAAACTTATTTTCGTCATATTTGTTTTAAATTTGAGGCTAAAACCCAACTGTTAAATTTATCTGGATAACCTTTCCACTTGACTAACACTTCCTTTCTGTTTCCAGAGAAGCGTGAACGAATTATTTTATCTATTTTATAATTTAAAGTGGTGTCATATGTTACCTTTTGTAATTCTCTTTCATAAAACGTTCCTACTATCGGCTCTTTTACTAAATCTGTCAGTGTGTAGACCACCCATGGAGAACGATCTACAATTGATGAAATAATGAATATTTCATCACTCCAATTAGATTCATATCCCTTTTGAAACATATGTTTAAATTTAGTTATTCTGACATAATCTCCTACATTAAATTTTGGCTGTGAAAGGTATGAAGTTTTTGTATCTTTTGTTTTCCTATCATATAAATTTCTCCAAACTGTCATTATATTCCCTGAGCTAACATCGCTAGGATTCATTTTTATACTAGAGTGACGACTATGATTATATGCATACATTAAATCTTGTAAAACATCTATGTACCTGTAAGTGTTTCTGTGAGTAAAATATCGCCACATTTTCATTTTTAAAGTCCTTTGAAATCTCTCAACAACACTAGCCTTAATGTCAGGGTTGTTTGTAGTATAATAATTAATATTCTTGGTTTTAAAGTAACGTTGTAAATCTTTGGAAACGAACTCCGTGCCTTTGTCGGACTGTATATGAGTAGGGGTACTGTTCGCTTCTTCAAATATACTTTCAAAAGATTTTTTTATAGTTTGAGAATTTTTATTTTTTATTGGTCTAGCATAAGCATACTTAGAAAAAACATCAATAACACAAAGTATGTAATTATAGTTGTCATTATATTTCACATAAGTTCTCATATCACTTAAATCAACTTGCCAGAGTTCGTTAAAATTTGATAAAACATACTTATTTCTAGGAAATTTTCTATTAACAGGTCTATGGAGCGTATATGTTTCTTGAGACTGCAACCAATTTCTTACTTCATTTTTATTCATATATTTATTCATAGCTTTAGTTAATTTTTCAATGCTACTATAACTAGCAGGGTGCGATGGATTATAATAAATTTCGTTAATCCGTTCTAGTGGATTGATTCTATCATTATCTAGTAGGGAGTCCATTTTTCCCAGTCAAGTTTTTTATGGATTTTTTTATTCACAAGTTTGTTTGAAGGAGTAGAATATTCTTCATCCGGTGAGAGATCGCCAAGGTGTCTTAATTTCAATTTGTTTATAAATTCAACTCTCTTTGGATTGCCTAAGTATGTGAGTGGGATTTTTATTTCATGTAACGCCTTTGCAAAGTGTTCCCAACCTATTGGATCATCTCTTTTAAGTGGTCTTAGTAAATCATTAACCAAGTCTACAATATTGCTTCCCGAAATACTCTTGTTATCTATGATAATCGTACCATTCTCATTCCAACGAATTTTATTTTTACTTAAAGATATTAAACGTAACAGAGTTTCACCTTTTTTCACATACGTTTTTGGTATATGACTCAGTATTTGATTTGTTGAATAAAGAGGATCAATTTCCGATGCTGGTTTAAATTCAAGCTTTTCATCCTTCAATGCTTGGTTCGAGACTGAATCTTTAGTATCAATTCCATCATTTATATTCGTTTCCATGTTTATTTCATTATTAGCCATTATTGGTAATTCAATAGGTCGTCGATTTTCTTCATTGAAATGTAAATATCTTTGTAAAATTTGTAAGTAAAGAATACATTTCTTTCTGTCATCCATATTGCTATTTAAAATAGTTTTCATCTCACCATCTAATCTAGATGTTGGATTATCATCATTATTATGGTTATTTAACTTTTCAATAACACTTGGTTCAATTAGTATCATTTTCTTAGCATGTTGCATTTTACAATCTGTTAGTTTACAGAAGCGATTGAACAATTACACTCAAAATTGAACCTAATATTATTGGTAAAAATGCACCACCTTTTTGAATAATTATCCTCTTCCTTAATTTATTTGCGCCTTTTTTGACTAACTTGCGTAGAACAGATTTATATTTTTGTAACTTTTTCTTATGTTTATCTTCGAGGGGTACTTTCCCTTGCAAAACGTTATGAATACACTCACAAATACAGTTTATCTCATCTTCATCACAAGATTTTAACAAAGCTGCTCTATATTTCGGTTTGAGCTTATGCAATGCTAACAATAAGTCTTTATGCGTGTTGACACTTCGGGACATTATTTATAAATGATTGGAATTTGTTGGTTATCAGCGTATTTAAAACCCTTTGTAGGTACGTATACTTGACAGTAACCATCCGAAGGAAAAATATTTGTTTTTATACGACATATATCGCTTGTACCTTGCTTTAAATCGATCATTAAGTATCCATGAGCTTCTTTTGTTGCATCTCTGTAAGCATCTTCAAGGAATTTTGTATTTTCTGGTAATATTTGTCGTGCCAAATGTCGGATTTGAGTTTTGTCTCGAGGATTTTTGAAATAAATCATATAACTAGAGTTTAAAGAAATATCTCTTTGTCCCTTCCCTTGATGAAAGAGATTTTGTGTTATGTAAAATACGCTTAAGTTTCTATGATGACTACCCTTAGTGAATATATCGACAATTCGACCATCGGATTCCCTCATGAGATCATCAATTATGATAAGATTTGGTTTTTTACCATCAAACATATTTAGATCTGGAATGCCCTGATAAAAATTTACATTCTGTAAATTATTGTACAAAGGTTGCATTTCATCAAAACACCACATTATCTGAGCAAATGAAGTATTACAAATATCATTTGTAGACTTTAAAAAGTTTTTTACAAAATTCGATTTTCCACAGCCACTTGGCCCCGCTACTATTGCAGTGAATGGATGTACAAAATGAAACATTTTGTAATACGTGTGAATTATTAAAAGAGTAAATTAGAAGTGAAGACTTTTATTGGATAACAACCATTTTATTTTATTTCATAAAGAACTTAACATACTATACATATAATAATTTTATTTTATTACATTTAGTCTAGAACATAACATTTTTTGTATCTTAATATTAACAACCTTACAATTTAAAGATAATACATGTCTGAATAACAATGATAATAATTGACAATCAATAAAAAATATTAAAGCTTCGCTTACATAAACATCGCTATTTCAATTTATAGTGACCCCAAGCCAATGTGTCCACGTTATTTGGTAAAATGTGCCTTTTCGTATCATTATAGGATAAACATACTTTATTAACTTGCTGTGTAAAAATGGCGTGTTTAATTGATCTGAATCTTAACATTTTATCATATTTAATATTTTTATTATAAAGACAAGATTTATAACTCTCCATCGTCATTCTTTTTGTAACGCTTTTGTTAACACCTTTTGCTTTAGTTGTTAATTTTGTATTCGTTTCTATTGCATACATTTTTGATCTTAAACCAACGAATTCCTTAACAATATTTCCGTTGTTTTCATCTTTAAAAAATCCTAACTGTTTTTTATTTATTAGCGGATAATCAAATAAATTATTTAAGGGATAATCGGATGTATCAAATCGCAAAGCAAGATCAGGTTTTATATCATCATAAAAATCCTCAGTAAAAATTTGATATATTAAGCTATCAGTATCGGTATATAATAATTTAGTTTTGTTTTCAAATTTTGGTAACATGTAATCATAATGAAATTCGTACATGAGGGTTTTCGACATATCTAAAATGGAAAATCCTAAGTATATTGGTTTGTCATAACTGATTTTAGTCTTTTGTAACTGAACAGCTACTAAATTTTCTGAAAATATCGATAAAGTTTTAAATTCAGATTTAGCTATTAAATCTTGGACACCTAGACTTTTTCCTACATTTTCCCAATGAGTTATTAACTTAACATTTACTCTTTTTTCAACATTTTCCATGGTTTTACCGAATACAGAATTATTCATTAATTTAAAGAAATCTTTTTCGAAGTTAGATTCTGCTTTTTTCCTTAAATCTGTATTTAAATCAATATATTTTTTTAGCCATGGACTCTGTCTAAATTTTAAAACTCTATGTACTTTTGTTAATTTAAGACCTAATTTTAAATATTGTTTTTTATTTCTATAGTGAATTTTATATTTTTCTTTGTTGTTTAAATTTGGGATGAGTTTTTTGTCCTCCGATCTACCTATGGATATATTTTCTGGACATAATGGTAAATCTGAATGCAAATCATGAAGGTGTTCAGGATATTCCAAATCAACTTCTAAAATGAAACCAAACTCAGATGTGTCTTCAACTTCAAAATTGGTCTCTGGACTAGTCCACTCAAATTTATCTAGAGGAAGGTATTGTGATATAGCCCATCCATAAAGGTTATTAGCATCAAAGTAAGTTATATAAGATGAGGGTTCGTTTTTATTAAAATCGTTTAAGTACTTATTATTAGCTTTTGCATGACGATTACTACATTGAGATACACCTCCTCGAATCCCTGATTTAATGAATGATATTTGATCTATGTCCGTCAATAACTCTAATCTAACTTTTGTTAATTTTAACATTGCATCCCAACTAAGTCCTGGTGCTGTATAATAGTGAGCAGCATCTAAATCATACGTTTTGAGACAAAGATTTCTGAAATTTTCAAAAATATCGACTAACAATAAAACATCTGTCTTTAAATATAAGTTTGAATAGTCTAACATATTGCGACAACCAAAATGTTGCCAAACGTCTTGAGCTCGACGGTAATCGTCTGCCGTTATGTTTGTATCATTCAATGAGTCATAAAATTCATCTTTACTTGGTAATTGTGTACAGTTTAATAAGTCAAATGATTTCATGAACTCATAAGGATAGACTCCTTTCTTTCGTAGGCGATTGAAATCTTCTATCTTTGGAAAGTTTTTTTTAAGATCATGAAATTCTTCATCTTTTAAATTTTGAGCTAATTTATCAAGACTACATGACAAAAATCTAAACGAATCTACAAATCTCAAACTAACTTTTTGATTGTTAATGCAAATGCTTTTAGAAAATGAAATATATTTTTCTTTATTTTGTGGTATTAAGTCTATTCCACCTTCTACAAAATTAAGAGCATGAACAATGAAATGAGCATCGTAATTGCTCAAATTATGTAAAAAAATAGGGATGTATCGCGGGACATGACATTTATTTATACAGATTTCATGTACAACACCTTTAAAATCACCAGTTTGCCAGTCAAAATCTAAGGAGTTTTTGTTATTCAAATCTGTTTCACAAATGTGACAAAGTTTGGCGTTACTTATTTTATAATTATCTACTTCTGACAATGGTTTTGGAGATCGTCGAAAATTATTCTTTTCATATATTAATTTTACATCATTGTATAATCGTTTCATAAACACTTCTGAACAATTTGGACCACTGTATGACTCATATTTACTCAAAGTATTATCAAAGGAACATTTAATATAATAACCAAAACTGTAAGGTTCATGTTTTTGTATGTTATTTGTAAATGGTTTTGATGGATCATTAGCACATGTTTGTATTGGGTATAAGAATGCTTCAAAATCAGCATAAACTACGAACGGGACTTTAATTTTCTTGTGAAATTTATCAAATTCTAAATAATCACTAGGTACAAACTTTCCGAACCAATTTTTAGTTAACTTATCACTGCTAGGTAAATTAGCAGTGACATGAGAGCAATCGTGAAGTTGATGGTTACATAATTTTTCTTTGGTAGTAAAATGTACTAAACACCCATCACATATATGTACAGCTACTTTTTTCTTTATTAATTGTGCGCTTACTAAACGAGATAAGTTTTTAATATAACAGTAGTGATAATTACTACCATTTTGCAAGAGTAATAAATTAATATGATTAGTTTTACGACATTTACTAAAATAAAGTGGTCCAACTACGGAATGCTTTTTCGTCTTGATATCCCATTCTAAACCAAAGACATTTATACTAATATTATTTTGTTTTTCTACTTTAGGTATATCATTCAATTTGACTGGGAAGGATATCCCATTAAGTTTAATTCTATGAGAATTTAAAGTATAAGATGATGGTCGATCGGAATTTTTGTTCACGGGGTATAAAGCCGAAAGTATAGACCACTTTAAGCATAACTGATCTGAGTTTTTAACATTTATAACAGCTTTTTTAAGTTTTATATCTTTTGGTAAGTCAATGTATGAACCACTACGAAATGGAGTAAATTTGTTTATATTTAATTCTATGTAATTTATATGTTTTAAACTCCAACTACTATCTTTTCTTTCAAAAGAACTAATTTTATTTGACAGCATATCTTTCAACGATATCATAAAAATGTTTAAATCGTCAGCTTCAGTTATTATAAAATTACTTGTTTGAAAATCAAAGGAGTTATTTATTTGTTTTGTTTCATGCACAAAATCAGCATGTAGAACAAAGTTAATCTTTAAAGATCTATGTTGTTTGATGACTTCATTGATTAAAAAAATAATATCACTTTTGATAGATTGCAAAAATAATTCTGGTGTTTGGAATGTTATGTCAGATTCTTTTTTACTTTCAATTTTAAAAGATATTATGCGCTGTCCAAAAGCGGAACCTACAACAGACACATTGGCAAGGGAGCAGTGTGATTTTAAAACATTATTTTTGTGTAAATTACTCTTGGTATGATTTACAAAATATCTTCTATTAACGTAAGTGTTACAAGTTTCACAGAGTACCTTATTCCCATCTTCGGTTGAAGTTGACGGTTCCTGGTGTCGTGGTCTCTTGTCTTGACTGCTGCTTTGTCCGGAGTCGTCGATTAATTTTTTTGCTCCACAACCCGTCTGACATAGTAATAATGGTGGCTGACTGTGGATGAACTATATTGATTACTTTTAATACACCAAAATACATTATTTACACTACTAAACCGATTAGTCACTGATTTCACTAAGTACATACCTCTCAATATCTGACTGTGTTATTTCTTTCGTTATACTGTAAATTATCTTATTGATAGATTCCATGTGTTGGTTAGTATCGTTGGTAAAATATTTCAATCTAATATTTGCATTCTTCCAATGTTGTTCTTGTGGCACGTTGGCAAGTTTCTTCATATCATACACTTCTATTTTTATCAAGTGAGATGATGAGGCCGCATCTTCTCTGTTTGTTGATATGAATGCTACGCCTCCATTTGCTTGCGCTCGCGATACAGACGAGCACTGCTTTTTCCTTTTGTTAGTAGCTAACTTGAACAAGTCGTCAAGCCGGTCTTCTTCTCCACGTTTCGCTTTAAGTTTTGACGAATCTCTGGCAATCATAAGACTATCGTTGCTATCATCCGATAGGGTTTTGTAATAATAATCTTTGAATGTATTTTCTTCAAATTTATTCTGTAACAATAACATTCATTTTAAGCACAAACATAACACACGCACTAGATTAAAAGTGATTAGATCCATGTAAGACATATTGAAAGAAATACAACACGAATAAATATTTAAAAATAGTTAGCTTACCTCCATGGTGACCCCAAAGAAATTTAATGTAACCACACAATAACTTGTAACTTGGATACACTGTACTGCACGTAGACGAATATTGTTATGTGGTGGTCCTCTTTCGTTTTGGACTTATATAGCGATAGTAAGTGCTTACTATTATCGTAAAACGATAACTCTAAACGAAACATTTACATTGTTGACTTATGAGTAAAACCTGATAAGTAATGGTTTGTCTATTCAAAATTCCTTAAAACTATTTCTTTGGTATTTCAACGTTAGTCACTAGTTTATAAATTCCAACGATTTAGCGTATGCATTGCTTGCTGTACATAATCTCCTTACTATAAAGACATGTTTTAAGATGCCTAACTATTCACTACATGTCTATGCATGATAGAGCACGTGTACACATATCTATTCTAAAATATGAATACCCTACAAATTCAGGAATGTTTAAATAGGATTAATCCATTGTTACAAATGAATGTATTTCCTGCAAACAGATTGCCGATACATATTGAAGCCCCTACCTTTTTAGTAAGCAATCTAGATTATGATACTCAGCCAGGTTCTCACTGGGTAGCCATACATGTAGACAAAAACAAAATCGGCCAATATTTTGATTCATTTGGCCGAGCACCGAAAGGCTTCCATAAAGCATTTCTTAATAGAAACTGTAAAATATGGTATTTTAATAGTAAGAAAATACAAAACGAGTGGACTTCGGTGTGTGGTGAATACTGCTTGGTATACCTACATCATATGTTCTACGGTCAGAGCATGCAGAACTTCGTGAGGATATTCGATGAAGATGAAACCCTGTGCAATGATATAATAGTTGATAATTTATTCAAGTGTTATTTTAAATAAAATGTAAAATTTTAATTATATTTGGTTAGGTTATGTTAGGTTGTATAGATTATATTTAGGATATTCGATGAAGATGAAACCCTGTGCAATGATGTAATAATTGATAATTTAATCAAGTATTATTTTAAATACAATGTAAAATTTTAATTTGTGGTATTATTTCATAAAACAAAAATCTATATAAAATAGATTATTTGGTTAGGTTATGTTAGGTTGTATAGATTATATTTGGTTAGGTTATGTTAGGTTGTATAGATTATGTTTAGGATATTCGATGAAGATGAAACCCTGTACAATGATGTAATAATTATTGCATAAAATAAAAATCTATATAAAATAGATTATTTGGTTAGGATGTAATAATTGATAATTTAATCAAGTATGATTTTAAATAAAATATAAATTTTAATTTGTGGTATTATTGCATAAAACAAACATGTATATAAACAAATACTGTAGTAATTAGTGTCGGTGGGCCTTATCGGCCTGCGGCGATAACGCCGGGCGAGTTGAGTAGGGAATGAATGGTCTTATCAGCCTTCGGCCAGGTAGTCGAATTCAAAAAGCTATCTCTGTAACCGTAAGAGCTAGCGCAACGGGGATAGCAGCAAACGATTTAGATGATAGCAAAACCTTTTTTTTTTTTTTTTTTTTTTTTTTTTTTTTTTTTTTTTTTTTTTTAGTCTGAGTCAGACCCAAACTTGAGCGAGACCCCCGCTGAGCTAGAACATCCCCCAATACCAATGAGGCAGAACCCCCGAATACACACTACTGTTAAGACTAACGAATAGCTAGCTGTTACAAACCAGCACGGAAATTGTGCAGTTTCTTAAAGCTTAGAGCATATTTTATCTTTCTCCTGGTTGTTGCAAGCGTTGTTTAAAAAACAGATATATAACTATTTAGAAATTATCATCTGTTAGTTCGATTTATAATTTTTTAATAAAACGAAGCTATAAATATAACGTTCTCAGTTTCGATAACAGGTCTATAAGTTTTTTAAATATATGATATATTAACTTATAATAATACAAACCAATACCAATTGCTACACTTGTAAGTTGAAAGCTCCCATCTACCTACATGATACTTAATTGTCTTAAAGAAGTCTTGTGCAACATCACTTACAAACAAGATGACACATGTAGCCGTAATATGTATATGTACACACACAATTATATAACAAGATGAAATACATATTTCGTTTTTTTATTTGTGTTTGTAAGCTTCATTGCTCTTGCAAACGTGCATTGTGTGTCGTAAAGTCAATATAAAGATATTTCATTAACCGGTAACTTGTTTGCTAAACAAACTAAAGTTGTCTTAGTATTTTCAAAGCACCACTTAAACCCAGCTGTGTATAAATAAATGATTAGTAGTACTGATAATATCAATTATAAATTTATTTCTACATAAAAATGTGACGTAAATCGAATGGATGTAAAAATTTAAGTACATATTGTTGTATTATGAATCGATATTTTCGTAACGAAATATTTTTTTATAATATTACGTTCAAATTCGAGACCTCTCTAAAATATGTTAAGCATACATATATTTTCTTGTTATATATTTAAGTAAAACATTGTATTTATGTTAATAAGCGCCAAGTCCATGGCACTGTTTAAGGGGTCAGGATATAATAGAAGATCTGTGTTACAACTCTCAGCAGCTCTATGATACGTTTATTAAAGATGTGTAGTCTTAGAATTAATAGCTTTTGAATATTAATATTTTTTCGGTTCTATAGATTGTCTATTAATAATAACAGTTTTGTACATTGCTGATGTTATTTGTAAATAATGTAGGACGAGCAAATGTAAACCAATAAATCTAGATAGTTAACGTGAATAGTAAATAGCACAAACGGATTTTGAAATGTCACTAATAGCAATAAATACAATGGTAATATTATGAAATAACAAAAAAAATATATTTTTGAAAATTTATTAACTTTTTCTTTATGAAAAAAGAACTGAATATATAAAAACATTATATTTTTTTACCATAACAATAACCAGAAATGTATAAACAGACCGAAGTCGACGACTCAAAAGTTACCTCATGGTAAAAGTATAGGTACTATGGTAAATGGTAAAACTAAGTTAGTTCACATTAAAAAGAGCTGTTTTTTTTAAACTTAATATATTCTTAATATTATTTATTAATAGAGAATTATTATTTATTTTTCAATATAGGTATATCTTTTCTATCATAGAATGACTATAATTATGAAACTAAGCTAAAGTTTTACAGTGATTGATATAAAATATATTTGGAGTATGAAAATATTAACTATGATATTACTTATAGAATTCACCTAACAGATTTGAACTGCGTCATAGCATCGTATAACTGTTCTATACCTATGTAGAGGCATTGATAGAAACACTGACATGCACATATGTTAGTAAGTGTTTAAAATATATAACATTATAATTAGTGTAAGAAATAAATATCATGTTTGTGTCACTTTAATTAGGAGCAATATATAAGCAATATCATGTTAAATAATTGAATAATTGTAACTTGTAATTTTTTTTCTTACGTTTTGTTTTTTAATAACGCATGATAATCAAATTCTTAACAATAATTAACGAAAGTGCAATAACTTCTTGGACTTAATGAAACTGTTAATTACTTTACTTATTGTTTTTAAACTGTTAATTACTTTACTTGTTAATTACTTTACTGTAGTACACTTAACTTACACTTTACTCAGTAGCTTCTCTTAGAAGCTACGAAGTACTTATAAAAATTACCTGAATGAGCGTCTATTTTGTTATTTATTTATTTTATTACCTTGCATTGTAATAAAATAAATAAATAACAAGTTAGTGAGTTATTATAAATTAATAAAGGCGATTCTAATGTAATTATATTTCTAAAGTTTTAATTATTTTTCTCACAATAACTTAAACTTGGTAGATCACGGTGTATTGGGAACGACTCTATACATATACTCCACATCTCGCCTTGAATGTAACTTGTAAGTTGCCTTGATCTCACCTCGTAGTAGCAAAAGTTCTTCTATTTAGTCATTGGCAACAATTTGAATACTGTGCTGTTAGAAGTTTAGATAATGCACTAAGAAATAATTTATTTTTCAGGAGTAAATTTTAATAAATATCTTAATATAAATACTTTTCGTACTATTTTTTGCTTGCAAAAACACGAAAGTAGCAGTTAGGATTACGTAACTCAAATGTTTTAATGCTTCTAACATAAATAACTCTCTCTCTCTCTCTCTCTCTCTCTCTTTATTTTATTCGTATAATTATTTAGTTAATTAAAGGCAGGTTGAACGTTTCTGATTTTATATTTTGTTATAACTCGTGTTGAAACGAAGATGTTTTTTCTTTGTTATTCTACTCGTATTTCAAACACGTGAACGCGAACTAAGAAAGCTTGCTTTCTACCCATTAGGAACGTATCGTATTTCCTTACACGAGTGTTGGCATACACATAGTAAGAGAACATACATATATTGTGTATGTTCTATTAATATAACTAATAACACATTTAATTAATGAGGGTTGTATTTCCAGGTTTTTGGTAGATAAAACAATGAAACATAACAAAACGGAAATTTGTACATTCCTAATGACGGTCTTCTTATAATATAATATAAATTATTGTAACAAAGAATCGACAGCTTGTTATAGTCATATATTTAACTATTAAATATATTTAGTTAAAAATTTCTATAAAAAATATATATAGTGTGAAAATAATAACTATGAAATTACTTACAGAATTCGCCAAACACATTAGAACTGCGTCATAGGATTGTACAACTGTTCTATACCTGCAGAGAGGCGTTGATCAAACACTGACATACACATATATTAGTAAGTGTTTAAATTATAACATTACAATTTGTGTAAGAAATTAATAACATGTTTGGTTTCTTCACTTTAACTAGGAACAAAGGTATAAGCAATATCATGTTAAATAATTTAATAATTGTAACTTGTAAATTTGTATTCCAAACATAATAATGTGTGGACATGTATGAAGAGGTTGATGTCTGTGGCCGAGGTGAAAGAGGTATGCAGAGATCGTAGCGTTTGGCGCTCCGTCGTCTCTGGCTACCCCGCAAGGGATATGGCGTGAAGATAAGTTATAATGTAATATCTTATTTAAATCAATTTCTTTATTAAAATATTTATTAAATTACATTTTATTAATTTCGTCTTAACAAAGTTAATATTGCTGATAGATTTAGTACCTACTTGATGTGTAAAATACTTGTTTTATTTCAGTATTAATTTTATATTTTTGTGAACTTCAAATTTGACGGTAGTCTTTACCAACGGCTCTGTAGGTGTTGTATTCCAGCTTACCTTGTTGAATCCATCACGTATTTGGCTTCAGTTTTAAAGCTGAGTGCCGGGTGCTGCTTGCGGTGACTGGTCATATTGCTAGCCACGGATTTCCTTTTTCTTTTTATTAATTATCATTAGGACGGCTTATTGAATTGATTGCGATGGTTCTATTTGTTCGTACATTGCTCACTAAATAATGACGTTTGTGAAACAGTGATCACAAAAAAAAACCCGGCTGAGTTTGTTTGCTGGTCCCAGATCAGGGCGCGTTTGGAACCCCCGTAGCCTTATTTTAAGTTGGAGTGTCTTTACAGAAGGGTTTGTTTCGATATATACGATATCAAAATGGGCCCTCCTGTCACTTCCATTTGATACACAAGTGATCACTGGTATGGATTAAAAGTGGAAAATATATAAATAAATAGTCAAGAACATTCTTTCTACGCTAAGAGCTTAAATTTATTGAAAATGTAATATGATTACAATCAATTATTCTATTTTCATCAATGATTCATAATTGATACGTAAATCGTGTCGCTGACCGTCTGGATCTTTGTTTTAACGAGCTTTGGCAAAAAATCATTAATTTTGAAATGGAGAATATCTTTTCTAGTTAATCAATCTAACTTATCAAGTATTTTATAATATAATAAAAATGTTGAATAAGACTGCTAAAAAAACAAGCTATTAAGAGTATATAAAATACTGCTGTAAATCATTTATAAGAACTTTAAATAAGATTAAATGTAACATATTTTTTGAAGTATGTTTTTTTATTTCATTTTTTCGTCTAAATATAGACTTAATGATCAATAATTATAATCGTTGAATACAAAAAAAATACTGATATTATAAAAAGACTTTATAAGTTATCTTTATTTTTTATTTTGTTGATTAATTAATATAATAATTAACATTGACCTTGTCCCTTACTTTATTAAAAAACTATATATTTGAGTAATTTAAGAGAAGCAATTAATATAAATTGAATTGAATTGATTAAAATGGTAGAATAGTAAAAATAGTTTTCTTTTCTCTCTTATTACGGTGTTATGTATTGTGACAAATAAGCCGGCCCACCTGATAGTGACTGGCATTCACATATACATGGACACCTGCTATATAAGAAGTATTATCACTATTATCATGCAAGAACGGGGCGAGAAGACCGGGAGCAGGACGTATGGAAAGAAAAGGAAGGAGCTCCTGATTCTTTTACTCAAGAAAACACAGTTCTAACAGTTACTTCATGTCGCTCTTGTCTAAAAGGGGAATAGTACTCTTCCCATAACATATCACATACACTGACTTCAATGTAATAAATTTTAAAAACAACCTTTTCAAAATACGGGAACGTTGCCATGATAACCGTGGAGATAATATACACACACGACTAATGGAGCTCGTGATATCAGATTCTTTGAAGTCATGTCATAATGTTATTAGTCTCCCAACAAAGGTGGCTTGTCTAAAAATCACACATATCGCTTGTTCATACAATCTTTCTAATCTGACCGTTCCACATAACAAACAAACATTTGTGACTGACACTTGGTTCTTCAATCATCATCACTTCACGCATCATCACGCGTTATCGAACCGGGTAAAACATTTTGTGTTTCCCTTCGAAATTAGTATCATATTTCATTGTTATAAAAGTTAAATAACCATACTATGAAAATTAAACACTTGAAGGCCTCTGTTTAAGATATATGAATACTTTGTATTTCAATCGAGTGTGAAGTCGGTGAAGTATAACTTCAGGTAAGCTTATTAGTTATTGCTATTACGGAGCGAGTCCTCGTTATGCAAACGAGCTATTTGCTGGTTGTCGTGATGTCTATATAATTAAATTACTTATAACATGAAGATATGCAAATGGAAGCATTTGTAATGTTGACATTAGTTTGTTTGTTTACTATTTAGAAGGTATCTAAGGTTTGATGAATAATAATTTCTTGTATTCGTAAGCAGAAATGTTATCCATGTTTACGATTATAGTTAAATTTTATGAAAAAATTAAAAATGGACATATTTAAGTTAAGAAAATCTTAAATCTTATAATCATAGACACATCATAAGTCTATCCCCATATAAACAACGATCAAGCAAAATTATCTGTTTTTTAATTAATTTTTTTCAAAGATTTTAAGAATTTAATACCTGATTTCAATACATTTAAGAAACTAACATAGTCACTGATCTTGAATTGATTACTAAATTATTTTATATTGGTGTCTCCTTCATGATTAAACTATAAGAGAACTGTCAGTTGTGTAGGGATCAAATCACATGTTTTATTGAGAAGTGTACCTAACATGTAATGCATCCTATTCCCACATATCGGGTGCCCGCCCATGACCGCCCCCATGAACTCTTGCAACATCCGAGGATTTACAGGAGCGTTGCCTGCCTTGAAGGTGGGAGTAAACGCCTTTTTTGAAGGTACCCATGGCGTACTGATCTGGAAATAACGCCGAAGGGAGTTCGTTCCACATTCGAGTGGTACGAGGAAAAAATGTACTTGAGACGGTTCTCAAGTACATTTTTTCCTCTCCTGTACATTTTTCCTCACTGTGCGGTCACAGTGGAGGATCGTCACGCATCCAGGACATCCAGGACAGGACAGGACACTACTATTCACAAAAACATATTGTTAAGTATTTAAATAGAATGAAGGACAGAATGACTTCCATACTTATATTGATTTTCAGAGATTTAAGTGTAAAAAGTTTTTATAACTTTTTACACTTAAATCTCTGAAAATTAAAAGGAATTAAATAAATACGAAAGAAATTCAATTTCGTCCTTATTTATTCACAATTGGTTGATTTGAATAGAAAAACAATTAGAATCTCAGAATATCTTACAATCGGATTCTAAATTTGTGATTGCTTTCAATTTAATATTAATTCCAACTCAATAGGACCAAAATAATGACTATTATATTATAAATGAAGATAATAAGGTCTTGGTATGTACCATGGCTTATATATTTATTATAATATACTCCTACAGGTGAAAGGCCAACTGACTGCCGATTCAATAATTATTGGCTCAGTGTATCTCAACTTATTATATTTGGTGTTAACAGAAATATCGACAATAATAATATATTTGTAAAGAAGATAATATTTTTGTATTTTAGATGTTTTATATAACTAAAATGTGTAACAAGCAATACACTGTTTAATTCCTGGATTTAAGGCTGAAAAAACAAATCGTTTACATTTTAAAGTGGCATGGATAAGAAAGACCACATGTATACCACATGTATACAAATAGGCCTATGTGTCACATCCGTTTTGATTAAAGTGACTTTTGGTTTGCCGGATACCTGCAGGTAAAGCTTAGGGATTTAGAATACGTAACCAGTTAATTAACAAGATAATATTCCACGTTTCAAAAATTAAATTACTTACATAAGTAGCTTATATTATGGTTAGTCCCGGGTTTTAACATAAAGAAATAATGATAAAGTACCTTGGTATATGAATTGATTTAGAATTAAACAATTCGAGTTTGTTTATTGAATACAAATCTAAAATTGTATTTCGTATTATTCTTTCTTTTAATTAATATAATGATGTCAGTGGCATTACATGTCGGTAGTTGTAGTTGGTGGCATGCGACTCTAGCCAATCGGTATTGTGCGCATTAGGGAGTCTGTGAAAGCAGATCGACAGTCTTCGCCTGTACATGGCCCAAAAGTTGATCCGTTTCTGCATTACCATTATGGGACCGGCACGCATAGACACTGACATAGTCGTCCTTTTCACGAACAGCCAGAGCACAGACCCGTACCGTACTGTACCTTCACTTTAAAAAACCTGAAGGCGAAGATATTCTCTCTTACGAACAAGAAAACCTCGGCGTGTTGTATAAAATGATGTTCGAACATATACCCGGGTTATTATAGGTACGTTGTGTCGCTGGGTTGAGATATCTGCGTCTCCGTCAAAAATAACAAGGCCGGCAGCGCCGTCTCTAGATGATAGTGGACGGCGTTAAGGTTGGAATGAAGTCCTCCAGATGTTGCAAAAGTCCATATTTCAAGTAGAAGGGGGTGCCGCAGCGTTGACTCGTCATTTGCCATCAGTACGTGATACACAAACACAACACAAAACGTGATATATTTCCCGCCCTAGATACGACGGGAAATTTTTTACAGGCATTTCTTTGTTCGGTGGGAGGGTGCATTGGGCTTGCGGATTCTCTCATTCATCAACGGAACATAACTAAACAAATTTGGTTATTACACGTCGGTCTTCTGTGAGAGGGTGGTCCTTCCCCGGTCGAGCCAGCCCAATACGAGTTGCAGTCAAATGATTACAGCTATTGATGATTATGAAAATTTATTATAAATAATATCAAACGGGAATTTTATGCATGCAATGTCACGGTTTCATATAATCATTAAATAAGTTCAAAATATCAATAAACATTAGTCATGTTGTGTTATTACGTTACACTAGGTCGACTGAATTGGATACACGAATAAACAAACTGCAAAAAACCGGGATAAAAAGTAGAAGGATAGATAAAAAAAATTGGCTTTGGTATTTTAAGGACTTTTATTATTAATACAGACAATTATTAAGCATTTATTAAAACATAGCCAAACTGGATAATATTACTATAGTTTATTAGTGGATACAATTTCCATTAGATTATACATTATAATCTTAGCTACATCGTACGTAGCTCACTCTGCGTTGTTAAGCATTAACTACAATTACATACAGTGAATATATTACGATGTAATATTGATCTCTCCGGGATAAGTTTCTGATATACGGTTGTGGTACTAAGTGGGGCTTGATCAATCAATATTGTTTAAATAATGATATATTACTAATATGTTTATAGACAATTTCAAATGTAGTCCACTTGCTATATCCGATAACTTCCGTAACTTTAAAAGAAGAATATAATAGTACAAGTTAATTAAAATTTTCACAATAAAATTGCATCACATGAAATAAACACTGACGCGTACAAGCCTCTCTTTAGGCATTGTTTTAATTATATCACAAGGCGAAGGATAATATTATGTAGACTAACGACTTAAGAACTAGAAAGTGTTTCGTCAAACTTAAATTACTGCAATGTTTAAAATTGTTATATTTACAATTAAGGAGTCAAAAAGTCAAACAAAACAACTATAATAGTAACAATTGTTTATTAATAATAAGAGTATTTATTAAATTAAGAAAATGTAGTTTTGGTATTTGATTGGAGTTATGAAACCATTTGATATAAACAAAAAGTACCAATAAAACGGTTTCCGGGTGCTATTAATATTGTTTTCCGCTCAACGAGCTCTCCACTTTTAATGACTTTCGAGGAGGTTTAACTTGTTTGTGAATTGGTCAGATTTACAATGTTGGGTCTTTCAATGAGGAGAGTTTGAGAGGTAAAGAATACTTTTTGACTTTCCTTTCATGATTCCGATCAGGCTATCAATATAGTCTGATCAGTATTAATTAATAAAAGCAGATTATGATATGAAACATAAAAATATTAAGCATATATATTTCTATTTATGAGAGGATACTTAAATAATGTGTTGCTTTTTTGCACATTAAGCAAAAATAGTGAAGATATGTTGATATCCAATATATTAGAATTATAGTTGGTATATTTTATTGTAGTTATAGTTACAATGGAATTTATGACTACTATACTATCAACGATTCTTTATTTTTAAAACAATCATATAATAAATTTCCGATATATACTTCCGATATATTAAACTCAAAATATCCTACAGTGTACGTGTAGGCGGTATAAAATATATGTATTTTTAGAAAGAATTATAAAAATCGCTCCATAAATAGCTGAGAAATAAACCTTTGACATATTGCACGTCAAATATAACAACACAGATGAGATGTGCGAATTAAAAAGTTTTCGTGTTTATTCCTTACATGCATTATCATTATATTTCATTTTATATCAGGTTTATCCGAACTAATGCATTTCGTTGACTTCTATCTTTAAAATGCCAGCAGAGAAATGGATGACGCAATTCTATCAGTCTGATAAATCGAGTTCCATCGAGCAGAGTGACTTCTAATAAGAAATCTTACCCACAAATTTAATTTTCATAATTCAAGCTTTCTACATCATCTTGAAATATATTAATAATGGTTTTAAAGTACTTTAAAAAAGAATTGAACACTAAATTATAATGATTTATGAAGATATAATATTATAGAGAAAGATATTGAAAGTATCACACTTAATTTTGGTACACACGAATACAAAAGATCTTTACAGAGTTTGTTGTTAAATATTTAATCTATATGTAATATTGTAAGCATGGCTGACTACATTAACGTAAATTTAATAAAAATAAGGGTTCGGAATGCGGCTTATTACAGCCCTATGTGTAGAATGTTGAGTTCGTAATGAATTGTGTATTTTTTCATATCAACGCACAAAATCTGACAGGTTTTTTAAGTAAATGTAATTTTAAAGCTTTTTTTAAATTTTATTTGTTTCAACTTTGTTTTGGTTTGCACCTTCTAATATCTAAGTCAACACTGTACTTCTAGCAAATTAGTACTTATTTTTATGGCATTTTGGTAAATATGTAATTAAATTTGAAGCGTTTTGATAAATATGTAATTTATAATATTAATTTAACCCTATTGTTATGCCTTATAATATATTTATATATTAAAAAACATTTTTTAAACTTCCAATAACATAATAGTCGTATAACAAAGGATGTATGACGGCAACTTAATGTTTGAGTAGTAATAAAACAAGTTATATGATATAACCAATTCCAAATAAATAAAGGAATCGTATCATAAGCCAACAATCAAATGAATGAGGTCTCAGTGGCGGTAAAACGTTTATAGAGGTCAGTGCGGAATAATTTTATTGAACAAATAGGAGATCATAACCCTCAGGTGGATTATTTAAACCTACTTTTATCAGTGACTCAGTATATAATACATATGGCGGTAATGAAAATGTATATTTAAAGAACACGTGTTCTACTTACTTGTTTGTTAACAAAATGTTTCAATAGTTAGGTAGTTGTGCCCTTTCTATGTTTCACCGTACAATATCAGAATCATTTCATGTCATTAAACTGAAGATTCTTTTCCAAGCTTGTTCCCTCAATTCGTTTTAACATACTAAGTGGGACTGTTATAATTACCGAACCGTACTCGTATAGCATGAAATATATCAAACCTACAATTTAAATGCAAGGAATGTTTGTTTGTTCTCGTTTCTTCAGAACTCCAGAAAATTGTTTTGATTTGTTTCAGCTATTTTTCCGTTGGTCAATTACTTTGTTCGTATTTCATAGTAAGCTATTAGATGGATCTTGATTAAATTTCAGAAAGATAAGATAATATTTTAATGAAAAAAAATATATTCTAAATATAACCATATTGATTTTTTTCGAATATTTACAAATATGTATATTTACGATTCATGGATATTAATTCTACTTAAACTCCAAACTTATTGAATACTAGGCGTGCCGGCAACTTCACTCGCGTAGATTATGTTTTTTTAAATAAAAGTAGTAAGCTATCTGCCAGAGAAACTCTTGTTAAAATCGTCCGTTTCAGAGATTAGTCGGAACAAATAGACAGACAGTCATTTTAAATATGCTTTTTTTGCAAGTACTGTATTTAATGAAAAGCTGTTAATTTAGAATTACAAACAGAAACTAAAATATTAGTTATATGTATAGATTTTGTATTATGTTAAATGAATTAAAAACAATTTTTACTATGTTTTAATATATAATTAAAAACGTGACTCTTAAATAACAAACCATCTGAACAAGATCTTAAGTAACTTTGTACTTACTTGTTGGTCTTGTAGTATTAGTCGAGAGAACACTTGAAAATTTTATGAGCTAATACATTTGTCTATACAGTATTATATAAAGGCTGTTACAAAACTTAAAAAGTAAGTTTAACGTTAAAAGTATTGTATATATTATAAAATAACGATATATCATAAAATAACTTTAATAAAATATATTTGTACCCAGGTGTACAATCAGAGGATTGTATCACTATAGTGGATAGTGCAAGTTAAGACGAGTATGCATCTATCGTGGTGACGCAACGGTCGGTTCCGCGAGACCGAAGCATGTATCATGAGGAGAGTTCGGTGATACGTTTGTATCAAATCCATACCAGTGATCACTTGTGTACGTCAAATGGAAGTGACAGGAGGGCCTATTTTGATATCGTATGTACTAAAATGAGCTCTTCTGAAAAGACACTTTTCAACTTAAAATAAGGCTACGAGGGTTCTAAACGCGCCCTGGTCTGAGAAGAACGACACAACAAACTCAGCCGGGTTTTTTTTTATTGTGATCACTGTTTCACAAACGTCAGTCGTAAGATATGTTTGTTCGGATAATACGATACACATTTTGTATTAACCGATTTAATTCAGAAAAAGTTACCTATAACAATAATTCAATGACATAATTGTTCTGTATGATATTAGTAAATATATATTTTTATATAATGGAACATAAACGATAGAAATATGTAAAATAGTTACTTAATATATTTAATTTAATTTTCATTTGTCTTTATGCTCTGCATAAACTCAAGAACTCTATATTTCGGATCTCGTTTTTTGATTAAGTGTTTAAAAGATGCAAAGTATGGCAATTAATATTATATTTATATAAGTGGAATATCATAATTGATTGAATGCTACACTTGGTCCTAATTGAATTAACATAACATATATTTAATTATTATAATTATAACAACTATGTTATGTAATATGTATGTTAGTCTTTGCAGCTGAAAACGGGTTCATCTCCTTTATATTACAAATCAATTTGATTTCATTTCTTAATTACTTTCGATTCAGCATTAAATTTATAAAAGTAAAATTTATCTTTGAATTTGTTTTTTTGTGTGACGTGAAAAGATGTTTACATTAAATTATTGTCACGCTACAGTTTACAATTTGATGAAACAGCGTGTTCTAGATAGCTGCTGCACGCAGTCCCCACTGCAGTTTCAAGATACTTGGAGATCATAAATAAGAACTCCGAATGTATTTTTTGTCTTACTAGCGGAGTTCTACTACTTTAACGAGAATACAGCGAGAATAATGTGTTATTCTATGTGTTATATATTATTAATATTCGTATCTAGTAATAATAAGTTCAAATCATTTGTGTATTAAATGATTTTGTTAAACTAACACTTAAATGAAAAATTTTATTTTGACTGATTTGATTTGAAGTCAAGTAATCTGAAAACTGAATAAAAATTAATAAAAAAATCTTAATTGAGCGTAAAATATGATGTTCAATCTAAAGGGATTGCACCAAAGACAATTATAATAGTTAAAGTACTTTCAGTATGGAGCACCGGTGCGGTGCTTCCATTAACTGATAACAGCGACGACATTAATACCACCGAAGAGATAATAACTACCCTTTACGTCACAAATACTTTATACTTACATTGAGTACATGTGTTACATAAAAACTTATATATTTATATAAGTTGGTAAGTAATATTTTACAAAATTTATTATTTTACATCTTCTCGGAGGTATTTTGTAATTGTCGTCAAAAAACTTATAATGGATTTTTTATTTATTATAACAAGTTACTATATATATACTATTTTTATTCACAAAAATGTTTTTTGGGTAGACCTCGAAGAATTCGGTCTGCCCATTCATTTGTACCCGACTTTCGAATTTTGGAAAAATTTCTTCACAGGAGGTCTTCTTATGACCCCCTGAGTACATTTGTGGTGATTATATTCAATTAAAAATTATATATTTACATAATAATATATTAATATGTACTATAACTCACCTTCTCAAAGTCCTTATTTCATTAGTAAATAGATCTAGTTGGTGATACCACATATCTGTATATAATTATTTATATTTTTGTTCTCATTTGAAACACAATAACTTCTTATTCAAAGATTTGTCGCAATAGAAAAATATTGTGATTTCTGCTATAAGTTTATTAAGTTCTTCTATAAGTTTCTTTTAAGTTTGTATTAGCATTAATGTTTATAAATTTGACGTTATTTACACGTCGCATTTAAATATGATCTCATTTTAATAATTGTTTTATTATCATTTGTATACGGTGAGCAATTGTTTGTTTTTTATTTATTTTATATGTTATATTATCTATCATTTATTTAACTCATAAGGAATGAGACGCTGTCTTGAGCGAACAAGCAAATATTTTCATAATATTCATAGATCGTTCAAAAGGTTTACGTGCGTGTTAAAACTCTTTTATCAACACTTATTAAACTGCGCGTTTAAACATTTAAATACATTTTTATGACGTCAGAAATATCTCTTAGAACCATTTTAAAATTAAACATTCATGCATTGGTATAAAAAGTAAAATATAACAGTGATAAATTTACAAAGTTTTATAATAAAACTATGAAAACAATTTTACGCCTTGATGTAAAAGTCTATACTTATATGAAAATGATGATCTATTTTTGATAATATCACAATAGACCCTTTCAGAACGGGCTAGCAATCTGAATTCCGAGGGATTAGAGCTGTAACTCTATATAGAATTTACATAATAGATATTTATTATGTACCTAAATGTATTAACTATAAACTATGTCAAAATAGACATAACTATATAAATCTATATATGTATTTAATATACGGAATTTTTATTTAAATAAGGTATCATTGTGCCATCATCTTTCTTTCTCGGGACAGCTAAAGGAGGATGGGATAAATATAGAAGGATCTTGTATATTATCTATCGATATAAAAGTTATTTTTCAAATTACCTGTATATTTTTAAATAATTTCAAAAACTTATTTTATTTGCAAACAAAAAATATAAATTTATCAAATTCTATAACTGTGTTTCAGTAAAAGATTAAGAAGGTGTAAAACTTTTAAGATATCATTTCAAGTCTAGCCTGAAAATTATTTTATCGTGTTGTTCATCTGCTCCGAAAAACCTTGAAACAAGTCTTTAGCTTTAGTCATTAAAATACACTTAAATCAGATGACTGGGTTGATGATGAATCATTAATTACATCATGTTGTGTATATCATGGGTCATATACATGTCATGTATACATACAATATGGTTACTACATATAATCTTCCGCACAAATAAATCAAAGTGTAGTCAAGACAACTGATCTATTTAAGGCTGTACATGTCATCTATTAGAAATTTTACCTTGATACTACTAATGTAGGATATAATTATATTATATTATTATTATTTTCTATAGCGTGTACAAAAATAGTAAAGACCAGCTATTAATTTTTATGTTTTGGTGATTTTTCTCAAATATCCCCAAAATGTTTGAATTGAATGTCGAGGGCTGGAATGCAATATAGCAATTGTGGATAGAAAAGGACGAGTCCCAAAAGTTACAGTGCTATCAGTTCTCGATTTAATTAAAATCAATTCGTTAAACTATCTTGTAAAATGTGAATATTAAATGTATGTATTTTACAATATGATGAAGTTTATTTTAATCTGTCTAATTAAGTACTAGCGAAGATGTTACGGTACTAGCGAAGATATTACGGTGAGAATGAAGAAGAACGTGCTCAGGTGGTTTGGGCACGTCGAACGAACGAGTGATGAAAGAATGGTAAAAAATATTTATTCAGGAAAAGTGAGCAGTAAGAGAGACAGGGGGAGGCCTCGAGTGACCTTCGAAAACACAGTAGCTACGATACTGGAGGAAGGTCACGTAAAAAGCATGAAGACCCCCCGGAGGGCATGTATGAAGAGGTTAATGTCGAGGTCGAGGCGAAAGAGGTATACAGGGACCGTAGCGTTTGGCACTCCGTCGTCTCTGGCTTCCCCGCAAGGGATATGGCGTGAAGATAAGTAAGTAATTAAGTAAGTCTAATTAAGAATACATCTTTTCAATCGAGATTTAAACAATTGCCATTCTCCCCGACATTACAATCAATATCAAAAAGAAGCCTAATACTCCCGTAAACTTGACTTGTAATCCACAGCAACGATTAATACAGCCTACATAGAAAACTTTACTTTACCTATTTCCGAAAAAGATTGCTACTCCCAGCCCACAACATTTTGCGGCACAAGCGAAGCCGCTGACAAAAGCTAGCAAGTAATATAAAGTTTAACAAATTAAGAATCACTTGATACTTTCTTGATATTGATCTTTAATTATAAAATGACTTAGAGACAATCGCAGACAAACAGACTAAAACTTAAACTTAATTATAACTTTAAGAATACACTCTAATGCAAAACGCATTGTTAAGAAATAAGGATATTAATAATTATCAACCTACGAAATACAATTACTTCAATCAATCGTCAATCTTTTTAGTCAATCACCATTTTTTTCAGCCGATTGTCAATCTTTTCAGTGAGTTTTCAATCTTTTACACCAATCTTCAATTGTTTTAATCAATCGTCAATCTTTTCAATCAATGGTCAATATTTTCAGACAACGGTAAAATTTTTAGTCAATCGTAAATAAATCGTAAAACTTCTTATTCAATCTTTTTTACTTAGCATTTTAATAATAAAGTTACCACAGGTATGACTTTCGATAACTGTCGATATAACACTTCAATCTAAATCTATTATATAAAAATGAATCGCAAAATGTGTTGGTAAGCGCACAACTCAACAACGCATGGACCAATCTTAACAATTCTTTTTTTTAAATATTCCTTGAAGCCCAAGGATGGTTCTTACGGCGAGAAAAATTCGAATAATTTCCAGGAAAACCCTAAAAGAGCCCTTTTCTTTTTCCTATACAAATATTTTAAATATAGAATAAATAACTAAATGTAGAGCCAATTTGAACTGTATTGTTATTCAATAAAGTTTATATTAAATTACAAGCACTCATTGTTATCTAAACAATTTAGGTATGTGGCTAACGTCGAAGAGTCAATTCGCGCTTTATTGTCTCTCCACAAAGTTCAAATTCAATCAAATATATGTATGTGCAGGTTCACGCAAAAGTGATAATATCGTGAACCCGACCAAATTGAAAAGTCAAAAAATTTAAGAGCTATAGATTTGATTGGCCTTGGAATATTCTTTATTTTGTTTTAGTTTTGGAATGCGACATAAATTGTCATCAGTTTTCACGTCATTGCATCTGTCAAACAAACTGCGTTAAAAAGCGTTTATAATATTTAATAATTAATTTTGATTGTTTTATATCGTGTTTTGTGCAAAGTGTTTTAATACCTGTGATTAATAATTATTGCATGTGACATAATTTAGGTGAGTATTTTCTATATGCCTCCTATAAGACGAAGTAATTTAGGTAGAAGAACCCGAACTGCTACAAACCAAACTAATTACCGATCTTATCATACTGCACAAGAACGTGACGACCGAAAAGAACGTGAAAGAATTCGTTTATCACGAACGCGGGAAGGGAGAGCGAGAGATTCAACCAATAATCCCGAAAGTTTGAATCGAGCTGCTTTCAATTATGATTTGTCAATTGACTACAGTAACCACCAATGTTTTACTATTGAATCTATGAACTTGGTTTGCTCTCATTGTAAGGCAAATGAAGCCAATGGATTGTGTTGCGCAAATGGGAAAGTGAAATTGATACCATTGGATCTACCACCAGAGCCATTGTACTCATTGGTTTCAGGAATAGAACCAGATTCCATACACTTTTTGTTAAATATCCAACAATATAACAATTGCTTTCAAATGACGTCATTTGGGGCGACAAACGTAGTTCGGGAAAATTTCATGCTAAATTTTAAGGTAGGTATTATAGAAGTTAATCATTATTATTTTAGTGAATAAAATTCCTGTTAATTAAGTAAAGGTGTGTCATTAACCTTCAGTTCCTTAATCCCCAAGAAATATATTACTTAGTCATAATATTATTTGGTGATTCAGTATTAGCAATACTTTTATTATTTTAAAACACAATATAATTATTTGATGATGGATATTAGTTACAACTAATTATTTCATATTGACATACCTAAGCATATCAATTATAAATTGGGGATTCAAATTAGGAGACAGATATACTTTTTACGAACAAATATTATTTATATTTGACAAAAATCATTTTTTTTAATTTACAGATACAAGGCCAACTATATCATAGCGCAGGTTCACTGTTACCAGTATCTGATAGCAATTACAAATTTCTGCAAATTTATTTCATTGGCAATTCACCACAAGAAATTGATATGCGTTGTTCAAATAACAATTCAGTAAAGAGGTCTATTGTAGAACAATTACAAACTTTATTTCATGAGTACAATCAATTGATTATATTGTTTAAAACTGCACTGGATCTGATAATCACAAAATTGTAATCAGAGCTGATAAAACACCTGTTGGCCAACATGCAAGACGTTTTAATGCACCAACTATTGATGAAGTTGCCATCGTAGTAGTTGGAGAAAACTTGGAATCCCTTGATATTGTTTTACATCGTCGGAATGATCAATTACAACGTATAAAGGAAACACACCGCTCATATGACGCATTGAAATATCTCATTATATTTTGGCAAGGTGAAGATGGCTATGATTTCTCAAACAAGATGATAAATCCCATTACAGGTAATAAAAAATATTAGTTTAGCAAGGAGATATATTATCAGTCACTATATTATTTTTTTTTATTTTCAATGTTATGAAAACAAAAATCTATTTTCAGGTTCTAAAACCAACAAAAAAGTCAGTTCAATGAACTATTATTCCTACCGCCTAATGATGGCAATCACATACTCAAACGTCGGCGATTATATCACAAGTATGTTGTAGACATGTATGTTAAAATTGAAACGGAGAGATTAACATTCATCAGGTTGAATCAGACAAAACTCAGATCTGAAGAGTATATTCACCTTCGAGATGCGATTAATACTGATGGTAATGCACAGAAACTTAGTCGAATAACTATTCTTCCAGCAACATACATCGTAAGCCCTCGACATATGCATGAATATGCTCAAAATGCCATGTCATATGTTTGTCATTATGGTACAGCAGATTTGTTAATCACATTTACATGCAATCCACACTGGATAGAAATAGACACAGCCAGAGTCTTTATACAAAAGTTGAAATCTTTAATGGATTTCATTGTGAAACATTATGTG
The DNA here is from genome assembly GCA_918358865.1 of Melinaea marsaeus rileyi. Taxonomy (NCBI): domain Eukaryota; kingdom Metazoa; phylum Arthropoda; class Insecta; order Lepidoptera; family Nymphalidae; genus Melinaea; species Melinaea marsaeus. Next base: position 2,788,955 of record OU911089.1, read on the forward strand.
TTTGGAGAGACACGCCGCTGGATGCATTCTGTGGAGTGGCAGAAACGGGGATTGAAACATGCACATATTTTGATTTGGTTAGTTGACAAGATAAAGTCAAATGAAGTTGATGCAGTAATATCAGCTGAAATCCCTAATGTAGAAGTAGATCCTGGATTGCATGAGGTAGTTATCAAAAACATGGTACATGGTCCCTGTGGAACTCTTAATCAAAATTTACCATGTATGGTGGATGGTAAATGTTCAAAACGATATCCACGGACATTAATATCTGAAACAATCACTGGTATTGACGGTTATCCTTCGTATCGTCGCCGATCGACAGCAGAAAATGGAAGATCAACAATTGTCAAATTAAATCAACAAGATATTGAAATAAATAATCGCTGGATTGTTCCATATTCACCCATTTTATCAAAGAACTTCAAAGCACACATCCACGTTGAATCTTGCCATTCAGTAAAATCTATTAAATACATTTGCAAATATGTAACCAAAGGGAGTGATATGGCTGTGATTGGTATTAATGCAGAGAATTCCAATGATGAAGTTACCCAATACCAAATGGGTCGCTATGTTAGTAGTAATGAAGCAGTTTGGCGAATATTTTCTTTTCCTATTCATGAGAGACACCCTACTGTTGTTCATTTAGCTGTGCATTTAGAAAATGGACAAAGAGTATATTTTACAGCACAGAACGCAGTAGATAGAGCTGTACAACCACCATCTACTACATTAACCAGTTTTTTTGAGACATGCCAAAACGATGCTTTTGCTCAAACATTGTTATATTCTGAAATGCCAAAATATTATACTTGGAATCAATCCTTAAGGAGATTTATACGACGAAAACAAGGAAAACCAGTTACAGGATACCCAGATGTATATTCTACCGATGTGATTGGTCGATTTCATTCAGTACATCCAAGCAATGATGAATGTTTTTATTTACGACTGCTATTAGTCAATGTACGTGGCCCAACAGCGTTCCAACATGTACGAACTGTTAATGGTGATTTGTGTTGATCATACAGAGAAGCTTGCCAACGTTTGCGATTGCAAGAAAATGATGCTCATTGGGATCAAACTCTCAATGATGCTGTAATATCATCACAAGCTCATCAAATACGAACATTGTTTTCTATAATCATATCTACATGCTTCCCATCAAACCCAAAGGATTTGTGGATCAAGTACAAAGATAATATGTGGGATGATATTTTGTATCAAATACGGATTAGAAGGGGAAATCCAAATATACAAATAAGCGAAGAAATTTACAATGAAGTATTGATTTCAATTGAGGACATGTGCTTGATGATGTCAAACAAACTATTATTTCAATTAGGTCTGGCCGCGCCTGATCGTCCAATGCATAATGCTTTTAACCAAGAGTTGCACCGAGAAAAACTATATGATCTCAACACTTTGAAAGAATTAATTCAAACAAACCTTCCACTATTCAATGAACAACAGGGTATGTATTTGATACACTTATGAAAGTAATAAATGATAAAAGAGGAGGGATTTACTTCTTAGATGCACCTGGTGGTACAGGAAAAACTTTTTTGATTTCATTGATATTAGCAACAATTCGCTCACAAAATGAAATTGCACTTGCACTTGCTTCGTCGGGAATCGCAGCAACTTTGCTTGAAGGTGGTAGAACAGCTCATTCAGCACTAAAATTGCCATTAAACATGCAAAGCAACGAAACTCCAACCTGCAACATTTCGAAGAACTCTGCAATGGCAAAGGTTTTTCAGCAATATGAATTGATTGTTTGGGATGAATGCACTATGGCACTTAAAAAATCTTTGGAGGCTTTAAATAGAACCTTACAAGATCTATGGAGCAATCATAACCTATTTGGTGGTGCAATGATTTTATTAGCAGGAGATTTTCGTCAAACATTGCCAGTGATTCCCCGATCAATTACTGAAAATACTTATATACGTTTTATTTCATTTTTCTTTATTTCATCGGTTATTAACCCCATGTTAATAATAATAGTAATAAATAATTAAATTTCTCCACGTTTTGTCATTGAAGCACCCACTTTGTAAATATTTGTCACCTTTACGTTCCCACTATCCCTTTAGATTATTTTTCAATCAGGTTTGAACCTTATGTTCCCCTCTTAGTTTGAAGCCCTCTAGAAGACATCCCAGTCGGGGTTTTTAGTGCGTCTCAAAAGGGTGGCCAAAGTTCGTGGAAGCGAAGATACTTAGGTCATCCGAGCTGACCTTTTCTCCTGAACAGAACCGTCACCATAATGATAGGGCTATATGTGAGGGTCAGCAGAGTAAAAACATCTTAAGGTCGAAATATAAACTGCCACATTCCAAATCTATTTGACAGAACGAAGTCTGCCGAGTTGTATAAAAATTGTTGTATTTATTATAAAAATGTATTTTTTTCATTTTTCATGATTTATCTTTTAAAATTTAAATGTTTTGAGTTTAACTTATATTATATGGATTAGTAAAACCACCAAATACTTTTAATTATGAACATCTTATTAAAATGATAAAGTAACATATTAAAAAAAGGATAATTTTAGGATTTTTCTATCATATTATTTAAAATATTAAATGATAAAAAAAAATCCACCAGAATGCTTAATATATATAAATCACGTGTCACGTTGTTTGTCCACGATGGACTCCTTAACTACTTAACCGATTTTAAGAAATTTACACACCACGTACAGTTGACCTAACTTAAAAGATAGAATAAGTTTCAACTCAATTCATAGTCGCCATATTATTTTATTGCAAATTTTTTGTTTATTATTTTGCAGTTACCTCCTAACAATTCTGAAAGATGGCGGTATCTATTGACTGAATTGAGTAATTACGAATGAGGTATCTACCCTACCTACCTTATTCGTAAGTTTAGTGTTCAAAGTTATTTACTAAAAACTTTGTAATATACAAATAGTGTTATAAATTTGGATAAAATTTAAAAAATAATTATAATTATTTTGTTTTGTTTTTTGCTTAATATCGACTGTAAGAAAACATTATGGTTTTCATGAAAGATGTACTCTGAACGTTACCCCTTAAATAGTTCACTACAATGTAATATATCAAAAACAATAGTCACAGCAACGCGTGACCGGGTCTGCTAGTTGGTTATAAAATATAAATAATCTGAAAAAAAGCGTATACTTTTGTTTTTTATACAATCTACAGGAACAATTCGCCGGATCCCGGAATTATTTTTTTTATAGTGACAGTTGTTGGTAGGAAATAAATAATTGTCACGATTTCTAGTTTTAAAAATCTAGTTTGCTCAATAACTAATAGTTTACAAAAACATGCAGAGCATTACACATATGGGACTTTAAACTGAAAGTACCATTTTAAACTTTACTGATAGCGTTACTTAATATAGTAATAAGTAGAGCTATCAATTAAATGATATCAATTTATTTCTGAGCACTTTAAATCGCAGTCCATTCCATTTCGTTGAACTTTCATCCACATACATTACATGTTAAATACTTTTGTCTTTTAAATTGGAGGAGAAATTGAATGCATATTTTTATCAGACAGACGAACAAATTGAATTTAATAAAACAGAAAGCGAAGTGGTCTATTGTAAGACATCTTGTTCAAAATTCAATTTTTATAATCGAACTTTCTACATTGACTTCAAAATACATTTTAAGAAAGAATATAAATTATATGAATTATTATATTTAAACAACTAACATCTATATATCTATATATCTATGTATATATAGATGTTAGTTGTTTATGATTGATTGATGAAATATTAATTCCTTATTTATCTTAAGAAAATGAAAAAACTTTTGCGCTTTTATAAACAGAAAAGTTGTTCAAGAACTTGGGTTTTTTATTCACTTAATATATATTATATGAGAAAACCATAATGAATATAAAAATAAATTATTAATATTTAAATTTGTCTATGAATGTGTTTATCCATTTACATTTAAATATGTTTTAATGAAATTTTAAAAAACTAAAATGAAAATTAATCCAAATTCGAACCTTAGTCCGAATGGTTACAAATCATTGTAATGTGAAATTAATACTAATAAATATTATATCGGGAATATTTGTATAATACTATAATCTTTGACGAATGGGAATAGTCCTGGACAAGTAACAAACATAAGAATAATAATTGACACATACAATATTATAAATCACGTTATTATAGTTCTTTCTCTTATAACATGTTTGTTATTTTTAAAGAAAATACCACGATCGATGTGATTTATTAGTGCAATTCCGTATTAAAGGAGGTCAATATAAACTTTAAGATAAATCTAACATCTATTGTCTTGATGACCAGTTTAAAGAGAACTTTTAATTTCATTGAAACGATCCAGTCTCCAGATCTCGTCGATAATGACGTTTTACAAGATTCATTTCAACCTCACGTTTTTCTTCCATTTAATTGAAACTCTTCGTAAGATTCAAAGACTCATTAATCGATTCGTACTTTAAGTCAGTTTTTATCTACCTCAGACCCCTGGAACGTTTACCTTTTAAGTTATTACTGGTACTTTAATAACACCTATTTCTGAAAAATGTTTGGTTGGTTTGTTGAAAATTATTTATCATTTATTTATTTTAAGTTTGTTTCTTTTTGTAACATAATATGGTATACAGTATTACTTATTTTACACCAATTAAGTTAAGTATGAAGACTTATACTTAAAGTTCGTAATGTGGTCTCGATGAATGTTTGTTTATATAAAAAATGGCTACAAACGAACCAGAGAACATAATAACTGTTTCCTCCATTACGATTTTTTATCAATATTAATGTTCTTATCGTGTAGTAACTGTTATATAGTAAAATTATAATCGCTATGCAAACGTTGACAACAATCTTATAAAGTACGAATCTTTGTCAACGTACATACATTATTTATGACTTTATTTGCAAGATTCTGTAAGTCTTTTGTTGCAGTTCTTCTTTTAAGCGACTGCAGTTGAATCTATAAAGCATTTTAAAAGAGACGTCTCTTATAGTAAGATACTTCTAAAAGCTATTTTTTTTAAGCTAACTAAAGTTAAGGGATTGGGAAAAACTTCAATGCTTACTTACAACTTTAATACAAACTTAAGTTTCTATGTTTATACATAGTTTCTCTCTCTCTTTAGTTTAAAAGGGTTATTCGACTATTTAGATTTAAATTTGTATTACAATTTGTAATTAAATAAAATATAAATATAAAACATTTAAAAAATTATAAGAAATAAAAATAAATAATATAACACTAATATAGAAGATAAATATCATAATGACCAAAGAATACAACCAACAATATAAGTAGAAATTGAAGACTGTTTAAAGCACAAATTTGACAATAAAGTACCTACATTTGTTTAAAGCATCCATAGACATAATGAAGAATCTTGTCGCAAAAAAAAAAGAAGCAGACAATTTGTTATTTTTTTAAAACATTAAAATACAATTCTATGTTTGTACACACTAAGTAAATGATAAAAAAGTACATTAAGTTTTCATGCAGCTTTCTTGATAGTCCTATTTACGAATAAATTAATGAATCATAAAGTACCAACTGAATTACAGTCCTTAGTCTCGTTGAATATTCACATTAATCTAATTTTGGCAAGAACAAATCATATCCGTCCGGTGAATCATTGAGTATTTTTAATTAAAAACCAAATCTTTTGCAAAGTTTTACAGTGAAATCACATTTAAAATCTGTTTCATGATGCAATGAAAATTAAAAATTAATTAAATCTATCTCTTTTAATGAAATAATACCATGAATACCAAGTGCTTATTTGGTATAATAAGTATAATTGTTTGTTAGCTAGCAACTTTGTCGCGATGCCTTATTAAAGTTGCAGTCAATTCCAGGGAATATAAATTGTAGACTGTGTTTGACTGGATCGGTTTAGGTAATGCTTTGAAGCAAATGTGTAATGGAAAATAGTCTGCATCACTTCTTGTATCTTAATCTGAAGGTGGAGTTTTTGTTCTATCTTTAGACATAATAAAATAGTAACGGACAAAATCTGTATTATATTGATTATTAAACTAAGATCCACTGTAGTGCGCTGCGGAAGTAAAGCCGAGCGCCCTCCCCTTCTTTAATGCTAACAAACTTAGCATGTAATATTGCTCTATAACATTCTCAGCAACTATCGGTTTAGAATCTCAATTGAAAAGAAAATCAGTTCATCATCAAAAAAATTATAGCCAAATATCTACCTTTTAAATGAATCTCAACATTTACAAACCTTAAAGCGCGCACTGCATGAAAGAAAATAATTAATGATATGGACTGTGATATCATCGTCCGTGATCGGTTACCTCTAAAACTAATCATTTGTTTTACATGGAAATCTCAGGGAATGATGAGCAGAGGTTTTTTTTTATATATATACAATATATACAATTATATATATTGTTGATGTTGATGTTGGCTTTATATTAAGGTCAACATATACAATATAAGAATCTTATATAATACAATAGATACAGTCGAATGCAGTACAAGACTTCTATAGACATAAGCTCCATAAACGAATCCAATATTTGCAAAGTAATATTAAAGGTAAATGTGAACATTTGAGGCAATCCTGTCCATAGCCGGTAATCTGAAAACATTATCTTCTATAATACACGCTCCATCGTTAGATGATTTCCATACATTATCATAAGAGTGGAGAAACATATCGTATAAAAGTTATAAATACAATATAATTTTGTTTTGTCTTATTAACATTAAGAATTGTGTTTTTAATAAGTACAGTTTTTAATAGTATTCCTGCCAAAACAATAAATTCCTTTAACAATTATTTATACCGTTTCTACATGCAGGGGCCATAGCTACGACTATTCTGGGAATCCCCCCCCGGAACCGGATCTGAGTTCTATACGTCTTTGAAGCTCCAATTTACATCAAATAAACTACACACTCGGGTAATTGGTGATCTCTATTTTACACATACAAACACACACACACACACACACACACACACACACCACCCTCTGATTATTTTATAGAAAGCTCCTATATGTGTTTGTAGAATAGAGAAAGTAGTGCTGCTGAGATTATATATTAATATTTCCATTATATTGTAAATTTATATATAACTTAATATATTATCTAAAATAAACGTTTATTTAAAGTTAAACGTTAAAGGACCAAATTTGGAGTTTAGAACGAAATATAATATCACATATTTAACAAGTTAAAAACCAAATATTTTATTCATATTTTATATAGTTACATTAATAAGAAGTAAAATTCTCTTATATTATAAAAATATACTTTAATATGACGTGTGAATATTTCATTTAAAATTATTTGATCAAAATTTCAAATCAAATAAGTTATAAATATTTAGTGTTCAATGTTCGTTGACTCGATTTAAATTCTTTAGATTTGTATAAGGTATCAATTTATTGCAAGGTATAATTTTAGTTTACTAAATAAGTCATATTTAACAATAAAAACTAAAACGTATGAATTTGATGCAAACAATACTTCAATATGAAAAGACGTCAATATTTTAAGGTATTTTATATCATTTACAGGTGTTGAGGTGAAGCAGGGGTTTAGCTGCTTCACCTCGGTCTTCTTTGCCAGAAACTAGTCTGCCGAATCGTTCCAAAGATGCAAGTCGAATCAGTCTATTCGACCTTTTTTTAGGAGATGGCAAAAGTGTTTTTGACTCTGAGTCGCTTTTTACGACACTTACAGGTACCAGGGGATCCCCCATGGTACCTGTAAGTGGTACGTTAAGTCTTACCTGGGAACACATGAACAAAAGTTAAACACTACAGGAGGAAGGAGTGTTATATTACGTTTAACAATTAAAATACTTATATTGTATATAATATAATTTTGCTTAGAAATAATTAAACTTCTATTCATAGAATATATTTTTGGAAAATGTCTATTTCCCAGAAATAACTTAGAGACACGTGAGTTTATACATCACGAGACATCACAATTAAGTAATAAATATTCTTAAAGTTTCCGGTTACAATATATATTTTTTTAATAAATGATTTTTTCTTCCAAATTTTCATATTTTACTTAACTGTATATAATGTAAAAATATAAACTTATTTAATTTATAGTTTGGAAATTGTAAGTGACATAAACCAATAACAATCATTGTATTATATGAGACAGTTTATTTTTTATAATTTATCAGAAAGACTAAGATTTTATAGATTTATTGGATTTCTTGATTGTAACTTGTAATGTGGTTGCTTTGATCTCCGCGTATAGTAAAAGTTAGACTTCTAGTGACCGCGTCTGTTCAGTCACTGGTTTACACTACATGGAACTCTGTGCTGTTAGAAAATCAGAAACCGCTCCCAAAACTAATTTTATTTATCAGCAAAAAAATATTTAAATATTATAAATTGATTTCATATTATTCCAGTTATGCTTACAATTATGTACCTTTATAGAACAGATTATGTAGGTCTTCTGACATAGGGAAAGTTATATAGAACGCTTTTATAATTATATATTTTTATATATTTATGATGACATAAGGATGTTTTTTCTTTGTTATTCTATTCAACGTGTACATGTGACTATTAACAAGGCTTGTTTTCTTCCAATTAGGAATGTATCTTATTTAATATGTGAGTATTAACGCTAATGTCTTATATGTAGTTCTCATTATATCGCGAATCCATATTACATTGTACTGACAATGGTAGTAATTACTTGTTTTTAGTACATAAAATACTTTTGTATATTACTTTATATAGTTTTATAATGTGGAAGAAAACAAAGAATCATGTCATGAATAAGTTATTTGGTTTCATATTTTTTAACTATCTTATAACGCATATTATTGATAACAAAACACTTAAGTCTTAAGCCTTGTAGCTTAAAGCTTTTGCTAGTGCTGTTGGTATGTTATTACATTTCAATAAATAATATAAATTAAAAATTTAATGTAGTGTTATTTATTTGTACTAATATAGTTATCCCTACTGTTTGTTAATGGTAGTTACTTCACGATAATAATATCTATGAGATATAGTACCTTTTTTTTTTTTTTTTTTAACGTCTGGAACCCATCATGGGTCCCACCGCATTCCAGGGGAGGAAGGCGCTGGGTATGTGAGACTCCTACTCACTAAACCAGACGGTTGCCGTCGCCGTCATGATGGGACACCGCGGGAACGCTTGCGCATACAACCGCGGCGCCCCGACGGACACCACGTAGAGGGCACCCCGCAACGAGAGGCCCCCTCCATAGGCGGCAGGCTTGATAGATCGCGGGGGGGTCCCCTCCCCCCCACCCAAGCCCACCTTAAGAAGAAGGCCGAAGCCCTCTTCTAGCCAGGCCCGGTCCGGAACCCAAACGCCTGGGGGAGGCTATGCTCAACCCCAAGACGCCTGAGGACCTCGTCCAGGCCCAGCGCCCTCGGCGGTGATCTCCCCGAAGGAAGACCACCGTTCAGACCTCACATGAGCGGAGAGTCAAGCACGACCCAGCTGGCTGACAGGGCCGAAACTGCCAACGGACCACCGCCGCGCAAGACCACCACTCAAAAAGGGAGCCCGACCTCGAACCCGACAGGCCTCTACCGCCGAACACGGTGGTCAACCGAGTCCAGCAAGAAAGAGGCATAAGTCGGGAACCCACCAAGCCGGGACTAACGATCGCCGAGCAAGACCGTGGTGTCACGCTCAACGAAGGTTAATCCGGGCACCATCTTTTGCAAGGGGAAACAACCGTCCGAACCGCTCCTTAGAAAGCGACTCGAAAGGAAGAACCCCAAGCCCTAAACGCCCCTAAAACCCCCGCAACCACGAGGCCACCCCAAGGTCAACTCTGCAAACAGAGAAGTACCCGGAATGACCCCGCGGCTGTCCCCCGGAAAAGAGGGCCTGTGCCCTCCCACCGAAACGCCCAGGTCCACTTTCCAACGGCTGAGGCCGAAGGAAAGGGACCCGAGCCCGCCGCCGCAGACGGACCACCGCTAAGGGTAGACCGCCGCGTGAACCCTCCCTTGTCAATCATGAGCCAGACTCGGGCACCTCATGGCTGACAACCCCGCGCTGGACATTAGCAGACGGCTAACGTGATCCCGAAAGACCGAGTTAACCGTCTCCCAGGGAGCACCGACCCGTACCGCTTCCAATCCCGCCGGACGAATCCGGACAACATTGGTAGCGGACGGGCACACGAGGAGGTTTCCAGCATGGCCCCCCATGAGATATAGTACCTACTAGTATTATAGTTTTCAATATATTTGAGTTATTCAACAAATCCAGGTTGTTTACTTAACTTCAACATTCTTGTTATCACAGTCGATACTGAAACTTTGTATAGCTACTAACTGTAACTCCATTCCATTTGAACTATTGGGAACTTTAGACCACTGAACCAAGAACTATAACAACACACGCCTTAGTTCCAAAATATCTTGTTTGCGCGTTTGCACCCAAAAGTGTCAGTTTCAAACACTATAAACTGCGACCACCACTAGCATTAACAAATAGAAAGAAAAGCACAGCTTATAAAACTTCGAACAACAAATTTTGTCCCTATTAAAATACAATATATATATTTGAAATATATCATACCTTACTGGAACCTACCTATACTAACTTTTATATCTAACTCCAGTATACTTTTGTACTTCAATAATAATGTTGTTAAATTAAATATTGATTTAAATGTCAAATAAAGTTATTATTTTTTACTATGACGCTATCCGTACCAAGCATGGCGTATCCGTGTTAAGTTAGGCGAAGGCATTTGCAGCGGGGACAGGTTTTTTAGAGTACGTGCTAAGTTTGAAATACAGTTGACTTGTTGAATTGTTACCTGAAAGTGACATCAAAGAAATTACATTTTCTCATTCATATTCTTGATACACCAACCGACCGACTCATACTCGTGTACTCAGAGGTCTCAGCACTTTGACAGATACCAATAATACGAGACAGGATCGGAAACTGCAATACACAGAACCAACGGTATGTTACATTTTTTTACTTGTAAGTCATCTTATGTGTTTTTGTTGCAATTTTGATTTAACTTATAATTTCTTAATAGTGATCTCTATACTAATATATAAGTTATAAATAAATATATATATGTTGTTTGTTATATATATATATATATATATATATGTATATATATATATATATATATATTACAGTGTTTCAGGTTTTTAGGTAAATAATAAGATAAAAAGACCAATTGATATCTTTTATCAACGCTTCTTAAAAGGTTTACGCTATTTACACATATTATTGTATGTAATTGTAAATGTAATTTACATCTGAAATAACACTATTTTAATATAAATTTACGTGTTCTTGATCAATATTAAAATATCACCTTAAATGATTATTACCATTTTAAAAGGTAAATGTACTTCAATGCTTAAAATACTTAAAATAAAACTGTTTGCATTTTATTTTATATATAGTAATGGTGATTCAAATAAACATAAATAGAATTATCAATAATAATTAATGTTACTACCATTTCAATTATTTAATAATTTATCTAATGACTGTTAAATATGAGTTACTAAAATAATTAAAAAATAACTAATATTCCACATTATATACGAGTAGTTTCAACGTTATATTTTAATATTACTACACTTCCAAGTTGGATTCCTATTATCACGGGTTTACCAAATGTCAATAACTAAATTATCCTAACGCGTATAATTTTTTTTTTTTTTTTTTTTTTTTAGTTTTTGTTGTACTACACCTGTCGTTGCTGACACACACCGTTATAATAAAATATATTTTTGAAATGTTATAGTACAGTCAGTTTTTATAAAAATAGTATTGTAATCTTAAAAAAGAACTTTCATCCAGTATTAAAAAAGTTCGAACTTATCACAAAACTTTTTTATTACCCTCATTAAGAGGTAACTTTTTTGTCCATAGAACTTTTTACTTCCATGAACTTCAAGGGTCCGGGAATATAATGAGAAAAAAAAATTGCCAACATCTAATTATTTCTGGATGTTGGACTTAAAGAACCCATAGCTATAATGAGCATTGAAGGTAAAAAAATTTTTTTTTTTTTTTTTTTTTATGGAATAGGAGGGCAAACGAGCTGGCGGGTCACAGATGATTTGTGATCACCGCCGCCCATGAACTCTTGCAACATCCGAGGATTTACAGGAGCGTTGCCGGCCTTGAAGGTGGGAGTAAACGCCTTTTTTGAAGGTACCCATGTCGTACCGATCTGGAAATACCGCCGAAGGGAGTTCGTTCCACATTCGAGTGGTACGAGGAAAAAATGTACTTGAGAACCGCACAGTGGTGGATCGCCACGCATCCAGGTGGTAGGGATGGTATTGGAGGCGATGGCGCGCTGTGCGGTGATGGAATTCGGCGGTAGGCATCAGATCGAATAGCTCTTCGGAACACTCCCCGTGGTAAATGCGGTAGAAGACGCACAGAGATGCAACGTCTCTACGCAATGCCAAAGAGTCCAGCCGTTCACAGAGCACCGGGTCCCCGACAATCCGAACGGCTCTCCGTTGTACGCGGTCAAATGGTAGGAGCTGATATTGGGGTGATCCGGACCAGAGATGAGAACAGTACTCCATGTGTGGCCGGACTTGCGCTTTGTAGAGCGCAAGTCTTTGGCCAGGATTGAAGTACTGCCTTGCTCTATTGATCACGCCCAATTTCATCGAGGCCAACTTGGCCTTGCTCTCCAGATGACCACGAAACCGACAGTCACTCGAAATGTCGAGACCCAGTATTCTGATACTTGGCGAGGCAATAAGGGGAGTGCTCTCGAATAGCGGTGATACGACAAATGGGGTTTTAAAATAACTGCGTTGTGAAATTACTTAGCCAAAGGTTCAATTTGCAATCTATATAAAATACAAATCTGATAAACATTTAACTAATAAAAATTTTTAGATTAGTCTAAATGATGTTTTAAGCAATAGACCATTCGACCCATAAATTATTAAGGAGTTAAAGCTCTAAAACACCTTTTGGTGTTTTAGAACGAAATCTTCGCAATTCTCGAAATAGATATATCAAAAACATTTTCTAAAATTTATAACATATGATATACGACTTTAAACGTATAACTGAACGAAACATAAATAACTAGTCTTTTATGAAGATGACGAGGTTTCTTTAAACCTTGAATGTTGAATGCAATAATTTAAAAAGGTATATGTTTAATATTAAATATTAAAGATATATATACGTATACAATATTTAATATTTCATAAAAGACCTAGAAAATGATTATTTCATAGGAATCAATAAATTATTTACATTCATAATAGAAATATGGTATTAGTAAATAAAAATGGTCATTTCAAGTATATCGTTTTTGATTAGAAAATTTTGAAGGGAACAAGCGGAATGCGCCACTAATAAATCCATTATCACATTAAATTCAGTGAATACCATATTATACACAGTCGTTTTAATATATATTTCGGTGAAAAGCTTTATTAATAAATATTTTTTGTTTTGAAAAAATATATAAATAACATATGAATATCTAAAAGAGGTTGTAAAATGACTCCGAGCTCGAAGGTAACTGCTTCAAATATTTTTAAAATTTTAAATCTGTATCAAAAGCTCTCGTCTCCCAAAATATAAATGTTTATTTCAAAATTATGAATAAGAGAAAATTTCGAGAAATTATTTTTATATTAAAGGTATATGTAAATACTTAAATGTAGGTTAATATTTTGATAATAAAATAAATCTGCAGAAAAATATATATTTATAATACTTTTAACCAATAAAAGAAGATGGTCTGGCATAAAAAAATATTTTACCTATCAATATAACTTAATTACATTTATAACAATAATTGCATGTACTACACAAAGTTATAATATAATCAATAGATGAAATAAAACAAATGAAAAAATATACAAAGTTATATAATATTATATATGTGGTCCCCATTTGGTGGCACAAGCGGCTTTGCTTGTAATGCCGGTGCCAGGTGCATGAGAAATGATACTAAGTAGCCAGCGTTCTGCATGTCGTCTAAATGTATGCATAACTTGGTGTTCAAGAAATTTAGTATGCTTAGAGTAATGATAGTACTATGCAATTCTAATAATCTCTATTAGTTCATTTGACGTTGATAAGGAAATTTGTTGTCTTTCAATGTATCAAATTAACACGTGGTAGTAATATGACGTACGTTTTAGAGCTGTCAAATAAAATATAATATTAGGTATAATCTATTATATATATATATTCAAATTCAAAATTCAAATTCAAAATATCTTTATTCAAGTAGGCATTTACACGCACTTTTGAATCGTCAATTATTACAATACAAAAAAAGGTCAGTGTAGTCCGTCCGTAAGCAAGCTACCACCGGCTCGGAATGCTGCTCTGTTGAGAAGAGCCGGCCAGAAACTCAACAGTTGCTCTTTTCAAAAGAAATATAACAATAGGTGATGTATATTATAATATAATATAAATCCTGCAAATGATTCAACAACTTAAGTTCCACATATTTCGATCCACTAAAAACTCTTGAACGTTATAATAAGCTTTATTTAACAATAAACTTTTGATTTTAGATTTAAAACTAAGAAATGGAAGGTCTAAGATATCTTGTGGAACGTTATTATATATGCGTATACTCAAACCCATGAAGGATTTATTAAATTTTTGAAGCCGAAACTTTGGCGTTACGAGTTTGTTTTTATTTCTCGTATTTATCGCGTGTCTGTCACTGTTTTTTATATAACTATTTAAATTTTGACGTATATATAAAATGTTATTAAATATGTATTGGGAAGCGACTGTAAGAATACCTATTTCTTTAAAAACATCTCTCAGAGAATCTCTAGCTTTTAAGTTATAAATAGCCCGCACAGCTCTTTTTTGTAAAATAAATATAGAATTAATTTCGACAGCACTGCCCCATAATAAAATACCGTAAGATAAAATACTGTGAAAATAACTAAAATAAACAAGTCGAGCCGTATTTATGTCCGTTAATTGTCTAACTTTTCTAAATGCAAAGACGGCGGAGCTGAGTTTGGCTGCGAGTGTTGAGATGGGGGTTCCACTGGAGCTTTCTATCTAATGTTAAACCTAAGAATTTTGTTGAGTCAATCAATTCTAACACTTCATTGTTAAGGAGCAAGTTACAATTTTTACTTTTTACATTAGGAAGTGTAAACTCTACGCATTTGGTTTTCTTAGCATTTAACACTAAATTATTAATTTCGAACCAATGCAGGACTCGTGACAAAGTACTGTTTACTTCGTCATAATTAATCCTATCACGCTCAACTTTAAAAATAAGCGAGGTGTCATCAGCAAAGAGTACAATGTCACACAGACCCTTAACAAAAAAGGGCAAGTCATTAATATAAAGTAAAAACAAAAAGGGGCCCAGAATAGATCCTTGTGGAACACCCATCTTTAGGTGAGAACCAGACGATTTAGAATTATTTACGTAAACTGTCTGGATTCTTTGATTCAGGTAAGAGGCAATAAGATCAAGCGCAGCGCTACGTACACCGTAGTGGTTTAGTTTGCATAGTAACGTCCGATGGTCCACACAATCAAAGGCTTTGGACAAATCGCAAAACACCCCAATTGCATTCTGCGACTTCTCCCACGCGTCGTCAATGTGCTTAAGAAGCGCAGCACCCGCATCAGTCGTTGATTTTCCTTTGGTGAAACCATATTGTTCACTATGCATGATCCCACTGCTATACATAAACTCTGAAATCTGATTTAAAATTATTTTCTCGAAGACCTTACTCAAGGTCGGTAAAACCGAGATAGGCCTATAATTTTCGGGATCCAATCTATCGCCACATTTAAACAAAGGAACTATTTTACTGTTTTTCATCAAATCTGGAAATATACCGGTTTCGATACATTTGTTAAAAATAAGGGATAATTGAGGGGCAATATCATTTATAATAGTACTAAGCAATTTAACTGACATACCCCAGAGATCACCGGTTCTCTTCGAATTTAAGGTTCTAAATGTGTTAACTATTTCATCTGATGAAACAGGTTTAAAAGCAAAATATTTATTATTGACTTTAACATTTTTGTTCAATTCCGCGATTGCAACAGATGATGAGGAATTTAAATTACGTGTGACTGTTATTGGGATTTCAGTAAAAAAGGTCTCAAAAACAGCCGCCACCTTTGATTCTTTATTTATTTCCATATTATCAATTTTTAACTTTATAGGTCCATTGGGAGCCCTAGATTTTCCAGTAAAGCTAGATAAAACATCCCAAGTTGCCTTTATTTTATCTTCTGAATTTAAAATTTTATTTTTTATATAAATGGACTTGGCTTGTACGCAAACGTTCTTAAATATTTTAGAGAAATTTCTGACTCTATTTAAGAACACCGGATCATGATTCCATTGCCTCTCACCATATAAATCATATAATCTTTCTCTGCTTCTATATATTCCTACGGTAGCCCAATCACTAAATTTAATTTTAAAGTATTTCGTAAACGTTTTTGGCTTAAAAATATTATTAAATTCATTTAACAATTAATCGAAAACTTTATTATATAAATTGTTCGGATTATCATTGGTTACATTTTCTTTAACCACTATTTTTGCAACATTTTTTTTAAAAGTGAGCATTCTATTTTTTGTTATTGGTCTACAAGTGAATTTTTGGGGTCTTGCAATTTCATGATTAATTAAGAGAGAAAATTGTTGACCACAGTGGTCTGAACTTAAATTCGATATTATCCTCTCTTCATATACGTTACAGTGACAGAACACATTATCAATACAAGTCGCGGAAACACTAGTTATTCGAGTAGGTTCCGAAAAGACGTTTAACAGGTTATAGGATTTAAACAAATTTAATAAACGAACACTACCCGAAGTTACTTGTAATATATCTACATTGAAGTCACCGCACACTATCACCGATTTGTTTTTATTACAAAGTGTTGTTAAAATATCCTCCATTTTATTTTCAAATTCATCAAAGTCTCCAGAGGGGGGTCGGTACACGCATAAGATAATATATTCATTGAGCTCAATGCAGGACAGCTCAATAATTCGCTCGACAGAGAGCGCCACTATGTCTGAACTTATCTGAGTCTGTCACCGCGAATAGCTTTCTCTCTACAGAACGAACTTGACAATTTATAATTTTCGATATTTATAATATTGTTGCTCTTTGACAACCAGTGCTCTGTAATGCACAATAAACTAATATTGAATTTTTTAACAAAAAGTTCCACTTCCGACTACTTGCCACCTAAGCCTTGTATATTTTGATGCATAATATTAAATAGCTTAGGCTTTGTCGTATTATTCAGTTTAAAGTGGAACGATTATTTTCTATCACAGTTATATTATTGTGATTAATGTCATTTTTCGTTATATCCCTTATAACGAAGTTTTTTATATTAAATGCTACTAAAGTAGCAATTTGTTTTTTATAATACTGAGGCAGATACATTGTACCTTTTGTCATTCTAAAACTATTATAAATAAATTTATTTAAGTCAAAATAAAGAAAAGCGTCGCTATGACGGCATGTCAAATTGTACAATGTCATATTAAGATTATATATGTATTTGTTCTGTTTGTCCGAATAAGATAATGAATATGGAAATGAGCAAAATACAAATTTACTATTATTTTTGCTATTTATAATTAATAATTTTTCCATATTTTTAATAATTTCACTTTTCTTAACGGACAAACCATCTCCATGTAATAATACAATAGTACTATTTTTGATCAAATTGTAGCTCATCATTTTATTTACATGATGTTGGTAACTGGCTCCAGGCGTGCATATATTACATAAATTATCTAATTCATTATTTAAAAGGGACCCAAAGCCTTGACCTAATTGGTCAGAGAAAACAAAGTAATTATTTTGGAGCACAGCGGAGGACTTATTAATTGTTTGGCTGTTTGTCATAATATCTACATCTTTAATACTAAGTTTATTATGTATAGCCGAGTCACCCAACACCTCAGAGCTTATTTTACCAACTTCATCTAATTTTTTACTCACACAACTACAATTAGAGTAATTATCTGTTAAAGACTCAAACCGTTCCAAGTTATAATTACACAAGTCCACTAAATTACTTGTGGCCTCAATGTGTTCCTTAATCTGCTGTTGAGCGGATTCATATTTTTTATTAATTGATTGTAAAGAAAGAGTCAATTGTGAGATTTCTTCATATAAGTTTTGGGTGTCTCGCTCATACATAGACCTGCTCTCAATCAGTTTCTTATTAAAAAGGTTTGCTTTTTTTATTAATTTAGAGTTTTCATTTTTGAGATAATTTATTTTCTTAGCTGAAAACTTATTATTTATTATTTTATTATATTTTTTTATTAATTTGTTTACTTTAATATACTTCTTCAATTTATTATGACTCGAGAAGTATATGGGGGGCACAATACTTAAATCATCCTGTGTTAAATCAATTAATACTGGATTTCTATTATTTAAATCTGATTGAGTAGGTTGTGACTTGCATTCAACCAGTTCCTCATATAAGCTATGAGTATGCTGACTTTCTATATTTAGTTTGCATGTTTCCAGGTCTGAAATTAACTTTCTAGCCTGTATCAAATCAGACTCAAGTTCTGAAATGCGATCTAGTGCTCTCTCATGCTCAATGCTGCACTGGTCAAACGTAGTCACTATATTATTTAACTGGTCTCGCTGAGCCACAATATCCAAGTAATTGGTATGTAGTTCAGCGAGCTGACCTTTAAGATCAGTATTTCTCTTTACAACGTTTCTAATTTCCTCCTCACTGTCCTCTCGCTCCTGCAGTAGTTTTTTGCAAAAATCTTTAGAAGATCTTAGTTCTTCTAAAGCCTTTTTTAATTTGTACTCCGACTCCTTCGCAGAGGTCTTGCGGGTCATAACTACTTTTTCCATTGTTAACTGAAAGGATTTAGTGTAAGTAAGAAAAGGAAAGAAAGGTTGTAATAAATAACAAAGAAATAAACAAATAAAAATGAACTAAAACAATTGGATAAGTTAATAAAATAATTAAAAGAAGGTTATATTAATGTTAATATATATAAAAGAAATTTAACAATGAATTAATGAAGTTATTAATATGAATAATTATATATGAATTATTTTTAAACCAATATGATTAAGATATTATAATTTTATTAAATAGCTATTACTGCTAACACTTTGGCAATAAAGGCTTATGGGAACGATTTTAAAATGATTTTTAAATGCTTATATAATGTAAAGTAAAATAAAGTAAGTGGTATTGTATGGGGCCAATGTTTTTTGTCTTCAACTTTGCTTCCAACTAGTCAAGCAAAGTGAGTCAATAACGTAGCCCGAGTGTGTGGATGGACGTCACTCACTATAAAATGAGTATTGTGCAGTATAATGAGTGTAATGTATATTTAAATTGAAACAAAATACTCCCCAAAGTTTGAAATGCTGCCGTTGACAAAGTGACAGCTTCGAAGATTATCGTGTTACACACTTTTCTTGCTACAAATTTACTTTTAAATATTATTTCTATATTTGATAACGTATTTTAATAAGTAATTACACTTTATTTTAATCAAATAATAGTTATTTATATTTTATACTAATTAATTATATGGGAGCTGCACTTTGACGTTTTGCTTGGGCCAGTGTTGCCAGTCCAACCATCCATAAACCATAACCTTATTAACCATTAGTATAATCAGGAGCCTGTAGAAGCCTGTCTGTAGGAGCTATACATTTAACGCCCCCGGTTACCATGACAACGGTTACCTTGATAACGGATACTATGACAACGGTTACCATGGCAAACAGAATTGAGATGAGGTTAGGGGGGGATGCAAAAAGTCTGTTGTTACTAAATTTAAAATAAAAAAAAATACACTAAGTATAAAGAAGAAATTAAACATTTTCTCAATACAAGAAGTCTAAGTTCACATTTAAATTAATAGCGTGTCCAGCGAAGCGGGCGGGAATCGGCTAGTTTGATTATAAAGTTCAAATTAACTTTCATAATAATTAAGCCTAACATTTTCAAATATTTCTTAGTAGAACTTTGATTGTAGTTTTTTCTCTTCAGCGTGGATATTTTGAATTTTGATCTACAATCAATATTATGAATAGTAATTGATTATAACACACATTCACTCACAAAACACTTACATTTTATTTTATATACTTTTTTACGCTAGGGAAAACTCTACCAGTAATGTGTATAACAACTTCTACCAGCTAAGGTACCTACCACATCTCAATATATACATATGCGTGGTATACAACTTCACACATAGAATTTTTGATTCGAAATAATTAAGAATCATAAAAAATACATTTTATTAAAATATTTTATCAAATAGTATGAAGTGTATTTAGTAGTAGTATTTTATTTTTATACTAAACGCTAAAGCATTTTATTTATATTAAGTATGATGACACATTTTTATTTAAAAGTATATCGGTAATACATATTCGGTATGAGAGAAATGTTTTCTTTAAAAAATATTATAATATAAACGAAAATGTACCAAAAACATATTTAACATTTTTAAATTAATTTTATATTTTAAATATATTAAATCCAATTATATGCATATATAATAGAGTGCCACAAAATATCTTAGACCTTCCTTTTCTTATTTTTAAATCTAAAATCAAAAGTTTATTATTAAATAAATCTTATTATAACGTTCAAAAGTTTTTAGTGGATCGAAATATGTGGAATTTAAGTTGTTGAATCATTTGCAGGATTTATATTATAATGTACACTATCTAAGATTGTTATATTTCTTTTAAAAAGAGCAACTGTTGAGTTTCTGGCCGGCTCTTCTCAACAGAGCGGCATTCCGAGCCGGTGGTAACTTACTCACGGACTGACTATACTGATCTTTTATGTATTGTAATAATTGACGATTCAAAAGTGAATTAATAGACACGTATAAAGTAGTAGTTGAATGGTTATAATACAGTGATCATCTAACCACAAACATGTGGAGTAATAATCCAAAAGCGACAGGTACATTTATTATTATTAAATTTATAAGATGTTCGAATATGATTAAAATTAAATATTTTATCCACTTTGGTGTTAATGTGTATTCAAAACGACATGGGTATCTTCAAGAAGCGCGCGTATCCTCCACAAAGAGCGACAACGTTCTCTCAACGAGAAAAGTTTATTTATCGCAAGTGATATATGTCTGTGGAATAATTCTACACAGATCGCTTATGTGTACTGCACATATGCGATCTGAGTAGAGTAGAGTAGCGAGGAACAACAGACGGAAGTGCATACGATGGCACAATACGAATAGACACTTTATTGTTTTAAACATACCTAAAAAGTATTACACTTTAATTTCTGGACTCAAATCTCCCCTGTGTAAATGATATAATTTATATTTAAATGTTTCTTCTCAATATTATAATTTATTGACGATACTCGAATAAACAATTGATTACCGAACCTGGGATTTCTCAATTAAAATAAAGTTTTAAAACAAGAGAGTATATTTAGTAGGTGAAGGTAAAGGTAAAATAACGTATCCAAACAATTATCTACAATTTTAATTATTTACCTTAAAATACGACGTCGATGAGATTTACAGCCGTATGTTTACAAATTTACATAGTTAAGTTCCAACGAAGCGTGAAAGGATGTACAAAATATGTTTACACCAGTGGTGAGGTGCTGATAGATAAAAAATATTATTACTTCAGGCATATTATGTGAGTGTATTTAATAATATTAACAAATTTATCTTTGTCTCGGTAAGTTATATGGAAGTTATAAATAGCAATACTTAAACTTAACAACAGCTTCAGATAGTACCATTCGTACTGTTTGGAGCATTAATAATTGAAATAAGTTGTCGTGTTTCTACAATATAATTTAAGTTCCGCTTTACTACAATGATTAATTAAAATAATATTCATTTTCTTTTGTTCTAAATAGCTAATCCTATATACATAAACATATTTTCACATGATGCTACTTATATGCCAGCAACGATATTGCCTCAGAAGATGATCGACTTTTAAGTATGAAATCAGTCGATAGGGCATTCTTATTTAAATAAATAAGTACGAACCCCTTATAAAAAAATTATAAATTATTGTACCCTTTTTAAGAAGATAAATAAAATTAAAATTATTGTAATACCTGTCACCACTTATTTCAGGAAGTACATCTTTTTAAACACGTATTTTGAACATACTTTTTTGTTTAGTTCTGTCATAATTGTAGTTTAAGCTCAACTTAGTTGATTTTTGAGATGAGATGAGATTTAGGAAACTGCGTCACGTGTCTACAAAAGAGAATAATAGAAATATTTAAATTTTCCAATAAAGAAAAATTTTAAAGGACTTCTACTATTATATTATATGTTGTATACAAAAAATAATTTCCACCACTAAATACGAACTAAGCTGATTTAAAACCCAACAGAATATTACTGACTTATCGCGACATGGCTCTAGAAATTAAAAGTAAACTCTAATATTTTACTAGAAATAATGGATTCAGAAAATTAGCTTAACAAAAGAAAGCGGCTGATTTGGAGAAATACAGAATTAAAAGGTTTATTTAGCAGACGATACAAATAATACAATTATTTTTTAAATTAATTCATTATAATTCATAAACTTCGATATAGTAATATACGCAAGGAAAGATTTTTTAATTTGCAATTTAACATATCTTTAATAATGATTAAATGTGTTTTTAAAGCGATTATTGTTTTGATGATTTGTCCGTTCAGACTTTTCGGATACACGGATGGGACTAAAAATCATGATAAATAAATATGTAATTGTTATATTTCTTTATTTTTGCCACAATTCAATAATTATTTAATTAAATATAAAAGTCTTATTAACATAACAAGTGTATCGTGAGAGTCGAATATAAAACAATTAAATACAAAGAACATTATCTTTATTTTCTCTTATTTCATTTGCTAACAAGGAAAACCTTTTTTACTTGTTACTGTTCTTGTGATTCGATATATACTCCTTTGGGATGTAAATTATTCTTTGTATTTTGAAATACGTTTTGCCTTTATTGTAAACAATAATACAGTTTCCATGAAATTGATTAAAAATTTTTTAAATTTATTTTGAAGAACTTATAGATTAGTCAAAATTATTAATAATATAATCGATATATATATTATGATTATTGATTTCTTTCCGTTTCTGATTTTAAGATTTTACTAATTTCCTAGTGGGCAGGGCACATGGCTCGGGTGACCGACGGCCGATGGAGTCCAAAGGTCCCCGAGTGACGACCACGAGCCGGTAGACGCGGCGTGGGTAGCAGGTAGTGGCCACCACTAGATGGACCGTTGACATAACCAAGGTCGAGGGAAGTCGCTGGATGCGGGCAGCGCAAAACCCGTCATCCTAATGATCTTTGGGGGAAACCTATGCGTTGCAGTGGGCGTCTATATGCTGATAAGATGGAGATAATTTTACCAATAGATATCATATATATAAATTACCACCTGTTGTTAAATATTTTATCTACTGTTGATCTCTCATCCTACTATAAGTCAACCATCATTACATTAAATGTATTTTTATGTATTTACATTTCTAGTTTTATTATAGTTATCGTCATTAAAATTCGTAATTTATAATATAAATAATAATAATTAATTATGTGTATATATATTAAATTGTTACCTCATCATTAGACCTTGTCATAAGAATCTTAGGCATTGCTTTTACTACGCTGTTACCAGTAGTTATATTAATAGATTAGTCCATCTCATACCATCGTTACAACTAATTACTAGTCGTTACGAAACACAAAAGGAAAGGTTGAAATTGCTTGCCTTTTTAAGCAGCTGTTTTTAATGTTTTACTCGCCGGTGAACTTTCAAAGCTTGCTATTAATATTGTTTGTTTTCTATTTTAAACAAGAATGTTTAATATATTATATTCCATTTTTGGTGTTTTTCTATAGTTTTAAATAAAATAAAACTATGTTTCTAGTTTGGATAATGGGTAAATAAATTTTTTAACTATATAATAATAAAATAATAAATTTATAATAATGATTGGTTTTCTTTAAGTATGTTTAAAGGTTTATTAATTCCGGACTGCTTATCTGTGTTAATAAATTTGTAAGTTGACCTCTCATCCTCTTACAAAATACTAAATGCGCGTTCGTATCCTCTGCGGTTTACCCAATGATTTGAAGTAATCGTTCTTCTGTAGTATGTACATCTTTGGCTTATTAATTCATTAGGAACTGTACAGGATAATACAAGCCACAATATTTTAACTATTATTTGTTTGTTTTTAAAGATAACTTTTTGTAAAGATAACTTTTTTTAAATGCAAGTAAATTTTATCATGATTTAAAAAAAAAATTTTAAGTCCTGCATATAACTTTTTTGTTCAATATCTATGCTGTTAGTCTTATTTCCTTTGACAGCGTCTTCGCGGGTGCAAATATCTTACTATTGATAGAATATACATTTCTTATTATGGTTTAATTTTTTTCTTGCTTTCTGCAATATAAGTTTGAAATATTTTAGCTACTAATTCTCTTGAGATACCCTTGCCCCCACATTCTTTCTGTAAACTATTCTTAAAAGAATTATTTTAGGACATAAGGCTGTGTTAAGGTTTGACTATCTTCTTTAAACCCACAACAGATGTATTGTTTCTATTATACAATAGTTACTTTCTTTCATCGCAAAAGACACCCCGACTAAAAACTTCTTTATATGGACTTCTTTGCAGCAAAGCCACCTTATGAATTATAAAGTGATATTTTTCTTGTTTTCGGCGAGTTTTTATAACTTTTAACCACCAAGTTCTTTTAACTTTTTAATTCATTGTAAATAAATTAGTATTATTTTCCAACTTACTTACATTGTTGGTGTTCTGCTTTTACGTCATTTGAGACGAACTTATTTCCATAATTGCTCTCAATAAGATGAAGAATTACCATTCTTATATTAAAGTGACCCGATTTTTTGAATGGCCCTAAAAAGTAAATATTGATTGAAGAATACTTGATTGAAGCAAATTTAAAATAATAGCTATGATATTATTTATTAAAAGAATTTGCCAAGTCAGATTAGAGCTGCGTCGTGGGATCAAATTGTATATTCATTCCATGCCTTCAAAGAGACATTAATTAAATCTTTGATATGCACATAAGTGTCTGTTTAAAATGTATAACATTATAATTAGTGCCAGAAGTTAATAACAAGGTTACTTAACTTTAACTATGAGCAGAAAATGTTTCAATTAATTTATTACCAGTTGTGCCAGCAACTTCCTTCGTTGGAATACATTTTTGAAGTAAAAGTATCCTAAGTTATAACATCGGCTATCCAATGGAAATCCTGTTGAAATCGGTCTAACTGTTTCAGAATTTAGCCAAAACAAACAAACAGACAGATAGAGAAAAAAAATAAAAATAGTTATTTCTTTAATCAAAGTACCGTATTCTATCATATGCATTTAGTGAAATGCTGTTAATTTAGAATTACAAAAAACACTTCAATTTCATTCATATGTGTAGATAATTTGTCAATTTCTTTATCATTCTTTGATATACAATATTACCAGAAAAAGTAACGAAAGTGCAATCTAATAACCACAATGGAACTACTAGTTACTTTGTTATAAAGTACACTTAACTCTATAGATTCTTCTAAAGGTACGAGGTACTTTGAATATTATCTGAATGGGCTTCTATTTTATTATTTCAGTTTACGTTTCTTCAAACAGGCTTAATATAAAAGTAATGTGAACGTCAACATATTTTAGTGTTTTTTTATATTGATTTATTTTTAATTATTTGTTGCTTTAAGTAGTTTTCTTTAAGTTATGTAATGGGAATAGTGTGAATAATTATTATGAATTTAGTAACAATTTCTTAAATCAAATACATCATTTGAATAGCAACAATGTTATCTTATAATGTCAATTATACAATAGTGGTGATTGAGCTAGTCACTGAATATGGAAATCGCTGACTCATTTTCCTCCAAAATATGACGTTAACTGTATTCATTTGTAGTATCATGGCGATGGAAATAGGCTGTTTAACATCCTTATGAGATCTCTCAACGCCTCCAATCCGCAGCCGACTCCCTCGGGAACTGGTTTCGGAAATGGAGGATTGAGGTGAACCCGGAGAAGAGTACCGCGGTACTCTTTGAACGGTCATGATCCACAAGGGGCCCGGAGATTAAACTCTTTGACAAACCGATTCCTTGGAAAAACAAGGACAAGTACCTAGGAGTGACGCTGTACAAACAGCTAATATTCACTTCACATATCGAGGACGTTCGCAAAAGAGCGGCCTTTATCCTAGGGCGACTTTTTCCCCTCTTAGGCAAGCGGAGTAAAATGTCCCTTAGAAATAAGGTCACACTTTACAAAGCCTGCAAACGCTCCGTCATGTCCTAGGCAAGCGTTGCCTTCGCTCACGCGAACCTGAAACCCCTTCAGGTGCTTCAGAACAGATTCATGCGGCTCGCCACTGGGGCACCGTGGTTTATGCGTAATATCGACTTGCACAGAGACCTACCGACGATCGCACAGTATTTCAAGGGGCTCTCCAAAAGCTACTTTGATAATGCTGTGGGACACCCAAACCCGCTGGTGGTTAAGGCCACAGGATACACGGCCCGTAAGACTCCTAAAGTCAGAAAGAGAAGACCCAAGTCGGTACTTTTCGATCTGGACGACGCGATTACGTTAGGGAACGCTACGTAAAAGCGGCAAAGCGAACATAAATACTATACATACACACAGAGTCTTCGCCGGCGAAGACGAGGCCCCCATCCAAGCACGTTGCTCCGGCGTTCTGCCGTCGGAGGACGTTAGTGTTAAATCCTAACTCACATCCAACCCTAGCTTCCCACCTAACGGCGTCCTGAGCCGTGGTCCGAGCCTCACAAGACGCGCGTTCCCCTGGGGCCCTTCAGGCCCCCCTTTTTCAAAGGCGGGTCTCTGCACCCGTCCATTCCACCGGTGACGCTGTCATGGCCAATAGGGCTAACAGCAGAGACACACAAAAAAAAAAAAAAAAAGGCTGTTTAACATCTTGCTCCAACCATAACAATTAAAGTAAAATTTATATTCAAATATATTATCTATTTTATTTCTCGTTTAAATTGTAGTAACGCAAATTTAAGTACATCGTTTGAATCACGCTTGTATGAGCATACCATTACTTGCCTACTTACTCATCGTTTTTGAATAATTAATGCATCAATCTGCATTATTTTTGAGCCGATTTCACATTTACACTAAAAGTGAGTAATTTTCTCCGTTAGAATCTAGTGCTTGACTGGTGGAAGTGAAGAGTAGAAATAGTTTACGTTATTGATAATGCTTTGAGGTCAAATATTAAATAACCAAATACTGCGACAAAATCTCGATGATACGCTAAACGCTCTCTGTGAAAAGTGATGATTAATTTGAAATTATATGTATATGCATCAATAACATGACACTCCTAGTCCAGGATAATCAAACTTTACAGAATTATATAATTCATATTATTTACAAAAAAACATCCATTATGAAGATTCGAAGCTACTCAACTTGCTGCGAGTTCATTGTAATTAATTAACTTTTTAATAAAATTTTAAGATCTTGGTATTTATTGGTAATATATTGTACAAGATATATTTATTGCTAGTTATCCTTTATCTCTTAAATCGAGATTTAAATTAAATATAAAAGTTAATTCCGATGGAGTACACTAATTGAATAAAAAAATATCTTCATTTTATTGTATTATTCGATTTTTATCAGTCGTTCATAATCGAAACCTAAATTGCTGCAGCTACCATCTGGATCTTTATTCTAATGAGGTTTGATAAAAAGAACTTTCATCTTTGTATAAAAGAATGGAGAATACTTGTTTTTATCTTTCGGATAATTATAAAATGTATATAAAAATTTTCGACATATATAATACATTATTACAGTAAATAATACCATAGCAAAATTGATATGTTTTAAAAATGAAAATTTATTAACACAACAACCCAGGTAGAAATTGAAAATGGGTAATCATGTGGCCCTCCGAGGGCATTTCTCGGAGGGCGTTCATGTGGATGTAACGCGCCGTCTCACGTGGCTCACGGAGGGTTGCCACATGAGTTTTCCAACGTAAACCCTACGTATCCCCGATATGTGATTCTAACGAGATTTTGATACGAGAGCCATACGGGGCATTTCTTACTTGGCCCTTACATGTAGATTCTATAGATTCTAGTAAGGCTCACACATGGTCTACTTTTTTATTGACGATAAAAAATAAATTGATAACAATAAAAATTAATTGATAACAAGAAGTTATGGTTAAGATATTTATTATCAGAAACTCAACGTTGCACGGAAGGTTTTGTCATCGACTGCTTTGTAAACGGCAGCAGCGTGTGGATGAGGCCTAAAGCCTCTCTTTATCATTTTCTTAACGAACGAAGGAATAAACAAAATTTTGATTTTTGACAAAATGGCGGCATTTAAAAAAAAAACGTTTTCGATTAAAATTTTCGCTCTAAATTGTTAAAAAAAATTAATAATTTTTTTTTTACATCTTATTCCTTCGTTCAATACCTCAAGAATGTATCTAAAAAATTATGTTAAAATTTGAGCCCGATTAGTTGAGACATCTCTGAGAAATCTTGCTGACCGACTTTGAAATGACAGTTTTGAGATAAACGCGTTTAAAGTTTCAGAAGTAGTTCACACATAGTTTTTTTTTGTTTAAACTTAAATGGTATCATCGATTCCAGGGCCATAAGAGGGACCTTGTGTAGGCTCTTTAGCTTCCAATAAGTTCAGCTGGTGTTGTCTTCGAGCCAGTCTTTCTTCACGCGTGCTCCCTTGCGCTCTCGCGTCGGAGATCATCATACGCTGTGCGTCCTCTTTGTGAGCATAGTCCTAATGCATTCCTAATGTACAACAATGATGTTGTACCTTCATTATATACAGCAGCTACAGTGAAAGCCGCTATTTCAACAACTTTAGAGCCACATGGAACAATTTTCGGAGTTATTTTCAATATTAACTGATTGTAACTCTCATTATTATTATTTTGTGTGAATCCACCTACACACCTTTTCAATTAATTTACGTTGCTAAGATTTTCATAATTTGCTTATATAGCTTCAGCAACAACCGCTGGTAAAGCTGGATAATCATGGGTGTAAGAAGATAATGTATCTGTTGCTAGCGCTTGCTGCCAACTACACCATGAACCTTCTCCACTTGGGTATATTTGGTGTTTAGGCTTCTCATCGGTCGAACAATAGTGATAATAAGTTCCCCAAATTGCATTATACATATTGTCCACAGAATCACAATTTCTTCTTATTGCCAAACCGTAATAAACTGTCAGCTTATTTATTAGCTTAGCCGTGAGCTTACCTTTCCCAGAAAGTAATTTTTATTAATTGTTTTTTCGTCTTTTTAAACTGATTCAGTCTTATTTTTTACTAGCTCGCGGAGTCGTGAGCCCATCCTCTTTTAAACATGCTGTTCTTATTGTCCCTACTTTCTACCTACCTACCTACATTCTGACGCTGCCATACAAATGCAGGTATATCTCCGAAAGTATTTATCGGATTAACTTGAAATTTTCAGAGAATATATTCGATGTGTACATTCCGAAAAAAATTAACCAACCTTAACCAACCATCATTTAGTACCATCTGATGGTAAGTGGAAATCACATATAATGGATATTTGCTACATAAATACTATCTATTACCCGTGCCGTAGAGGAACAGGTTGAGGGGGGCGTAGGTGATATGCAGTGAAACAGCAGAGATGGCTTTTGATTTTCTTACTCAAAGTAACGTAGCTATAATAGTTACTTCTTGTGTGGAAGAATAATAGTTTCCCATACGTATAATTCCATCTACTAACTATAAATGCAGATAAAGAAACATAAAACAAATTTAAGAGTTTTCTTGTTATTTCAATTAAAGAAAACAATCTAGTGGAAATACGGGAACATTGTCAAGGTAAAAGAAAAAAAAACTTAAGTTTAAGATATTATACTTTGAGAAGTCTATTTCCGTAACAACATAATGTTTTCCAAAAAAAAAAAAAGAAATCTTGTCGAAGTGTTTTGGTTCTTCAAACAATCGCTTCACGCTTGATAAAGGTATCTCTGACACAGGTATTATCGTACCTAGTTAAACATACATTTAACTTTTTATATTTTGCTTAAACATAAGAAACAGATTTTATTTTACATAATGGAAAAGTTTTAACACTATCCCCGGTCTCGAAGACTGTAAATGTTTTTGTAAAGTTTCTAGTAAAACTTAAAAAGAAAACAATATTATTTAACTAAATAAAGAATTACTATTATATAAAACTTGCCATATTAATGTCTAAATTGATATAATACAAACGTAATCAAAGATATTAATGTGTTTTGTAATTTAATTGCTTTTGTGCTTTTTTAAATATTTCTTATTGAGCTGAGCGTAAGCGAAGTTCTTAACCGTTTGGGAGACCTTTTTTGTGTTTAGTTGTCTCCATAATGCGACGAGATAATTAGTTAAAAAATTTCTCATGTATGTCTGAGCCAAACGCGGATGTTATAGCGGATTGAAAAAATGTTTAGCCATTCAAAAGTTATCAAGAAAAGAAGAAAGGAGAGGGGCTAAGCTCAACACACGCCGCGCACTGTTGAGGGATCCTAGTTTAAAGGCATAATACGAGTAACAGGGGTTTGTGGGTGTATTAATATAAGCTTAACGAGCGAGATCGTTTTTAGAATTGTTAATACAAAAAAAAAAAAAAAACAAATGTACTATAGTAAAAATAAAGTCGAATTAAATTATTAAATTATATTAATGTAAAATTAAAAAACTTCAGTAAATTTCGAAAAAGTCATATTGATAAAATAAAAATTAATTGTTAAGAGTTGAAAGTAGCTGTACTGTAGCGAGACAGACACACGCGGGATTATCATTATATATATATATATACTATATTTAAAACTTCAACTGTTTAAATATTTTCATATCATTGTTAACGTCTTTAAAACTTAAGATAGCCTTCAACTAGAATACGTAGTACCATATATCGTAAGTACAAATACGAAGGGTTAACTAAGCTACAAACTTTAACCATTATGTGGACAGATGGGTAAGATCTTAAGATACCTTAAGAGTTTCCATTGTTTTAAACCTATACAATTAGTTAAATTACTTTTATAAAATTACAAAACAATAAAAAAGAAACTTATGAAAAGAAAATGTTTAAGAATAAAACATAGTTTGTAAGAATTGAAACTCATTTAAAAATTTCTTCTTATCTAAAGACTTATATTTGTTGATATCATTTTATTTTTAATCTACTTGTTATTTAACTTTTCTAACATTTCGTAAGAATATTATTTAAGATTACTTTAAATAATCTCATTGAATTTCAGTCATAATTAGAGTCCTAATTGACTTTGCCATCTAAGTTTTTAACTTTAATGAGATCTGATTTCTGAAAGAAATAGTTTAAAAGATAAATTTAAATCAAACTAAATAACTCAAAACAAATACCTTTATATACTTTGGGATAAAATAAAATATTTATATTAAACACCCTTATTATTTGACTGCTTATGTAAAACAGAGATCATGTAACAACAACTAAAGAAATGTTCAAACTATGCAATTCATTTCAACATTTATAGATGTAAGAATTTTTTTTATATATAAATAATATTAAAGTGTCTGTTTGTTTTTCCAAATTAACAGCTTTTCACCTAATGTATATTAAAGCATTAATATATTTTTATATGCATTCTAAATTTTTCATATAATCTTAAAAAAATTACTTACATAAAAAATACTATTTTTATATATTTTCCCTGTCTGTTTATTTTTTCTGACTAATCTTTGAAACAGCTGGAGCGGTTTTAACAGGACTTTCACGTGTGGATAGCGAAATAAGGAGTAATTTATGCTACTTTTATTTTAAAAAACCTTTTCTGGACAAACGAATTCGCGGCCACAGCACAATAAAATTGTTTGAACTTTTTTATGGGATTAATTTTAAGGGATAATTAAGAACTATTTAAAGAACAATTGAAAAAAAGATAAGTTCTTTTCTAATATTAGTTTTCCGATATGACAGATTGTCATAATAAATTATTATTTTTGAGAGCACGACCGATGATGCGATATTAAAAAAGTTCGTGTTTCATGTTCGAACCTTAGGGAAACGTTAAAAAATTGTGAAAACTGGATAAGTACAGATAATAGAGTATGTACTAAATAATTTAAATTATTATACTAAGATTTGCAGGAGCGTATCCGGCCTTGGGAGGGAGGTATGCCTTTTTGAAGGTACCCATGTCATATCGATCTGGGAAGAAAGATGTTAATACCACATCATAGTGCTACGTGAAAGAAAGTTCATTAAAAACTGCACAGTTGAAGATCGCCATATATATAGTTGGTACGGATGGTATTGCAAAACATTTTCCATTTAAAAATAATATGAAGTATATACGAGTAAATGTGTCAAATTGTGTAATCTTACCTTTTAAATTATGAACTACTTCTTTAGAAGCAACTTTAAAGTGTATGTTAAGTGTGTATCGAAAGGATATGTAATACATATTTATTTAATATGTAATCATATAAATAGGCTGTATGTTTTTTAAATTATAATATTATGATTAATATAATTTTATACTGAAAACATTTAAACTACATTTATATTTGATATATAAATTTTCGCATTATCAAAATTTAATCCGCATTCAAATTGAGTTAATGAACTCATACCACTTAAATTATTCATAGTTTATTGCACGGAATTTATTAGATTAAAATTATTATTTTAAATATTTATGAGACAACAACCTATCCTTATTAAGTTAATATAAATATATAAAAACAAAAGTACTTCACACTAAATCTATTTCAAATTAAATTAGTGTTTATAAATAAAAAATCATAAGCATATTTCGTATGAACTACAAAATATTTTTTAAGTTGTAGATGTTTATTTTATTTCAAATAGACGTACAATTACAAATAAAATATTTGTAGAAATAGAAAATGACTCTCGTCCTACAATGAATGTATTTCCTCGGTATAAATCTTTTGTGTCTCCTTTCACGTACCAACTGACAGACAATGTATTCACCTGAGATTTTTGAACACTCATAGTATTGCAGATTTAGTATTAATATTTTATTTCTCAATAAAAATGTCTGATATATTTTAAAGATACTTTTACATAATTATATTACTTTAACATTAAATTAAAATAATATACGTTATTATAAAAGTATTGAACTGTATTAAAAGTAAGGTTAGAATAAAATAAATATATATCGATCTAAAATAATTTCATTTTTTATTTGAAACACGATATTTATTATATATATATATATATATATATATATATATATATATATTGTCGTAAAATTCGTGAACCTCTTATTTATAATTACAATAAACCTTGTATTTCTGATCTTTTCAATCACAATCACTCAGACGTGACTTGTATTTATCAATTATAATAAAGGAAGCAGAAAATAATGTTACAATTTCAATATCTTACTTTTTACTGTACTTTGTTTAAAAATTAAAGTTAAATATCACCTTCATTCCTTCAAATGGGCAGATTCCAAGTTAAAG
Source organism: Melinaea marsaeus rileyi (assembly GCA_918358865.1). Classification (NCBI taxonomy): domain Eukaryota; kingdom Metazoa; phylum Arthropoda; class Insecta; order Lepidoptera; family Nymphalidae; genus Melinaea; species Melinaea marsaeus. The sequence goes on from OU911089.1 coordinate 2,822,584, forward strand.
ACAACCCCACATATAAAATACTCCCCATAAGCTCTAACAACCTATTAATAAAAAAGTTTGAAATAGATTTATTTGATTTTATTAATAAATATGTCTTCTGGAAATAAATACATTATTATTATTTTGTAATTGTTTTTGAAACGATTAATTCGTATACACTTTTCTACTTCTCCTTCCATAGTAGTAAATGAAGATTATATCTTCAAGAAAGAATATAAAGTAATCACATAAAATAATCTTAAAAACTAATTTAATTAAACTCGCCGACGAACATTAATCAACTTCTATTGACAGCGTCTGAGTCACTTCAGTTAACCTCCAGCCGCGTGACGCTTCAGGATATGTCTTAATTGAAGCAATATTGATTATCATATAAATCATCAGGATGGTATCTCAAATATATAACTTTTATTTGATATGATTCTTAAATATCAATATTATCTTTTTATAATATTACAAAAAATGTGTGAATTGGTTCATTTTTATGATACTAAGAGTCTTGAAGTTTTGTCAAGTTAGGTTAGTAGAGTTAAATAGAATTTTATTTTCAAGAATTGAAAAGAAATTTATTTATTCATATCCTTAATTTTCTTCTGGTAACAAAAATCAATAAATACAAAATATTTCATCTAACTCAAAAGGCATAACATTAATGAGTGGTTTATTTGTAACAATAATTCCGATGTAAGTAAATATGGTGAAAATTTATGAAATTCTAGTTTCAATTACCGAATTCATGACAACAATACAAATAAGTAAATAAACAGAAGAGGCTCGTGTACAGACTGCTTAAGTGACGTCACTGTTATGTTGTATATAACACTATTAATACATTTAAACAAGATATAACAAATATCTTACTTCATATAAGAGATACGAGTAGAAGTGTATATATTGTGCTACGGAAATGATATCGATATTCCTTCAAAACGAACTACGTTTAAAAATAAATACATAAACAATTATTATACACAAAAATCAGTAAAACTATCAAATTTATTTAATATGAAGTAAAAGCTGCAGCGCTTTTCCTGATATAAAAAGTTATCATACGTACTACGTAATCCTCTGGTAATGATGTCGGCAAAACTGCAAGCTTTGGTGTCGTTCGTTTTGTAGCCATTATCTCGCTTTGTATTAATGACCTCCGGTTTTCCTGTTAATGGAACGCATGCATTAGTTAGCATACAATTTTATACTTTTTAACAAGTTTCACTTTATTGTATGTAGGACAGTGTTTAAAAAACTTATCCTTTCTTCAAAATCAAGAGGTTACGTTTAGTATCAATATTTTCCATTACAATTGGATCTCTTTCCCTGGAAAATAGCGCAAGTGAGTAATGTTCGTCCTTTTCTCATCTCCTTTATAAAACCAAAATGTTCTTAGTGTATCAATAGTTCGATAATCAAATAAATAAACAATATATATAAACTAACAAACCTTTATGAAATATAAGTATGGACTGTAAAAACTACATTAATCTTCAACACAAAAATCAAGATCTGAATACGATTTTTGATTTTTAATTACTTTAGCCTTAAAATGAGTGTTTTCCTCTTTGATTAGGACAGAATAGTAAATTATACAATAGTATTTACACACTTTATATTCAGCAACAAGGTTTTAATCGATCTCTTTTTAGGTTTTTGTTTTAAACTTGCACTCAGGATGATGTAACAAAATATTTTCTTTTATTATGTAAAATGTTTTGTTTTTAACTTATAACAGTTTGTATTATTTTATGATATATTATTTGATAACCAAGTTTATTTATATAAAAAGTATTAATTGGTGAACTTATCCGGGCTATAATAAGTGCGAGAGTTTGACGTATTAAAATCCTACTTTCGGCAGATATCGAGGTCACCCATTACTACCATTGTGCCGCCCGAGGGTGTAGTTTACCCGATGTAAATTCTCACTACAAAGACGTACCGGATATCCGGTTCCGTAGGAGGATCTCTAGAACAGACATAATTATTGCCCCCGCGGGTGTGTATATTAAAGCAGTATAAATACTCGTTTGGGAAAGTGAGAGTTTTAACTGGAGTATCTTTTATAAGTTCAGTACTTAAACATTAAACACAAAAATAAAACATTTTTTCTTTATTATTTTATAAAATGATTGCTTTTGAGTTAGAACCAGCAGAGAAATAAATATATATATATATATATATATATATATATATATATATATATATATATATATATATTTATTTCTCTGCTGGTTCTAACTCTTTTTAATACCTTCAAACCAGTTTTACAGCTTTCTCTATGTTGACATACTCGTATATAATAAGCTACACCACACAACATTTCAAAGGATTCTGTCAAGTAGTTTTGTTGTATTGTAATTGTACCCCAAACATTTTTATATTTTCCATTTAAATTAACGAATTTAATACAATAAAAACATACATGCTGACTTTAATTTAAAGTCACACCAAACTTTATTAAAAGCTATCCAGAGTATTGCTGTATTGCAATTTTACAATCTAACTGAACTAAAGTAAGTGTAACTGAACGCTTAGCAATTATTACAACACAATAAATATACCACAGATTATGGCCCCTTACTATTTTATTAATTATATATGTAAAAAACATACAACCTTCAGACAGAGAGACTAAAAGAGCGGTGCAAAGTCCATTATTCATTACACATTGGTTTATACACATTGTCTACAGTGATTTTACAAACACCAGCCAGTTACAGTTGGCATTCCCTGGGTTTGACCGCAACTTAATCCCCCGGGATCGTTGACAACTAACAAACGACCTTACACATAGTTATGTTGGATTTCATTGGATGTATACACTTTATTAATGGATTAAGGTTTTAACATATTTTCCAAATGAACAACTGTTTATTGTTTTTATATTAAAATGTATTTTTTTAATGAATTATTAAATTGCCTTTTAATAGGTTTCCATTGTAAATTATTTAAATAGATTGGTTGTAGACGAATAATTCATTTCATATTTATAAAATTAATATAAATTTGTCAACATTTTTTTTTACATTATATTTGTTGATACATTTTTCAATATTATTTTATCAAGCCAAAAAATTTTGGTTCCCATTATGTAAAAGGAACCTCTATATGTAAATTTTAAGTTTTACAAAAAGTTTTTCTTCTTGTTTTCAGTACCAGAAAATAAATGAAGTCGCTAGAAACAGTTAGTCTCACAATAAATTTTCTGCAATGGGAGTCATCTTTATGATAAAGAAAGATAAGCTCTCAAAAATTTACCTGGTCTTATTTGTAACGAGAGGAAAGAGTTGAAGAGGCAAGTTTATATTATCATTGGTTTTAAAAGAAGATTTAAAGTTCTTCTTCGGTCTACAGTGCTACCTTTAATTTAAAAGAAGGTGGTCAGTCCATATTCATATCTATGATATAATTTCACATCTTTACATATAGTTTATGCAAATCTCAAACAATGTTCACTTAGTTACTCTTTTCTACCTATCTCTAGGTGCTAAGATCAGTGAGTTCCATATTTTCTCGATTCGCTGAAGCGGTACATCGCAAATATATTATCGCGCTTTACAGAGGTACTAAAATAGAATTTATAATATTTTTATAAATATATGTGTACCGTTATCTTTATAAAATGAGAAATATTACCATAAAACATTTTAAATCTTTTGTTGTTTTAATTTCACCGCAACACTTTATGAAAATGAAAAGGACGAGATTATAAGAAATATTTGAAATTTTGTCATCTTCTCGTAAAATAGTTACGTTGACGGATTTCACGAACGCTTTACATTACTCTCTGTAACTTTAACTAAGTTGGCACGCAAAAACCATTTTTAGTAAAAATGTTGCTAAATAGCGTGGTTAGACGTTGCGTCACAGTTTGTTAACGACCAAATTTATTTACTACATACTAGGTTTGTCCGCGGTTTCAAGAAGAAAGCGAACGAGAGTAAAAAAGATATATATTGTAATATATAACAGCATATTCTAGGGCCATTTTTTTGGAAAATTAAGAGTTACTTCCCTATCAAATTGTAATTATGGATCTATAATATTACTAACTACAAAATTTTTCGGCCAGCGTTTGTCTGCCCTATAATTAGAGAATTTGCCCGCAATCCTAATAATTCTATATCGTGACTAATGATCATAAGAAAACTCATCAAGATCATAGATCTAGTCATTTTCCCGGTATCCGTACACGAAGAAATAAATAATCAAACCGATATATGTTGTGTAATTACGTAATTTATATAAATTTAGATTCAGTAAAAGTATTTAATGTTCAGAGGTAGATTAAACATAAGGTGGCTTTATTCATATTTCGTATCATATAATTTTTAGAAAAATGTCTAAAGAAATACTAAAATAGTCTTTAGAACACCATTGTATGTGAAAAGTAAAATGCGAAAAAAATCTATTTTCATTTCAATTTTAAGTTTAGCAAACTTAATAGAACAGTCCAGCAATTGTAAAAATCACAACTAGTAATTGCGGCGTTGGGAACCGCCAACCAACACGCCATGTTCCGAACGGAGGAAGGTGGAGGACGGAGCTACAAATAGCTACGTGGAATGTAAGGGGAGGAATGGAACAGAAGATGAATGAATTATTAGATGTGATGGATGACAAAGATCTGGATGTTATTTGTGTGTCTGAGACCAAGCGAAAAGGCAATGATACGACCGATTTGCCTGGCAACCGGGTCGCTTTCTGGGCTGGGGTTCCAGAGAGTGAGCGAGGTTGCCAAGGTGTAGGCGTATTATTGTCCTCTCGAATGGTTAATGCAATGGTAGAATACAAGGCGATTAACCCGAGGCTTCTTTGGGTTCGCTTTAAGCTGGGGATAACAAGAGTATTCTTGTTAGCCATGTATGCGCCAGTATCCTCAGCTCAAATGAGCGAGCTCGAGGAGTTTTGGGAGAATGTCAGGGATGTTCTAAGTAGTGTCAGAGATAATAAAAAGTTGATAGTATGTGGAGATATGAATGGATGGGTTGGAACCGCGCGAAGCGGTTACGAAAGCGTGCTAGACAAATATGGTGATAAGAGGGTAAATGAGGCTGGAAAGCTTATTTTGGAATTTTGTAAGGCAAAAATTTGTTTGTGGCAAACACGATGTTTGATCACAAACAAATTCACATGTACACATGGGAGCGAGCGGAAGAAAGAAGTATGATTGATTTATTCCTAGTGGACCAGCGTATTCGAAGTCAAGTTATGGACACGCGAGTGTTCAGAGGAGCTGATCTGGGAACGGACCACTATCTAGTCGTTGCTAGAATAAGAGGTTTGTTCGCAGGTTGGCGCAGCCGCACGACGTGTCCAAGCTTGGCGTCAAATTATCGCATAAGAAGCTGGAAGCTTCAAGATCCACCGATCAGAGAGGAATATCAAGAGAGGGTTTCCAAAAAGCTTGAAAGCTGTGATTTTGGAAATGAAAGTGTTGAAGTATGCTGGCAGAACCTTAGGAATGGTATGGTGAAAGTAGCGACAGAAGTATGTGGTAAAAGGAAAAGAGGTTTTAGTAAAAAGCGCGATGAATGGTGGAATGATGAAGTGAATGACGCTGTAGAATTAAAGAAGAAAGCATGGCTGGATTATAAAGCCTCTGGTAAGGATAAAAGTATGAGAGAGATAAGAAAAAGAGCGTACATGCTGCAAAAGCACAAAACGAAAGCACTTATAAAGATGAAGCGTGAAAATTCTGAGAGAGAAGGGATGAAAGGTTTACGAACAACTTCCGGGAAAACACGAAGCTTTTCTGGCGAGAAGTTAGTGGTTCCCGGGGTTGTTCAGTAACCTGTAGAATGAAAGGGGTGCTTTCGAAAAGCGGTGAAATTTTAACTGAGCAAGCACGTTTTGCAGCGGTGGGCGGAATTCTATAAGGAGATGTATGAATGTGAGGACGCCTCGGTCTTGACTACCAGCGTAATGCTGAGTGAAGATGTAGCCGATGGTGAAATCAGTTTGAAAGAAGTAGAGAACGTGATTCGAAGTCTGAAATGTGGTAAGGCTGCGGGAGCAGATGAAGTTACTGCCGAGATGATCAAATATGGTGGGCCACGCGTCTGGGACTTTTTCTGGTTTTTGTGCAATTTATGCTGGAAATCTGGGGAGGTCCCAGACGATTGGCGAAGTGCAGTCATCGTACCTTTATATAAAGGCAAAGGTTCACAGATAGACTGTGCAAGCTAAAGGGCCATCAGTTTGATTAGCTTGGGCGGTAAAGTTTATGCTAAAATTTTAGCGAGAAGAATGCAAGAGAGATTTGAAAGGCTGTTGTGGGAGGCACAAGGAGGTTTTAGACCTGGAAGAGGGTGTATAGATCAGATCTTTTCCCTCCGCATGATCACGGAAAAGTTTTTGGCCCTAAACCAATAGGTTTTCTGTGCTTTTGTGGATTTGGGAAAGGCGTTTGACAGGGTTGTGAGAAAGAAGTTATGGGAGATACTGCCCCGATACAATATGAACGGACCCTTGCTACAGGCTGTAAGGTCTCTTTACCGATATCACTCAGCCTGTGTGCGAGTAGAAGCTGGCATGTCGCCTTGGTTTGACATCTAATCGGGTGTTAAGCAAGGTTGCGCTATGTCAGCTTGGTTGTTCAATTTGTATTTGGATAGTTGTCTCCAAGGAGTGAAAGATAGTGACATGGGAGTGAAAGTAGGTGACCTTAAGGTCAATTGCTTACTTTATGCAGATGATGCAGTGCTCATTGCATCATCAGAATGCAATTTGCAGGCATTGGTCACCACTCTGAAAGATGGGTGTGAAATTAATGGTCTTAACCTGAATGTAGATAAGACGAAGGTTCTGATATTTGAAAGAAATGAAGAAAGAACAGAATGTAAGATCAACGTGAATGATAAGATAATAGAACAAGTGAATGAAGTGGTATATTTGGGAAGTATGTTTAGCAGAGACGGAAGATACGAAATGGATGTGGAAAGGCGTATTGCTGCCGGTAACAGAGTCAATGGTGCTTTGACTGCATTGTTGAGACGGCAAAACGTCAGTATAGCTGCACGTTTGGCTGTACACAATGCAGTTTTGCTACCGACGTGGTTATACGGCAGCCAAACGTGGGTAACACAGAAGAAGAATGTAAGAAAGATGAATGCTGTGGAGATACGATCTCTTCGTCGAATATGCGGAGTCAGTCTAGGTGATCGAATCCGCAATGAAGAGATCCACAGAATGGCAGGTACTAGCGAAGATGTTACGGTAAGAATGAAGAAGAACGTGTTCAGGTGGTTTGGGCACGTCGAACGAATGAGTGATGAAGGAATGGTAAAAAAGATTTATATGGGAAAAGTGAGCGGTAAAAGAGACAGGGGGAGGCCTCGAGTGACCTTCGAAAACACAGTAGCTACGATACTGGAGGAAGGTTACGTAAAAAGCATGAGGACCCCCCGGACGGCATGTATGAAGAGGTCTGTAATGTCTGTGGCCAAGGCGAAAGAGGTATGCAGAGACCGTAGCGTTTGGCGCTCCGTCGTCTCTGGCTACCCCGCAAGGGATATGGCGTGAAGGTAAATAAATAAATAAATAATAAATACAACTAGTAATCGTGTTGACAAATAATGAAAGTAAAGCCACAACATCAGCAGATTTTTTAATTTAAGACCGACAAATAGTAAACAGGATAAGAAAAACCCTTTAAAATTGAATGGTCACTATTCTCATAATGTATTATATTATGAGTTATAGCTAAAGTCGGTTGAAATACTCCTGAGGGTTATGATCTCATATTTGTTCAATAAAATTATTCCGCACTGACCTCTATAAACGTTTTACCGCCACTGAGACCTCCATTCATTTGATTGCCGGTTTATGGTACGATTCTTTTATTTATTTAGAAATGGTATTATCAAATAACTAGTTTTATTACTACTACATTTTTTTACTTTTAGACGGTCCTTATCTTGTAATTTTAGTTTTTGTATAATTGTACTAAATATGGTTTAATAAATTAATTATGGGTAAGCATTAATGTTTGTTTTGATTTTGCTCGATCTATTACGGATTCATTTACTAATGTTGGAGATCAGTAGAGTTGACAGGAGGGAGGAGGAGGAGGAGGATCAAATCAAAATAACAGAAAAATATTATGCGTATGCGAAGAATGAAAGCTGGATTGTATCAGTGTTTGTGAAGGAATTAGATAATAAAAAAACAATGCAAATATTTTAAATCGATCTCAACATTACATAAAAGTACCACTTAATTAAATTTTAATTATTTTATCGTTTAGTTGGATTTTAATGATTACTGAAATAAAATCGGATTATTCACGATTTTCCTATAAAATTTATAGTTATTCTTTTATAGTTAAGTCATTATTTTAAATATATTTATTTATTTATTTAGCTTCACGCCATATCCCTTGCGGGGTAGCCAGAGACGACGGAGCGCCAAACGCTACGATCCCTGCATACCTCTTTCGCCTCGGCCACAGACATCATCCTCTTCATACATGCCATACATACAAGTCATTATTTTAAATATTTAAAATAATGACTTAACTATAATAGTAATCACAGATCGTAGAAAATATATATAATTTTTACAATCAACATAATATAATTTAAGAATATATATAAATATATATATTACACTTTTTAAATTATACCAATTTTTGTGTAAACACATTCACACTCATTAAGGTTACATTTAAATTATTCGAACTCCTATCAATACGGCTTTACTTTATTTTATTAATCTTTATAAAAATTATAGTTTACCTTTAATTATCTATTTCTTACTATGAAGAAAAATAATACATAAAATGTATATAGTAACTTTATCTATTTTGGTTCTTCAATCTATGGCTTCACGCTTGCCAAGTACAAAACGTGTCACATATGTTTGTTTACTGCCTGGAAGGGTCAGATTACGAAGATTATGAAGAAAGTAATTTAGGAACAAGCAATGCATGCTATTTTCTGATAAGACTTCTATGCTGTGAAAACAACATCATGGTGATACAGAAGTACTCGTAGATAGCTTCTCAGATTATTATATTATAAGCTTCGACGGACGTAATTTTAAATTTATGACATGTTAAAATCTGAACAATTTAAGTTTTATTTTCTTTACAGTGCTCTACGCATCGTTTCCGTATTTTGAAAGATTATATTCATTTTAAACTAAAAGTACAATAAACACTATTAAATTGTTGTTAAATTTTAGTTGTAAATGTTTAACTAGGCAATAGTACAAATTTTATAGTAAAAAGTAAGTAACTGCAAATATCCCTGCACAATACGTTGGGTATCCTTTGTTATATGGGACATTAACCATTCAGACAAACAAAATAACAACTGATTACTCAATAATTTAAGTACTTCAAAACAATTGGTTGAACATTTCATTTGTAGTTTAACATTGTTATTATAAGATTTAATTTTTTTTTATAATGTATTTTAATTATTTCGCACAAGTAAAAGTTTCTTGTTTTCAGTTTATAAATCATTTTATAATATTATTATAGACATATTAGATGAATATTAAAAGTTATTCGAAAGATAAATTAATTGTTCTAGATTTGTAATGACAAAGATTAAGGAATTATTTTATCTAACTTTAAATATAAGATCTTTTAAAATTGACACACAATCGTACAATATTTATACAATATATTGTATCGTTGATCTATAAACTTGAATAATTATATATGTTCTCGCGTTGGCCAATATATATCATATTTGGTCACGCCACGGACCGAGCCAAGCCAAGGCTAAGCGAAAGCCAAGTTTAAGACAGACGGAGGCTATGCCACGGTAGTATATTCGTATATCCAAGGCTGCACGCTTAACCAATCAGAAAGTGTCAGTGACGTCACAGCCGGTACTACTTAGTAAACATCCTGTAAATAGTCTTGAAGATTCCTTCACAGTGTGGCCAATCTAAGTCGAAACGTCGTATAATTAAAGCTGGCCGTACGCCAAACCTTTTTTCTTAGGGTAGTTTGGAAATTCAATTTTAACGTTTATTTTATTTTATTATGAAGTTCTTTATAAACATTTTTAAAATTTTTATTAAGTTATACTTTTATTCAGGTTTGTAAACATCATCCTTGCCTCTCGCTCATTTATATTCTAATGAATATAAATGAGCGAGAGGCAAGGATTTTGCTCTAATAAGCAAATAACATTTTATAAGAATTTTATTTGTCACTTTAAATGTGCTTGTATTACGGATATTGTTTTTTAGCATTAAATATGGCGACGATTGTACCGTGTTAAGTAAAATATATTATTAAGAGAGATAAAAACAATGTAATACATTATTCTAACGTCATTTTAGTTTATTTCGTAGTTTGAAGGAATAAAAGTTTACCTATATCGTCGCTGTCGTAGGAAGCAGAACATGAAAAACAAATAGTACGAAATCATTCAGTACATTTTTCAGTTGTTCTAAACCATTTATTCTAATAAAATCTATGTATTATAAAAACAAGCTCAGTAAGACGGAGTTGAGGGACGTGTTAACTCCTGTCTGCAACAAGCTTACCTTAGTAACATTCTACGTACTGAAGGAAATTTAACTTGATAAGTTTAGGCATCGTTCTCAGATATCATATTTAAGCATGATGACTGTTAAGTATGCAGAAATTCTGAATTATCCAGCTCTCATTGTCGCATTTAAGAACGAAATTTTAATTAATGCAAGTTTGACTTGAAAGATTAACATACTCTTAGAAATACTATCATAATATTGTAATGATAATGTATATTTAATCTATCAAACTTTATAACTATTAACTATATTCCCAAGACTTCACCCCAACAGTCAATTGTATACCATTGTAAGTTCAGTTCGCCTAAAGGCACTTTGTATATACATATAAGAGATCTAAATGTCACGTTTCTGTTACAATAATTTTCATCAAGGACAGGGTTCAGCAGTAACTTCTAAAGGGTTACTTAATTACGGAGTTCATCCCGAAGTATATGACGACCTCTGTAATGTTCATATACTACATCTGAGTGTTATAACGCTGTTCTACAAGATGACTGTCGTAAAACACCTCATTACACTGGCTGAAGATGCATGTAATTATATTTATCTTTTCTTATTTGTTTTAGGGGCGTGCAGAATTTTTTTTTGCCCTTTACTTTTACCGCATAGTAAATATCTACCACATTTTATATTATTAATATATTATAACAAAATATTACTATACAGATGACACATAACAAGGCATAAAACAATATTTTCTCATTTGTAATAATGTCATATTATCATAGCAATTAAAAATACACTAATATTATCAATATTAAAAAGATGTTTCGTAAAATTATATAAGCCTTTAACTAGTACGCAATCATAAAACAGGTCGGATGTTCTTAAATAGGTCGTATGATACTTAAACGCTAGTGAAAGAAAGATAGGTCCAAGGGTCTGAACATATATAATAAGGCTCTACATATTACCATATACAATAGAGATATTCTGCATAATTACCTATTAGTGAAGATTCCAAAGTCCGTGTTAATAATATTAATATTGCAGATTCAGATTCGTTTATCATACTGTAACCAAACTCTAATTAAGTTCCATATGTGAGATACCAATATTCTATGAACGTGCCAAGTGTTTTAATTGAATAATAAACATTTTACAACCTTTAATTATTTTAATATTTTTTTATTAAAAAGTCATTGCTATTAAGAAATATTACGTTAATTATTTCATTTTAATATATGAAGAAGTATATTTGTCAATGTTGTGTGACGGAGACGGCAATCATTTGTTTATACATTTCCTTATCAATGTCAAATGCACTAATAGATATTATCGACGATTTGTAAAGTGTTATGATTAGATGCTTACCAAAATTATTAAATACCAAATTATGAAGACATTATCCGACAAAAAGAGTACTAGCTCGTAATTAAAGTTCTCTAGTACCCAGTGTTGGTCGACATTAGTAGCGAAGCACTTTGTGCCATAAGAAGGATACATTGCTATAATACAAAGAACGATCTCTTTTTAATTAAAAAAAATTTTAAAAATACTTGTAATACACCGGTAGTCTTACATTCTATTGACAATCAAATAATATATTTTTAATTACGAAAACCTAAAATGTTTTACGTTGTAAAGTAACTTTGTAAAATAATTTAAACATATATATTTAATGAACTACCAAGTTTAAGAAGTTAATTATAAACAATTTAAAGCCTTATGAGAGTCATTAAAAGCGCAGACGCGTTGAGAGAGAGAGAGAGAGGTTAACAGCGTCCGATATCATTTCATTACTTCTACCTTCTCTTCCGATTATTCTTATCCAAGATTTAAAATGTTCTCAGTTTAACGTTTTTTATATATGTTCTATATACATTGATGATTTATTAGTGATATCTTTGCATATAATTTTTGTGTGATAATACTAAATATTACAACACCATTTTTATTTTAAATTCCTTAACAAAGCTTTCTAGAAGAAAGCAAAATAATATGTAAACATTTGCCTGGAGTTTCTCATTTATTATTCATAAGATTAAATTAAATTATTCATCTAGTCATTTAATTTAAAAAAATCATAAAGACCTATGCGTGCTCGGAGTTTACTCCGCGGTATAAAACTTTAACTTTTACGTTACTTTTATTTTTCAGTAACCATAAAAATGCATTTTTTATTTAATTTTATACAATAAAATGTATGTAACTTGAAATGTAAGGTGTGTAATATGTTTACCAATTTGTTAGGTACAAACGGCGCAGTAGACTTTTACTTGAATGGTAAAATTTATTTATTTAATGGTAAATTTATTTGCATTCACTACTACCTCTGTTTTTCGTTTGGATTCAGGTATTCTCAAACTGTTCCTATAAAATATATCTTAATCAATCAAGAGATTTGATGTAGATATATATATTGGTCAAATATTAGGCACTAAGATTAACAATCAAAAATTTTTCGGGAGCTCAAGAGACATCCACCATAATTTCAAAATAAAAAGATTTTTTATTATTTTCAGGTGCAGATATTTCTGATATAAACAATTATTCGTTCACAGACAGGTCGAATTTTGAATCAGAACTTACATATTTATACAACTAAGGTAATTCCACGCTGATAAAGATTAACACCTTGTTTTTATATAAAAAACATATATTTGCAGAAAAAGTCAACGACATTCCACAAACACATTCAGGAAGTAAAACTAACTAAACTTTAAATTACATCTTATATTATTTCTAGTAACTTTAACTAATAGTCAAATGACTACGTACAATACTCTCAAGGTAATCACCGAATTCAAATCGTGATAATGGATCCATTAGTGACGCATTCAGTTCAATTCAACATTTCCTATTCATAAATTCATGACATGTCGGAAATGATCGTTTTTCTTCTCTAGTATCTTTTCCGTTAATTATTTTACTTAGTCATTTAATAATATAATAATATATATAAATTGCAGAAGAATAAACTATATAATAGTTATTTTTTAAAGAGTTTGTTTGTTTTGTGTCTTATAAAAAAGGCACCTATTTTGGTTAGCATTGAAAGTGAAATGTAATATAATAATTCTCAATGATAAGAATCTTTGTATTTAAATTGTAAGAGCATATTCGATTTTAATAGATTTAGTTTGCTCTTGTAACTTGTAATTTATTGTGGATTAGACAAACCAGAAGATCATCAAAACAGATGTGAAAAATAAGTTTATTTATGTCCTTCTTTCCCTGGTATTATTATTGTACTGTGTGAACAATTCCTGTATAAATGTGACTTAAATCCTCGAGAGGTACTGAGTATTTGTGTAGGCTTTCAAATTCTATTACTTACAACACATTAAATATAATTAAATAACACATCAAAGACACTAAAATGTTATCTTCTTCACAATGAAGCAAGATATTGTTGTAGATATTATTATTTCCGATATTTCTGTTATATCATTCTGATATACATCAAAACATAATAATTCTGAATCACTAATTATTAATTCGGCTGACTGTATGCTATAGGAATTTATTATAAGAAATATATATAATATAATACAATACATAGACGAAGACCTTATTATCTTAGTTTATTATATAATTATCATTATTTTAATCTTATTTAGCTAGATTTAATATAAAATTGAAAGCAATCACTAAAATTGTGAATCTGATTGTGAGATATTTTATTCAAAATGTTTTATTCAAATCAACCAATTGCAAATAAATACTTCTTTCATCACTTTTTTAGTGTTAAAAATCTGGAATCAATCTAAATAAGTATTAAAATCTACCGTTATTTTTATAATTTACAAATACTGAATCTTTTTAATAATAGTAAAATAAATAAATAATTATTCTTGTTTACAATTGGTTAGGTTTCAAATAGAACATAAATAATCTAAATAAAAAAAATAGAGTTTGATTACATTTATTAAATAATGTAATATTAATCCCTTAATACACATTTTTTAATCAAATCCGAGAATGGCAATAATCTACCATCCAACGTGACAGATACGGACTTAAAATATTAAAAAAAAATATTCTATATTAAAAAAATATATTTCTTTATTAACCGTGACCCATACGGAGCTGTAATATTTTGAGACATATAAAATTACAGTTACCGTGACTTTCACGGAGCTGTACAATTCTGCTAGTAAACGTTGCCCGTATGTGTGGTTAGGTTAGGTGTGCATTAAGTGGTTAACTGTAAGATAACCATCTAAACCGTTACAATAACGTAATAATACTTATTATAATAACCATCTGAATGTATGAAGAGGTTAATGTCTGTGGCCGAGGCGAAAGAGGTATGCAGGGATCGTAGCGTTTGGCGCTCCGTCGTCTCTGGCTACGCCGCAAGGAATATGGCGTGAAGATAAGTTAAGTTAAGTCATCTGAAGTATACTCGTTATCCATGATACAAAGATAACGCACAAAAATATATAAAATACATATAATGGTAGCGTCGTTATCGTTATCTGTTAAAACGCAGCAATTTGATTTTTTATGAAATAGTTCAGCATATTTTACGTGGTTACTTATTATTACTATATGCGTAGATATGGACCAAACTATAATCTTTATATTTAAGAATTTATAAAAGAGTTTCTCAAACGTTTCCATCATTTCTGTTATCATAAATCTTACAATTATCGAGACAATATTTTACACATATTTAGTTCTACTACAGATCGACAAATAACCTAAAATATTGTATATAGGGTAGTCTTTTTATATAATAAACTCACTTAATGTTTACAGTAATCGCAGAGAGATGACATATCTGTCAACCGCAGAGAAATGACTATCGTGTTTCCGAAGATAATAATATTAAATATTTTTATAAATTGGAACGATTACAACTATTTAACTAATAGATTTTTTCGTATTTTTAATATATAAGATAATATAACATTAGACTCTTCTATTAATTATTATTAATTTATTTACGTAAAAAAATTTAATCTTTTTTATTCGTGTATGCTAAAATCAAGTGTGATATTTTCAATATATTTCTGAGCAATAATTTCTTTTTAACAAATTAACATACTGTAATTGTTTAATACACTTTAAAACCGTCTTCAACATACTTGAAGTCGTTGTATAAGGTTGTATTATAGAGATTGAATTTGCGACAATATTTCTTATAATAAACCAGCCTGCTCTTTGTTTTATTGAACTCTATCTGTCAGTCTGTCTGATTAAATTGTGTCATCCATTTTTATCCTCAAACCTAAAAGATAGAAGTCAACCAAATCCATTTGCTCAGATGAAAATTATTTACGGATTTCAATATATTTCAATTTCGCTCAGCTTATTTCCATCTTTATATTTTAAGTGTTATATAATATATTCTATACGTTAAGAACATACAAATAAAATTTCGTTGTTATAATACTTATAAATATGTTAAAAAATAGGTTAGTTACTAATGTTCTGTTTCATATTTGATAAAAGTATATATTTTTAGAGATAAAAAGTCGAGGCACTAAATTATAAGAAGTCGAGGCACTAATTCTAATAAGTTATTAAAATACTCTCACTTTCAATTCAAATAGTAAAATAGTATTGTAAAAAGTGTTATAATATTCGTTACCACACGTGTTTTTATAATAAAAATATTAATCGATGGACACACTACAAAGACAAACTACTGTATGGTTATTAATTTAACAGCATTCGTGTTCAGTTCAAGTAGATATATATTTTTAATCGGTTGTCGGACGTTGGTTCACTATTTGCGATTACTCTCTATTATATGGCTACTGAATCGTTGTTTTGAACTGTGTCTAATGCGAACAAAAGTAAGCTCTAATTTAATATAAACAAGGACGTCGAAGAGATATTTGAACAGCTGTGTTGACTGTAGTTTGTTGAATCACTGAATTTTCATTCCTAATACAAGGCAGCTAAAGAACTTTCTAAGTAATTTATTTATTTAGAATTAATGAACATTACAATTACATCAATATATCTCAGAAATATATATGTTGGTTGTTTCTTAAATAGTAAAATAATTACAAGTTGAATTGTAATACAAATTACAGGACAGATATTAGGGGTTTAATTTATGTCAACAAAATAAACTAATGTTGTTTTCTTTTAAACTTATATATTTATTAACAGAGATTTTTAAGAGTAAATTTGTTTATAGAATAGTATTAATTGAAGAAATGTGTCCAAAAAGTGACTTTATATTTTGTTAACAAAACACAATATCATATAAAAAATAAATAATAGAATGTTATATTAGAAAATTTACTATAAATAGTAGGTATCTAATTGTATTTTAGAAGTAGTTGCGGATAAATCAGACAAGCTTATTGTTAGGGTAATTTAAAAGTTATGGTCAATATTCAGTAAAAATATCAATTCCTGCACTTAATTTTGTCATGCCATTAACGTTTTTCCCTTAAGGAGGTCACAAAAGAGTCATAACAATGTACAACAAAGAATTGCAAGGAGGAACCAACCCTGCGCTGTTCTAAAAGTGTATTACTAAAATGATGCAACTTTAAGAAATATATTTAACAAAGGTTTACAAAACCGAACAGCTTCATCAAAATAATAAATGTTTCATTGGCTATTGAAAAATAGTTGTCAATTCGTTTCTGGATCTAATTTAGGCAACAAGATAACCGACCTACCTAAATTAAAGAAATTAGTCGTTCAACATTCATTGGTTTGTTATGAAGAAATGTTACAAAGAAAATTAAAATATATAAATGTTAAAATATATATCTATTTAGAGGTATATTTTAATGTCTCCTCTTAGGAATATCACATCAGGGATCACAGCTATCAAGTAGAGGGGACTTATTATTATTATCTTATTTTGTATTCTTCATTTATTTGTGAGAATTTACAGTTCTATATAATTATCTTTCAAAATGAAGTACAATGCAAACCTTTCTAATCTATTGTACATAAAAACACTTGCCAATAATAATTAAAAATTAGGCCTTCTTCGTATTCCACTTGTGACATTAAAAAAGAAAACTGTTTATCTTCTTATATAACTATTCTTCTTGAAGTGATCAGCTGATACAGGTTATTTAAATCCTTTTATCTCAGTTTTATGCATTTCCTGGTAGCATAAACTTTGTCTTCTTTTTTATAATAGCTTGAACTTCGATAACAAAACTGTAAAAAATGAAAAAAATGGGTTTACAGCTAAAAAACAAAACATACGAGTATATACAGTTGATTAGCGATAAGATAATATTCCACGTTTTAAAAATTAAATACACGTACAACAACACACATAATAGTTTAAATGATATGTACTCCCGAGTTTATAAAATAAAAAATAAATAAAATAAAACATTTGTTTAACAATATAGGGATATTAGTTGCGTTGTGTTTATGTCTGTCTTTTTATTTGTTTATATATAACACATTTTAATATATTTATTTATTATATTTATTGTATCTAAAGGAGCAGTAAAAAGCTTTTTTTTTTTTTTTTATGTAAGAGGAGGGCAAACGAGCTGGCGGGTCACGGATGGACGTGATCACCGCCGCCCATGAACTCTTGCAACATCCGAGGATTTACAAGAGTGTTGCCGGTCTTGTAGGTAGGAATAAACGCCTTTTTTGAAGGTACCCATGTCGTACCGATCTGGAAATACCGCCGAAGGGAGTTCGTTCCACATTCGAGTGGTACGTGGAAAAATGTCCTTGAGAACCGCACAGTGGAGGATCGCCACGCATCCAGGTGATAAGGATGGTATTGGAGGCGATGGCGCGCTGTGCGGTGATGAAATTCGGCGGCAGGCATCAGATCGAATAGTTCTTCGGAACACTCCCCGTTGTAAATGCGGTAGAAGACGCACAAAGAAGCCACGTCTCTACGCAGTGCCAAAGAGTCCAGCCGTTGGCAGAACACCGGGTCCCCGACATTTTGAACGGCTCTCCGTTGTACGCGGTCAAATGGTAGAAGCTGATATTGGGGTGATCCGGACCAGAGATGAGAACAGTACTCCATGTGTGGCCGGACCTGCGCCTTATAGAGCGCAAGTCTTTGGCCAGGTTTGAAGTACTGCCTCGCTCTATTGATCACTCCCAATTTCATCGAGGCCAACTTGGCCTTGCTCTCCAGATGACCACGAAACTGACAGTCGCTCGAAATGTCGAGACCCAGTATTCTGATACTTGGCGAGGCAATGAGGGGAGTGCTCTCGAAGTGCGGTGCTACGACAAATGGGGTTTTCTTAATGGTAAACGCGCAAACCTGTGTCTTTAGGGGATTGAACTGAACGTGGTTTAGTTCACTCCACTCAGAGACCATCCCCAGGGAGGTCTCTATTGAAGACACAAGTTTCTTTCGGCACTCGTCGACGTTTTCCCGAGTGAGACCTGCACGGCCGGTATATACCGCATACTCAGTACTGTCATCCGCATAACAATGTTTGTTGGAGATATCAAACATAGCATTGATGTGCAGGAGGAACAGAGTTGGGGATAGCACGCAGCCTTGGGGTACACCAGCGTTCACGGGCTTGGGGTCCGAGCAAAAACCGTCGAGAACGACCTGTATGCTCCGCCCAGTAAGGAAGCTGGTCCACTTGCATAAACTCTCGGGAAGCCCATAGGAAGGTAGCTTCGAAAGAAGCCCCTTGTGCCATACACGATCGATGGCTTTCGCCATATCCAGACTAACTGTCAGACCCTCTCCCTTGCTTTCAATAACAGCTGCCCAACGGTGTGTAAGATACAACAGAAGATCACCAGCCGATCGACCATGGCGAAAGCCATATTGCCGGTCATTGACCAACTGGTGATCCTCGAGGTAGGTTAGGAGCTGTTTATTGATAATGCTCTCCATTACTTTGGAGAGCAGAGAGGTAATGGCGATAGGTCTGTAGTTAGCTGGTTCCGAGCTATCACCTTTTTTAGGGATCGGATGGACAAGGGCACGCTTCCATGTGACCGGGACTACGCCTTTAAGGTAGGAGTACCGAAATAGACGCGTTAGCACTGGAGTCAACTCAGGGGCACACGTTCGTAGCATCAATGGAGAAATGCCATCCGGCCCACTCGACTTATGAACGTCCAAGGAAAATAGAGACTGCCTAATAGTTTTCTGCCGAAAAACTATTTCCGGCATTGAGCTCTGACACCGCGGGATGATAGGCGGTGTCTTCCCCTGGTCGTCCAAAGTCGAGTTGGAGGCGAAAAGAGTGCCCAAGAGATCGGCTTTCTCTTTTTCCGTGTGGGCCAGAGAGTCATTTCCCATGTGCAACGGCGGTAGGGACGGCTGGCTAAAGTTTCCCAGAGTGGCCTTTGAAAGCGCCCAGAATTTGCGCGTGCCAGGCGGGTACTTTGCCAGCTGATCCCCAATTTTGACGACATGCTTGAACTTTGCTCTAGCGATTTGCCGTTTGAAGAATCTGGAGGCACGATTATATTTCGAAATGTGGAGGGAAGAAGGCTTTAAAGGCTATACTGGAAAAAGACTAGGTCGACTGTTTATGAGGACTGGAAAAAGCGTTGGTAAAAATATGCTTTATCTAACTTTGAATGAGTTGAAATTGATTTGGAAGAATAAATAAAGACTTGACATTTATAAACAAATTCACCGCTTGGTCACAGTGAAATTATAAATTATACGCTGTTCCACGCATCTCTCTCACTCAAGTGTAATCTTTTTCGTCAACTGCTTCAAACTCACACCCACCACTATAAGTAAATTTTCTCCCATTTTAAGTTTAAGTGCAGAAAGTAGATGTTAAATCGGTATACTGTATTTAATATTTAGATATGAAAATAAGGTTGCCTTTAGATTACAGTTGCAATTTATCTGAATTTTAGACTTGATAATAAAATCCCTATAAGTGTTACTGATCAGGATTTACTAATATATATAATATAATAACCTGATAATAATCTGATAATAACCTGATCGGAACCACTCGATGAAAGGAAAGTTAAAAAGCATACCTTACCTCTCAAACTTTCCTTATTGAGAGACCCAACATTGTAAATTTGACCAATTCACAAACGAGTTAAACCTTCACGAAAGTCATTAAAAGTGGAGAGCCCGTTGAGCGTCAAACAAGATTAATAGCATCCGGAAACTGTTTTATTGCAACCTTTTGCTTATAGCAATTGTTTTATAGCTCCAATCAAATTCTAAAACGACATTTTATAAATAAAAAAATACAACAATTTTAAACATTGTAGTAATTTAAGATTTAAGTTTGTCAAAATATTTTTCAGGATATTATAGATTAATATTTGTTTTCAATATTTATTAATATATATTTTTTATATATTTTTTATTTTTATTTTGTCTCTGGGTGCCCTGCAAGGAATTTGGCTTAGTGAAGCTAAATAAATAAATAATACAATAAAATATTTGTTTTCAAATTTATAGCTTTAAAAATATAATAACATATGTTTATAGTCACCACGCAATTCGATAGTTTTTAAATCTGTACATAATATTATACTTTGCCTTGTGTTTTAATTAAATTAATGACTTCCCAAAAAAACGCGTGGCGCTAGTGAGTCATGACCCATCGGGTACAAACAACAATCTGGACTCAGAAGTATCGGGAATCGGGAAGTAGAATTTGAGCCTTTAAAATTTATTCAACAAATGATGACCCAGTTAATTCAAACCGCTGCCCAGGCATTTAATCCTCCTAATACAAAATAAACCTGCCATATGAGAAGTCTTGAACACATTTACATTTTACAGTTAGTTTAACAAGGAAATACCTGCGTGGACGGGCTGCGGAAGGGTAAGGCTGAATAACTTCAGCTTAACAAATTGGACAGAACTAAAATCTTTTTAGTCGAAGCGCGGTACTACAACTATCTGATGAATTTTATCGAGTATTCCAGTCAGTATATCAGGCCAGTAACCACGCCGAATATGCTACGTTGAATTGGAAGTTGCCCAAAATGGGGGAGATGTCTGATCAGCGGTTGGTATATATGTTAGGCCCGAAGACCGAAAACGCTCAGTGGACGGAAAAAACGGCCACATCGCGTTCTGGCTGTCTTCAAATGCGCAGAACGCGTTTTGGCTGCTATTAAACGCTCGAAATGCATTCTGCTAATTATCGAACGGCCAGAAAGCGTTTTGTCATTCGTCAAGCGCTCAGAACGCGATCTTAATGTTTGAGTCGTATTATATGCCACTCCCTACCTGCATACAATTGCATGCGTATTTTGGGATTTTTTCAACTAATTTTGAACAATAGAGGCTTACCGTTATTGGAATAGTTATAAATTTTAGGTACTAGAAATGTACAACTTTTCTTTTCTAATCATTTCATATATGTTTACAGAACTTGAATCAATGGACAACATTAAGGATTGCAGCGAGAACAAGGAAAACGTCGAAGACACAAGTAAAATGTACTGTGTAATCTGCGAGCAAGAATCTTCAGGAGCGCACAAATGTTCAGAATGTCATAACTACGTCCATACGATTTGTGGAAAGACCATGAGCGAAGGGTTCGGAAAATCAGTCATTTGCAACATTTGTGTTAGAAAAAGTTCTATTAGTCAGGAACAAAGCAATGCAAAAAAGAATTTACAAAAACAAGCAGAGAAAATGGTAGCATTGTCCAATTCAAAATTTCCAGCAGCTGAAATCGTAACAAGTGTTGTCGTAAGAGTGCCCGATGTTAATCGGAAATCGATGTTAATGTTAAGCGGACGATTAGCTCCCAGAAACGTGCTAGCAGTTGTCACTCAGGTTTATCCTCCGGTCTTTACACATTAGGTACAAAAAATGGAACTCTCGAACGTCTTTATGCTCGCAATGAATTTACAATCACCGACAGTAATTTTGTTAAAGAAAGTGAGGTATCCGCGGAAAAACTATTTCTTTACGATCAGCTTCAACCCTATCTTCAGGAAGCAAACAAGGTTTTGTTTATTGTAAGTGTAAACGATATTGTAGTAATAAAAAATGCACTTGTTGAAATTTGAACTTAAAATGTAATTCGAAATGTCATTCAAGCAGTATTTGTAAAAATAAGTAATGTTCTGATGTAATAAAAAGTTCGAAAAACATACGTCCTATGTATTTAATTGTAGTCGTAGAGGATTCAATTATTTAAAATTAACTGAAAAGATCATAAATAGAAGTATATTTCGTACCCCGAAATAACTTATGTGTGTAGAACAATAATCAAAATTCATTTGTTTTATAGGTACAAAATGAATTTGATTGTACCCAGGTAGAGAGTGGCACATAATACGACTCAAACATTAAAATCGCGTTCTGAGCGCTTGACGAATGACAAAACGCGTTCTGGCCATTTCGACAATTACCAGAACGCGTTGCGAGCTTTTAATAGCAGCCAAAACGCGTTTTGCGCATTTGAAGACAGCCAGAACGCGTTGTGGCCGTTTTTTCCGTCCACTGAGCTTTTTCGGTCTTTGGGCCTGACATATATAATGCAATATAATGAAAAAGGAACAAATAAGATTAAGCTCTGCGGCGCGACTTTTAATTTTTGTAGAAACTTCTTTGGTTAATAGACCTGAGATATATAGTCATACTGTTCGGTTAATTCTGCTCATAATGTACTATTCTATGAGTTATAACTAAAAAGTAGATTGAAATAATCCACCTGAGGGTTATGATCGCATATTTGTTCCAATAAAATTGTTCCGCACTGACCTCTATAAACGTTTTACCGCCACTGAGACCTCCATTCATTTGATTGTTGGTTTAGGATATGATTTATTTATTATTATACTTTTTTTATTCTTTGTTTGATAAATTTGTTTTATTAGTACTCCTAACGTTAAAGAAAATGTGGCTTTCACATTTTCTTTATTAAGCTAGTGTAATTTTATTATAAAGTGGAAAAAAGTTAAAAAAGTAAAAACGATCTCTAGATTTAAATAATATTCATAAATTAGTGGTCTATAATAGAGAAGAAAATATATACTTTATTTTGTTGATCGTTAGAAGTGGGAATTATTATTTTATATTAAATATTTACATGCATAATGTTTTAAAATAAACAAACACAATATTTTTTCTATTGCACTTCCCAATTTCACCACTACATTAGTCACTAGCGTTTTATATATTGCATGCTTCATAAGTTTTTTCTATCTTGTTGCCTCTCTAGAAGGGTATCTGCTTCCATCGCCTTCACTTTTGAAGATCGGGATCTAACAATCGGGATGGGAACAAATGATAAAAGTAATTAACTTATACTTATACCAAAGTTGTAAGCACATTGTTCATTTGCACACTATAGCAGGGCTTATGGTATAACCACAATGACCTTACTACTAATAACTTCAACCACAGTTACCTAATTTCGGCCATATAAATTATTGTTCTATAACTCAGAAACACAACAGCATATCGGTTTACGTTGATACATCAATCAATATTTTATTTTTATACTGTCTAGGTTAGTGCTTGACTACAAAGTGGAAATGTAGTCATAGGTGGTAAGGCGCATTAACCTAGTAATCTAAATATATATATATATATATAATAATATTTAAGAGATCATTATATATTTAGTGTGTTCTGAGATCTAGAGGTTATTATTATAATGTGATATTTCTAGCTTTTATTATATTTTTATATAACTTTCGAGCACGAAATATTATAACAATTATTTGTACTGAGGTATTTGTTTACAGTAAAACTGGACAATGGCAAGCTGCGAGATCTTATAAGAAACGAGGAGATCCATAGAAGGACCAAGATCACCGACAGGGCTCTAAGAATTGCTCGTCTGAAGTGGCAGTAGGCGGAACACATAGCTTGTGCAACGGTGGATGGGGCAGAAAGGTTCTCGACTGGCGACCACAAGATGACAAACAGACCGTGCAGCGACATGGAATAATAGACGTGTTGTAGACGTGCATACGACTGTAACATACGAATGGACATTCCATTTTTTAAACATGCTTAAAAAATATAACATTTTGTTTACTGGTCTAAAGTCTCAAGTGCATGGGTAAATAATATAAAATACGATTTTAAGTGTCTTCTTTATATTACCAATATCGGATTAGTCTTAAATATACAGTTCATTATCAAAACTAGGATTTATCAATTCAAAAATTAAAACAAAATACTAATAAAAATTGTAAAATACGTTTGTATTTTAAAGCAAGAGAAAGTATATACAGAAGTTGAAGGTAAAGATAAAATAATATATCAAAATAATTATCTTATCTCATCTACAATTTTTATTATTTACCTTTAAAATACTACGTTTAATATAATTTTCCATGAGATGATATTTTTGCTAGTTAACAGGTGACCCCTTGAGTTTAATTATTTTTTAGGAATCTGCATCTTGTATCTACAAAACAGAATGATAAAATAACTTTACTTAAAACATATATAGATTGGACTTTAATTACAAAAAGTGATTTCGACAAATAAACAATAGAATAATAAGATACCTATGTATATTATATTTAGTTATTAGTAATATGCATCTATTATAAAAAATGTGTATGTTTGTCTTTAAAACAAAGTATATACGAATTTTCTACCTACATAACTTGCTAGTTATTCGATTGACTAAGGCTCCATGCTAGGCTCCGTGCCAAGAACAGAGTTCCGTGTAGGTGTCATGTTAAAATAAACGATCCTCTTAACGCCTTTTATCCTCAAACTATATCTGCTATAAACTACTTTTCCCTGGACTTCCAGAAAAAATATAGCTACATTGTGTATTTCTCTTTATTTATTTATTTTGTTTTCTCGAACATCCAGTAGAGTTTAAAGCTACGAATACAAAAGTATAAAGCTATTTAGTAATCTTTTCTAATTATTTTATTGTAAAAATTGTAAACATTTAATAAATTCATGTTAAATTAATATAATTAATAAAAATTTGATTCCATTGGTGAAATTAGAAAAGCTATTTTTGAATATTCTATGAAATAATTTATACATTTAGAATATAAAACTTCATACCAGAATCATTCTGAAAACAAAAACGTGATGGGTTGCCAGTCACTATTATACTAAATAGAATGTTTATTTTATTTATGTGCAGATGGTCAAAATAGTTGTTAAAAACATTTAAAATGAAATACAATGCAATGAACAGTCTTTTCAGTGCGATTCTTTTGAGATTTATGATTATTTCCGCTTTTATAAACTCTGCACAATCAATATTTCTTTTTATATTACATTAATGACATTGTATTTCTTGTCTTCACTGAACTGAATCACTATATAAATGTTCTCTGTTGCTATAAACTGAGAACTTGAAGCGCTAAGCTTTAAGCTGTCTTCAACGTCGAACGGACGGACAGGTATTTTTAATATGACTCAGTAAATATTCTCGTATCTTTCTTGTTTTAAACTTCTTTTTCTGTATATATATATTTAATTTAAATAACTTTTTTGCATACATAAAAGATAACAAACAGTATAGAAAAATATATATAAATAATAATACCAGCAAAGGGCGACCTTATCACTAAAGTGATTTCTTCCAAACAACCCACACTTACGGACTTAAGCACTACGAGTAATAGACGGGGTGTTGCAATAAAAATACAAATACATAAATATATTAAACATACATATGTCTAAAACACATAACATACATACATAATATATAACAACATCTCCTACAAAAGTGTATATAATACATAAATATAAATAATAGAACTAAACTTTATATAAGTACATATTATAGTGACACATAGTGTTTTTTGACACGGTCTTTAAAAACTAATAGGGATTGAGATTATCTTATCCCAATAGGCAGTGCGTTCCACAGCGGAGCGGCTTTTACACTGAAGAAATCCATGTATTTTTAGAATCAAAATGTATATTTCTTTATAAAAACGTAAATGATATGTAATTGCAGTTTTCATTACAATTAATACATTTGACATTTTAGACATAACTACACTTTTCACTAAATGTACTATCTAATATATTTTTACAAATTATTTCGGTCCCTATCAGAGAAATCAATGAAAAAATTACATTAGATTATACGATTTTTATAACATTTGTGATAATCTGATTAGAAAGCGTTCTTATGATATTTAATTCCTAACTAAAATATTTTTATATTGAATATCGAATTGTAAGGTGCCTGTGCCAGTAATCGTTAGCTGCTTGATATTACAATTGCAGCTTGTTAGCTGTGTTGTGCTCTCGCCTGCTACTTGACACTTATCTATTTAAGATACGGATAATATTATTACAAACCTATTACATTTAAATCAAGATCGAATATATGTTATATTATGAACCTTGCCCTCTACAAGCTTTTACAATTTTTTTTATTTATATTTTCTAACAATTATTCTTCTTAAAGCATCTACACGGCAGTACAATACAAAATAGTATACTCTTAGTATTTCCTTTTAACTTTTTTATCGTTTTACGAAATGAATTAAAACAGATATAATTATTAGCTGACATGTAATCTTTCAAGAAGTAATGCGATACGACAATAAGAGACAAATGTGAAGGTTCTTTTTAAATCCGATAATCCTCTAGAGAATTGTACCAGAGAGCATCGGACGGGATATTGGAAGATGTGATCTTAGGTATTTGTTAAAGGATTTAATTTGACAATGGCGAATTAGATTATTTGCAGTGTGATTTATATGTTTTGTTATAATTAATATTATCTAATAATATTAATGCCCGTTATCAATCGAATTTATATTACATATTTATTTTAAGTAATTATTTTACAATGTGTATTATTTATTCTACCTCATTTACAAAATTGCACATTTTTGTTAAAAGTTACCTTTAAGGTAAATATATTACAATTCATAATTAGGAGCCATGTTGTATTACTGAAGCTGGGTTTGTTTTGTTGCTGACGTAAGCTGCGCAACTTCTTCATTTTCAATTTAACAAGTTATTACTCTATTTGATATTATTATGCCAAGTACATTATGCTTATGAAGTATCAAACTCCAGTTACAAGGTGCTGAAGCGCTCCATGGAGGCAGAGACATAACTCTTTAGATACAATTTTTCAATATATGGCCAAGATATAAAATGATTTATGTTCACTTATGGGTAAATATATTATTATAATTAATATTTATAGGAAGTGAATGATACTAAATTATAACAGACAATTGTAAATCAAAGTAATCACGTATAACTGTTAATATACTCAAAATAAATTTATTGGGTAGACCTCGAAGAATTCGGTCTGCCTATTCATTTGTCCCCTACTTTCGAATTTTGGAAAAATTTCTTCACAGAAGGTCTTCTTATGACCCCCTGAGTCCGAAATGACCATTGGTCAAAAAGTTTATATATATATATATATATATATATATGCGTGCGTGCGTCCAGATTCGACTTTTGTCAGCACGATAGCGGCCGCAGTTTCGCTTGGATCGCTTTCAAACTTTGCACAAAAAATCAACCATCCAAAAATGAAGGTCAAGTTCGTTAACGAGAGAAATCGGACCACAGGGGGCGCTAGGGCCTCACTTTTTCTGATTTTAGTTTTTCGACCATAACTTTTTCCCTATACAAAGAAGATTAATCGCGTTCATATTATATGATGTCTTTGATGAATACCCATAACTAATGTAGATAAACCGAAAACCTAACTTCAATAACTTAGGGGTGGGGGTAAAAAAACCGAAAATTTTTGGAAAAAAATTCACAACTTTTTTCTGGTAAACATTCTTACATCACAAGTATTTTTAATAGAAAGGTTATTTTTTACTTTAAATTTAAGTATCAGAAGTTTTTCCCGTAAAAGGTACCGTTTCTGAGAAAAAAAATAAAAACCACTTTTAGCTTGAAAATTTAAGGTAGGTAAAACCACGTCAACTTTTTTTCTGGTAACATACCCTAGTCTCAAATATTTTTAATACAAAGGTTATTAATACAAATTTATGTATCAAAAGTATTTCCAAAACAGATACCTTTTCTGAGAAAAAAAAATAAAACCGCTTTTTGCTTGAAAATGTTTGATGTAAACAACGGCATCATGTATTATTGTTAGGTAGTGAGTTATATTTTAAACGAGTTACACACGAGGTCTACCCACGCGTGTCCCCCTGCGGGTACGGATTTTTTTTTATTTTATTTCTCAACAAAATTAGCAAATCTTTTTTTAGGCCAATTTGTAAATATGAATTATTCTAAGGTAAGCTTAAGTTACAGTAATTGTATAAAAGTATACCTATTATGTATTCGGCTTCAGTTGTGATGTTAAGTTCCAAATAGACAAATAAGTGCTCACTACGCAAAAAATAATAAGTTAAAATCCTTTAGAATGCATAATAATCTCTCAATTAGACACTTCTTGTCAATGAAAGCTAAAATTTCAAAACTTATATATGATGTGTCTTTTATTTCATATTATTTATAAAAGAACAAGAATTTTAGTGCAAATATATTCAACTATTCGCTTCGATGAGCTCAATAATACAGATTAGGCAACGATACAATAAAAAACAATAATTATTATATTAATGCGATTTAATTGTAAATAAAAATATTTTTTTATAAATCTTTTAGATCTTGTATTAATATGTAACATATTGTACATTATATTATTGGGATTTACACGAAACGGAAAATTCTGATGTAATTAACTGATTAAATAACAATTTAACTGGATTTTAATCTGTTTCATAATTGAAGCCTCACTTGCTGCGTCAACAATTATGATCATTATTCTAAAGAGATTTAAAAAAAAAAATTGTCTAAAAAAGTGGAGAATAGTATTGTGTATCAATCATCTTTTCTTATAGTGCATTACTTTGACCACTGATAACAAAAACATAATGGACTAGTTTCCCGCCTATCTATTATCTTTATAATATATGCAAATTATAATAAGTGACTTTCCTGTTAGGTCCGACCAACGAGCGAAAGGTGTGAGTGAAACGAACCAAGAGATATTATGTCATATTATGCCTTGTCATAAAATACTTAAATATATACGATATATTTAAGTATTTTATGACAAGGCCTTCTACCCCATTGTTACTATTAATTGCTTGCTATCTGTTTGTAACTATATCCTACATTACACGTATGTAACTATTTACTAAGGGACATATTCCTATTGATCATGTACATCCAATGTATTTGACCCGCATGTCATTATAATGATACAATGTACATACTATATGGATACTAAATGATATATCTATCTTCATACATAAATCAAAGTGTAGTCAAGACAACTGATCTATTCAAGGCTTTGTGTCACCATCCGTCAGAAATTAAACCTTAATTGTAATGAAGGACCTTATAGGAAGGATAATTATTGTCGATCTCATTATATAATGTGTCAAATAATATTATATTGTAAATAAATATAAAAAAATAATCAAATAATTCGCTTACATAAAAAACATTTTGTTTTTTATATTAAATATAATAGTTACAAATATCAAAATCATCGCAGTGAATGTCACAAGTTGGTATTAAAATAGAATTTGTATAAAACACATTGATCTTGGGTTAGTTAAAATTAATTCATTAACCTGTCTTGTAAAACTGTTTTTGGGTAGACCTCGAAGAATTCGGTCTGCCCATTCATTTGTCCCCTACTTTCGAATTTTGGAAAAATTTCTTCACAGGAGGTCTTCTTATGACCGCCTGAGTCCGAAATGACCATTGGTCAAAAAGTTTATATATATATATATATATATATATGCGTGCGTGCGTCCAGATTTGACTTTTGTCAGCACGATAGCGGCCGCAGTTTCGCTCGGGTCGCTTTCAAACTTTGCACAAAAATCAACCATCCAAAAATGAAGGTCAAGTTCGTTAACCAGAGAAATTCGGTCTCAGGGGGCGCTAGGACCTCACTTTTTCTGATTTCAGATTTTAGACCATAACTTTGTCCCTATACAAAGGAGATCAATCGCGTTCATATTATATGATGTCTTCGATAAATACCTATAACTAATGTAGATAAACCGAAAACCTAACTTCAATAACTTAGGGGTGGGGGTAAAAAAACCGAAAATTTTTGGAAAAAAAATCATAACTTTTTTCTGGTAAACATTCTTGCATTACAAGTATTTTTAATAGAAAGGTTATTTTTTACTCTAAATTTAAGTACCAAAAGTTTTTCAGTAAAAGGTACCGTTTCCGAGAAAAAAAATAAAAAATCCGTACCCGCTGGGGGACACGCGTGGGTAGACCTCGCGTGTAACTCGTTTAAAATATAACTCACTACTTAATAATAACACATGATGCCGTTGTTTACATCAAAAATTTTCAAGGAAAAAGCGGTTTTTATTTTTTTTCTCGGAAATGGTATCTTTTTTGGAAATACTTTTGATACTTAAATTTAGAGTAAAAAATAACCTTTCTATTAAAAATATTTGCAAGGAGGAAATGTTTATCAGAAAAAAGTTGCCGTGGTTTTACCTACCTTAAATTTTCAAGCTAAAAGTGGTTTTTATTTTTTTTCTCGCAAACGGTATCTTTTACGGAAAAACTTTTGGTACCTTAATTTAGAGTAAAAAATAACCTTTCTATTAAAAATACTTGTGATGTAAGAATGTTTACCAGAAAAAAGTTATGAATTTTTTTCCAAAAATTTTCGGTTTTTTTACCCCCACCCCTAAGTTATTGAAGTTAGGTTTTCGGTTTATCTACATTAGTTATAGGTATTCATCAAAGACATCATATAATATGAACGCGATTGATCTACTTTGTATAGGGAAAAAGTTATGGTCGAAAAACTGAAATCGGAAAAAATGAGGCCCTAGCGCCCCCTGTGGCCGGATTTCTCTGGTTAACGAACTTGACCTTTATTTTTGGATGGTTGATTTTTGTGCAAAGTTTGAAAGCGATCCGAGTGAAACTGCAGCCGCTATCGTGCTGACAAAGTCGAATCTGGACGCACGCATATATATATATATATATATATATATATATATATATATATAAACATTTTGACCAATGGTCATTTCGGACTCAGGGGGTCATAAGAAGACCTCCTGTGAAGAATTTTTTTCAAAATTCGAAAGTCGGGGACAAATGAATGGGTAGACCGAATTCTTCGAGGTCTACCCAAAACCACTTTTAGCTTGTAAATTTTAGGTAGGTAAAACCACGGCAACTTTTTTCTGGTAAACATTCCCTCCTCGCAAATATTTTTAATAGAAAGGTTATTTTTTACTCTAAATTTAAGTACCAAAAGTATTTCCAATAAAGATACCTTTTCCGAGAAAAAAAATTAAAACCGCTTTTTGCTTGAAAATTTTTGATGTAAACAACGGCATCATGTATTATTCTTAGGTAGTGAGTTATATTTTAAATGAGTTACACACGAGGTCTACCCACGCGTGTCCCCCTGCGGGCACGGATTTTTTTATCCTTGTAGTCTCTGTGTACTCGTATATGATTAATTACACAATTTGAATTATATTTGAATTCATATTAGAATATATAATAGGTATATTCTAACATATCAGGAATATGAAAATAAATTGTATATTATTATATAATTTTGAATCTGAACTTTTACTATTATTCAGTAAAATTCTGCTAAATTGATGTGTGTAACTTTGAATCGTAGAAGTCACTTATTGAAATATTTAACTAAAATACTCAGGAAGTCACCTATTAAAATATTTAATTTAATTTAAGATCCAATAATAAAACAAATGATTACAGTTAAAATTTAAAATGTCTATAGCAATACCAACCATATTTATTAAGAATTGTTAATTTAAAATAGTGGAGAGTATTTTTAATATTATTTTTTTCTACATTGAAACTAGTTGTATAGTGAAGTTTTCATTTTACATCGTATTATTTAATATAAACTTATTAATTATAAGAAAACAAATCTTATTAAGTACAATACAAAATCTCGTAAAGTTTAACTTGGTGTTTTTGTTCTAGAGTCATATATTATAGTTATGAAAAGAAACAATATATCACCCGCGGTTTATTATTTTGTTAATGAAAGTCATATCTGCAGAAGTAAAGTTTTTCTCATCTTATTAAAGTATTATTATATTTATACATTTTCTTGTACAGGATTTTTAAACAAAAATGTATGTTTCTTATTCTCTTCATTCAAATAGTAGAATTGGATTTACAAGTGTTTTATAACACAATATTGGTAATAGTTATAACTGTAACAATAATAAACACAGTATACTTAATATTTCATGACATTGAGTTAAATTTACATCTAAATTAAAGTATACGTTAGAATTAATAGTATTAACAGTACATTATACTTCCTTACATAATTTTGTATTTCTTTTGTTATTATTGTTATAAAGCCTGTTTGACACGTTGTTATTTTCAAGAGTAACTATGTAGTTATAATATTTTTATTTCATTAATCATATACAATAATAATTAATGCCTGTATGTTACATCATCTCGTAAAGAGCTTGTGATTTAAAATCCAAGCCAAGCCAAGCCAATATATAAAATACAACAAATTATTTTACAATATGCTACTGGTCTATTTATAGTAAGTTCTCACCGATGTTTTCCCTGTGGCCGTTCCATTTGGAACTGTGCAACTAGAGTCTGACGTTTCATAAGTGCAAGGTATGTAATTGAATCAAGAAACGTTGACTTTGCAATAATAATGTTAACTTGTACTTAACATGCAAATAAAGCATTTAAAATATCTATCTAAAATAATGGTCTCCGATACCATTAAGATTCCTTGATAAGTAAAATAAAGTTTACGTTAGAGAATAAACATAAAAATCAATTATATATACTCCTCTATTTGTAAAATATGTTTATTTCTACAATGGATGGAGATGTCCAAGATATTATGTTAACTGTTAATATATAAATGTATATATACTTGTGTACTCTGCCATTACAACAATTTTTTATAGGAAAGTACACATAATTATGGAAATGGACATAAATAAATGCACTCTAATGGACAAAAATGTCCCGCTTTAGTCTTTAAAATTGTATCTTTAAAAGATTTAATTACAGAACAGAATAGAAATACTAATTGACTATGATATTGATATAACATGAAATTAATCAAAATAGAGACAGACTTTGTAGCTTAAAGAAAAAATATAAACATATAAAACATGTAAAACGTTTAATTGTAAATGTGACATGACCCGTGATAAAGTTCCTGTATCGATATTGACGTATTCAAAACGGATTTCACTTCTCGTTTGTAGTGTGCAATTACTATTTCGATTTTCTACTGGAAATGAAGTGCGTCAATGCATTGCTTCCATTGCTTCGATGATAGCCTTTGATGACTTTAATCTACTGGTTGTAAAAGTATAAATGATGATACAATTCTGCCTCCAAATATAAACTAACTGAAACTCGAACCGTAGATCTATGTTATATTACAAAATTGTGCCCAGCGGTCGCAGGTTTGAGTCCTACCCTTATTAATAGTGTTTTTTTTTTATTCTATCTTTATGTTCAGAAATTTACATCATGATGTCATCATCATCATCATCATCACCATATTATTATTACAACTTTGGGTACATCATAGTTCGTACAACTTCCAGACCATTAACAACTAATTAGGTGGGAACTCATTATAAATGTCAATTAAAAATGAATTATTTTAAAGAAACTGTGCAGTTTCTAAACACCGTTATTTAAGATGATTTTAAAAGTTTAATCTTCAATTCTATTCTTCTCATTGTAATAGCTCCGATTTATTTCCTGTTCATTGTATTTCTTCTTTTGAGTCAAAGATTTCTAAATCAAAGAGAGTTTCATTAAAATGTTTTTACTACAAGTGACCCGCATTACATTTTTTCAGGTTTAATAAAGAAAATTATGTAAATACTAATTGGTTTGTAAACATAACATAAATAGTATGAAAATAATTTATATTATATAGCTCATTAAATACTCTTTATTTAACATAAGTTGATGTTAATTAACTCCTAATAAATAAAATTACTTTTCAGAGAGATATCTAATTTTGAATAGCTCCGATTTCCATGTTATAATACATGGAAATCGGAGTAAACCATAAACAGAAGCGAAGAAATTATCACTATTTTACACAAAACAAAACATACCACAAAAGGTTAAGGACAACATGGACGACATGGACGTTTATTTATATAACCGCACATCAAAATTATTAAAAAACCCCATCTGAAGGTGGTATATTTATTAATTAAACCACTTTCAGATTAAGAGACAAAAGGAAAGGATGCAGTCCATTTTACATTACACCTTTGTTTATAAACATTACCATAAACGATCCAGCAAACCACAGCCTCTTACAATGTGTACTCCATGGGATTGGCCGCAGCATTAACACCGGGCCTGCGGGATCGCTGACAACTAACTAACTATTATACCTACAGTTTATTTAATAGTAGACTTTAAATGAGATGCCACAGTTAGACCTTTTAAAAAGATTTAATTTTTAATTATTTATAGTAGAATAATTATAAATAATCATAGCTTCATTACAAACATATTATTTATGTAATTTCATATCCAATTTATGTTTTATTCTATTACATGATAATGTGATAATTTACAGTTGACTTAAATTACTGTTTCATTAAATATTACATCAGGCTTATACTATTAAGTTGTATTGTCTGTTGCAATAATACATAAACTTATCTTTATTTTAAACATCATTCTTATATATACATATCTCATTTGTATTAATTTTAATACTCGCAATCACACTACCGCAGACAAAAGTTATATAGTAACAGGTAACAAAGACAGATGCAGGTAACATTACTACATTGATAAATATATATATTTACCTTAAGTAACCAAGTTAGTTAAGTTTAATATTTATAAATAAACATTTTTAATTTTAACTGTTATCTGGAGGAGGTTTAAAAATTGTTTAAATATATTATAACAATTTTCTCTTAAATCTTAAGAAAAAATGCAAAATAATATTTCTGTTACATTTATTAAAACTTTGTGAAAGTTAGAAATTTAAAACCATTTCAGATTTTTTTCTTTTAATTTCACCGCTAACCTTTCATTCAAGCGAATAGGGCAAGTTTAAAAGAACATTGTTATAAGAAATATTTGATGTCATCATCTCGTAAATTGACGTCAAACATTAAAAATCTCGAACTTTACTAATATGGTGGATAGCAAAGTGACGGAACAATTTTAATAATCGCATATTGAGATATCGTGAACTAATAACAGATTTGATACGGATTTTTAGTGCTTCTATTATTTGATAAATGTTTAATATAATATGGGTTAATATTTAAATAACTGTTTTAATATATCTCAAATAAAACTTTTTCTTTTTATTTTTCTTGATTCTACGATGGTTTACAGAAAAAGTCTTCACTGAAAGGTAAAATATAAATCTATTAACTAAATCTTATATCTAAACATATAAAAATTAAGTACCGAACTC
The DNA here is from genome assembly GCA_918358865.1 of Melinaea marsaeus rileyi. Classification (NCBI taxonomy): domain Eukaryota; kingdom Metazoa; phylum Arthropoda; class Insecta; order Lepidoptera; family Nymphalidae; genus Melinaea; species Melinaea marsaeus. The sequence goes on from OU911089.1 coordinate 2,858,370, forward strand.
ATATAATATATACTTTTAATTAAAGTGTTTGCATATACAAGAATTCGTGATGAAACAAAAAAAAACAGAATTGTAAAAGTGTTTAATGTATACTAAAACAAATTACAATCTATTTAAGCAAAACAATTTGTTGGCAATACATCAAATAGAAAGAAGATAAATTACATAAACCACATTTCAACGACGATGTTAAGTAAATATGTATTACATCAGACGTCACTCAGACTGATTATTTTATTGTACGTCTGTTCATTCTTTATTTGTGTCTTATAAAAATGTATAGTATATCCGTATTAAGTAGGATGTGATTTTAATATAACTGTAATTTATATGAAGAATCTAATTACTTAGTTTGAAAATGATACCTGAGATCTTAGCAAAATAAAATTTAAAAATGAACTTTCTTTATCCTGTTAATTTTATGGTTTTATATATTTTAAAATAAAAACATATTTATAAATACAATACTTATAAACTAAAGAGAATAACGACTTGAGTTCGTGTTAAAGTTGTAAGTAAGCGTAGCTGTTGTTCCTAATCCTCCTAACTTCTTTTAGCTTTAAAAAGTGAAGTAGTTTTTAAAAGTATCTCACTGTACGAGACGTCGCTTTAAAAATACTTTTAACATTCAACTGCAGTCGCTGAAAAGAAGAACAAAAACGCCTCCATCGAAAGTTTTAAATCGAAATCTGTTAGCTCCAGCAAGGTCTTGTAAATAAAGTCATCAATAATGTATGTACATTTATAATTAATAGAACTTCAAAACATTGATGACAATAATTTTATAACAATAATAATTATATTATAATGTATTATATCAATTACTATGTGATATATATATTAATATTGCATTCTTTATTTTGTTTAATATCGTCATTTATATAAAAACATTATAACTTTATATAGTTCTTTAAAAATGACTCGATTGATATTTCACAATTTTCATTATTAAAAATAAGTAACACTTTGTTACAGAGTAGCTATAACAGCAGTAGACAAATGTTTTTTTACAAACCATAAAACCTAGTGTAAAGATGGGGTAATAAAAAAGTTCCAGTGATGACGACGACAGTCTTTAAGATGTCTATGACTGATTTGTTTCACATTACAAAGGCTTAGAAATGAATATAATATCTTTGTTTCATCAAGTAGTGTATTAAATTTAAAATTGTAAATAGCAAAGAAACAATTTAATAAAATATTCTTTCCACTAATGGTTATTGTAGTGACAGTATGTATTCATCTAACAATGTAATGTAGGTGTTAGATTTGTCTAGGGGCGAATAATTAATAATAGGAAGAATATTATAATATTATTGTAGTAACGTTATCTACGTTTAATGATCGGGCAAGCTGTAGGTATCGATATCCAACTTTTTACACAATTCTCATTATGAGCTCAACACATTCCTAACACTGGGTGGTTATACTCGTAAGCAGCTATTAATAGATTTATTTTTATACTGGATTAATGAGAAAACAACGATAAAAATTATAAAACATGATAACTATGTCAACTCCTTTTAACTTCTTAAATGGAGTAACATCGTATAGTAATATAGGAGATCTTATTTTTAAACAGATATTAAAATTTTAAAATAAAGACAGTAATATAGTCGTTTCTAAATATAAAAAAAATACAAACAATATTAAATTAACTTTCAAAACTAAAATTAATTATTATTTCCAATAATATAAGGATTATTTATCTCTAGTGTCATGTGTCAGTGGAATAAGATAACTCATATCACAAGCTGTTGTGCGACGACATGGAACAACAGACGAGAATGGACATACATACGATGAAGAAATACAAATAGACACTCTCTTGTTTTAAATTATATGTATTACATAATACAACCAATGGAATCAAATACCCTTAATATTTATAGACAGCGGTTGATGTTTAATATATTATATAAATTTTGTTTGGAAGTCTCTTCTTTATACATTCATCAGTTCAGACGCAAATGAATTTTTCAATCCAAACAATAAGAAAAACAAAAAAATACAACTCGGTACTACTTATTTTAGGGAGAGTATAATATATTTAACCCTGAAGCTGAAGGTCATATAATATGTAAAAACAATTATCTACAATTATAATTAACTTCGTTTGTATGTAACTTAAATTCGTATGTTTTCAATTTTTAATCATTTTGCAACGAAGCGGCAAGGAATGGACAAAACATGTGAGTGTGGTAGATAGTAGTGGATTTAAAATTGCTTTAAGATAAAAATCTATATTTGCATAATTTTCTTTCATTTCATATCCTTCACATTAAAAAACATTATCTCAGGCATGTCATGTAAATATAATTAATTAAAGTAACAAAAGTTATAATGTATTATCCTTGTATCGCAAAGTTATTGTGTGAGTTATGAATAGTAATAATTAAACTTGATGACAACGTCTTCAGGTCGTAGTACAAATGTGTTACAGTATTAATGGTAGTAACAAGCCGCAGTGCACTCGCAATAAGATTTCACTTCTTTTTTACTAATATAATTATTTCAAGTAGTCTTATCTTACCATTTTTAAAATCTTCTCTTTTTTAATCATAAAAATTATTTTACATTCTGCCAATTATTATGTTATAAAGGTTGAATAATATGTTCTTAAAAAAAGTAATCTTCTTTATGAAATTACTTAACAATTACTTAACGTGTTATCTCTTCTCCATAGTAATATGACGTTAGCAATTCAGAAAGCTTAGTATTTATGACAGTTTTATCGCAATCGGATAAACGCTTTAGGGGCTATACGGGATAACTAAACAAACATCCGTTTAACATACTGTAGAAAAATGTATATTAATAGTTATAATCAATCATTTCTGAATCTTTTTACATATTGTTATAGTATTTTAATGTTTTTATATAAAATAATGTTTGAATATAATTAAATGAAAACAAGATTTAAAAGCTTAATTTATATAAAACATAAATTGAAGAGCTTTTAAATTTAGTTCTAAGTTCTACAATCGCTAAATGTTTATGTCAAGTCATCATTATGTTTTAATAAGAATATTTACTAGTGTAATTTAATAAACGTACTTAAACTACTTGAAAGTATTTTAGTACGTTAACAAAAACAAACAATATCAAGTTGGTTAAAAGGCCTTCCTACGGGGTTCTCGATAGTTTATTCAAGTGGATCAGCAGATTTCCCACTGGGCGGAGCATACAAGTCATTATCGACCGAAATAACGGACTAACAGTACCATGCGAGTCCTTTATTTATATTTCTGTGAAAGTCTCCGACTCGGGATTATTCTATCAATCGGGAATTGTGTAAAAAAATAATAGTTTCCTTCGATCAGCTAAATATTTAACACTGTGCAGATCCTGATAAATTATTTAAATCATGCTCGGCGATTTTCTATTAAAAAAATCATAACATTAATTACTTAAATTACTGTTATGTTTAAAATAAAATAATAGTTTTTAGTTCAAATAATCTGAGACATGATTTCATATTTAATATACCTTCAAAATGGGTAATTATGCAACATGCAGTAATTTTCAATCTTATATAATATAGATAAAAAGTAGACAGATAAATACACGATATTCTATTAATAAAAGATTGTATTACAAGGATATTACGAGCACTTCGTATTGGAGAATATTCTACGAAATTGAAATCAACTCCCGTACGGGTATTTTTATATTGGAATCGTGAATTTAGAATGAAATCAGGTTTTGATTAAACCATTTTCAATATTGCGCTGATTCAATGTTTTAAAGCTTACTGTGAAAGGTTATTTGATGTCAAAGTCAACGTTTCATGATTCAATTACATACATTGCACTTATGAAACGTCAGACTCTAGCTGCACAGCTCCAAAGTGTTAAAATTTGTTGTTTTAGCATATTGCATATTAAATTTAATTGTTCTTTCGTTTTGAAAAATAACTTTAAAAATAATTATAAAATAAATTCTCTTAAGCTTTGAATTATTTTCTTCTTAATAAGTTCATATTTTCTAATTTACACTTTTCTTTTGGGTATTACAGGATGTGAAGAGCGACGTATAGCTTATCATATTGATAAAATAAGTAAACCCTTAGGAAAATTTTGTATTAACGAATACAGTACGGGGTCTGGGCTACACGCCGATGAGTTATAGAGAAATAGATTGTGAGTAGAAGTAGATTGTGAGAAATACGATTATAGTTATATAATATTTTAAAATAATACTAACTTTAGATTTTTAAATGTTAAACAAAAATTAAAATCATTTTTTGTATTGTAGTTACTGTGTTTTTAATTATATTTTTTCGTCTGACCTAATGGTAACAATAAAATGCTAAAATAAGTAAATGCCTCATAAACTAATCTTCAGTTTTCACTATGACTTTGTCCTAATTTGGTCAGTGGGCGAACAGTAATTATTGATCTCTTTATGTGTAATAAATTAAATCACGTAATCTTTAATCATACTGCTGCATGAAATTTTTTCGATATTATTAATAACAATATCTAAAAACTGTGTAACTTTAAATAAAAGATTAAAGCTTAAATGTTTACATTTTAAATACTTACCTCATCTGAGAAATATTTTATTGTATTATTTCATTGCCATTACATCAGTTAAAGTCATAAAAACACACTTCAATCAGATGACTTGTAAGGGTTTTACAAAGGGTTTATTATAATACATGTCATATTTGATACAATGTACATAGAATATGGATATGAATAAAGGCTCTATCTTTCGCATACGTCAATCAAAGCGTAATCAAGACAAATTATCTTTTCAAGGATTTACATGTTAATTATCAAACATGACACTGTGTACCGATCAAAGTTCTATATCTATGTAAATTGATTGTGATTTAATTATGTAACCAAATAATATTATTTAAGTCAAATAAGTGGGTATAAATTGTAAGAACTTTATTTTAATATTCAATATTCACAAATATTTCTAAAATCTTTGCATTCAATGTCGAGAAGTCGAATTTTAAATCGCATTTGTTGATAAAATCCTCGACGAAAACTCTCAGTTCGCGATTTTATTAAACTCGATTCGTTAACCTGTCTTGTGAAATGTGACTTTCTTTCATTTTTGCAACCTTCGTATAACTCGTATATATAAATAAAATTTGCTAAAACATAAAATTATAAATTTACTTTACATTAATTTATTACGGAGCAGCGCTCAGAGGTCGCAGGTTCGAGTCCTACCTGTGTTAATAATATTCTTTTTATTCTATATTTATTTCTAGTAATTTACATCATGCTAATAAAACTTCAGGTACATCATAGTTTGCACAACTTCAAGACAATTAATAACTAATTGGGACCGAACTCAATATAAATGTTAATTAAAAATGAATTATTTTAAAGAAACTGTTCAGTTTCTAACCACCGTTATCAAGGATGTTTTTAAAAGTTTAATCTTCAACTCTATAATACTTCTCATTGTGACAGCGCAGTTTTATTCCCCGGTCATTGCATTTCTTTCTTTGAGTCAAAGATTTCAAAATCAAAGAGAGATTCATTGAAATGTTTTTACTACTAGTGACCTGCATTATCTGCTTTATATAGATTAGTATTTAGTATAAACTATTGAAACATCCAGAGAATCGTAATATGAGCTGCAGTCAAATGACTACAGCTAAGCTCACACACACACACACACTTGTTTATTAGAAGCTAATATAATTATTAAATAAATAAAGAACCATTAAACAAAAACTTACCATTACTACTATGGAATCGATAACAAACGTAAATATATGTTGCAAATTTATTATTCATTAATTATGACCGAACAACAAAAGGAGAACAGCAAAACAAACGACTCAGGAGCCAAATATTCGAGGCAGTGTTAACAAACAGTGAACCAATGTTCAACATAAGAATTAGAAATATATATCTACTTGTCCTGAGGATTAGCTGCCATTACACTAGTAATCATACAGCTTATTTAAACCATAAAGAAGTTTTTGGTTGTACTGTTTTTATTTGTTAACATTTTTTATTAGAATAACCAATACGATAATATGAATTTATTTTCAACAATATAAAGTTAAATGTTATAACTTAGTTTCTTAGTATCTTATCTGTTTATTTCAAATAGAATAAACGATGAACGTTAAATATTTTAATTTGATTTAAGTGAAGCATTTAAGTGAAATTGAGAAAATTTAGCTTTTGTAACTCTGGTATGTGTATAATTTTACTTAATCAAGATATTTGTTGGAATAATTTGCAAATAAGGTTCACTGACTTCGTTGACTTCTATCTTAAAAATGCGAGGAGAAAAATGGATTATACATTTTCTATCAGACAGACTGACGATTTGAGTTTCATTTAACAGGGAACAGAGTGGTTCCTTATAAAGCATCTTGCCCACAAATTCAATTTTTATAATCCAACTTTTTAAAGCGACTAGAAATATGTTGTACGGCTCTAAAGTGACTTTTAAAAAGAGAATAAAAATGTATTGATTTGCTAAAAAGGCAGATATTATTGAGAAAAATATTTAATCATAATTGATCTTTGTATACAGGAATATATAAAAAAGTAAAACCTAGTTATATTAAACATTTGTTATTCTTTTATACCAATCTACATATAACCTTCGTTCAATAATGTGTGTGACTGGCACATAGATGGCTCCACTAATACCAAATCAATATTTTTTTTTCGAAAGTGTGAACCTTTTTAGGTTAACTGTCAAAACTGTTTGTCAATCCGACCATTAGTTTACAAGTTACAGTGCTTTAAGTGACGCTACTTTTGAGTTTTCAAAAAAAGTTTTCGAAAAGTTTGAGTTTTCAAAGCAATTTCGTGTGTTGATTTATCATTGCTTTTTAATGAAAAAAAAAATACTGTTCAATGCCAGGAATGGCTTGAAAAGCATTATTCGGACTCTGCTCCATCAAAAAGAACCATTTGTTATTGGTATGCCGAATTCAAACGTGGTCGTACAGACACCGATGACATTCCATCTACTGGACGGCCAAATGACGCTGTTATTCCGGAAAACATTGAAAAAACACTGAAAATTATTATGGGCGATCGCAAAGTGAAGTTGCTCGAGATAGCTGACATCCTAAAGATATCAGCAGGCAGTGTACACACCATAATACACGAACATTTGGGTATAAAAAATGTGTTTTCCAAATAGGTGCCGCGTTTGCTCACACCGGAGCAAAAACAACAACGAATCGATGATTCAAAGGCTTGTTTGGACATTTTTAAGCGTAATAAATCGGAGTTTTTGCATCGGTACATCACAATGGATGAAACATGAATCCACCATTACACTCCGGAGTCCAATCGGCAGTCTGCTGAGTGGCATGCAACCGATGAAAGCCGCCCAAAGCGTCCAAAGGCACAAATATCGGCTGGCAAGGTTATGGCCTCTGTATTTTGGGATGCTCGCGGTATAATATTCGTTGATAACCTCAAAGAGGGTCAGACTATCAACAGCGATTATTATATAGCCTTGTTGGAGCGTTTGAAGGATGAAATCGCTGAAAAGCGGTCCCATTTGAAGAAGAAAAAAGTGCTGTTTCACTAAGACAACGCACCGTGTCACAAGTCGATGAAAACGATGGCAAAACTGCATGAATTGGTCTACGAATTGCTGCCGCACCCACCGTATTCTCCAGATCTGGCCCCCAGCGACTACTGGCTCTTCGCAGATCTCAAAAGGATGCTCCGTGGTAAGAGATTTGGCTCAAATGAGGAAGTCATCGCTGAAGTTGAAGCCTATTTTGAAGGCAAAGAAAAATCGTTCTACAAAGACGGTATTGAAAGATTGGAAAAGCGTTGGAACGATTGTATCTCCCTAAAAGGGGACTATATTGACAAATAAAAACGAATTTTGGCAAAAAAATGTGTTTTAATTAATTAGTCACACACATTATTGAACGATGTATTACGAGTATATGGTACTGTATCCTTAAAACTATAGGAAAATTATATTCTTCACTAATGACACACCTTGGCTTCGGATGGGTAGTAGAATATATTATGCCTGCAGGTGTGTTCTGTCGTAAGATATCATCAGCTCATTATAGCGAGGGGGTGTCCATATTGTACCTAACATATTTTTTATAAAGTTAGAATTGGAAGAGTAGCTTACCCGTAAATGATGGACGCCATCGCGAACATCTGCAGATCTGTAAAAAATAATATCCGTGATATATATTATATTAAAATTTATCACGGAAGTGCTAAACTTATTTATTGCATTTAAATTTCAACTGATTTTTAACTGATACTTTTAACTCAGAAAAATTCTCTAATTTACTTGGAAAAATGCAAACACTTAATTCCAATGCAGCAAAACTACTAAATGGATTAAATTCAAAAGATTCAAATTTTTTTAGTAATGATATCTTCTTTCTGACTACTGATTAGGGAAAGGGAGGATGGAGAAGAAACCACAAGAGTTATTACTTCTTAAGCACTTTGTGTTTCTAGCGAAGATGAGATTTCAGTCTACTATGATATCAGTTAATCATCTTAGTTGTTGCTATTACAGGACTACTCTACCGTATTCAAATCAGCAATTTGCTTGCCATCGTGTTGTCTACATAAGTTAATTACTCATATCTTCCATTTGCAATGTTGAGAGGTTCAAATATTATTGTTGTTTATTCTATATAACAAACATTGGTTTGCTTACTATTGAGAAGGTTACTAGGGTACCCAAGGTTTCGTGATAAATATGTTGAATACTTGCTACATTTATTTATATTTTTTCAAACAAAAATTTATTTATCAATCAAAAATTGTTCTATTTTATTGAAAAACAGTATTTGTAAGAACGAAGCCTTAAAAGACGAAATTAAAAAATAATTACAGAAAATAAATAATACGTAAATTGAAAAGTTAAAAGGAGTTGACATAGTTACTGTTTTTTTATTATTTTTATCCTCTTTGTGTTCTCATTCATCTAATGTAAAAATAAATCTATTAATAGCTGCTTATAACACCCAGTGTTTGGAATGTGTTGAGCTCAAAATGAATTGTGTAAAAAGTTGGATATCGACGCACAACATTTTACATAAAATATTAAATATAATTTAAGAGTATTATGTTATTATATTATTGTGTGATATTAATTATAGTTTGTTTTTTTGTTTTTTTTTTGTAATGTAATCATTACAAAAAAAAATCCTGGACATAGTATATTCAAAAATAATAATAATATTGATAATAATGCCAATAAAAAATATTTAACCAGACATAACATTTTGTACAAAAATATAATTTGTAAATAACTATAAATAAATTGCCTCGTTATGGTCAGCACAGACGTTCTGATTATCTATGATTACTTACATAAAATCTTTTAATTAAAAGTCAAATCTTTTTAAAAGCGCTAACAGTGGCATCTCATTTAAAGTCTACTTCTAAATAAACTATAGATATAATAGTTTGTTGTCAATGATCCCGCAGTCCCGGTGTTAATGCTGCGGCCAATCCCACGGAGTACGAATTGTAAGTGGCTGTGGTTTGTTGGATCGTTTATGGTAATGTTTATAAATAAACGTGTAATGGAAAATGGACTGCATCCCTTCCTTTTGTCTCTTCATCTGAAGGTGGTGTAATTAATAAATATATCACCTTCAGATGCGGAAAATATTGGTAAAAATTAACCACAATCTGTCACTTGTTAATTGAGCACTAAACTTATTAATAAAATATTTTTTTATTTTATTTGATATGCTGTTACATAAATAAACGGCATCTATAACCTACAGTGATATGTTTTGTCTTGTGTAAAAAAATGAGAATTTTTTAAATTTGATTGTTACTTATATATCGGTTGTCTTCATCTAATAGTAAAGGTTAGACTTTTAGTAGCCGCTTCTGTTTACTCATTGCTTTACAATACATGGAATTCTGAGCTATTACAAATTAAATATATCTATGAAAGTATTTTTATTTATCAGGAATTAACTAACATTAACATAAAGAGTATTTAATAAGTTATACAATGTAAATTGTTTTCATACTATTTTAGTTATGTTTACAAACCAAAAACATGAGTATAGCTAAATAATAAAGAGCATAGTCCTAAATGAAAATAGAAATGCTCTCGACATACTGTAAGATTTATGTAATTAGTTAAATAATTCAGTTTATATTAGGTCCTTGACAATTATATAATTAGTATGACTTGTGATGAAACAAGGATGTTTTTTCTTTGTTATTCTATTCAACGGTAACACGTGAACGTTACTTCCTTCCACCCTTATTTAAGTATTAGCTCTAATGCTTTATATACAGGGGCGTAGGAACGAAATTTTTACTGGGTGGGCAGGTTTGAAATCGTACCCCCCCCCCCTAGTTTTTAATAATGTCAAAGAAAAAAAAAATCTACGATGAGTCATCTAATCCGCCCAAAATAGAAAAGGTCCATTTTGTCATGAAAAGCGACCTTTTTGCCTCTAAAATGGTCTTGAACAAATTTCCATTGAAACAATAAATGTTCAATTTTAAATTTTTTTTTAATCCTTTGAACAAAAAGCATGGGTGGGCAATGCCCACGCTGGGAAATTTCTGGGTGGACAGCTGCCCACCCTGCCCACACGGTTCCTACGCCCCTGTTTATATATATATTTCTATTGTATTAGTTATCTTCATATAGTGAATACAAATTAATATTTTATTTACAATAGTTGTAATTATGCCCTCCGGGCATGTATGAAGAGATTAATGTCTGTGGTCGAGGCGAAAGAGGTATGCAGAGACCGTAGCGTTTGGCGCTCCGTTGTCTCTGGCTACCTCGCAAGGGATATGGCGTAAAGATAAGTTAAGTTAAATTAGTTGTATTTACTTGTTTTTGATATAGTATCCTATTCCTACATAGTTTAATAATGAAGAAAAAATGTATAATTGATGATCCATTTTGCTCCAAAATTTAAGGTTAACTGATTTTATATAACCGTGCTATATCTAGTGTTGAACTAGTGGAATTGAAACAGTAGATAATTTATTTGTATGTCAGGTAGCTATGGTATATCGATGCTGGAAGCTTCTTCACACTTCGATAGTTAACACCAAATTATTATTGTTAGAAGTCAACTATTTCAGAAATATAATTAAAATAATAAAGACTTATTCACAACATTTGACAAATTAAAATCGAAAACTTGATTCGTTTCTTAAAATGGAATTCATAAAACTGATTTTCCTTTTGTAGAATCTCACATTTTTCACCAACTTTTGTGATACAAAGCATGAGAGTTTGTAAATACAGTCATCACTAAAGTCTTAAATGAAGCGCATTTAGCGCTTTAACTTTAATGAGATCTGAATTCTGTAGGAAATAGTTTCAAAGATTTTAAATTAAACCAAATTAAATACCTCAATTTACGATACCTTTTTATATTACTTTCGCCAAAAATTATCTTTTGTTATTAAATATCCCTACTATTTCCTTCTCTATGCAAAATACAGATCAAGTGATAATGTAACATGTACTTATTAAATTACCTTATTAAAAATCATATATTTAAAAAACAATAGATCAATTTATAATGTTTCTTTAATAACTGTTAGATTTAGTTTCGAAACAGATTTCTTGATTTGAATATTATGTTTATTGTCTGACTCTTAACAATATGACTTATATATCATATATATAGCATGAACATTAAAAGATACATCAAACTTTTCATTTTATAAAAATAATTATGAAAAAAGCTAGAGAAATACTTCTTAGCACTAGAGCCTCTCTATATGCAGATTGCCTTCTGGTCAGCCTTGCTCTCACTTGTCCACTTCTAGAATTTGAACGTTAAACAAGTTTTTCGTGAGTTATTACCATTATAAATATGTTTATTAAAATTGTACACAAATATATTTATATAAACAATACTTCTACACATACTACTATTTAACATTTACTTACAGGAAACTGACACTGAAATGGAAGATACTAATAGTTGTTTGAAATTTAAGAAAAAAATTGCAAATAAAATATATTAAAATTGTAAATCGTAGCTCAATTTTTTACAATGATGTTGGTGTAACTTTAATCAGTGGGTGAAAAGAAGTTATTATAAATTATTATATATGTAACAAACAACTTCACGTATCATAATCATCTTGCTTCAAGACATTAGTTGGATCCCTGATAACAATAATAAAATATACAATACACTAAAATAACTTTATAATATATGCAAATTGCAATAAGAGAGTTTCCTGTTAGTCCGGAGCGACGAGTGACAGGTGTGAGTGACACGAGCCGCAGCTAACGAGACACGAGGCATATTATGTGTATTGTTCGGTATAATTATGAATTTTTTGACAAGGCATTTACTTACTATTTTTTGCATACATTGCATCTATGTAACTATTTGGTACAGGATTATTTGAATCGAGCATGAACGTCGGAAATCAAAGAAAATACGTCACGGAGGAGGAATTGAGACAGCTAAGGCATGAAGAGATGACAGATATAAATGTCCAAATTAAAATAATACTTTTTATTTTTTGTAAAAATAATGTATTCTATTTAGCCTCCGTACTCATTGAGTTAATTTTTTTTTTCTATGTAAAAGAATTTTGGAGCCCGACGAAGTCAAAGTTTTTTATTTAGAATTGGAAATGATCTTATGACTTACAGGCTATTGGTGTAAAGTTGTTATTATAGCTATTTCTCGTCCTATGACTACAAGTACCGAATACACACCTACCTTTTTCCTTTTATCTCTTCCTCTACCTAGTATCCCACATTACTACGTATTTTTCTGAGTTGAAACATGTTGCTTGTATACTTGCAAATGGGGATAGGCGATGGCACCACTATCAAGTGTACTGTCTGTTCGTTTGTATATATGTGTATGTGAGACATGACATATATATTACATTTATATCCAAGTAAATTTAACCAACCTCACTATCTATTAAGGGTTACTATTTAATAATCAGGTAATTTTTAAGTAAATAATAATTTTGCGAATTTTCTAAAGAAACCCTGTTAATACCTCAAATTTATTACCTAGATGTTTTCTGGCAGTAAAACTAAATTTAAAAAATAATAAAACAAATGATTTTACATACATAAAACCGTAGAAAGACCAAGTGGCGAAAGTTGAGAATGTAGCAAAAACCAAAGATAATATTCGAAATGAACAAGGTGCTGAAAAAAAAAAACTTTTTACCTACAAGGAACCCGAAGAAAGTTAATACTTTGCCCTCTAGAATTATTTCGGAACTTTCTACCAATTGCTGCTAAGACAAATTTATCTGAAGATTTTTAATGGCTCAAAGTTAGATTATTTCTTCCGCAAGATAAATTCGTTTGTTAATTTTGATAAAAGATACAGAAAATATTAGTTATCTCATAGTATTTTGTATATAATGTTTTAGTATCTAAAGTATTGTAATGCATTTCAGAATGTTATAATTTTTTTCCCGATTTTTACGAAGCGGCGTGGTCTATTTATGTATTTCCCTGTTGTTCATAGAAGTAAAATACTATTTTACAAATGATATTATTAACTCTTATGAAAAAAAAATATTTTTGCTATTAAAATTAAATATATTAATTTGTTCAAAATAACTACTATTATTGACATTTAATAATACTAGGGGCGCCAACAGACCCTCAATTTCGACTCGCTGTGCTCGCGAAATCTCAGGTGCCGTTTGCATATTGAACGAAGCGAGCCCAGTGTAACTCATCGTTGTGGACAATGTCGATAATGTAGGAGATTTCATTTGAAAGAAAATTTTTCGCGCGAATTTTTTTTTCCATTGAAGTCAATGGGATATAAATTTTTTGACGATCATTTTTCAACGTTTATTTTACAAATTTTTTTTTAAAACTATCACCTAATGTGCGTTTTTGATTACAAAATTTCATAATTTTCCGGCAAGTAATTTTAGAGCATATTCGTGACAAAGAATGTGAAAAAGACTCCAGTATAACGCTCCGCTCGCTTCACTCAATAACAGTTTTTTTTTAAGGAAAGCGAATTGTTTAATAAAACACGTTTTACTATATTATCAAAACTTTTATAATATTGTGAAGTATTGACAATTATTAAAACTAATCTATAAAAACAATGGATTTTTAAAATTGTTCCTAACAAGATCTTATTGATTATTTGTTACATCATTATTACATATTAAAAGCCAAAAACAAAATATTTAATATTTTGCTTGCGGTCGAAAGCAAAACCGCGTTCAATATCGATAGTATTTTTGTAATTACATAAAGTATTTTATTCCTGATAAAAAGCAAGTCAATACTGAAATGACCAAAGTAGCAGAGCGTGGACGAACGCGTGAATCGGCGCAAAGAACCAAAACAAATAATTGGGAAAAGTAATGAATTCATTAATAGGGAATTACAGAGTATGAATCGAAATATATAACTCCATTATTACCTTTTATTGTTAGTGGACTATTGAAGTCTATTAGGATTATTATAGTTACTTGATACTAAAAATAATCAATTTCAAGTATTGAGTTAAAAACGGCCTTTTTTTAAAAGAATAATAGAGCCTTTTATTTATAAAAGAAAGAAGGAAAAATAATATATTAATTACAATTACAAGAATTATGATTAAATACTATGAAATATAGAGAAAATAACATTATAACATGCAGCAATGGTCTTACATTTTAAAGTATTAATTACTTATTACATTACCATAAACCTGAAGAAACAGTTTTAATTATAGCTTTATGGTAGATGAGATAATAATTAGATAAAATTGTTTCTTTATTTCGCTAACCACCATTTTCTCATTATTCTATTTTATGAGTTTAAATATAATAATAAAATAAATATAAACAAATCGGTAAAATAAATATTTATTCCCATCCATCACAATATGTCCTTATAGTGGAGCGCCTGGGGGTTTTCACCTCGGATTAGAGTTATAGTGAATGAATTAATACGATCGATGTGGGATATTGTTTCTTAAACTATAAATTGCAATGTTTACCCAAAATTTTTTTGTGCACTCCATTTTTTCATTGTTTAAACAAATTATTATAAAAAATTAATGTCTGACCATATATTTTCACTTTAAACAGTATTTTTTTATTTATATGTTAAATGTTACCTGAGTAGACATATAGTAACATTTTTCAAAGATACCCGTGTATAAATATAGCAGTAGGGATCTCGAAAAGGTAGAAAAACGTGGAGGGGAGAGCGGAGCGACAGCTGCTATGTACAATGGAATTTCTCGGCTAGTTCAGTTTCAGTGAAAATTTGTTTTTTAGTGAAAAATTTTTCTATTTTTTTGTACTGGAAGGTAATTAAATAATTAATAAATCGAAAATTAAAGATCAGCTTCAATAAAAAAAAATATATGATAATAATTAGGGCCAGGAAGTTGGCATTTTTTTATTGTACAAATTTGAGGTTAAACATATTAATGCTCATTTGAAAGACTGCAAGTTTCCTGGCCCTAATAATAACGAATCAAATGCAATTAATTAATTACTAATTGTTTTTTATTAGATTTCGAACAATGGATAAACCAAGGGCTAACAGCATGGCTGATGAAAATAGCTGCATAATATGTATACATCTGGATTCACCTTCCGAAACAAATTCAAGTTTAGGTGAAATAATAAAAATTAGTAGAGGAATAACCTCTTTACAAGCTGCTTCAACTGAACGACAAGATGGATTGTTACCTCATCTACAAACTGAATTTGTTTATACTCATTCAAGTTGTCGACAAAAATATATTAATAAAAAGTATATTGGAATGTATAAAAATATCGTGAAAATCTTTCATTATCGCCTCCGAAAAAAAAACTTCGAAGTAGCATGAATTTCAATAACTTCAATTGGGAAAAAAACTGTTTTCTTTGCGGACAAGAAGCTGATAAAACAAAAGAAGCAAAATTAAATAAAGCTCGGCGTAGGCAGATTTCATACATCAACACTCCAACTTTAAATGAATCCATCATGAATTTTATAGCCGTCCAGAAAATTGATTATTATCGAGATATCCATAAAAGGATTTCTGGTATAACCGACTTACAGACACTTGCAGCAAAATATCATTCGGATTGTTATAATTTGCTGAAAAATTCAGCTAAGATATTTTCATCGAAATGTTTAGAAAAAATCATTACCAAATTGTAAAGAACATATTCTTTTTTTACATTCCTTTATGGGTTGTGACACAACTTCTGCGTTTTTCAATAAAGGAAAAATTAAGTTTGCCAAAAATTTTGAGAAACGGATTGATTTACACGACTCAGTAAAAGTATTTGAAAATATCAATGAAGACACCAATAATATATTGCAAGCAGGTGTAGCATGTATTTTGAGTTTATATGGCGCGCCGTCTAAAACTCATGATTTAAATACATTAAGGTTCAATTCTTTCATAAAAGCAACAGCCAAAAATACGAGTGTTCTTTTGTCATCACTGCCTCCAACAACTGATGCAGCGTTTGAGCACCTTAAAAGAGTGTACCTACAAATTCAGATATGGCTAGGAAATGACGTAGTTATTGAAAATTGGGGATGGAAGTATTCCAATAACATGTACATCCCAATAATAATGAATCAATTACCTGCTCCGGATAATTTATTGCAAATGTTATTTTGTGATTGCAAAAAGGGATGTGGAGCTGCGTGTG
The DNA here is from genome assembly GCA_918358865.1 of Melinaea marsaeus rileyi. Lineage (NCBI taxonomy): Eukaryota > Metazoa > Arthropoda > Insecta > Lepidoptera > Nymphalidae > Melinaea > Melinaea marsaeus. Next base: position 2,874,974 of record OU911089.1, read on the forward strand.
GATGCAGAAAAAGTGGTTTATACTGCAGTGTAGCATGTTTACAGTGCAGCGGAAACAGTTGTTCCAATACTTCACCTATTATACAGATAGATAAAGTAGAAGAAAATATTTGATGGAGAAAACAATGTAATATATTTAAATAAACAGATTTTGTACTAATATTTTTTTTTTTCCATTGGTCGTAATTAATTAACTTATTTTTTTAAATGTACATAATAGATTTATTTATAATTAAACTGGCCGAGAAATTCCATTGTGCACAGCAGCTGTCGCTCCGCTCTCCCCTCCACGTCTTTTTACCTTTTCGAGATCCCTACTGCTATATATATACACAGGTATCTTTGAAAAATGTTCCTATATGTCTACTCAGGTAACATTTAACATATAAATAAAAAAAAATACTGTTTAAAGTGAAAATATATGGTCAAACATTAATTTTTTATAATAATTTGTTTAAACATAAAAAAAATGGAGTGCACAAAAAAATTTTGGGTAAACATTGCAATTTATAGTTTAAAAAACAATATCCCACATCGATCATATTAATTCATTCACTATAACTCTAATCCGAGGTTTTACGGTTTTGAATGCTCCAGGCACTCCACTATTAGTGTTGGTAATATTCTGATATGATGTTAAAAAGTAATGTGACACCTCGTTTCTGTTCTCTACTCGTAGTATAATTTAAGGAGACACAAAAATCTGTTTGAAACAGTAGATCTTCATGGGGTTTATTTCAATACATCAAACCAATACAAGCGGAAATTCTCGCTTGTGTTGCTTATTGCTGGAATACAATTTGGGTTAAAAGTTATTACATGTAAACGGCAACAGTATAAGACATGTTATATAGCATTTTAGTTCTTTTGAGATACCTTTTAATAAAAATATACTGTTACAAACATGTTTTTACAAAGCAAATAATTTGTTTCAATCACAAAACTACTAAGAATAAAATTGACACTTTACCTTCGTATATGCATTTGAGTAAACATTTTCTACAGGGTAAATGTTAACAGATGCGGCTTGCATACAGACTGCATAGAAAAGTTATTAACTATTTTCCAAAATCTCCCTTCTTTACTTATATTTTGTGTATATATTGTAAAGTAAATATAACTGAACAACGAGTTCATTGCATATCTGTTGATTTTGTTAGTGACCTTACAAATATCCTGCACTAAGGCAATAAAATAATATGTTATGTTATTTGGTACACATTAAACAATTTACAATCGGTTTTGGCCGTTAGTTAAAGTTGTATTATAATTATTGTGAAAAAATTTAAATTATGATATGAGAATTCATTTTTTTTTTGATTCCATATTCTGTTTTTATTGGTTAATGTGCAATTGTTCTATATTCTTTAAATTGTATTATATCTTTAAATAAAGTAATTCAGCCTTTCGTATCAAAATAAAACTAACAAGTATTTATAGATAAAATAATATAATATTATTGTTTAAAAAAGTACATGTACATTTATCTTTACTCGTAATTGTATGCTATAATAAGTAAAGTGTTTGTTCTGAGTACCTGTAACATGTAACATGTCCCGGTCTATCAACGAAGTAAACCTCAACTAGAGCGAGTTATGTGACTTGTTAGTTCTTACCGCGGCGTTGCTTGCTCTTCCTTGTTATAATTTACACTTGTTAACATTTTGTGTTGTAAATATTGTAGATATTACAAATTATATATGACTGAGTAGAAACCTCGATGGGTGTTTTAAACTGTGACGTCATCGACGCTGAGGTCACTATGCTTATGTATAATAATGCTAAATTTAAGTAATTAAATTCGTAAACATTTTAATTATTGATTTACGCCGATATTCATTTTTTTTTATATTATTCTAAACCCTTTGATAGTGTTAAATATATATAAACAAAATAAAAACATCTCTTTCATCTAAATGTTTATTTAAATGTTTGTTTACTTTTGAAGGTGCATAAGGTTGTTTTTATATAATATTACAATTATATCGTAGATACTATCATCGTTGTTTAACCGACTATCGATTCAATATATATTGTGAACTGATAAAACAATATGTACTGGATATTGTTAGATGAAAGCTTCATACTTTATTGAATACTGATACTGTTAGCGCAGATAATGTTTTATAATTAAATAAAATTAGCCTAAGTTACTGAGTATAACATTCGCTATCCACCTATTAAAATCAATCCAGCCATTTCAGAGATAAAGCAGAAAAAACAGACAGACGAATTAAAAATTTTAAACTAGTTTTTTCGTGCCGCACATATTTTTATATGCATTGAAAAAGTGTTAATTTAGACGTACAAACAATACTTCAATCTTATTTTTAAACATACATACATTCACAGAAGTCATATCATCCAGTGAAAAAAAAATAACTTTATCGCCTCTTGTGTAATTCGAACAACCTTTATTTTTCTTTATTACATCGAATATTTCAATCATTTAAAATTATTATTAAGGCGTTACAAGAAATTACGTATAAAGTAATTTTAATATTAAAGTATCTTTAACATTTTACTTTTAAAATGAGGGCCATTAATACTGATCGTTCGGTATATGATGACAACTTTATAAAAATTATACAGGAATAACTTAGTTGTATCGGTTACACTTGTTCATTTATTATAATATTAATATGTATCAACTTAATTTTCATATTAGAATGCAAACATACAATATTTAAATCGATATTGTATAATGTAAACATAAAAAAATATATTACGACTGTCGCTTAAAGTTAAGATGTGTGTCATACTCGTTATTATTGGATAATTATAAATAATTTAGCGAAGTGTTGAGATTCCTGCTACGTCAGGATGTGCAGTTGGTTCATTTACTTAGGGTCGAGTCAAGGTTTCGTGGTTCATAAAACCTTAACTTTATGCTGGTGTTTCAGGGATATGAGTAAGGAAATCTGAATATATATATATATATATATATATATATATATATATATATATATATATATATATATATACTAATAACAGACATAATATTACAACACAAAAACGTATATATATTAATACGTAACATACATTTACAACTTGCATATTTTTATAAAAACACATTTGTCTATGATTTCTGAATAATTGAGATAAGTTATAAAATGTATGTTTTCTCCTTACACATTTGAAAACATATGTATTATTTATTTGGGTCAGGTTACTGAGAAAAACTATTTATTACCTTGATTTTCTTCAAAACATAATAATTTTTAAGAACAATTACTTAGAAAATTCTTCTGGAAAATAATTATTAAAGATAGTATTTGACGGCGTTATTTTTTTAAACCGATTAATAATTCAAAATATTAGATAATAAAAAATAATAAATACAAATGCCTTTATTCTTAATATAATTATATTAAACAGAATGTTATGCCTTGAATTCAATTGAATGTAAGTTTTTTACAAAACAATGCTTTCACTGATAAAATTACCAACGCTCAGTACAGTATTTATCTTGAGAATGAAGGTTGGAAAAGCAAAAGAAAAACTTATGTAAATCTCCCTAAATATATTTATAAGCTATAGTTTTATTATTATTACAATTTTTAATCTCGGTCATTAATACAAAATTCTTGGGGGAAGAGACTAGCTTTAGTTATTTGTTTGCAGTTCGTATTAGGCTGGCACGATCAGAGAAGGACCACCCTCTCGGCTCCTCGAATCCTCGGAAGTTGCAAGATTTAATGAGCGGCGATAATGATCATATTTGCAACTCGCAAGCTCGTTTTCCTCAACATAAAATACAGAACATTAGATATTTATCATTGCAATATTTGACACTTTTAGAAGGTAAGAGATTTAGACCCATTACAAGGAGTTGAGGTCAGTTGCTAAGAATGTAATGCCAAAGTTTCTTCACACATAAACCATTCTCATCGATTAGTTGATACAAACTTTAATCGTTTGTGTGTTTATTTTTATATAAACGTTTAAATAATGCTAGGTATACTTTAGTTTTAAATATGATTCAGAGTAGATAATATTGTAGCTATTGTGGAATATTTGTTAAATGTAATAATAATGAAAATGAAATGAAATAAATTCTTTATAATCATAAATTAAAAGAATGCCTTTCATTTGAAAATAATTCATTTGCATTCATGTTAATTTATAACTTTACCTGTAGGACTTCGACAAACCAAAAGTCACTTTAATCAAAACGGTTGTGAGAAATAGGGCTATTTGTACACATCTCTCTCTGGTCTTATTTTGTTGTCATTGTGTTGCGTGAACCATTATTTGTGTAAAAATGCCACTTTCAAATGTACACAATTTGTTTTATTCTTCTTTAAACCTTTGAAAATGAAAATAATAAATTGCTTTCACACATTTTAGTCACATAACACATTAAAAATAAATAAATATTATCCTCTTTACAGATATACATATCACTATTGTCGTATTTCTGTTAATATCAAACATAAATAAGTTGAGATGTTCTGAACCAAAAATGTTTGAATCGGCAGTCAGTAGGCCTTTTTATAATACTCATTGTCTTGGTTCTATTGAGTTGGAATTAACAATAAATTGAAAGCAATCACAGTTTTAGGATCTCATTGTAAGATATTCCATTCAGAGTGTTTTTCTATTCCAATCAACCAATTGTAAATAAATACAGACAAAATGGATTTTCATTTGTATTTATTTAATTTCTTTTATAACTTTTCATACTGAATCTCTGAAAATCTATTTAAATAAGTATTAAAGTCAACATTTTTTTTATTTTGTATAAATACTCAAGATTATATATTTGCCAATAGTAAAAATAATAATTATTGACAAAAATATAGTCAAATACATGTAGAAATTATAATATAATACCTATACAAAATATGTTAATGATTAAATAGATTTATTAAATACGTCACAATGTTATATTAAATGTTACATTTGATAATTTAAATCATTAGAAAAATGTGTAATCTATAACAATATTGTAATGAAGTTTTTTCTTTTTTTAAAAGAGCGAATCTACAAAACATATTCTAAAATTTATTTTACCAGTAGGTAATATATATATATTTGATATGGTCAATGAAAAAAAAATCTATATATATATATATATATATATATATATATATTTACTTATTAACATGATGTTTGTGGAGTATTATTTTCATAGAATATAAGTATTATATAATGTTTAATACTTGTCCTTATAAATGTCAGTTTTTCTATCATGCTTATATTATGTGAGACATTTTATTAGAGAAATAAATTAATCCAATGTCCTTATAACAAATCTAACGATTATTTTCTGCAATAGCACATGTACATTGAAATTGAAAAAAATAACAAATTTTTAAAGCTAAAAAGCGTTTATGTTAAAGAAAAACCAACATTGGTCAAAAATGATATCCCGCTGAATAAAGTGAAATACAACACAGTCTTACCGCTGTAGAAGCAAAAATAATGTTAGTTTTCCACCGAATTCGCTTTTAACTATGATAACTTTTTATCATTCCAATGGCTTTATTTAAATTTATTTAAGTGTAAAGATTTTTTAATTTTGGAGTTATAATGTAATATATATCAAATTAAGATCTAAATGTTTTTATATTTAAATTAAACATAATAAAAATAGTTCACTTTATTTTCACACCTTATATTATAAATATGGTATTATGGAACGGCTTCTATTGTTATTATTGTAATAACTATCTTTCTTCATACCTTCGCTGTCATTATATTTAAATAATGTTTGAGATATTAACAGGATGATATAATAATAATAACGAATGTTATAAAGTAAATGAATAAAAACGAAACATATTGCCAAATAAAAAAAATACTCTTCAATTGTTAACCTTTTTAGTTTGTGTTAAATATATAAAAGTTACAACAATAAGTTTCTTAGATTAAAACTGACATATGTATTGAGATTATAAAAAAAATTATCTTTTGGTAAATTTGTAAGTGATTATGGGTATACTCGTATTATACCATATTACTTGACAAAATAATTGACAAATTATATAAATTAGACGAATTAAATAGAAAAAAGCAACAAAGTGATGTTACTTAAAAGCTACAGACTGGTTTTATAGCATCTTATTAATGATTGAGGAGTAGTTTAACAAAGCGTATACACTTGAAAGAGTTATTTCTTACACAAAGAATCGTATACGGGGTATTAAAAAACAAATGTAAGTAAATACATTCTATTTCTCACATTTGATCACTCTTTAATATTTATTATTATTTTACAATTAAAATTCACTCATTGAAAACATAACAAAACATATTGTAACTAAATGTAGTTGTTTAATTCTACTCGGAAGTGAAAATAATAACAATTTATTTATAGATATTATATTTTATAAGACTTGTGCACTGTGTTTTGTTATTATTTTAAATTTACCCTCATACAATTTGAGTTTATTTGTTATTATTTTCAATTTACCCACGTAAAGTTTGTGATTATTTTAAATTTACCCTCATTCAGTTTGTGATTATTTTAAATTTACCCACTTGTAGTTTGTGATAATTTGTTATTATTTTGAATTTACAGCTACTCACTAAATGCATGCGAAGTATAAATGGTAATTATTATTTTCAATCTACCCACATACAGTTTGTGATTATTTGTGATTATTTTAAATTTACCCACATACTGATTGTGATTATTTGTTATTATTTTCAATTTATCCACATACTGATTGTGATTATTTGTTATTATTTTCAATTTACCCACACACCGCTTGTGATTATTTTTGATTATTTTCAATTTACCCACGTAAAGTTTGTGATTATTTTAAATTTATTCTCATACAGTTTGTGATAATTTGTTATTATTTTCAATTTACAGCTACTCACTAAATGCATGTTAAGTATAAATGGTAATTATTATTTTCAATTTACCCACATACAGTTTATGATAATTGTTTATTATTTTAAATTTACAGCTACTCACTAAATGTATATGAAAGTATAAATGGTAATTAGATAAAATAAAAAAATACATATGTGTCTGTCTATTTGTATTTTCTGGCCAATCTTTGAAACCGTAGTACGGATTTTAATAGTAGTGTCAAGATATTATAAGAAGAGACTTAGACCACTTTTATTTTAAAAACATATTACATTTAAACGAAGTCATGGCCAGAGCTAGTACATAATGTAATGAAGTTGGCCAGCAGCGTTTGGTTGAGCAAAGCGAGCGGAACAGTCTATGAGAGACTTTTTGCATCCCATGTCCAGAGTTGGCATAAAACACCGATCTTCCGATCCTGACTTATTGTTAAATCTTTTACAATATCTTCTTCTTCTTGTCAGTATAGAGACGCCCAGTGCAGAGCATAACCTTTTTTTTATCTCTTTTAGTTTTATTTGGATCCAATTATTGTTAACATATGGTGTTATTTTGAAAAGATATAGTTTTTCTATCTGAAGGATGTCTGTCATCAAATTTATATTATCTTTGTGCAAATTCCTATTATTTTTCATGAAGGAATTATAATATAAAGCACGCTTGTTACATAATATTACTTTTTTGGGTGAAAAGTTACCAAGATTATTTTCCTTTAATCTTTCGTGAATCAGGATTAATCCGTAGTCCATGTAGTTTTTCGAACCAGTTAGTGTCAAGTGGAAACTAATTAAAGGAAGGACCTTCTACTTAAAATTTCAATAGTAATGATACGTATTTTTAATATAAAGTTTGAATCGTCTTATATTTTCAAATATTTTATGCCAATTTTATTATTTCAATTTTAAAAGTAATTCTATATTTTATTGTTTCATTTACGCCAGACTCGTATGAAAAATAAGAGCAATATTTTTAATTTTCCACTGATATCATAATTTTGATATAACATTATGTTTATTTAGTTTATTTGACCGTCGAGAGCTGAATTGAATTTCAGAGGAAACTCAGAAAATCAATTTAATTGTAATGTACATTTCTCAGTTTGTTAACTGACATATGTATGTTAAAGAATAACGGTGTTGTTTTTACTTATTTAAATTTTATGATTAATTTACAACATAGGGAGAATGAGAATTATGTTTTACATGTATAAAAAACCCTAACTAAACAATATTTTAAATTTATAAACGAAATTAAAATAAAAATTGGATAATTATAAATAACAACACCCTAATTGCGGAATATGTGTATTTTCGGTATTTTGTTATTACTCTACAGATTGATTTCCCTCGACTACAATATATCTAATACCGCGATCTGAACAAAAATATATATTATTGAAATGCGATATCTGCAGTCGATTGAAAAAGTTTATTTACGTTAACATGTTATAATTAAGTCGTAAAAAAACACTACCTTTTTATCATAATATTCACTAATAAAAATTATGAAAATTTCAGCTATAAGAGTTACTTTAATATTTATTTTTAACTTTTGCGTGTGAAATAAATATTGAAGTAAGATAGCTTTATATTTCTGTTCGATTACAAGGAATGATAAAACTAGTCGTTCTGTGAACAGTAGACCTCAGTACGTTAGGGGATGAGACAATGTTGGGAAATTATTTGTAGTGGATATCACGAGGTGCAGTAGTTACGATATTTCACCCGTGAGCCAAGTATGAGCGCCACACCAGTAACCTCCGTACCTGGACCTAAAACAGAACAGAAAAAAGAATACTTAGACGAAGTTTGGCCGCCATTTAGGATTTTGAAATAACAAAAAAACACCTTACATTTCGGCAAAGAATACTTAGACGAAATTTCAGCCTGCTAGCTGCCACAAAGTCCGTTTTTGTGGTACGGATCAGAAATCAGAAATTTTGAATTTTTTTGCCCAAGCAAAAAAAAACAGCACTGCATAAACAAATCAAAGAACACACCAATCAATTCTCGTGACGATTGCATGAAAAGTACGCCTGCTACGCCAAAACAAAAACTCAAATGACCGCCATTTTGGATTTTTCCTCCCAGTAAGGAAAATAGCCAGAAAAAAAAATAACTCAAAGAACATGATCACCAATTTTTGTGGCGATCGGATGAAAATTGCTCCTGCTACGCCAAAAACAAAACTAAAAAACGCCGCCATTTTGGATTTTTTCGCCTAATAAAAAAAACGGTTCGACAAAAAAAATCAAATACTTCAAAGAATACGCCTGCCGATTTTCGTGACGACAGGATGAAAAATACGCTGGCTACGCCTTTACACACATACTGAAATACATAGGGAAAAATAGCAAAATGGGCCTATCGAGTGAAAACGTAGTTCTTCGGACAAACGCTTCGCTACGCTCAGCATTCGTCCTTCGGTCAATTAGAGTATATATTTCTCTTTCGAAGTACCGAATTAAAGTTATCTCTTTAACTTAAATGTAAGTCATCACATGAAATAATGTAAAAGACTAATTTAATTAAACGACCCGACGAACATAAAATACATATATATTAATTAATTGTTATCTTTTAACCCTTTATAACTAATCACTCGTCGAGGCGACGACGTGCCACTTGACGAAATTCGAAATCACCTACTTCGCTCCGTCCCCTAACCTTGACTCTTTCATTACCTTCCTAATTTGAGTAAACAGTGCAGCCCGTGACACTATTGGGTCCACGCGCTTCTTAGGACGTGCTCTGTGACCTTTTCGTCGTCCGCTGGACGAAGGTTTAGTAATAACAACAACGTTATTGTACGGTGCGTACATTAATAAATTCTTATATTTATTGTTTTACATATTGTAGATCTGCTTTTTATCGATAAATGTAGAATAGTATTTATTACATTTCTAATTTAATTTATTGGATTCATTTAAATAGAAAGTTTAATGCAAAATTTAGTAGTTAGTAAATTTTTGGTTCGGTTTAGATACACGGTACGGAGAGATGTAGAGATGTTTTCACTTTTTTATATTTATTTTAGATGGATTTGAGGAATCAAGAGGATCAGATTCGTCATTGGCTGAAGTCAGCATCGGAAAGCGAATCGAAGGAGAGATCTGACAGCTGAACATCGGACACGGACGACATTTTAGAGAAATATATTAGTTTCATTTAAAGCCAAATCCAACAAAGTTGTATTTTTATTGTCAACTATTCATGATCAACCTATTATTAATGAAACGACATGAAAACCAGAAATAAAACATTTTTATAATAGCACAAAAGGTACAGTGGACACCGTCGATCAAATGTGTGCAAATATAAGCTCTAACAGGGAAACCAAGAAATGGCCGGTGTGTAACTTTTATAACATTCTCAATATATGTTCTATTAATTCTTACGCTATTCATGTCTGTAACAACATAAGAAATAAGAAAAAGTCAATGACTGGGGGCGATTTTGTAATGAAGTTAGGAGATCAGCTAATGGAACCCTGGCTTCGGCAACGATAACAAACCGTGAGTTTGAGGCGTAATATAAGGGTCATGATTGAGGATATTCTTGGCAAATCTTCAACAATAGAAGCTCCTGTTCCTTCTACGTCAAACGCGCGTAAAATTTGCTACCTATGTCCATCAGAGGCCCGGAGAATGACCAAGCACCGTTGCACCAGATGTAGAAAAGTTGTTTGTGGTCCACAAAATGTTGGTATGTGTGGTCACTGTGTAAATTGATATTATAACATTAATTAGTACTTAATTTGTTCATTATAATCCTTACTTTTGTGCGATGAAACAAGTTCCTATCTTAATTAAATATTTTTTATTATATTTCATTGTTTTATTCCGTAGTCCGTTGGACGAAGGTGTAGTAATAATGTAACAATGAAAACAGTTTAGTTATCTAGGGTTAAGAATATTTAACTAAAAGCCAGATGGCAGTTAAAATAAAAAGCTTGTTTCACATATTATATTACATTATGCCCATAGATTTGTAAAAACCCTTATACTGAATAAATAGTTAGTAAATCAAGTTACAGGCGTTCTTTCGTTAAATTCTGCGAGAGTAACAATTGAATACAAAGTAACCTCAGATGAAGGTTGTCTGTTATTTACGAGCTGAGTTTCAACTACCTATAAAATACTATAATGTAGGTAATTCGTTACGCAACTTTATGTTTCGCTTTAATTGGTTGAAGTTTGTGTGCTATATTTTTAATGTTATGATTTAAAGATATAAATATATATAAAATTTCTTTATTTTAATAACAAACAATTGTCGTTGTTGTACCAACGGCGTTTTCTATGTATTGAATTTATATTTCTCCGTAACATTAATTAAAGACAAATACGGCATGGTCACCAACGATAAAAATTATATAATATATTACCGGCAACCACAGTTGACCAACGCTATGAGTTTAGCTATATACTATTTCTATATTACAAAATTATATTTATATAAAATATTCTGTAATTCCTTCACTTAACTATAACAATGTTAAATTAAATTTTATTATAATGAATATTATATATCCATCATAATTGTAAATGAGACAAAAACCCAAAGACTTTAAAAATAAAATTAAGTGTCACTAAATATCCATGGTGAGGTATATAAGAAACTTGGAAAGGCATCTTCCGCTAAATTAGTTACTACTATATTGTAGTATTCTATGACCTGTAAATAAAAATGTGTTGAAATAATGCTGAGGATTATGATGTTATATTTGTTCAATAATATTATTCCGCAATGACCTCTATACACGTTTTATATCAATTAAAACCTTAATTTATTTGATTGTTGGTTCACGATAAGATTCATTTATTAAATTGTTGTGTTGGAACTCTAACATTAAGTGAATGTCATATTTTCTTTGATAAGTATAATTTTAATAAATGTGTTGATTTTTTTCAATCTTATATGATTACTTAACAGAATAATATTATTTTATTTATATTAAAACGAATGGTAGCCATTTTTTAATACATAAAAGAAATGAACAAGATTCCAACCTGCGAATACTTTGATATTTTCCTACCACTACAAGGACACGATAACAAATAAAAAAGGTAGATGAGAAAATATGTTCTTATTTTAAAGTTTTAAGATCTATCAGTAAAAGACATCGTCTTTAATATACTTCAACATACGCTAAAGAAGCAAAAGGAGAAAAACCATCATCCTAAAGTGTCGATTCCAAATTTGTTAACCGCAGCAATATCTTCAGATAAAGAGTGATAAATGATGTATGGTGGGTGCCATGTACTGACGGCTGACAGGTTTTTTTCAGTTAAATCATCAAGAAGACACCGATATCTAATATTAGATTAGTTATCAATTAAAATCAGTAATTATTTTAGTTCCTTAAAAGTATTTAAATAAGTATCATGCACTATTTTTTTTTTGTTTTACTATCCTTATAATAATCTATTGTTAAGAAACAGTAATAATATTAAGTAAAACATATATACAACACTTGAATTAACATTTAAAAATATCGCGAGGTCTTTGAAATTACACTGAATTAACAATTGAACATTTAATGAGGTCTTTGAAATTAGTGTAATTGTAACAAATTTAAGATAATCTTTCTTGACCGCTGCTTGTATGAAAACAGATTAGTGATGTTTTATGAGAATAAGACTTAACGAGATTAACGTCACTTAACTATGACCATTTGTCTATATGTCATATGTAACTATGATCATGACATGGATAGCATCTCTGTTAACGACTACAAAAGAGTATTAATCATTAAACCTTAGTTACCTTCTAAATAGTAAACAAACTAACGCCACTTATGAAATAAATATAAGTAACATTCGAATCTCAACATTGGAAATGCTTCCATTTGCATATCTTCATGTTATAAGTAATTTAATTATCTAGACATCACGACAGCCAGCAAATTGCTCGTTTGCATAACGAGGACTCGCTCCGTAATAGCAATAATTAATAAGCTTACCTGAAGTTATACTTCACCGACTTCACACTTGATTGAAATACAAAGTATTCATATATCTTACACTGTTAATGTTACGAATGTGTTTCATGTATATTATCATCGACATTATCAAAGCTTTAACATTCCCACTTGATTATATAATCATAAGTAATTAACATTAATAATTAATTTATTCTAATTGAAAACCACCTCATTAATATGACATTTTAATGATATATCGAAGCTCCCTCTTCCGTGATAATGAAATATTAATAATGAGATTATAGCGGATTTTAATATAAATTGTTAATAAATTTTTAATTGTTAATTAATACATAGTCAGTAGTTATAAAATGATAGTGACAAAATATTATACAGAATGCTTCAATTGTTTTCTTATTTTTGGTTTTATCTAATATGTTGAATCTTCTGTTTAAATGTACTTAAGAATAACACAATTAATACATGTGATACTAATAAAGTCAGTCAGTGAACAGTTAATTAAACATACACCTTCAACTCAAATATATAAATAATGTTGTCCAAATGTATTCCAATACAGACGTTTCTCTAGTAAAAATGTTAATAAATATAAATGTTTAAATAAAATTAATAAAATAGTTACTACTTTTATAGTATTATTACTACTATTTCATTCATAGTTCAAGCAGTTTAATATTTCCAAATTGTATCGAATATTGGTTCGCTGTTTACTGCACTGTTACTAATATATGACTTTGAGTTGTTGCTACGTATTGTTTTATTAATTTATCAGCTTTAATATAATAGAAATATAGATATATTCGAACAGCCATCTTGATTGCAGTTTGTTGAATCAGTGCGTATTCACTCTTAATAAAATATAATTATCAAAAACACCTAGTTCATTTAGAAATAATAAATATATATTTATTATAGTTTTAGTATAAATAGTTTAACAATAGTAAGTTGATTGTAATATAGATGACGGTAAGGTAAAATTAATTTAGCACATTTTGTTCATATTAATTAAAATAAATAAGTGATGTTTATTTATTTATTTACAATACCATAATACAGTTACCAGTTAAACAATAGTTTTATTTCCTGATATTCTTTGATATTATGTCAATTTTGATAATAAAAAAAAATAATGCTATATATAAATGAAACTAGAAACTATACTTCATAGAATATTGATTAAGTATATTATAAAACAAAACAAAATTGTTCAAAACGTTCGAATTTCAAAATTGTTTTCCCGCTCTCTGAATACGTTCCATTTTTAAACTGTTCATCTAAACGTCTCGTGAGAGACGGAAATTTGCACGGTATCAATTACAATTATACAAAATTAGATATAGATAAGGTAAGATATATAATCTATATAGACACATACATCTTTAAGTGGTAGTGAAAATACTTTAATGAATTGACGGCGTATAATTTTACTTACTCTAATTAATAAAACATGAGCGCCTCTGACGGAATGTTTACGTAACTTGATCAGTGTCCTCTTAAGTCCAGTTTTTTAAATGACTTAACTATATAATGTTTTAAACAAAGTGCTGGAAAAGCTAAAATGTAAGAAATCTAAAAATAAAAAGTTTACATAGCTACTAATATCTCTGTAATATACCAGAGTTTTTTTATTTATTGGTTATAATGATTATCTGGTCACTGAGTCTAAATTCTGAAAAATAATAGAAAGAAAAAAAATATTTCAAACAATATTTTTTTTAAATGTTTTAAATAATTTACAGCAATATTTTATATAGTAATATTTATTATTGATTTTTTTAATTTAAATTGTTCAAGTGATATCTTGATCTCTTAGCAACCTTATTCAATAATTTTATTATATTTTAAACTATTAGATTAGTATTTTAATTAATAATAGACACTCCATTTCGAATTATTTAAAAGATATAAAAATTGTTCTTCATTCTTTCGGTATAGATTACAGATTTTTATCAAACCTCATTAGAATAAAGATAGAGACAGTCAGCGAAATAATTTAAGTGTCAATTATGAATCATTGATGAAAATCGAATAATTGCTTGAAATCATATTACATTTTCATTTAGAGGAATATTTTTATTGTATGGTTATATACAAAGTTGTAAGAAATATTAAAACTACTAATAAGTCGCAGGCAAATAATTATTAATTTTCAATGTATCTTTGTCTACTTGATTGGTGTTACTGAGCTCTACGAAGCTAATACTTATATATTTTAATAAACATTGTACATTATCGAGTTGATAATGATTATATATATATGCATATATAAATATATATGCATATATATAATTCTTTGAACGTTATGTCATTCTGAGTTGTAAGTATCATATAAGATTGTTGTTATTGTCAGATCAACCCATAGCATAGTCAATAATTGATATTATTAATGACTGTACCAAAACTTAATTAGTGGAAAGAAAGTTATTTACCGTTAAAAAGTTTTAATAAGTTATTTGGCGGTAAAGAGTTCGTACAACGGAATTCCCTTTTCTTATTTACTTTGACTACATAGTATGAACAAGATATTGTACAGTTAGTTTGTAGTTCTAAAACTTATATCGTAGAGAATTAACACTGACATATTTAAAAACATATATTTTACATAGTTTTTTATAACAAGATAGTAGCGATAACCATTTCGATGGCCTGTCTGTATGTATACATACATCTAATATTTTATTATAATATTGTAAAATAACTTTGCTTATTAATGTTATATTTAATTATATTAACTGTAGAAATAAATTATATTAGAATTGTATTTATTAATTTATAATAACGTTGCCCCATTAGACAACACTTGCTAGTTAATAACAAAATAGACGCCCATTCAGGTAATTTTCATAAGTACCTCGTAGCTGTTAAAAGAAGCTACTGAGTTAAGTTAACTATACTACAAAGTAATTAAATTATTAGCAGTTCCATAAGTACCAAAAACTTTTGATAATTATTGTTAAGAATTTAACTATCCAGCGTTATTAAAAATCAAAACCTAATAACGAAGTTTACAAGTTATAATTCTTCTATTAATTAACATAATATTGCTTATATCTTTGCTCCTATTTAATGTCAAGAAACCAAACATGTTATTATATTCTTACACTAATTGTTATGTTATATATTTTAAACAGACACTAACATATGTGTATGTCAGTGTTTGATCAACGCCTCTACGCAGGTATAGAACAGTTGTACGATCCTATGTCGCAGTTCTAATCTGTTTGGCGAATTCTGTAAATAACATCATACTTATTATTTTCATACCCCAAATTTGTTTTATATAATTTTCTAACTAAATATATTTTACATACACACATTTTCCTGTATAATATATATATATATTTTATTTTATTCTTTTATTAGCTTTTACCTTTTGTTTTGATATCCCTATTTTATCTAAATAACTGTAAAACTTCAGGTTAGTTTGATAATTATAATCTAATAAATGCAGTGAGGAGTGTCAAAGCCCCAAAATGAAAATTTTAACGTTATATAACATTTCATACAGCTTCGAGGTGTTCGTATGCATTTCTGGTTATTTTCTATAGAAAACTTGTCTTCAATTAACATGATAATATGTGCATATTAAATTGTTTCATAAGTTCGATGAGTTTTGTGTTAAAAGTATAGTTTTTGTAATTTTTTGTAAGTTTTTGTAATTTTATAATATTACCATTGAATCTAATGTGACCTTTCAAAATCTCTTTTCGTTATTTTACTATTAACGTTCATCAGTCATTAAAAAAACTTATTTACCCGAGACTTGAAGAACGTTGCATTTATAGTTTCGTTTTTATTAAAAATTATGATATTTAATCAATACGTGGTAATTTGTTTTAATTTTTTTAAAAAGAATATTAAACAATGACTTAAACACATTTAAAGTGCAACGACGAGATGAAAGCTACTCCTTTAAACGTCAACTGCATCCTCTCCTCAGTGGTTGGTAATGGTTATCAATTAGTGTTAATATAGACAGCGGGTGGCACGTGACGTTCCGATCTATTAACGGAGCTACTGATAACGTACTGAGAACAGAGCTTTAATTATGGTAGTTTAATAATATTTTACAAAATCATACAAAAAATTAAGATTCTTTCTGGTTTTATTATAAATTACTTTGATTTTTAATTGCCAATTTATGTACTAGTATACGATACACCTATGAATGTTTTAGTTACACAATAACTACACCCAACATAGTTAATTATAATTACCTAATTAAATCAATATTAGTATATGTTTAAGTATATCTGCTATATTTAGTTTAATATTTAGTTAGAATTTCATATTTTAAGTAATATATTTAGAAAATGTACCATATGAGTCTAGTCTATTTACCCACTCGTCAGGCACTTTAACCTTAATCAGCTGATGTTTTGATACTTATAAGGAATATGATTTCTTAAGCCTTAATTACGTTACCAAAGGAATATGGTTAGAGTTTTGTAAATAATATAGAATAAATAATACAAGTATTGTTGTCGTTGTAACATGATTATTTATTATATTATAATTATAGCCAACACATCAATCACTATCAAAATCACCAACATTGCCACATTAAAACATTAAACCTTTTCAATGATACATAGATCGTTTCCCGTCCAAGCCGTCGTCGTCGTCTCTTCGTCTTCAACGTATCCCTTATTATCATATTTTCTTATTTCTAAAAATATAACATTTATGCTAATAATTATATAAGTTCTTATTCATTTTATAAAAAAGATAATATGTGTCCCTAGGAACAAGCCGCCTATTGCCGCCTATTGCCACAACAAGGAGAAAAAAAAAACATTAGAAAAAATAAACAAAAAATAATAAAGATTTGTAGAGGGTAAGCATTATAATAAAATTCTAATTCTAATATAATATGCATTTTTAAAAATATTTAAATATTTTGAAGTTGGAAGTATTTAGTAATTATATTAAATGTATCTTAAATAGATAAGTGTCCAGGGACAGGAGAGAGCACAAGTTACAAGTTGGCAATTGTAATATCGAGCAGCTCGCGATAAAAATATATTTCTTAGTAACAAAATATCATAAGTAAGCTTTGTATTCTATTTATCACAAATACTCGTAATATTTAAGTTATAAGATCGGATATGTTTGACCGCACAGTGAATGCGGTTTTTGAGCATCCTGTACTTCATACCCAGCAAAGTGGGAAGGTGAGGTTAGGTAGGTCACAAATTACAGACTTATTAACAGATATACAGATATGTCATCACATGAAAATACAATTACTGAATAGTATTTGATGTTCTCAGTGAAAGTAAAAGAAAAGTTTAAAATGTTGTTAATAACATAAGGGTTTTTATTTTAAAACTATTATACTTAGAAGAGTTCTTATTCCATTAACTATTATATAGCCAATCAAAAATATATACTGTTACTAAAGACTATCTATTCCTATAAAGCATTAAAAATGAAAATTTACATGGAATGAATATTTGCTTAGTGTTAAAAAAATATCTGTCCGTGCAATTATTGTTGAAGTTCGTTTAGCACTTAAATTTCTTAGTAGTTTCTTTAGTTTTTCGGTTCAGTGAAGATATTAAATACATTATTTCAAAATAAAAAGCAATACTGCTTGGAAACCGGAAGCAGAAATGATATTGAATTCGAAAAGACTTGTATCGAAAGTGCCGATAACATCGCTTTTGTTTCCTAAAAAAATGTTTTTAAAAATCAAGTTAAAAACATTATTGTTGAAGATTTCTTTACTAAATAATTTATAATTATACTTTAATAATTTCTTTACATATTTTAAATAAACGTATTTATATGAATAATTAAATATCTTAGCAACATTACCAAAACGTATTTAATAAGGAAAATTTCATCTTGTTGAAAGTTTCTAGTCAGCAGTTTTATTAAGGTTGTAAGATTTTTGAAATTACTAATAAATAAGGCTTTTTTATCTAAATTAACAAATTCTCAGTAAATATAGACGTAAAACGTAAAATTGTTTTCGAAACTTTAAGAACTGTTAGTCTGAATAAAAAACATTATATAATTTATATTTTTGTGATTTCATACTGTTTTACAGATCACGTAAAGAAACTTTAAGTCTTCTATCGTCCTGTAAAACCTAGTACATGTAAGAACATAATTACACTAATAGTCCCAAAGCTAGTTATTGTAATCTTCTTGTCTCTTGAACTCAAATTTGTTCTCACGTTAATAAGTTAAAATAGTATTCATAGAGTTTCTCGCTGGTTATTTTCCACTGACCTACCTTCTTGAACCTTTGAAATGAAATCTGTCGCTTCATAAGATTTTACTATAAATATCGTTGGAGCTAATTACCTACTAATCGAGGAACCGATCTCTTAATTAATATTGGTTTCTTTTAATATTGTTAAGTTACCATTGTCAATAATAATAAATTAAATATGACAACATTAACAGAAAACTGATGATTTTAACTAACTTAAAACTAGAAGAATTTTTCAGAATTTATAAAATATTTAATTGTTTAATTATTCTATGAGAGATTTTACATAAACGTTACGATACGTTTTTTTTCAATTTTAGTATTTTTTTTTTTTTTTTTTTTTTTTTTATGGAATAGGAGGGCAAACGAGCTGGCGGGTTTGTGATGATGATTTGTGATCACCGCCGCCCATGAACTCTTGCAACATCCGAGGATTTACAGGAGCGTTGCCGGCCTTGAAGGTGGGAGTAAACGCCTTTTTTGAAGGTACCCATGTCGTACCGATCTGGAAATACCGCCGAAGGGAGTTCGTTCCACATTCGAGTGGTACGAGGAAAAAATGTACTTGAGAACCGCACAGTGGTGGATCGCCACGCATCCAGGTGGTAGGGATGGTATTGGAGGCGATAACGCGCTGTGCGGTGATGGAATTCGGCGGTAGGCATCAGATCGAATAGCTCTTCGGAACACTCCCCGTGGTAAATGCGGTAGAAGACGCACAGAGATGCAACGTCTCTACGCAATGCCAAAGAGTCCAGCCGTTCACAGAGCACCGGGTCCCCGACAATCCGAACGGCTCTCCGTTGTTCGCGGTCAAATGGTAGAAGCTGATATTGGGGTGATCCGGACCAGAGATGAGAACAGTACTCCATGTGTGGCCGGACTTGCGCTTTGTAGAGCGCAAGTCTTTGGCGAGGATTGAAGTACTGCCTTGCTCTATTGATCACGCCCAATTTCATCGAGGCCAACTTGGCCTTGCTCTCCAGATGACCACGAAACCGACAGTCACTCGAAATGTCGAGACCCAGTATTCTGATACTTGGCGAGGCAATGAGGGGAGTGCTCTCGAAGAGCGGTGATACGACAAATGGGGTTTTTTTAGTAATGTAAACGCGCAAACCTGTGTCTTCTGGGGATTGAACTGAACGTGGTTCAGTTCACCCCACTCAGAAACTATCCCTAAGGAAGTCTCTATAGAAGACACAAGTTTCTTTCGGCACTCGTCGACGTTTTCCCGAGAGAGACCTGCACGGCCGGAATATACCGCATCCCCAGTACTGTCATCCGCATAACAATGTATGTTGGAGATATCCAACATATCATTGATGTGCAGGAGGAACAGAGTTGGGGATAGCACGCAGCCTTGGGGTACACCAGCGTTCACGGGCTTGGGGTCCGAGCAAAAACCGTCGAGAACGACCTGTATGCTCCGCCCAGTGAGGAAGCTGGTGATCCACTTGCATAAACTCTCGGGAAGCCCATAGGAAGGTAGCTTCGAAAGAAGCCCCTCGTGCCATACACGATCGAAGGCTTTCGCCATATCCAGACTAACTGCCAGACCCTCTCCCTTACTTTCAATAACAGCTGCCCAACGGTGCGTAAGATATAACAGAAGATCACCAGCCGATCGACCATGGCGAAAGCCTTATTGCCGGTCATTGACCAACTGATGATCCTCGAGGAAGGTTAGGAGCTGCTTATTGATGATACTCTCCATTACTTTGGAGAGAAGAGAGGTAATGGCGATAGGTCTGTAGTTAGCTGGGTCCGAGCTATCACCTTTTTTAGGGATCGGATGGACAAGGGCACGCTTCCATGAGACCGGGACTACGCCTTTAAGGTAGGAGTACCGAAATAGACGCGTTAGCACTGGTGTCAATTCAGGGGCACATGTTAGTATTGCAACTTAAAATACACACAACAACTCACACACAATTCTACAATGTTGCGTACTGAAATTGTTGTAAAATATACTTTTATAATTTCATCAACATATCAGATTAAATTTCACAGCCATTGGAAAATTATTTACGAAAGTAAACAACAGTTTTATAATTTTAATTTGAGATATATATGGATATTTTTTACAAATACGTGTATTTGGTTATATTCGATATATTGTGTTTGTAATTATGTAATATTTATAGTTATGATACATTTATCATACTCGTATGTTGATTAAAATATTACAAAGTTTGCCAATAATCTGTCATAATTTTATTCGTTTATTCGTTTACAGAAAAACGAGATTAATTTGTACAAATTATAAGTACCTTTAGTCTATATTAGAATCTCAAAGTATACTTTTTAATATATTTTTTACATTAAGTATTTAAACCAAGACCCAGTGAATCTGCTTTTAAAGTCACCCTTGTGATAACAGCGATAGCGTTTTTATTTCAATTATAAAAACTTAAAAATAACATATTTTTTCTATTTATTCATATTATTTGTGTAATAATTTCTTGATTTATTTGTTTTGTTATCATTAAACTCCATTAATATGTAGTTTACAGTAAAACATTCAACAAGGACATTGTGATACACTAGTAGTTAATGCTGCTGGGATCAGAGTGTTGTACAAATTCAACGTTGTTTATATCTGATCGGCCATTGACAGGAGTCTGTTTGATTTAATTTCTGAATCAAAAAATATGTAAGGATATTTGAATTATAATAACGTGTACTTAGTTAATATTCAATAAAGCAACCCGAGTGTTACCAACTCTAATTTCTGACTCTTGAATTACATTGTTATAATCTATGTTTTGCAAAATTATCACAGAATTTATGTATCGCCTATTAGATAAATGAATGGAAAGTCAATAGTTTTTTATTTTTTGTAAATAAGATTAATTAATTATGTAGTATAGTTTATTTATTTTAATTATGTAGTATATAATATAAGTAGTGTATTGCATTGTTTAGTTTATTACGTTTTATTGTTGTTTTATATTATATGTTTATTAGTGTGTTATTATTTATATGTATGTTTAGTCTGTAACTTTACGCCACCTCCCTGTACCAATATTTTTTCTTTTTTAATACTTAATGTTTGTAAGGTTGTCTGGAAAAAATCGCCGTTAGGCGATAAGGCCGCCTGTTGTACTTTTTATTTGTTATTTTGTTTATGTTTTTTTTTTTAATATTTTGTGGTGTACAATAAAGAATAAATAATAATAAAATGTATATGCAAGTTTAATAAATTGTTACTATCATTTTTGATAAGGCTAGAATTCTAAAAAGAACTTAATTACTTTGTGAAAAACGAAATGACGATATATATACGTATGTATAACCTATCAACTTCTTGGCATGTAATTGTATTAAGTGTTCAATAGAACAAAATGAGCATGAGCCTCATTTGTTCAAGTACTTCTGAACAAACAAGACTTACGTACTTGTGTGTCTTATTAACACAATACAACTTCCCGTTTCTTGTTAAGTTAACCTAGTATATATAAAAGTATAAAATAACCTTTAAAATTTAGCTAATACTATTCTATGTTTAATTTAATATCTATTTTAAAATCTTAATGGGGCTATGCATAGATACTGATAATAGGGGCTTGAGATTCAATTATAATCTAAATAAAACATGAAGAGATGTAGAGTGCTTCAACTACTTTTTTTATTCTACGTTTACTTATAAGATCCAAATTTTATACATTTAAAATAAAACGACCTCTAGATCAGGAAAAAAATAGTACACTTTAAGTTATTCCAGTCTTTATAGAAATAACATAAAAATATCTAAACTGTTTTAAATTTAAACCTTTCTAATATAATTAGGTCCTAAACGTGCTTGACTGTCTGCTCATGGGGGGCCTGAACTGTGGTATTCTTTCGGGGAGACCATCACCGGACGAGGTTCTCAGGCGTTTTGAGGGTCGAGTTGAAAGCGGAGTGTTGATAACTATGGCACTATGACGATGACGGCAACCGTCTGGTTTAGTGGGTGGGAGTTCCACACAACTTTAAAAGATTTAGTGACTTGTATTAAACTTTTATCTAAGCATTTAAAATTTTGTAAGTTAAATTGCCAATAGTTTCAAAAAAGTTTATAAGTAAGTAAAAGCACCTACAGTTAGAAAAGTCACCTTTTAAATTCTTGTCACATTCAACCGCAGTAACTAAAACGCCCCCATTCAAAAGTTCTGATGTCAATGTCTTGTAGATAAAGTCATAAATAATGTATGTACCCTACAAAGATTTTGTAACAAGTCTAATTTCCAACATAAGAAATAAATAACTATATTAAATTTGTCGTTGCTTATACGGATAATATTATTGAAGTAGAATTTTATACTATAGTTCTTCATTTATGACTGAATTATGTTAGTTTTCATCACTTTCAGCAGTAAAAATAAGTAACATTTTGTATAGATCTACATTTCTACACAAAGTACAAAATATTAACTACATAACGTAACAGCAGAAGACCAATTTCTTGTGTCCATATTTTCTAAAGATCCTGATAAGGATCAAAGGGCTTGAGATACAAAGAATTGAAACTAAAATATTGGACGACACTCAGAAATACATAAATGTATTTTTTATAAGGCCGCATTGTATTATTACAACAAGTCTTTTGGGAACAGGTGTTTATAAATAATAAAGTTTGTAAACAATTTAAAAGCGTAGTTATTTACAAAATGTCAAATTTAGATCAAAATCTTATTTACCTAAAAGTGCGATAACACTTTTGGTATTTATTAAGTGTACTTAAATTATAAAGTATGATTCTAATGAACAATACCACATAAATAAAAGAAAAAGTGTGCTATGATAAAATATAGTATAGTAAGATTGCAGATGAAACTTAAATTATGATAAAATTTGATATACTCGTATAATTTTATTTAATACTAGCAGACCCGGTCACGCTTTGCTGTGACTATTATTTTTGATATATTACATTATAGTAAACTATTTGAGGGGCAACGTTCAGAGTACAGCTGTCATATACAGTCGATATTAAGCAAAAATCAAAACAAAATAATTATATAATATTTTTTTTAATTTTATCCAAGTTTATAACACTATTTATATATTACAAAGTTTTTAGTAAATAACTTGGAACACTAAACTTACGAATGAGGTAGGTAGATACCTACCTCACTCGTAATTACTCAATCCAGTCAATAGATATCGTCATCTTTCAGAATTGTTAGGAGCTAACTGCAAAATAGTAAACAAAAAATTTGCAATAAAATAATATTGCTTCTATGAATTGAGTTGAAAATTATTCGATCTTTTAAGTTAGGTCAAACTGTACGTGGTGTATAAATTTATTAAAGTCGGTTAAGTAGTTTAAGAGTCCATCGCGGACAAACAACGTGACACGTGATTTATATATATTAAGATTTCTTTTATCATTTAATATTTTAAATAATATGATAAATAAATCGTAAAATTATCCTTTTTTTAATATGTTACTTTATCATTTTAAAAAGATGTTCATAATTAAAAATATTTGGTGGTTTTACTAATGCATATAATAAAAATTAAACTCAAAACATTTAAATTTTAAAAGATAAATTATGAATAATGAAAAAACTACATTTTTATTATAAATACAACAATTTTTATACAACTCGGCAGACTTCGTTCTGTTAAATAGATTTGGAATGTGGCAGTTTATATTTCGACCTTAAGACGTTTTTACTGTGCTGACCCTCACATATCGCCCTATAATCATAGTGACGGTTCTGTTCAGGATAATTAAAGAAAAAGGTCAGCTCGGGTGACCAACAACGGGTGACAAGTATCTTCGTTTCCACGAACTTTGGCCACCCTTTTGAGACGCACAAAAAATTCCGACTGGGATGTCTTCTAGAGGGCTTCAAACTAAGAGGGGAACTTAAGGTTCAAACCTGATTGAAAAATAATCTAAAGGGATAGTGGGAACCTAAAGGTGACAAATATTTTTAAAGTGGTTGCTTCAATGACAAAACATGGAGATAATTAATTATTTATTAGTATTATTATTAACATTAGGGTTAATAACCGATGAAATAAAGAATAATGAAATAAAACGTATATAAGTATTTTCAGTAATCGTATTAATAACAAAAATCTGTTTTATTTTTATTGCAGTGCTACACGATACACAATGTTTTTTGTTTGATTACCTGGTGAATATACAAACAAATCTGATGGTTTTCCAAAACGGGAACAGGCAACATACAATGGACCATGTGAGAAGCATGGGTTTTCTAGATTAATACCACAAACACCTAATGATTGCCCCTGGGACTTATTATGACTCATAGCAAAAGCAAGCCGCACTGAAAACTGCAGTCGTTTAAATTCAAATGGTACATCAGTCGGAATCATTGGGATGCGTGGTATTAAAACGTCTTCTTCTTTATACTTTTCTTTCAGTATGGTTGCTTCTATCACGTTATTCAATAATTTTTTTATCGCTAACCATGTGCCGTTGCAAAGACGCGGTTGGTTGATATTTCTCAACATTAAAACTACCGATCCAACCTTTAGTTGAAGATTGTGCGGTGGCAATCCTAGTAAATCCAGCGAGTTTAAGAATTCAAGCGTATAGTTGACGAAATCATCTTGGTTAGTAGCCGAATCAACTAATGTATATATCCTCAATTCGCCTGTAATTTGTTCTTGAATTTTAAAATTTAATTCATTTACATCTATGTTTTTGCAGCCAATATAGCCCGTTCGCTTCTGTCATGGTTTCTGTAATTTTGAGCAACATCTGGAAACACCTTATGAATAAGTTCATCTTTTGATCTAGTTAACTGACAAAAACTTTGAGGAAAGTTAATGTCAAGGTCAAGGTGTCTATAGGAAATTTTCCATTACCAATGTCAATGAGTTGTTTAGAGAATATGTCTCCAGATTGGTCATTTTGCAATTTGACACGCATGTTCTTGCTAAAGTGTAATACCTTCACATGTTTCCACAAATTGGAGGACTTTAAACATGCATTAAGTTCATCAGCTGGCGTTGATCGTAGAATCACTGGCAATGTTTGACGAAAATCTCCTGCTAATAAAATCATTGCACCACCAAATGGGTTATGATTGCTCCGGAGATCTTGTAAGGTTCTATCTCAGGCCTTCAAAGATTTTTTATGTGTCATCGTGCATTCATCCCAAACAATCAATTCACATTGCTGCAAAACCTTTGCCATTGCAGAATTTTTCGAAATGTTGCAGGCTGGAGTTTCGTTGCTTTGCATGTTTAATGGCAATTTTAGTGCTGAATGAGCTGTTCTATCAACTTCAAGCAAAGTTGCTGCGATTCCCGACGAAGCGAGTGCAAGTACAATTTTATTTTGTGAGGGAATGTTGCTAATAACAATGAAATCAAAAAAGTTTTTCCTGTACCACCAGGTGCATCTAAGAAGTAAATCCCTCCTCTTTTATCATTTATTACTTTCATAAGTGTATCAAATACATACTTCTGTAGTTCATTCAATAGTGGAAGATTTGTTTGAATAAATTCTTTCAAAGTGTTGAGATCATAGTTTTTCTCGGTGCAAAAATATCATCACACATATTATCTTTGTACTTGATCCACAAATCCTTGTTTTGGGTTTGATGGGAAGCATGTAGATATGATTATAGAAAACATGTATGTATTTGATGAGCTTGTGATGATATTACAGCATCATTGAGAGTTTGATCCCAATGAGCATCATTTTCTAGCAATCGCAAACGTTGGCAAGCTTCTCTGTATGATACACACAAATCACCATCAACAGTTCGTACACGTTGGAATGATTTTGGGCCACGTACATTAACTAATAGCAGTGGTAAATAAAAAAAATCATCATTGGTTGGATGTACTGAATAAATTCGACCAATGGCAGCGGTAGAATATACATCTGGGTATCCTGGAACTGGTTTTCCTTGTTTCCGTCGTATAAATCTCCTTGAAGATTGATTGCAAGTGTAATATTTTGGCATTTCAGAATATAACAATGTTTGAGCAAAAGCATCGTTTTGGCATGTCTCAAAAAAACTGGTTAATGTAGTAGATGGTGGCTGTAAAGCTCTTTCTACTGCGTTCTGTGCTGTAAAATATACTCTTTGTCCATTTTCTAAATGCACAGCTAAATGAACA
This sequence comes from Melinaea marsaeus rileyi, assembly GCA_918358865.1. Lineage (NCBI taxonomy): Eukaryota > Metazoa > Arthropoda > Insecta > Lepidoptera > Nymphalidae > Melinaea > Melinaea marsaeus. The sequence goes on from OU911089.1 coordinate 2,902,068, forward strand.
ACAGTAGGGTGTCTCTCATGAATAGGTAAAAGAAAATATTTGCTAAATTGCTTCATTACTACTAACATAGCGACCCATTTGGTATTGGGTAACTTCATCATTGGAATTCTCTGCATTAATATCAATTACAGCCATATCACTCCCTTTGGTTACATATTTGCAAATATATTTAATAGATTTTACTGAAGGGCAAGATTCAACGTTGATATGCGCTTTGAAGGTCTTTGATAAAATGTGTGAATGTGGAACAATCCAGCTATATCAGATATCTTGTTGATTTAATTTGACAATTGTTGATCTTCCATTGTCTGCTGTCGATCGCCGACGCTACAAAGGATAACCGTCATTACCAGTGATTGTTTCAGATATTAATGTCCGTGGATATCGCTTTGAACATGTACCATCCACCATACACGGTGAATTTTGATTAAGAGATCCACAGAGACCATGTATCATGTTTATGATAACTACCTCATGCAATCCAGGATCTACTTCTTTATTAGGGATTTCAGCTGATATTACTGCATCAACTTCATTTGGCCTTATCTTTTAACTAACCAAATCAAAATATGTGCATGTTGCAATCCCGGTTTCTGCCACTCCACAGAATATATCCAGCAGCGTGTTTCTCCAAATACATAATGTTTCACAATGAAATCCATTAAAGATTTCAACTTTTGTCTAAAGACTCTGGCTGTAATATCATGACGATCAATGGGTGATTGCCCAGGGAATAACTCCTGCTTGACTCCTGCTTGATTTCTGTCCAGTGTGGATTGCATGTAAATGTGATGAACAAATCTGCTGTACCATAATGACGAACATATGACATGGCATCTTGAGCATATTCATGCATATGTCGAGGGCTTCCGATGTATGTTGCTGGGAGAATAGTCATCTGACCAACATTCTGTGCATTTCTATCAGTATTATTCGCATCTCGAAGGTGAATATACTCTTCAGATCTGAGTTTGGTCTGATTCAACCTGATGAATGTTAATCTCTCCGTTTCAATTTTAACATACATGTCTACAACATACTTGTGATATAATCGCCGACATTTGAGTATGTGATTGTCTTCATTTTCACGAATCATTAGGCGGTAGAAATAACAGTTTATTGAACTGACTTTTTTGTTGGTTTCAGAACCTGAAAATAGATTTTTGTTTTCATAACATTGAAATTAAAAAAATAATAATATAGTGACTGATAATATATCTCCATAGCTAAACTAATATTTTTTATTACCTGTAATGGGATTTATCATCTTCTTTGAGAAATCATAGCCATCTTCACCTTGCCAAAATAGAATGGGATATTGCAGTGCGTCATATGAGCGGTGTGTTTCCTTTATACGTAGTAATTGATCATTCCGACGATGTAAAACAATATCACGGGATTCCAAGTTTTCTCCAACTACAATGATGGCAACTTCATCAATAGTTGGTGCTTTAAAACGTCTTGCATGTTGGCCAACAGGTGTTTTATCAGCTCTGATTACAATTTTGTGATTATCTGGTGGCATCAGACCCAGTGTAGTTTTAAACAACATAATCAAATGATTGTACTCATGAAATAAAGTTTGTAATTGTTCTACAATAGAACTCTTTAGTGAATTGTTATGTGAACAACACATATCAATTTCTTGTGGTGAATTGCCCATGAAATAAATTTGCAGGAATTTGTAATTGCTATCTGACACTGGTAACAGTGAACCTGCTCTATGATATATTTAGCCTTGTATCCGTAAATTAAAAAAAATGACTATTGGCAAATATAAATAATATTTGTTCCTAAAAAGTATATCTGTCTCCTAATTTGAATCACCAAATAATAATTGATATGCTTAGGTATGTCAATATGTATTAATTAGTTGTAACTAATATCCATCATCAAATAATTATATTGTGTTTCAAAATAATAAAAGTGTTGCTAATACAGAATCACCAAATAGTATTATGACTAAGTAACATATGTGTTGGGGTTTAGGAAACTGAAGATATTTACTTAGTTAACAGGAAAATTTGGTCATTAAAATAATAATGATTAAGTGCTATAATATATACCTTAAAAGTTGTCATAAAATGTTCCCGAACTACGTTTGTTGCCCCAAATGACGTCATTTGAAAGCAATCGTTATATTGTTATGATATTTGATAAAAAGTGTATGGAATCTGGTTCTATTCCTAAAACCAATGAGTACAATGGCTCTGGTGGTCGGTCCAATGGTATCAATTTCACTTTCCCATATGTGCAACACAATCCATTGGCTTCATTTTTGTATTTCAATGCCTTACAATGAGAGCAAACCAAGTTCATAGATCCAATAGTAACACATTGGTGGTTACTGTAGTCAATTGGCAGATCGTAATTGAAAGCAGTTCGATTCAAATCTTCGCGATTATTAGTTGAATCTCTCGCTCTCACTTCCCGCGTTCGTGATATACGAATTCTTTCCGGTTCGTTTCGGTCGTCACGTTCTTGTGCAGTATGATAAGATCGGTAATTAGTTTGGTTTGTGGCATTTCGGGTTCTTCTACCTAAATTAGTTCGTCTTATAGGAGGCATATCGAATATACTCACCTAAATTATGTCACATGCAGTAATTATTAATCACAGGTATTAAAACACTTTGCATAAAACACGATATAAAAAAATCAAAATTAATTATTAAATATTATAAATGCTTTTTAACGTGGTTTGTTTGACAGATGCAATGACGTGAAAACTGATGACAATTTATGTCGCATTCTGAAACTAAAACAAAAGAAAGAATATTCCAAGGCCAATCAAATATATAGCTCTTATATTTTTTAACTTTTCAATTTGGTCGTGTTCACGGTATTATCACTAATTTGAACTTTATGCAGCGACAATAAAGCGCGAATTGACTCTTCGACGTTAGCAACATACCTAAATTGTTTAGGCGACAATGAGTGCTTGTAATTTAATATAAACTTTATTGAATAACAATACAGTTCAAATTGACTCTACATTTAGTTATTTATTCTACATTTAAAATATTTGTATAGGAAAAAGAAAAGGGCTCTTTTAGGGTTTTCCTGGAAATTATTCGAATTTTTCTCGCCGTAAGAACCATCCTTGGGCTTCAAGGAATATTTAAAAAGAAGAATTGTTAAGATTGGTCCATGCGTTGTTGAGTTGTGCGCTTACCAACACATTTTGCGATTCATTTTTATATTATAGAAGAAGAAGATAGCGATAGCGTGGTTTTATAGTTTATTGTAAATATACTTATATTACTTCTTATAAGTTATAATCATAATCACTACACGAAGTTCGATGTAGTGTAATGCAAACTGTCGCATATTTAATATTATCAAAGAAAATATACTCAACTTAAAAAATAAATGCTACCATATACATGTAAATAAACGAAAAACCTAAATCATATCCAAAACCAAAGAAACAATGTCAATATGGAGCGTCATAAAACCTTTGCGTATTTATTTTTCCTATTTCCTTGAAACATACAGAAGATAATCTTATTTATCACGGTTCGACCATTTATATTATAGGCGTCTTACAAACTGGTTAGAAATTTTCAAGTTTAAATATACACACTTTCTATACTAGGATCCGCCAACCGTGCGGGACGGGTGTTGAGCTGAGCCCCTCTCCTTTCTTCTTTTCTTGATAACTTTTGAATGGCTAAACATTTTTTCATTCTGTTTTCGCTTTAACATCCGCGTTCGGCTCAAACATACATGAGAAAATTTTTAGCTGATTATCTCATCGCATTCTGGAGACAACTAAACACAAAAAAAGGTCTCCCAAACAGTTAAAAGCTTTGCTTACGCTTAGCTCAATCACTATTAACGTAAAAGTAATTAAAGATTTTATAGTTTTTAGTTGTAACAACGTTTCTCGAAATCCCTGGTCCTAGAATATAGGTATCTATTTATCCCAGTTTCTCTAAATGTATCTCATTCACAACAGGAAGATTAACCTTATAATAATAGTAGAAGTTGTTGTATATAAAATTCTAGGGAATTATATTCCAAAACTATCGGCCTATTTATCTAAAATTATAACGTTTAATAAGATAATTAATTGATATTTACAGTTTAATTGAATTAAAACACAATTTTCTAAGAGTCGTTTAATAATAATTTTGAGAAATAAAGTATTTAGTATGTTCACTTTAATTATTATGACAGAGAAGGGTTCATATTTGAGAAATGAAAGAGAAAGGAATAAAGAAGAAACTACTGGATACCGTAATTTTTCATGATTTTAGGAACAATTTTTCCTCTCTGACGTATGATACGTTTGTATTATATGTCACGTTACGTATTTTAGAAGAAGAATAAACAACGTTTGTTCATAATAATTTAGAAATAAGTTTTCTTTACCTCCGTCATACAAATTATATAGTGAAGTTATTGCCAACATATGTTTATATATAACTTATGAGCTGCAAATGTGTGTGGAATAAGAAATTACCTGCGAATAATATTTTTTATACTTACTATAATAATATTATTCTGCACTGTCAAACATAAACTGTTTATCGAAGATAAGAACTTATTAGCATTATTCATGATTTGATGGCTCCGTAGTTTGCACGTTTTGTATGGAATCTTATTAATTTATGTATTCATTTTATATTAATGTTTTACTTAATCCTTTTATTAACAACACTAATTATAAGTCATTAAACAAATGTGTTAAAGGGTTAGGATCTTAAAATTAAATAGGTAGATAAAAATCCTTTTGATGTTATAAACTTTTGACTCATTCTTACGTTTATTATGTACCAAACGTTTTCATGGCATCAATTCTGACCCTTTATATGAAAATGTTAACATTGCTCACAGATTCATAAAGTGTGTGAAAGACAGCGACATTATGCACCTTCTCATCTCATTGAGAATATTCCTTGGGGTTAATATATCTAAGATATTTAGACATACTAGTACCCAACAATCAATAAGATGAGAATATATATGTAAAGAAGACGCGAAAATATCTTTGTACTTAAGTTTTAAAATCAACCAAATTCATTTATCTTTAAAACCTATCTACCAGTAGAAGACGAGGAGAAACATCATTCTAAAGTATCTGCAGATAAAGACTTATAAATGATATATATGAATAGTGAATCATTGATTTATCTATAGATCTAAGTGATGCTTATAAATTTTCTATATGTTTATGTTAGCTGAAGGCAAATGAGCGTGCGGGATCAGATGATACGTGAAGACCGCCATGTACGAACTTTTTCAACATCCGAGGGCTCAAGATATCCTCGTAATAACGATCAGAGAAATCACCGAAGAATTCATTTTAAAGTTATAATCATTTATTAATCATATTTTCTGCATGAATTGTTATCATCAACTTATGGTTATTACGTTAACAATAAATTGTAATTATATTTTATAAATTAAAATAAATAAAAAAAAATATTTATTACTTTGTAATCCACATTATTATTAAATTCGAAAAATTTATGGAAAAGAGAAGTCAATTAATGAATTTTAAAATCAGCGACATTAAATTGTTACTTATTCTTAATGAAAAGTTAGTTACAATTAAACGTCACTATCTCATATGAGAAGGGCGTTTAGTTGTTTACCCATATTCAGCTAAATTAGTTAGTGATCTGAAGTACAATGCAATCTTGCATGAACATCTGAAAGTTAGGAAGATTCGTTTGTGATGGATAAATAATTTTGTTCTCCGAGCAAAAACCTCGTTGTGTTGATTGAACGAATCTTGGATCTACAGCTACCAGGTAGTAGGTAGGTAGGTAGGTAGAGGGTTCGCACGAATGGATGTTTGAAGAGATCAAGTTACTCACAACCCTTATCGCGTTCGGGGCATCGACTATTTGAGATTTGCGGGTTACAAATGTTACCCAATCCTCGGTACAGAAAAAATTTAGCTCTTTGCGATTTCTTTTTATTTCCTACAGTAAAAAACAAACTTCGTGGCCGAACATTTTGCACTGCAGTCGAGGTCGACGAAGAATTTCTATGCCTATTTTTCGATCTATCAAGAGACTTTTATAAAATGTTTTGACAGCTGGTTCGTCCGGAGGCATACATGCATAAAAGTTGGATGAAACTATTTTGAAAAACCATTTATAAAGATTTCTTTTATTCATACTTTTCTTCACTTCACTCACAATTTTCAGAACACTCTAGGTACTTTTAGTGTTTGATATTAACTAATTTCTTGATAATTATATTTGATACTAATATAGCAATAGCAGAAAATTATTAAAGTATCTTTCTACTTATTAATTAACAAAAGCTAGTAATTTTTTTGCTATATCTATTTCAGCAAAATAAGTAATACATTTACGAATCAATGCTTCTTTTCAAAATTTCCAATTCTCATTCCAAGGTATTTTTTTGGATTCGGAGTAAATTATTTCTATTTTAACGTAGTCAAAAGCGTTACAATACAAAAAAGGAAAAAACGTGTTTGTGTTTTCGTTTTATCTATTTGGTTTGATAGTGAAATAAATGTTTTGTTATATATTCATTTAGAAAAAACAAAGAGACTTTTAACCAATTTGATAAACTATTATTGTCTCAGTAAAATTATAATAGTTTAAGCACAATCAAACGTTACTGACGCCTGAAAATATGTTTTTTATAGTTACCTAATATAAATATATAAACACAGAAATATGATTACACAAGTTTTAGAATGTCGAATAAATGTAAAAAGTTTTAATTATAAAGAAAGACTTTAAAATAATTTATAAATACATTATCTTCTTTCATACAACCGATTTTTATTATAATATAAACCTCAACCCGATTTTTAAGATAAATAGAAAAGGTCTTATTATCGCGTCATGTGAGTCTAATGTTTTTATTAGAATTAAGTATCTATATCAATATTACATCCGTTTTGGTCCAATATTAACAAACGACGTTAACAGAATTTAGACAAGTTTGCAGTTTTTAGTGTCAATCTAAATCTCTGTGATATGATAAAATATTTAGATTATCCTTGAAAGATACTTTGAAAATGAATAATGAAAGTGGAAAGTATATTGTTACTTTTCATTTTATAGTAAAACTGTTGCCTTTTGTAAAGTAATAAATATATTTTTAAATCTTTTGTTGAAAAGCTGTTATTCAATGTTCTATGATTAAATTTAGAACTAGAAAATAAAACTTTCTTATATATACTCAATATGTTAACAACCATACCAGATTCGTACTGAAAACAAATACATGATGGGGTGGGTGCCAATAAAAAACTGCGGGAATCGTCGGACCGAAGCAAAACACAGTTCAAACAGATCTCTAAGCTACATTGTTTTAGTAGTATCAAATGTTTTACAATCTTCGTGAAGTTTTATTATTTACACCCAAAAAATAATAATTAATAATTCAATTGGAAATTACAAACAGACACTTCAATTTAATTTTTATGTATAGACAAAAAGTAATATAACCTAGAATGGTCATTAAACTTATAATATTTAAAATCAAGTAACATCCATTTCAACAGTTTTCTCAATAAAATTCTTTTGAGATTCATTATTATTTACGCTTTTATAAGCTCTTTACAAGCAAAATTGCTTTTTATATTGCATTAATGACGTTGTATTTCTTGTCTCACGGAACTGAAAAATTATTTAAAATGTTTCTCTGTTGCCGTAAACTGAGCACTTTAGCGCTAAGCTGTCTCCAATACTGAATAATCAGACATTTTTAATATGAATCAGCAAATATTTATTCGTATTCTCATATCTTTCTTGTTTGAAACTTTTTTTGCTTTATATTTCTTTATAAAAACGTAAATGATCAATCAGGTTGATATTTTATTGTAGTTTTCGTTACAATTAATATATTTTTAAAGTAATTTTGAACTACAATTTAACATTTTTGACATAACTACATATTATATATATACTATATATTATATACTACTACACTGATCACAAAATGTACTACTGAATACTTTTTTAAATATTCATCCCTATCAGATAAGACAATTAAAAATTATTACGAAATGATGCATTGAACTTTGATCCCTATCCCCAGAAACAGACCAGGTGTAATTAACTATATTAAATTATCAAGAATGTAATATTAACGATATTTTAACATTTTTAAGCTCTATAATTTTTCTGTTGAATTTGACAGAGCATAAGGGTTTATTTTTTATTTTTATTTATATATTTACGTATTTTCACCAAACTACTTGTTTTTTTAATAAATTACAAATTACCTGAATATAGGGATAGCGACTAAATAACTCTTAAATTAAGATTCAAAATATTTTTAAAGAAATATAACCTTCATGTATTGAGTTAAATTATAAAAGTTTAATTTAGTGCTATTATCAAATGCTTTGCAGCATCTTACTTCATATGAAGAAGAGATGTAGATGACTGACAATAATTCAGTTAATTGTTCATGTACCTCAGTGTGCTGGGTAAAAAGTTCAGGAAGATTACGGACCACAATCACCATGCGGACTAAAACATTACATTTAACGTCTTAACAAAATTATGATACAAGATGAAGAGAAAGCGTATTTATGATATTTTATTACTAAGATCCTTATATTGGATATCGAATTGTAAAGATGCCTGTACTAGTGATCGTTAGCTGCTTGATATCACAATGTCAGCTCGTTAGCCGTGTTGTGCTCTCACCTGCTACTGGTCACTTATCTATTTAAGATACGGATAATATTATTACAAACCTTTTCAATTTAAATAATGATCATATAATCATACTTATACATATATATATATATATATATATATATATATATATATATATATATATTGATAAAATAGTTTAAAATTAACCAAAATAATATATTAATGACGGAATGAAACAAATATTTTTTTTGTACAGGTTTATTTTCTGATTTATGATTATTCCTTAATTCATTCGTGCGGTCTTCTGACCTTTTCATTATCCTTTTATAAAATTAATAAAAACACATACAATTATTATCAGTCATATAATCTTTCAACAAATAAACTAATACGAAAATATGACTAAAGTTGAATGTTCTTTTCAAATTCTATAATCCTAAAGATAATTGTAAACGAAACCGTATCAGATACATTTTTTTGAAGAAGTGATCTTATGTATTTATCTAAAGATTTAACTATTTGAGAGTGGCCAATAATATGATTGTAATATGAGTTAATGAATAATATTAATGTTTGTTATCAACAGAATTTCTATAACATATTTATGTTAAGTATGGAATATAATGGCATTTTCTATTTAACAAGTATTTTTTTATTTCATAGTATTTTATATCAAGTAATCATATATCTGTGAAGCATAAAGCCTAAGTTTCAATGTTCTAAAGCGCCGATGTACGGTGGACAAACAACTCAATAAATACAACATTGAATACGTTACATCTAATTGTATTCATTATGGAATGGAAAGGATGACACATTTTTATTTTTAAACAGCTGTTTTTAGCGTTTCTCGCAGTTGAACTTTAAAAGCCTACTTTTGATTTTTTTTTTTCTATTCTTAATAAATAACAGACTAATATATGCTCCATTTTTTGGTACCTTTTTATAGTTTTAAATAAAATAATACTATGAATACAATGTTTCTATTTTAAATAATGGGTAAATATTTTTTTAAATTATATAATAATAAATCTCAATTTATAATAGTAATTGATTTTTCTTTAAGTATGTTTAAAGGTATATTAATTCTGGACTGCTTATTTGAGTTAATAACTTGTAAGTTGACCTCTCATCCGCTTACATAATACTAAACGTTTGTTCGTATCCTCTGCGGTTTATCCCTAGATTTGACATAATCGTTCTGCTCTAGTATCTACTTCTGGGGCTTAATTTGAAACTTAATTTGAAACTTTACATGATAATAGAATATTTAAACTATTTGTTTGAAATATGTAAAGAGATCATTTAAAAAATTATATATTTTCTTGTCATACATCTAGCTTACTGTTAGCAAAACATATATTTCTAATTCATGAGTATATGTTTTATTTTTTCTTTGGTATATTCATTGTAGTTGTTGTTTAGTATATAATCTATCGAGTTATTCTCGCCAGAACATTTTTTCTGTAACATTTTTGGAATGCTTGTTACATCCTGTTACTATTAAAGAATCCTTTTTAAGTCAAACTTTTTGTTGTGTTAGTTTTTGCTTTATGGTACAGCTACCTTCCTTGAGTCCGCAATAGAGATATTATTTTTATTATATAAAATCATATTTTTATTGCACTTTATTTAGAGAAAACAAGAATATATAATGGGAATAATAAATTTTTTTTATAAATTTGGTAACTATTTATATTTTCCAAATAGACTCAGTTGCCTTATATAAGCTCCAAAAACCAATATATGAAACTCTTGTTATAAACCCATATAATATATTGAATAAAGACTCGAACATATTCAAAAAAATTCATTTGATGACGAAGTGAATCGTAAAAAGTGTGGAAATTTGAGTAGAGTATATATATATATATATATATATATATAGAAAATAAAATTGTATATTGTTACCAATCCTTGTTAGATCTTTTGGTGTTCTTTTCGTAAATAAGTTTTGTAACATACATTTATAAAATTAGTCAAATATGTTACGATTATTTTAATTTGAATTGTATACTTCTCTCAATTGATTTCCGGTTTTCAACTCTGTTCTCATCATATACTCAACCAATTCGCTTCAATGTAATCTAACCACGAGGTCGCTAATGGCGAACGATTACACCTCTGTCGTGTCGTGTTTATTTTCCGAACGAGACACATTGTTGATAAAACTATTTTTGTAATGCAACATATTCTTCAAAGTACATTTTCGTAATATAATATAGTCAGATTAGTGATTCATTTTATGTTATAATCAGTATGTTTATACAACTCTAAATAGGTGCCTAAAGTCAAAATATTTTTCTATATTTGTTTGTTTGTATGATTGTATATAAAAAATAACTGTAACATTTAGAGTAGATTTTAGTAGATATCTACTTTATATTGTGTTGATATTAGCATTATACTTTATTGAAAGTATTAGTTATATTACTTACTGTCTATAATAATATATTTAGGAGTCTTTAAAAAGTAGACCAAAAGATATCCGGAATAAGTTATGTAAACATTCCGCCAGAAAAGCTCATTTTTTATTCATTAATTTAAAAATAATATAAAATACTTATATATAAATGTTTCAAATTGAGTAATCTTACTTTTATCAATACTTATTTATATTTGTTATATAAATTTTCGCGTTATCAAATTTTAATCCGCATTCAAATTGAGTTAATGAACTCGTACCACTTAATATATTTATAGTTTATTGCACTAATTTAATTCGAATAAAATTATTATATAAAATATTTATGTGAAAACACACTTTATAATTATAAAGACAATATTAATAGACTCTAAAACAAAAAGTACTTTATACTAAATCTATTTAAAATGTCATTACTTTATATTATAAAAAACCATAAACATATTTCGTATGAGCAACAAAAGAGTGCCTTAAGGTATAGTCATTTATTTTATTTTAAATACACGTATTTTACTAGCCGTAATAAAAAAGACCCTCACCCTACAAATAATATTTTACCTCGTAATATATCTTTCAGTCATAATAATAATAATAACAACCCCATATATATAAAATATTCCCCATAAGTTCTTACAACCTATTAATAAAAAGTTTTAAATATATTTATTTAATTTTATTATTAATTCTTCTGGATATAAATACAATTGTTATACATTATTACTAAATTATAACAGTCTTTAGCTCGATAAATTTTTACTCTCTTTCCAAATTAGTAAATGAAAATTATACCTTCAAGAAAGAATATAAAGTCATCACATAAAATAATCTTAAAGATTAATTTAATTAAACGCTCCGACGAACATTAATCAACTTCTATTGACATCGTCTGAGTCACTGTAATTGTGAAATCGTGACGCTTCAGGGAAGAGCCTTTGTCTTATTGAAGTATAATATATTATAATATAAATCATCAGGATGGTATCTCAAATATGACTTCTAACTTTATTTGGTAGTGACTAAAATATAGCAATACACATTTTTTTTTATGATTTCTTATAAATTAATGATATATTAATAATATTATCTCTTCCATAATACAACAAAAAGTAATGCGTGAATTGGTTCATTTTTGTTATATTAAGATTCTTAAAGATTGTCTTCATAAATTTAGGTTAATAGACTTAACAATTTTATTTAATAAATTGACTTTGGTAAATTTAATAATTGAATGTTGTAAGTTAAATAACGTTATCGTCAAGGTATAACATTACTAAGTGATACATTCTTAACAATAATTCAAAATTAAGTAACTATGTCGAAATTTTTTAAATTCAAGTTTTAATTACCAAATCAATGAAATCTAATTAGAACAATTTTAGTATAATTATGTAACTAATTGAATAAACTAAATATAAATAATACAGTATATGGAAATGGGACTTCAATCAAATAACGTAAAAAAATTAACTAATGTGCGAAACGGTAGGGCCTGAGAGAGTGGAAGTACCCCGGTAGATTCTGCTCGTTTCCGAGCTGCAATGTCAATTGGCAATATCTCAGTCATCCAATAAATATTTCATACCTAATACAAATAGACCATACATACCATCATGTACATTTTTTTATTAATAGACTATAATATGAAGTGAGCTAACTAACAAATATTTATTATTTTTTATTATAACAGTATAAAGATATGAAGTTAAAGCTGCACCGCTTTTATTTTCGTATGAATAGTTAGTTGGAACTACATAATCCTCTGGTAATGATATCGGTAAAACTGCAGAAACTTTGGATGCGCTCGTTTTGTAGCCATTATCTCGCTTTATGTTGTAATGATCTACGTTTTTTATTGTTATATATTATATGTATTATTACATACATATTTAACTTTCATAATATAATATTTTGTAATGTGGGTAATGCAATAATATCACTGTTCCTTATATTATTTAAATTTCATGATTACTACAGCTTCTAACATTTAAACAAGTTAACATTCAGCCCTACAGACGTGGGTTTCTAACATTTAAACAAGTACTATAAGGTTGTGATTTAACAAATAAGAAAAAATATTTATGAGAAAATTGTTTCTCAATATTGACTCAGAAATATATATGCACTAAATCTAGTGCATTAATGTTGAATGAGTCTTGAAGTGACAATACTTGCTATAAAATAGAAAATTATATATGTTATTAACATGTCATGCTTAAGATATAATATCACCTTGTTCAAATATTCTGTATTAGCGCGTTAATAAATATTACTGCCACAGTATAGTTGAATAACATGGTAGGACATGTATGAGTTGTGTATCGCCAACTACGTTCAATTTATTCCTAGATGTAATTAATGTCTAACAATATAGTTATAGTCACCTTTTTTTATTGAAATCTCACAACGTTTAATATACATACTCATAACAGACTATTAATCAAAAAAAAATTGCGTGTTAATAATATCTAAAATAGTCTGTTTTAATATTAATTATAACAGAGAAAGAGTTATTGAAAAATACTTTTTTGGCATTGGTTTTATTAATGTCTGCCAAATCGGTTCTCACATTTCTTCATATCGCTGTCTCATTATCAATGAGTACATGTTATAGAAATGAGAATAGTTACGTCATCGGATTTCATCTATGACAAATTAACATTGGATCGAAATTATCGATAATAGATGCACAATAATCACTATAGATCATTTAGTGCAGGGACTTTGGCAATAGGTGTTACCAATTTTTGAACCAAACACTCATAAAAATATATTTACAAGTTACATTTTTAAATTATTACTTTCATATATAAAAAAAAAAACTATAACATAATGGACTGGATAAAACATCTTCATTCTTTTTTATATTCTATGTCAAATATTTTAAATGAAAGCGAGTTTTTTAGTAAATCTCTCCACTCAGTATTTTTAGAGTTATTTTTTTAAAATAATAGACTTTCTTTGTCAAGTTTGTTGTTAGTAAATCTCGTTAATTTGTTAGAGGTATAGTAAAAAGTTTTGCGATGAACTTCGTGATTACGTCATGAGGTTAACAATGCCGCTGGGATTAGAAAGTTATAGGAATCACTTTGTTTACGGCTGAACGACTATTACGAGGAGTAGCCAGAGTTGGATTCAGATTCAATTTTAATCTTGTAGGCGGATCTGGTAGCTGAAGTAATCATCTGATTATATATTATAGACTAAACAACATTAATATTTGAATCTCTTCACATGAGAAATGGAATATATGAGTAATTAATTTATGTAGAAATCATAAAATTGGCATATTGCTGGTATGAATACTTTAGAGTACTCAAACCTGTAACGGCAATAACTAAGATTTATTATTATTTATTTATTTAGCTTCACGCCATATCCGTTTCGGGGTAGCCAGAGACGACGGAGCGCCAAAACGTTACGAATAACGAATGCGGCGTTGGGAACCGCCGACCAACACGCCATGTTCCGAACGCCGGGAGGTGGAGGACGGAGCTACAAATAACTAAGATGATTAACTGATATCATGGTGATATCACACCCTCGATAGAAATACAAAATGCTTCAAAAGTAATAACTGTTGTGTGGCTTCGTCTCCCCTCTCCTTTTATATTTATTATAAACTAATTACAAACACAAATTATATTATAATAATAAAACATGTTAGCTATTATTGACACACACACACAGACAACATACATGACACGTACATAAATGAACGTGGGAATACCTACGACCATCTTGATTATGTAAACTTAGAAGGATATACAACAGAGTAACGCAGTGTAAGTTTTCTTATATTCACTGCAATACTTAGGTTACATGAATTGAAATGTTAAAGAAATATTTCATATTCATAGTTAATTTTATTTGAAATATACAGACAGATAAGGTATTCAAAATATAAAGCTTTACAATAAACAATTATTAAAACATTCTGAACTTCAATTCATTAAGATAAATAAAATCTGTGTTGTTGAAAATTGTTTCAATATAAAGAGTTTTTGTCTTTTAATAAAAATAAATTTCATATAGGTATAAAAACTATACAAACAAAAACATCTCTAAGGTTCAAGTAAACTTTATGATTACTCGTACAATTACAGTTCATTCTCGGTGTAAATATATAAATATATTTAATTCTTGTGTTGAACATCGGTTCACTGTTTACTAAAAATGTCTCTAATATATTGCTTGTGAGTGGTAGTTTTGTATTGTTTTCCTAATACGAACAATAATCAGCTCTAATTATTTCTATTAATAAAAAAATTATAGAAATAAGGACGATATTGATACAGATTACGTGTTGACTGCACTTTGCTGAATCAGTGCCTTTTTATTCCTATTGGAGCTAACAAAGTTTAGCACTAGTGTAGTTTACTACTAGAATTCTGCAGTGCTTTAGAATATTTTGCTAAAACAAATATAATTAAATTGTTTTTCAAATAATAAAACGTATAAATGAATAAACTGCAACTGCAAATATATATTTTACAACTCTTGGTCATGCAAAAATTTAATTACAGTTGCAAAACCACTCTATATATATCATAAACTGTTTGTTGACTCTCGGTACGAGGTCCTATTCAATATTTCCCTGTTTTTGGCTTGGAAACTATTCATACACTAAATATAATATTCAAAAACAAATTAAATATATATTACGCTCATATATATTTCGTAGAAGAATATAAAGTCACCAATTACTGTTCATAATATATATTAAGGATTTTCTTTTGTAGAAGAGTTAAGAATGCTGGTAATTTGTCGCAGAGAGAACAGTGTGATTAGTCGCTGCGTCAGAGTTTGCAAACCACAAACATTATTTATTGCATCAAAGATTTTATCTGGGGCTTAGCTTACATTTTTATAGCAGACATTTTGCAGAGTACAATATTGCCACTTCACACACCTGCCTTAATATAAAAACACAAATTACATTATAATTAATTTTACATGCGATATAAAATTTTGTTTAAATTTTGCTGTTATATTGATATTTTATTATCTACTATACGTCAAAATCTAGTGCTTGTTGTATCCAGGGAGGATAATTACATTGATCCCATGATCCCATCTGACATCTTGTCAATAGACAGTAATGTACTAATGCATAATATATAAATAGTAATGAATTCTCAAATAAATAAATGTATATAACAATTCATACATACATACATACATAGGTTATAGTTAATACTTTTAAATAATAGACTGTTTTATAAAGACCTGCAGCTGAAACCCTTCAGAATATAGATTTCTGGCTCGTTAGCAACTTTTTACTAACACCTGTCGCTCGGACTAATAACAAACTCACTTATATGTTTTAAGCTGGTTTTGCCTGAAAAACGAGTCCATTGCGTTTTTTTTATTCATATTATAATCCAAATAGTGTCATGCAGCAAGATGGATAAAGATTACTTGAAATAATACATAAAAAGATTTACACAATATCTTTTTGTTTTGAAAATGAAAGATTAGGTTTTGTGCATTTATATATATTATATACTTTTGAATATTTTTTTGTATATAAAAGAAATAGACTTCCAGACTTTTGAGTGTTATACATGTGACATGAGCTATGAGCTATGAAGCTAACTAGATAGAAATTTGTATATTTAGGAGCTAGCGACCGGTAGATATAATTATTTAAATATAATTGTTAAGATGTCTTCACAATTATGTTTAAATTAAATTCAGGTTCAAGATGTAATTTCATTATTTATGATAAAGATATACAATCTAATATTTTCAAGGCTTACATACACTTTACCTAGATGCAATTAAATTATTATTTTATTCAAATTAGGGAATTTAAAGAAAGGCTAATAATATATATCAGCAGGAGTAAGGGAGAAGTCGGTCCTAGAGATCAAAGTGATGCATAATCTTCAATTTCACAAGGAAATGTTTGTTCATTTGCAATATGTTGTTTAGTAGTTATTTATTTGTGCCAAAATTTTAATACAAAAATACGAATTATTAAACAGTAATCACAATCATTTAATAGATATATAATTTAAAAATGTAATACCTATAACTTGGTAGAAAAATCACCTGGAATTATAAAGAAATAATATTATATAACCTTGAGTCTGAAACTGGACATGATTACCTATTTTAATTTTAAACTCCTTCTATAATGGATTTTGGGATGAGGAAAACAAGGATCCGTCTTTGTTTTAATTTCCGATGTCCTTACAGGTCTCAATCAGCTAACATTCAATGAAAATGTAGACATAAATATTAACAGGATTTAATTTGAAAGAAATCATTATACATGACGTCTGTATGTGGAAATACATTGCATACTTTTAACATTTATATTGATCAGTGTTTTGCAAAAATAATAACGATTTTAAAAGCGAATATTTTTATTTGATCCCAAATGAAATATTTATTAAAATAAAAAAAATATATTTTTATATGGAGTTTAATTTTAATTATCTTATCCCTTGGTAGCATTTCGGTCAAAATATTTGACTCAGAATTCAATCCTCATTATAATAAAAGACCCAGATGTTGAAGTCAATTAGGAATTAAATGGTGGATAATATCAAATTGGATAATTTCGAGATCTCCCTCAAAAAATATTTGAAAATGTTCTCAAAGTTACTTGCTTAGTTGGCTTATAATTAAATAAGAAAATTTGAACAAACTAACCTAAGTATTTTTTATTTAACAGCTTAGCGTTCCAGTCAAACCTAGCTTATTTTCATACCTCGTTTCTTGTGCAGGTGTGGGTATCTTAAAAATATTGTTATTTAGCGAAAAGGCCGCTCTTTGAGCTTTTTTATTTTAGCTTTTATAAACTTATGTAATATTTCAATAAAGTAATATTTCTATTCAGTTGTGTAAACGTCGAACTCGCTTCTCGCTCATTTATATTCAAATGTAAATAAAAAGTATAGTTTGAAAAATTTTATAAGAGCTTTATTTGTTCATTTATAAGTATTTGTATAACTTATATAATTGAGCATTAAATAAGGCCACGATTGGTTCTCGCCAAAGAAAATATAAATAAAATAGTAATTAGTAAATAAACATTAATTATTCGCACTATATTTGTAGATAAAGCACTTTAGTATACCGTTTTAAGTAAAAGTCTTCAGAATATGTACATCTGAAAAAATAGGCTACTTGCCAATGTCTTTATAGTGATGAATTAATATTTTTTTCCGGGTGTCCGAACATTTTGTCGATTCATTCATTTTCTTTTATTTTTAGTAATTTTCAATTACCTGTTGTTCATGTGAACATCTAACACTGTTGTTTATACATATATGTACGTACATAATTATATATTTATAAACGTATAAATATATAATATAAATATATATATAATATAAAATTGATTATTAGTATTAGTATTGATAAAATGTAAATGTAGTTATATATGAAAAAATGGCGATTATTACATATTTGTTGAATCCATAACATTTCACTTATAATTATGTCTGAACATAACTATATTTTGTTTTTATATTTCTCTCTTTAAATCTTCTAATTTAATTCAGCTTACTTTTGACGACTTTTATTACTCTAATTTTGTTTATTCCGTAACTTGAAAACTTTGGGCCTTTCTAATGACTAAATGAAATTATACAAATGGAATAGCTTAAATAAAAACTCAAAAACATTTAAATTTATAGTTGAATAACTTTGAGTTAAATTATAATATAATAGTTACTATTAAATATTACTTTCATATTTTGCAATGACTTCTTCTTTGATTTAATAAAGATTATATAATGTGTTATAGAAAATAATTTTATAACTGAATTGTAAAATCTTCTACGATATACATTTCATTTAAAACAATTATTCTTTTTATATTTAGTAGCTTTCAGGTTTCATCTGAACTATTGTATAAATAATGACATATGAGTAGGGTTCCGTGTATTTCCTTACATACTCGTAATATCCCTTCGCCTTTAAGTGAAGTGCTCTTGTGTTTTATAAGACTGTTGAAGTAAGTAAATGTTGATATTAAAAGAATATAAACCTAGTCTTTGCTATCGGTTGCTTTGCCATTAGTTTGTGATACATGATATCTTTGTAATATTAACATTACTACTTTTGATTCAACGTTAATTCACGGGCTACACTAAAAGTTTTTATGGTTTATTGAGCCTTTGGGTTGCAAAATATTAAAAAAATCTTTGTTCTAATGAAATAAAGCTACATTTCCTTGTCATTTGTATAGGTCCGAGATACATATTATACATGCAAACAGATTGGCAGTTGGAACATTTTCGTGATCTACAAGCCGATCATCTAATCTTTATAGATCGAGGTGAATGAAAGAGCTATTAAATGACATATATATTATATAATATTTCAGAAATATATTGTAAATTCTGTGCAACTTTAAGCATGTAGTCTAACACTTCTTGATCTTTGCACTGTTAAAAATTAGTGTAACTAGCATCTTAGGCTACTTTTTATGTCGAAAAAAATAGTGTTTTTAGTGTTGTTACAGATTTTTTAAATTACTTTGTATTTTTTTTAAGCTGAATTTAAAAACAACTGTTAATTTATCATCTGTTAAATTTTATTTTTTATACCAGTGCATGAATGTTTAATTTTAATATGTTCCGGAGAGATTTCCAGCGTCGTAAAAAATACAATGCTTCTATAAATGTTTAAACACGCAGTTTGAAAGTGATGTCGAAAGAAATTCACATAAAAATCTTTGGAACAACTCATTTCACCGCAATTATTACCACACTAAACGAATGGTTTAAAATCTATTAACAATATAATACAAAAATGTTTGATCATTTACTCCTTTAAAAAATAAAAAATAAACATTTAATATAAAATACGTTCCTTTTTTAAACTTTTCGTCGGAACACTTCGCGTAAGAGGGAAATGTGCATTGAATTGATAAAAATAAAAAAAAGAATTATATAAAGATAAGAAAAAATAGCAACGGATTGAATATCGTGTCAAAAGTTGAGCTGAATCGGTGCAGTAATGTTTGAGTTTTTGAGGAATACACAAACTAACAGAACATTTTTATATATGTATAAGGATATTGGGACCTGTTAAAATATATTTTTATTGGTAAGAATAGTTTAACAGGAATTAAATGTATTTATAATATTTTTAGCTCTATATAAACGAAGAAAACACTGTTTTATAAATGTGTTTAGATAGAATACTTTGTCGTCTTAGATGTAATGTAGGGAAATAATCAGCCGACATTGAAAATAAAATGTCCATTTATACATCTTGTAACACCCAAATTAATATTTTATGTACATGTATATCATCTAATTTAAATCGGACTTAACAGAACCCTTTTCGACTATATATCCATTTTGTCGGCTAATTAAAATAATCTTCTATAAACATTTCGAATCTTTATTTAAACATCTTTCAGTCAGCAAAGAAATGATATTTTTTAAAATAATAAACATATTTAAATAAATATTTCACACCAGTACCACCAGCACCACCAGTACCGGCTTTATATGACTGGTAGTTCTGACAACTTCTCAGCCACATATAATAACAATAAGGTGTATCAAAATAATATATTTTTTTATAGTAAATTGTGATTGCTCTTAAAACTTGATAATAATCGATCCAGTTCATTCTATGAAAAACATTACTAAATGTAACAATTTATAATAAAATCTTTACTATTATTTAGATGTTTTAAATATCTGAGGTTTGGAACCATCTCTCCGTTAGGTATCAATATGAATTTGTGTAATCATAGTATAAAAAGATTCCTCTAATTTAATAAACATGGAAACTGTATAGTGAAATCATGTAAGCGTGATAAAAAAGTAATTTAATAGTTATTCCTTTTAACGGAGTGTTTCTTGGGCTGAGTATTCACTGTTAAGTAAACGCTTTACTCACTAAGGGTTTAGAAATTGCTTCTTAGGGGTCATTGACACTGTAATCCGGATAAGTTCTAAACATTTCCATATATTATATGTAAGCATGTAATTTCCGTGCCCTTTTTAAGATAAGGAAGATATCCGAGTATAGTCCATATATATATGTGTGTACTAAATAATTTAAATCCTCTACTTTTTAAAAAACAATATACATTTTGTAATAAACCGGCCCGGCACCCGCACGGAATCCACGGAATGCTAAGAAGCTTCGTCTCTGTCAAATATATATATATATATATATATATATATATATATATATACTAGGAAATGAAGATTACATATTTCAATACTATATAAATACAATATAAATAATCTATAACACAGAATATAGATTCATAATTAGTTTATTGTGAGATTTTTAAATATATCTTACCTAGGTTACAAAATGTACTTTCTACAAATAAATACACTGTACAGCGTTGTTGGAACTATTGATAGTCTAGAGTATTTAAAGAGATATATCTCGTGTCAACAACAACTACTTCTAAAACCTTCAGTTAAGTTTTACTTGACTTCTACTTCGAATCATTTAAGTTCCTTACAATATTTTTTTGACATATCTTTAAGTGATTCAAGATGTAAGAATAAATATAATGCATAAATCCTCCCAGATCATCAGATATCAAATTTAAGTATGATGACTATTAATTTATATAAAAAATCTCAACTTTCTAATTCGTCTTTTACTTTATAACGAACTATTAACTAGATGTTTCCAAGATTTCATCACAACTATCTATTGTATACCAGTGTATATATAAAGGAAGATAGGACCAAGGGTCTGAATATATAATAAGGCTTTACACATTACCATACACACTTGTAATATCCGGCTAGAATTACGACACGTATTTATTTATACTTGTGAATAATTGCAGCTGTGATTAAATATTATGGCTTAATCATAATTCTTATCGTTCTTTAGATTTCATAAATAATTCTGTAATGCTCTATGTTCCCTGATTTCAGTGTTTGTCCTGTTTCGACCATTAGAGTCGATATAAGCTATAATATTGCTTGTGAACCTCTTTTCCTCTTTAAAGTATTATAATTTGATATTATTTGAATAGATTAGTGCTATTTGGTAGTGTAACCTGTATATTGTTCATTACAAGAGGTTTTTTATTTTTATAATAAGTCTTTAATACGTGCATACCTGTAACTTCAGGACGTTAACCTGCAGGTCCTGCTTCCTGATCTGTTGCTGTAACTGTAGCTGTAGCTTGTGAGGTCTACCTTTAAATACCTGATTCTCTTTAAAAAATGTTTTTAAAGATCAATTATTATGTCTAAAATTTGTCAATATTATTATGTAGGTATTACATTTGTTTAGATTTGAAAATTTACAAAATTTTAATAACAAAATATTAGTAAGCATTATGCCACGATTCCTTAAAAAAATATATATTAAAAAGATTTTTATACCCTGTAGCAACTTTATAAGATATCTAAAGCAAAGTAAAAGTATCTTTCAAATACCTTTATTTCTGGAATCATTCAGTAAATGTTACCTAGAATTTCAAACGTATTCTGTACACAGTGCCGTAGTCCACGCAGCAGATGGTGGACGGACGAGAACTTGCAACAACTGGTTTGTGACGAAATAAATAAATGTACATTACATTACATTTATTTAATTGTATTTTTCATGCTATAGATAACGGTTTATATTTGAAGGTAATATGTACATTACTTATGCACATTTTAAAATTATATGAGAAATCAGTTGTTTGATTATTATGATATTTTTATAAAACATGTCTTAAAACCAGTAAATCAAAACATAAAAATTGAGAAATAATTTAGAAAAAAAATTGTCTACCACAGAAATTACTGTCGTGTTTTCGTAGCATGATAATATTAAATAATTTTATAAATTGGAACTGTTTATACCAACTGTTGATACCAACATAACAACGAACTTTTAATAAAATTTTAATGATATAGAGAAGCTTAGCACTTCTGTGACAAATTGAATTTAAATACTCGTATTCAAAGATATTATGATGAAAGCTATATTTTTAATAAAAAACTGCTAAAATTAATTTATACATAATTTTATTTTTATTTCATATTATGATAGTCCCCTTAAGAGTAATTTCAAAATAAAAACGTAGCGGTTAAAAAGAAATTAAAAAACCGCGAAATACCAAAAAAGGTACGCGAATTTATTAAAATACCACAAGTAATGTCACATTTAAATCTAAATTACTTGTATATTAGACGCAACAAGCTGATGCTACCCGTGCGACGCCGGGGCAAGTCGATAGTCAATAATATACAATACATATATAATTAAGTACATAATCTTATAGTATATTATACGTAGGTCAATCTCATGTTTTTTTTTATTAAATTAAGTAATTTTATTTAATAAAATATTCCGTATGTGTTAAAATAATATAACAATAACTATTTACATAAATATATCTATCTTTTTAATCGTGTACATAAATAAAGTGTGATATTTTCAATATCTTTCTTAATAATATTTGCTTTTTAATAAATTAACATTCTGTTATTTTTAACGTCACTTTAAAACCGTCTTCAACATACTTCAAGTCGAAGTATAAGGTTGTATTATAAAGATTGTATTTGTGACAATATTTTTTATAATAAACCAGTCTGCTCTCTGTTTTATTGAACTCTGTCTGTCAGTTTGTCTGATAAAATTGTGTCATCCTTTTTTCTCTTAATTAATTATTAATTAATTTAATTTATATAATAATACATTTACTGCATAAAGTATGAAATTTTGAAATGTCATAATAAAAAAATAATTATTACTTTAAATTTTAGTTAAAACTAATTCGTCCGAAGATTAAAACCGTCCTTATTTAACATAAAATATACTTAAATAAGAAAATAGAAATAAATTTGAAACACCGATTATAACTAACTAATATAAGTTTTATTTTTTATAACATCTTAATAAATCAATAAAAATAATAATCGCCATGAGCACTAATAATAAAAAGGTTTCAATCAAACTCTTATGATATTAAAGTCTTTGAGAAACATCTTTAACAAAGGTAGCTATGAAAATAAACAACTTCTACAAAATAACTCATTTTAAAATGACAATTGAAATGAATTCTCATCTAGTTACATACTTTTATATTATAATGTAGTTATATAGTTATATATTGATTCTACTGAATTTATAGTAATTATTATACTAGAATGATTTTAATTATTTATTCACAGTGTTTTAATATTGTTCTGTATTTTCTTATATTTAATAATTATAAAATAATTACAACAAACATGTTAAACAATATTTCTATTTATTATTGAACAAACGTTTAATATTTTATTCTGATTTAATTTAGCAGACAGCAAAATATGTGACCTATCTAGGAATTAGTCTTTCATAATTTAATATAATGTCTTGAATATTATTTACTGATGCTTAAAATAAGTAACAAAAAAGATTTTTTTTAAATATACAAAAAAATTACACAGCAATACGCTATAAAATTAAAGGTGTTCTTGTAAATTTTATATTCAATGTATGAATTTGGATTATAAAGAGTGGATTGCGGATAAGATTTCTTATAAGAAACCACTCCGCACCGCGCTTTCTGTTTTATTGAATTCCATTTGTCAATGTGTCGGATAAAATCTGTCAGTTGCTCCTCGAATTTAAAAGATAAAAGTCAACAAAATATTTTATACTGGTAAATTTATCATAATATTTTCATATATATAAAAATCCCTTGTCCCGATGTCAGTTTGAGCTAATCGTTGAAACTATAAGGTGTATATATGTTTCCAGGTGTTCATTTTATTATTACAATTTCAATGGACGTTAAATAGTTTATGAACTAGTTAAGTAAGTAAGTAAGTAAGTAGGTGTGTTCGTTTATTTCTCTTAAACCATAACACAATTTTGTAATATTTAATAGAAATAATAATAATCTAACTTTATAAAAATAAACCTTACCATGACAGTAAAATACAATACATTTCAAATTATCATTTTGGTAGACGTCATGTAGTAACTTTAAAAGTGCCCTATCAGTGTTAAAATTGTAACAACAACATTATTGTTTAGAGAACTTAAAACAATTTGAATTTAACGGTAATCTAAAGTAATTATTGTTTGGTTTCATTTAAAGTAACTTTAAAGTTAAAATATATATATAATATGTTATTATTTTTTGTACAAAAAAAAACTACTATTGTTGTTTAAAAAAAAAAGAACAAAAAATATATTGTTATGTTTAATATAACAAATAAAGCAAATAAATGAACAAAATAATTGCTTCATTCGTCATTCATGTATTCTTTCGCGATCTTCGTAAGAATCGTAATAGACAGAAAAATTCTGTGTTATATATTATAGTAGAAAGTGCCTAATTTAATTAAATTAACATTAAAATTGCATATAGTTCTTAGGAATTTCTAATCATTTTCTTGTCTTAGTTTGTAAAAAGACTTATCGCGATCACATTAAAAATAGTTGTATTAATACTAAATTATTAAAATAACTTATATTATATAATAATTAATAACCGAAATATTCGATATATAGTATATTTTTATAAAATTCCGAACTTTACTTAAAGTTTTATGCTGTGAATATTTCTGGTTCCTATATTGGTTAATAACACAGTCTTTCATTACATTATTTTTCCACATAGTCCTTATTTTTTTACATGGGGAAGTGCTTTATGCATATATACAACATATCATACAAAAAACTTTACCATCCTTAAAATAATTGTATATGCTCATATTTATAAGACACTGAAGATACTAAATAAACGAAAAACGGAACATACAAACTTAAATAAAATGTATAAATGCTCAGAATATAATTTTAAATTTACACAATAATAATGATTTAACTTTTAGTAATGATCAAGCACTAGTTATTATCAACTGTTTAATGTGTACCGAATAAAATAATTGTTAACTTTCTTGTTTTAGAATATTAGTTTGAATAACAATAGCAACAAATATGCAATGTATTCGTTTTTCAGCTAAATCTAATTTACAATATATGCACATAACATAAGTTAGTTTGTTGTTAGTCCGGCGACAGGTGGTAGTGAACGTGTCTAACGAGCCAGCAATCTGCATACCGAGGGACTAAAGTTACAACTCTGTAGAAACCGATATATTATTTAAAACTAGTAACGATAATCTATGATAAAATATAATTTTTTTTGTACAGTATATGTTATTTTTTTCGTTACAGTAACACGATACCTACTTGATTATAATTGACCATCGCCCAGGGACGTCACATCTCTTAATATATTTATTATATGTACTATACAATGTGAATTGATGTTTCTTATAATATTTATGTTATAAGCAATGTCCATTCATATTTTTATAGTGAAGACATGACGGCAAATTATCAGTTTTATTTTTAATCATTTTATATTCTAAATAAATAAACTTAATTGTAAAAGAAGCTGTCTATTGGTATTTGAAGATATCTAAAAATAAATAGATTTGGTATGTAATGTCAGCTTTCGTTGTTAGATTATTTTAGATTCACTGTTGGAACTTTTACCGCTTTAGGGGTTATTATTTAGAAAAAAAAATCTATCAAAATAATAGTAATTAACGTACCGTAAAATGATAAAAACAGACTATCAATTCTTAAAATTGGTTAGGAACTTTCCGCAAATAATTCTAAATTACTCCTTTCTTTAAATCTTTTTATTTTTTGCCTATTACATGTGAAATCCCTAATAGTATTATTATTGTCTATTCCACTATTTTGAGTTGATATATTCTAATAAACCCCATAAAACGTCTACTGTCCCAACCAGATCTCGGTGGTACAAAACACTTCACTATCCTAAGGAACGGAAATTAAGTATCTGGAAGTTTCAACATTATATCAGACACAAGAATATTACCAATGCTAGAGATATGTTATGATCGATGAAAATAAATACTTTATCACTGATGTGTCTTTATTTAATTTTATCGTGATATTTAAATTTATTGAAATACAATAAGTAGAACAATCGCTAAAGAACCGACGTTAATGATCTTATTGTTTAACAGCAATTTTTTTTAACGTTCTCTAATTAATGAAGTTCAAAGTTCAAAATTACTCAAGAGTAAATTAAATTATCTTTTAAAGCTCTTATCTTTGTTTCCTTATTTCCAACTTAATACTTGAAATTATTTATTTATAGTTTTAAGTAACTATAATAATCCAAATAGAGCTCTAAAATCCAATAATAATAAATAAAAGGTAGTAATGGAGTGATATTGAAATTCCCTATTCATATATTCGTGAGTTATATAGATGTATTTGTAGTTAGTGTTAATAATTGGTAATATTATAAAAAAACTTAACAGAATTTACAATAAATTTTTCAGAAAAAATAATTTGCTTTCTTCAAAAAAGGTATACTTTTGATTATTAAATGTTTTTAATAATACTTTTTAAACAAAAGAATATGTTTTGGTTACTTTCTTTATTTCTCATAATAATATATTATACAATATTTAAACACAATATATATTTTGCATAAGGTTAATAACACCACTCATAGTGTAAAATGGTATTTTACTTCTATATCCAACAGTAAAATAAATATATAGACCACACTGATTTGTAGAAATGGAGAAAAAAATTAACAGTCTAAAATGCATAATGTATTACAATTACAAACATTCTATATAAAATATTATACGAAAACTAATATTTTCTGAATCTATTATCAAAATTAACAAACGAATTTATCTTCCGAAAGAAATAATCTAACTTTTATCCATTAAAAATCTCCAGATAAAATGTCTTAGCAGCAATTGGTGTAAAGTTCCTAAATAATTGCAGAGGGGAAAGTTTTAAATTTTTCTGCGTTGCGAGGAGATGAAAAGATTTTTCTTCAACCGTTTTCATCTCGAACATCATCTTCGCTTGTGTTATGTATACACAGAATAAGTAAAAACAGAGTTATTTGAAAGATTCGTACAAAGCCATTCGTATTTAGAAGCATACACAAATTTATTTATTAGTATTTAGGTGCATCGTCTGTTTGTTTCGGGTCTTTGAATTTTAAGCTGCCATTGCTTTTGACGTAAACTCGCGAGAATATTGTCCAACTAATTCATTTATATTTAACTATTTGTTTTTTTTAAAGTGGAGTATTTTCGGTAATTAAAAGAAAATTATAAATTGTCCTACAATTTATCTTTAAAAATCTCTGTTTAAAAGTGAAGTGTGAAGTGTTATTAAATATTTAAGATATTCAAGGAGTCTTCTTTACATAAGAATTATTTACCAATGCAAAGTTATTGTGAGACTTCCACTGAAAATAAATATTCAATATATTAAGTAATTATCTTGTGGTAATAATTTTTTCTCATTTTATAGTTTCATGTAGTACATTGTTATGACTCTTTTATGACCTCGTTAAGGTAATAACGTTCATAATTTATGACAAAATTAACTCAGCAGCAGCAGCAGAAATCGATATTTTAACTAGTACTTGACCAATATTTAAAATTACCTTATCAATAAGTTTGTCTGATTTATTAACAATTATATCCTTAAATAAAATAAGATACTGTTAATAGATAATATGCTTATATATTATAATATTCTATTAGCTATAATATTTTTTTGTTTAATTTATATATAATATTGTGTTTTATTACCAAATGTAAATTATTTAACACATTTCTTGAAATAATGCTATCTTGTAAAAAGAATATAAAACTTTACTGTTAACAGTCTGAGTAAATAGATGAATAAGTCTGAAATAATCAAAAGGAATAAATTGTTAATAATATAAATTAAATATCTTATATTATTTATCTATAAGTTTTTACTATTACTACAAAATTATTTTACTATTGAACAAGTTACTAACTAACTAAAAACAATTATATCTGTACTAGTTGTACCCTGACCCGCTTCACAGTGGCACATTTTGGTTGCATGGGTGAGAAATAGTAGTCGTTAGCTGGTATTGAAGAAAAATAAAAAAAATCCATACGAGTGTTCAAAGCGTTCGAATTTCAAAATTATTATCCCACATTACAAATACGTTCCATTTTTAAACTCTGCGTTTGAATGCCTCGTCTAAGATGGAAATGTGCATTAAATCTATTACAATTACAATAAAGATAAGATAAAATAAGACAAGATGGATATATAACAATCATCTCTGTAACGTGTTGTATATCATCGTTGTGTCATAACTTGAGCTGAATCATTGTAGCAATTTTTCAGTTTTCGAGGAATACACAAACAATCACAACGTTGATGTTTTTCTGTGATTAGACTGATTAATTGTCTGTTGGTAGCTGAATCAGATGACTTTAATAGTCTGTGACATTATGTACTACGTTAGAAATTAGCTGTTGCCAGCTTGAGAATGCTTCGGATTCCTCGAAATATAACAGTATTCGATAATTTGTTATTTAGAATACAATATCATGACCTTTCTAATTCTTTCTATCGGAAACACTACCGATATTCTCTCTTAATTAACATCCAGTGCGTGTGTTTTAAAGAGTGTTCTTAGTAATTCTTACAAGGCGTTGATATTTTTAATAATTCATGTGTATTATTGCAGAATTCATTAAATATTACGGATAGACCATAATTGGTATTATTGGCGTTTAAAAGTTCATTTGATACATATGTATTTGTCCTGTTTCGACAATTGGAGTCGACATAGGTTGTAGTATTGTTTCCAAGGCCTTTTTAATTTAAACGATTTTTTTTTCATATTAAGGTGATATATTTGATCCTAATAGATATTTACCACGTGCATACATATAACTTCAGGCCGTCGACCGGAATGTCCTGCTTCTTGACTGTTGTAACTGTAGCTGCATGTGTATACGTCTTCACCTGTCCATTGTCAGTGGCACCCGTAAATTTAATTTAAGAGATCATAATATTAAGGATAGATTGGATATTTGATTCAAAGCGGTTACACAACTATTTACACAAACACTAAATTGGAATATGTTATTATATTTATTAATTCTAAATAAATAAATTGTTTACAAAGTTCTTTAGCTGCCTTGTATTAGGAATGAAATGCAGTGATTCAACAAAGTGCAGTCAACGCAGCTGTTCAAATATCTCTTCGACCTCCTTGTTTCTATTTAATTAGAGCTGACTGTTGGTTGCATTAGACACAGTACAAAACAACGTAGCCATATAATACAGGAAGCGGTCGCAAACAGTGAATCAACGTTCGATACAAGAATAAAAAATATTTATCTACTTGAACTGAGAACTAGTAACCTAGTAAATAGTAGTTGTTTTTTTTTTGTAGTTTGTTCATCTATTAACATTTTTATTATAAAAACAACTATTTTACTAAATATTAAACCAACTTTTTACAGCACTATACTCGTTTTTATATTTGAATTGAAATTGAGAATATTTCAAAAACTGATTAGAATTTAGCTAGTGCGTCAACTTTTTATTTCAAATAAAAAAAAATTCAAATAAATATTTTTCTAAATATGGAAAAAAGTACTAAAAATTAATCTATTTTTATACATTGAAACAGCGAAGACTCTACATCTATATAAGTATAATAAGGGCGATATTTTATTTGTATATTCTTAACAAGTAGGATGTAACAAGTCAAATATACTCGTAAATTCAGAAAAAAACTGGGCGAAATAATAAGTTTTAATCTTCACTACTTAGCTATGTGGGTTATTGTTATTTTCAAATCGATAAATAAGTTTCATCCGAGCAAATAGACTTCATTGACTTTTATCTTTTAAATGTGAGGATAAAAATGTATGACACAATTGTATCAGACAGACTGACAGATCAAGTTCAATAAAACAGAGAGCAGACTGCTTTATTATAAGAAATATTGTCACAAATTCAATCTTTATAATACAACTTTATACATCGACTTGAAGTATGCCGAAGACGGTTTTAAAGTGACGTTTACAATGACAGAATTTTAATTTATTAAATAGCAAATATTATTAAGATAGATAAAATATTACACTTGATATTTGTATACACGATTAAAAACAATAGATATCTTCAGGTAAATGGTCATTGTTATATTATTTTAACAAATACGGAATATTTTT
The DNA here is from genome assembly GCA_918358865.1 of Melinaea marsaeus rileyi. NCBI lineage: Eukaryota > Metazoa > Arthropoda > Insecta > Lepidoptera > Nymphalidae > Melinaea > Melinaea marsaeus. The sequence goes on from OU911089.1 coordinate 2,933,074, forward strand.
AAAATTATGATATACATAATCCCCGGGAATGTTTGTGTTTCGTCATCTAGGCCTGACTTATTCCTGTACTCAAAACAACTAAGGCGCATATACTTGTGGAGCTTACTGTACGATGGGAAACAAACATACCCAAAGATCATACATTTAAGTTTAACAAGTATTACGAACTATGTAACGAATTGATAAGGAATAAATTTATAGTTAATCTGTTCGCTGTAGAAGTAGGAGCGAGAGGTATAACAGCAAAATCTCTCTACAACTTATTTAAGGATCTCGGCCTTTCTAGATCGATCATCAGTTCATTTCTAGAACGTATTTCAATGCGGCTTTAGTAGGTTCTTACGCTATTTGGTTAGGTAGGGAGAGGAGCGTGAACAGTGAAGGTGAGCGTGTATGCGCATAGTAAAGAGGCCCCTTAAACCTACATCTGGGTCGCAAGTCCCAGGTATTGTTTGCGATCCTCTTCTTGCAACGCGATGAGCCCGGCACCCGCACGGTGAATCCATGGAATGCTAAGAAGTTTCATCTCACTAAATCTGGTACATAAATAAATTAAATAAATATTATAATACTTAATAATCACTGTGATAGGGATACAGTCGTATCACTATTGCAGTAAACATTAGCGCAAGTTAAGATGCTTATTCATCAGGGTGGTGATGAAACGGTCGGTTACGAGAGACCGAAGCGATTTATTATGCTCCGATGTTTGTTTTAAAAGTAATATATGATAATAATTATAATAGTATAATAATAATTTAATAACTTCGTGTTACAACGTTAATATATATGATTATATAACACGAATTTTCTACAAGCAAATTCTGCAATTCCTTTGGCTTTAAATTTTTTAGCTATCCAAATCGTTCATTGTCTCACAAGTCAAAATCATCACTCCAAACGCGCAAACCACTGCATAGACGTTTAACCACCTAAAGCATGTTCTCCATAAACTTTCACTAAAATCCGAAGACTTTCCGCAGCATTTTTATGAATATTCAAATAATTTTCAAAAACTTCCCGCAAAAATATTTTATTAGCAATACATTTTGTACTTTTTAAATAGCTGGAACTTTTTGTTATTAACAATTAAGAATAAGATGCACCGTAAAAATAACAAAAAATGTTATTTTTAAATTTGTTTCTGAATGCAAAAACAGACTTCTGTAATAATTACGTCATGCTAAGGCAATAAGTATTAATTCTTAAGTATTAATTGGCTGGAATAGTGAGAAGTATGAAATATATAGAAAATAAAGTGAAACTTGGCAGTTGTGTTGTACTTTAAAAGTTGATTCTCTTTATTTGCAGACTTATTACGTAGAATTTTTGTTTGAGCTAACCGTGTTTCAATTATACATTTAAATTTAATATTTTTTATACATTAAATCGAAAGAAAATCACCATATTCTGAACAAACTGACCCAGAAAAATAATTCAAGCGTTTAAAGAGAAAACATAAAACTTATATCTCAATAATTACTTAAACATTTAAATTCTTTAATAACTAACTATTATATAGTTAGTGTTTCTACAATTCTATATAATTATATTATTGAAACTAAAAACTCTAACCAATGTTCATTTAAATTATAAAAACGGAAAAGATACTAGTGAATATAAATGATCATTTCAGGCATATCACAAGTTTATGAATACGAAATTTAGAATGAAACAATTGTAATGAGTCGCTGATTGTGAGTATTATACAGGCATTTGGATACATATTTTTTGTGCATTAGTTAGAGTTATTCAAAAAAACATTTTTGTAAAGATTTTTCTTCACAAAAATGTTTTTTGACAGATCATATTATTAAGATATATTTTGATTACAGGAGCAGGATACCATGCTACATATTTTACAGTGTTACTGAAAGAGAAAAGTGTCTTAATAAAAGTTAAATTTTATCCCGCGGTGTAAACACCGAGCACGAGTAAGTTTTTATGCAAATATTTTAATTAAATGACAAGGAGAATAATTTAATTTATTCCTATGAATAAAAAATGAGAAGCTCGAGACCAAAGTTTACATATTTTTCTTGCTTCATTTGTTTAGAAAATTTTGTAAAGGAATTTAAAATGCAAATGATGCTGTAATATTTAATTTTAAACCAAAAAAATGTTATGCGAAGATATTAAAAACAAATGCATAATGTATATAACATATTAAAGTAAGAAGAATTTAATTCTTGGATCAGAATAACGAAAATTAAAAATAATGAAAAATTATATCCGCACGCTATTAATGTTTTTCTCTTGCCAGTTAACGCGGTCTGAACTTTTCATAGCTTTCAAGAGGTTTCAAATTATTTATTATTTAATTCTTTACGTTGGTAGTTGATTAAATAAGTATGTTGTATGTTATTGTAGAGCATCTAGGATTTATAAGTATTGTTGAATATACAAGTTTTCCATATAATAACAATTTAAATTTATAATCTTAACAGACCTTTCCAAACTATTGATAGGCATTTGAACCACAAATATGGATTTAGTATAAAGACGTCAGTATCTGTTGTATCAAAGCACGTGACATACTAGTGAGGCCTGTGTAATCGAGGTCATCCATTATCCTGGCGCGTTGCCGCCCGAGGGTGTGGTATACCCGGCCTAAATTCTTACTTCAAAGACGTAAATAGTGTTTGATTGATGAGATGTGGAGTAAGTAAACTAAGTGTGAGTTAACATACAACCACTTCACGGCAAGACACAAAGTTTGATTTGATCTATAATAACAATTAAACAAAACATGTTTCATTTAGGTTTTCACGAGCTTTCATTTAGATTAAACTAGTTAAACGAATTTAAACGCCTCCTAAATTCTGTGGCCGGAAAAAGAAAACTTTTAGAAGTTGATGACTAATTAAGTGACTCGTTGAAAAACACAGTCACTACATTTCGTCTTCCGGTTGGCACGATTACTACAAAGCATTTGAAACATCGGCTTAAAAATTCAGCTATAGTTTAAGAATAGAATAGAATTGAAGTGTTTTGACATGGTTTCATTTCTCCCGGTTTCACAAAGCAAAGTAAGAGATATTATAACACTGTTTCATATTGTGCATTGTGACATATTAAAAATTTGAGATAAAAAAAGATATTACAAATATATAAAACTCCCTTAGGAAAATACAATTTTTTCAATACTTCAATGGTAACTATATGTACTCGTATATAACTTTAAACGTCACTCAGCCTGATTATATTATTACTTATTCCCTCCAGCTTCGCTGGGCACACTATTAATTTGGATATGTACTTAGGTTTCTATGGTAACCTTTGTCATATTATCTGTTGTCATCGTAACCATTGCTATGGTAACTGTTGCTATAGTAACTCTTACGCCCGCCTTAAGTGTATATCTTTTACAGGTTTAAAACTTGGGTAAACGCAAAAAGTTGAAATCCGTTAGGTTAGGAACTCCATAAAATCCGTTGTTAGTGGACGTCTACGTTACAAAAGAAGTACCTATGTAAAATTTTAAGTTAATCGGACCGACAGTTTTGCAGATTTCGTGATGAGTCAGTGAGTGGTAAATCGCTTATAAAGAGATTATTCATCTGTTTATATTTTCTTTGTCTATTCTGAAAGATATATGGTAATTGTTTGTTATCTATATTGTAATTTTAAAAAAGGTGGTTTATGTATATGTATGAAAACTAAAATGTAATGAAATTTTTGTGAATATTTTGAATTGTTGGTCTTAATAGAAGCCTTACATAGTTTATATCGATATTTAATATTAAATCTTTCTACCATACTGATTCTGCATATTCATTTCTGTGGGAATCAAAAAGATATCTTGAATTTTATTAATTGGTGTGCAATTAATTGTAACCATTCGGTTGTGCTTTATATGGAACAGTGTTTCAGTATTTTATTATTTATTGGTATTCATTGAGTGAATTTTATATTTCAGTAAATATTTACATCTGAGACGGGTATGATAATAATCAACAAACAAGTTTTTTTCTCTAGTTCTTAACAGGTATATTTCTAAAGACTCAAAGATATGAATAATAATCTAGTAAATTATTGCTTATTGGCCTGGAATGATAAGCATAGTGCTTATTTTTATCTATACAGAGTAACGGCATTAAATTATTGGTACGTACATTAAGTATGAAATACAGAACAATAATTCGTTTGGGCACACGTACTTAGTCCCATTATCTAATTGAAAATGTTCCTGTGTATACCAAAACATTAAAGGTAGGTAACGGACATATAACAAATGTGCTCTTAAGTTATAAGGCTAACCAAAATTCTTATTTCTTTTTTAAATTGTATATAAATTGTTCTAAACGTGAGTGAATTTGTTTTCTCTATGAAGTCAAGTTCTCAACTCAGTATTTTTTTATTTATGTGGATATTCATTTATAAAATGGCTTATATATGTTACTTAGATTTTAATTATACAATTATATATTTTTACAATCGTTGTGCATTTTTAAACTACTTAGAAATACAACTTATGAACTTTAGTATTATATTTTTTTGTTAAACAATCTTTTTTCATATTTACTTAGTAATCCGTGAATTAGTTAGTGGATCGCAGTAAAACGTTTAACTATTTACTTCATGATTACACTTCGAGGTTAACGATGTCGCTGGATCAAATGGTTATACACAATCGGGATTGTTTATGTATGAGCTACATTTGTTAGCAGTAGTTTGTTTTATTTATTTCAATCCTATGTCTGGCAATATATAAGTATAATCTAAACGTGGATCAAAACTATATTAATTAATCTTTAATATAGCAACATGAGTCTTACTCACTGTTATTTTTTAGTGTTAAATTTAACACTATTTCGAGGACAATGCACCGTGGGTATGAAGCGATCGCTGCCAGGCGACTTCAAGATTATTTACTTAGTATTCTGTAATGTATTTATGTAATATAGAACATAAGAACTGATAAAAAAAAAAAATCATGACAATCCCGCTGAGTTTCTGTCGCGAGCTATTCTCAGGTCTGTGGAAATAATTTTCCGAGCTGACAATGACAATGAAAAAATATTTTGTATGAAACTTATTTTCAATAAAGATTTTTGATTTTGATTTTGATTTTTGATGTCAATGTTTTGCAAGATTTAATATCATTTCTATAAGCCATATAAAGAACCAAATCAGGGGTCAAAAGTTTAACAACTTTGGCTTGAATACAGATTTTTAACACATTGGCTATAATACAATGTTGAAAAACAAAGAAATGACGATACGTATTTTTTGATCAGCTTCTGGGTGTGTCACCTCTTGTCATATTTAGAACTCAATAAGACGACAGAGCAATTAGACTTATTTGTTGAAGTAATCATAATAAATCATAACAATCGTATGTTTCATAAATACGATGCAACTTACTGTTTGTTGTTCTAATTTATGAATTTACTTTATTGGTTTACTTATTTTTATATGTTTTATAACATATTTTGTTAGAATAAACATATTATGTTGCATATTATGTATTGTTAGTTTTCAAATAATTTATATACATATATATCTAATATCACAGACATGCAGAATGAGTCCATTAAAAATATGCTAATGATGGTTTCTGAGATGAAAGTTAATGACTAAAATATTTTATTACAGTATATAAACTTTACCAACATTTTATGGAACTGTGCCAGTAACAAAGTTTCTAACATACTATGCATTTGATATTTTTTATTAATTTTTGAACTTTTATAAAGTGTTGACAATCCAACAAAACAAACTTTAAAAAACTTATAGTAACAGGTTCTTTTTTGTATCATCACTTTGCTTATGCTTCTTAAAAAAATATGTTGCTCCATTCCATTACAATAAATATAATTGATTTCTACAATCAAATATTATGCCGAGTTATTGAGGAATTACGGATTTGATTTAATTTAATTTGTTACTGGCAAAAATATTGATCTGACCTTGTCGATGAGTTTTTCATTCAACAATTGCTTAAAATTTATGGACTTAATATAGCTAAACATATTTGTAGAAAATTTTAAATACTATAATACAAATTTTTAAACCACTTCCAGCACTCACTTCACAAGTTTTTAAATTAAGAGAGACTTAAACTTGTATGTAAGCATTGAAGTTGTTCCCAATCCTCTTTAGCTTTAAAAAGTATCTTACAGTTAGAAACGTCGCTTTTAAAATACTTTTTACATTCAACTACAATCGCTAAAATGAACAACTAAAACGCCTCCATCGGAAGTTTTTAAGTGAATTCTGTTAGCTCCCGCAACGTTTTGCGAATAAAGTCATAAATAGTATGAGGACGCTAAAGTAAATTTAATTTACAAATATTGAAGAATTAATATAAATCGTAACCAATAATAAATTTTAATATTTCATTCTTTAGTTCATCTTTTGTTGATGTTTATACGAAAACATGGTTAAAATAAAATGTTGTATATATATGTGTGTAAATAATTGTTAAATAAAATCATAAATTCCTCACACATTTTAATTTTGTCACTGTCAGTATTCAAAATAATTAACTGGTACAGGAATAAAAACATACATAACAGCAGTAGGCGAATTGCTTGTGATCTTATTCTTTCAAAGCGTTTAGTGATGATTAGATACCTTAAGGTATAATTAATGGAAACTACAATCGTGAACGGGAATCACCAGAAGTTAATTATGGTACAGACGACAAGAATATATTTTTATCACTTGTAAACATTGCTGTGCTGTAGTAAAGAAAAAGTATTATAAGATTGCAGATGAAACATTTAACAACGTCTTCACCGGCGAGAGCTGGAAACGGGATCGTTTCAATATAATTAAAAGTTGGTTTTCTTTAAACTGGTCACATAAACGACTGATGTTAGATTTATCTTTCACTCTTATACTAACTTTTTAATCTAAAATTACATTAATAAATCGATAGTTTTATTTTCTTTCACTGCCATTAAAAATATTAACATTTTATAAGATGGAAAATCTTTATTGGGCGAAGCGAGCGTAGCGAGCAGAGCGTTCTACTGGAGACTTTTTCATATTCTTTGTCACGAATAGGCTCGAAAACTACTTCACGGAAAATTAATGTAATTTTGCAATCAAAAAGACACACACTAGGTGATGGTTTAAAAAAAAAATTTTGAAAAACGTAGTCAAAAAACAATAATTTGAAAAATGTCATGTCAAAAAAGTGATATCCCATTGAAGTCAATGGGAAACGATGAATCATTACAATGGGCTCGCTTCGCTCAATATGCAAACGGCGCCCGAGATTTCGCGAGCGCAGTGAGTCCAAATTAAGGGTCTGTTGGCGTCCCTAGTATTACTACTTGGTTTTTCGCAATTTATATATTCTAATTATTTTCCTTTCTTTTGTACTTACCTGATGTTTTTATAGTGGTAAAGTATATCAATTTATAACATTTACTATAAAACATGAGAATATTAATACTTCTTTTTAAATATAAAGTAAGCTGGATATCGAAATCTTTTGTATTGATATTTATATTGATTTTAAAGGTTTCTTTAAGACTGAGGGTTAGAAATCTTTAATAAAATTATACTCATTTTTATAGAACTGTGAAGGAAAAACAATTAAATGTTTTAAAAGGGCTTAGTTAATAAATTAAGGATGGAGTGAAGTACTTATTCTCAGTTGTTGCAACGATTCCTAAACTCGATTCTTGTTTATCACAAATACTCGTATGATGACGAATATCAGGTCTTGGGAATATGTATCTGTTTCTGTAAAAGTGTAACTGAACGAATAAAACGAATGACCTCATAGAGTAGCCATTGTAGTTGTAGTTGTAGTTGTAGCAACATTTGTTTCGTTATAGCGTAACTATGCTCATGACAATTGCAAGCGTGGACAATATAATAATGTATAAGAGAAAGGTACGTAATATCTAAAAATTTAAATATTAACCAAAAGGTATTAATAATATATTTTTATTAATTATTTGGTCTCGTGTTTAAATTATTATCTAGAAGTAAGATAACATTTAGATACAAATCTAATTTAACGTATTTGCCTACAGTATTAAAAATCCTTGAATTGAGTAATTGGGCGGTAAATAACTTTCAGATGTTCTTTTCCGCGAGAGCAACAATTGAATACAAAGTAACCTCAGATGAAGGTTGTCTGTTATTTACGAGCTGACTTTCAACTACCTTAAAATACTAAATGTAGGTAATTCGTTACGCAACTTTAACGTTACGCTTTAACAAGTTGAAGTCTTTATGCTATATTTTTAATATTAGGATTATTTTAATAAATACAATTACATAAATAAATACAATTTTACAATAACAATAAATAAATAAATTTGTACAATGTAACACTTAAACAAAAATTATATATATAATATAACGACAACGAATTTTTAACACACAATTATAATTGTAATGTACGGTGAAATCTTGTAAATGCATCTTTAGTTTAGTTAATCACAGTGGAGATTAGAATTCTATAGTGTAAAGGAATGAAACAAAAAGCAGAATTTGATACAAATAATTTTGGCATGTGATATTTTTGTACCCAATTTAGAAGTGGTATAAAATGTATATTCATAATAATTCAGAAATAAGGCCTTTTTACTTCCATCAAACCCAAACACTTTCACTATTAATTATCTAGCTTGATTATTATATATACCGTCTTTATATTTCGAGTAAAAATATTATGAATATACATATTAATGCTTAAACCGCTTGAAGGATTTTATTCATATATTTAATATAAAAGGAAAAGTATTCTTCCTTGAATTTCATTTTGAAATAATAAACTTTAAAAAACTTTTTCAAAATTTATGATAAATACATTAAAAAATTTAACAGGATTTCAACCAGTGACTTCTTTCTTTGATAATTTTTCTAGAAAAATAAAAAAAATATAAGGTAGGTGAAAAAACATACTTTTATTAAATGTTTACAGTATAATTTACTAAGTAATAACTTATCTAAATGAAAAATCGATTAATATTATAAGTAATTATCATTGCAGACGATATTATAATTTAAAAATTTCTTTCTGCCAAAGAAATAAATTAGTAACTATAATAATTTCATCCGAAGATCTTCTAGACATCAGACGGTTCGAGATTTATTCGGCCTCAAACAGACGTCCGGTCATCAGCGCGATCTTTGGGGGAGTCCTATGTCTTCCAGTAGGTGTGTATAGACTAATAAGAAGAAAAAGAAAAATAGTTCAATCATAACCGATAAGGGTTACATTAAGAACTAATTTTATTATAAAGGAAATGTGTGATTACGATGCAGTACAGGAACTTACTTCTGCGTATAATTCATTATTTAATACTGCCATGATTTTTTTCAGTTGAATTTTTAAGGAGACACCTAATAGAAATGTAGTTAACAATTCGAAAACTTTGAATCAAATATTATTGAGTATGTATTTCTTATTTTTAGTTTAGACTTTTCTTTCATTGTAGGTAGTATACTCTAATGTATTGTAGTTAAAAACAGTGAAAATAACGTTAATTGAAATATATGTATCAAACTTACATATAACTTTTTAAATTTTTGTTACGTCTTTGAAATTTAATCGATTAATTACTTTTCTTAAAGGTTACTGTAACTGAAACAAATTAAAGATAATTTTGCTTAATCGTTGTTGACGAAAACAAAGGTGTGATGTCTTTATTAGAATACAAAAATGTAATGAGATTAAAATAACTTAAATATGTCTTTTGTCTCTTATATCATAAAATTTAACCTCATTCGTAGACATAGATACTATTCCTGTAACGACTATAACGTAGTATTAAGCAGTATTCATCAAACTTTAAATACATTCTAAATAGTAAGCAAACTTATGTCACTTAGGAAATAAATAACAGTACATCTCAAGATTGCAAATGGAAGATATTATACTTTAATTATGTAGACATACATCACTACGGCAAGCAAATTGTCTCGTTTGCCTATCGAGGACTCGTTCCGTAATAGCAATAACTAATAGGCTTACCTGAAGTTATAGTTTACTGAATTCACACTCGATTAATACAAAGTTTCTCAAATATCTACAACTATAAAAATTTAACATGTATGAATGCTTTTACACATTATATTATTTTCAAAACGCAACATTTTAAATTATTTATTGCTACATATTTAGTTGTTTTTTGAAAAATCCAACATAATTATACTATTTTCACCCATTAAAAATAGTGTCGCTACTGTACTGTTAAATCTGCTACATTTTTATAAAAATATAATTTAAATTAATAAAGATTAAAGTTTCTGCTACTAAAACAATCATATTTTATTTATTTCAGAATGAAAATGAGCTACGAATACGAAATTTTAATGATATAACGAAACTCCGCTCTTTCATACTAAATAAGAAATAAAAATTAGCCACGCTAGAGAATGAAAGGTGGAAGATTTATATAAAAATAACAAAATTAAAACAAAAGAGAAAAATTAGATAAACATTTAATTAATCATTCTCACCTTCAACTCAAAAGATAAATATTATTGTCTAAATTTATTAAAATATTTGTTATCGTAGTCGTTTCTCTAATGAAAATAGTAATATAACCAATAGCAAAATATCTTTTATTTTTATAGCAGTGTATTCTCTGCTCAAGTAGATAAATATTTGTGTGTAATTCTTGTTACAAAGAGTGAACCAACGTTCATCGGTTCACTCTTTGTAACACTGCCTCTAATAATTTATTATTAAATTATTACTACGTACTGCCTTCTTAATGTTGAGCTCTAAGATAATAGAGATAAGGACAACATGTATACAGATAATTGAACAGCTATCTTCATTATAGTTTGTTAAATCAGTGAGTTTTCACTCGTAATTAAGATTAGAGAAACACCTAGTTTAGAAATAATAAATATATGTTTATCTTAGTTTTCGTATAAATAGTATAATAATAGTAAGTTGATTGTAATACAGATGACGGTTAGGTAATTAATTTAGCACATTTTATTTATATTAATAAACGTAAAGGAAGTGATATTTATTTATTTACACACACCATAATGAAGTTGCGTATTAGTATATTTATTGGAAAAGTATACAATAATGTTTTGGAAAGCCTTAAGTGATACATGTGCAGTCTGGCTCATAGTACGAATAGTTTAAAGTTATTGTCAATTATCAGCAAAACGTAATGTTTTTCGGAGTTGATGTTATCCTAAATTATCATTATTACATTGCGACGCCACAAAGGAGTAGTCAAACTAAAGTAGTTAAACCACTCTTTAATTTGCTTTTTCCTTTATTTTTTATAATTAAACCTATTTTCGTAGTTTATTTAGCAGATCACGAACCTATGACATTAAAAAAAAGACGTTTTCCCAGAGGTGACAGGTTCGAGTCGTGGCGGTGTGGTGAAGTTGCATTCTAACAAATCTTTTTAAATATCATAACCGTGTCTCCGATTTCCGGATATTTTTATAACTTCAAAAGTCAAAGTTATTAAATAAAATATTCCCACATAAGTGAAATAAGTGTATTTTTTGTCAGAAAAGTAAAAATGAATAGCTAAATTTTCAAATGACAAGTAAATGTTCTATAATAGGCTGTGAAATCATAAATCACAAAAGATATCATATGAAAAAGGTCAAATATCATAGTTATTATACGAACAAGGCCAAGGGAATAAAAAGTATACACACTTTTTAAAGCTATTTAAGCTTATTTAGTGAAGGATATTTTATTAAACTTCTTTAAAATTTTCAAACCCGACCCTACTTTAAAAAATCTTCAAATTTGTATTGATTCAGAAGCCATTGTTCTAGTAGACATAAAATAAATTTAATAAATTAGGTTATTTTTAAATTAAATAAACAATGTCTGAAAATATAGTAACAATTATATTGTGATTAATTAATCGAAAAATACTTGTAATATTTTGCATTGATATTTTGGAGGAGACTGTTTGATGAACTTTTAAATATCTTTTATTTTATGTCTTTAATTTATTAAAGTCTATCTTCCCGGTCCTGGGAGACTGACATCGCGTCTTCAAATTAAGTTTCACATGAATCTTAAATCACTTTTAAGTCTCCTACAAGGGAATACTATTACATTTTTTTGCTTTAAAGGAATTTGTTATATAATATCCTTATTTGTTTGAATCGCTCTATTAATCTTATTCTTCAATGATTTTAAGACGCACTACTCGTGTAATTTATGTGTTATTTAAATTTTTTTTATTTAAATACTTACAGATCCTCTCTGAAAGTACAAGGCAGAGTGTTATAGCACATTTGTGGCGAAATTTTATTACGTAATAACACATTATTTTTACAAATGAATTATAAATGGCGTAAAAAAAGGAATTATGCCGATAATGTATTAAATACCGTTTCTTATTTCCCCATATTTTATTAAATTTCCCAAGCCAATTCAATTGTTAAATTAATTCAATTATTAATTGTCAAAGTCAATTGTATTGCTTTTAAGCTTTAGCTAAGCTTCATAATACAAATCTTATTATCATAATAGAAGACGGAGTCAACGATGATTTAAATAAAGTTGATTAACTTAAAACATTACTTTAAAATAATTAAACAAAGTTTTTTAAGTTTTCAATACAAAAAATAACCAATATAACGTAATCTAACTATATACCGTGTAATTATTTCTGATATGTTGACATAATAGACAATAACTCTTAACAGTGCTATCAATTATTTAATAATTATAATTAATAATAAAACATCTTTAAAATAACATGTAATTAAGTGTCAGAACTACAATATCTATGAATACACTAATATTGCTTTCAAATTAGAGAATCCAGAGCAGAGGGCAAATTAGAGAGCCATAAACGTACAAAGAAAGAGATAAACAGACTGACTTCAAAAAGTCTTTTTTAAAAGTTTTAATTATTACTAAAGACCCTCAGTGATAATTTTGTCCCAAATATTTTCTTTACACAAACAACGATCACTAAGATCGCTGTATGTATTCAGAAAATCTAATTTCTAATATGTATGATTTTTTTTAATGATTTACACTCACAACCTTTATATTTTATAAACCTCATTTACGTTGAAACCAAGAAGTCGCTTCAAAAACAAGGATAATAATATATTATTTAAGAATTGCAAATGCTAAAATGGTTAGTTCCAGAAGATAATAATAATTACTAAGTATGTTAAGCAAGCATAGCCAGGGCAAACCTATATAACAAGCACTAAGTCAATTTCTCACGGTAAAGTGCAAAATATTAAATGCTGACTTTGCGCCTCTTGTTAAATGAAGCCGACACCGCTCACGTTACCGCGATCGATGGGGAACGAGGTGGAAACTACTAGCACTCAAAAGTGCCAGTGGTTTCTATGTATTCTCAGGTAACATAATAAGTATAAATATTTTTTCTGTAATCAATTAAATAAAATTGTTTCTTAATAAAAAAAATAAAAAAGATATTTAGCAGGTCTCTCGAACTCGCGATATATTCTTAAAGCAGTTGCATATGTTATGTTCACGAGCAGACTGAAGCGAACACAACAGTGTTATAAAATGTGCCAACCATGTCAGTCTAAAAGCGTGTTGCACAATTATTTTCTTCTTGAGTGCTATCAGAAAATTTACTGAAAGTTCTACATTTTACAAAAATACAGTATATTAGTCATGCTTTCTTAAATTTAAATAAAAATATAAAAAAAAGAAATTGTTGAATTCTTTTTCTGCCAGAGATTGATTTAGTGCTTTCAATATATATTGATTTAATACTTATAATAATGTAATTGAAAGTGTATTTTACCAGGTTTAATAATAAATGTGTCCGAGAAACTAGCTTTATGCGTGATGCGATAGATTGAAGAACCAAAAGTGTCAGTAACAAATGTTTGTTTATTGTCTGGAAGAGAAGGAAGACTGTGAAAAATACATTTTACGAGCAAACGTTACATGTGATTTTCTGACAAGTCTCTTTTTCCTTTCCCAACGGAAGTATTATTATGGTATTACAGAAACAGATAACATCACAAAGTAACATATCATGAGCTCCGTCAGACGGGAGTATATTTTATTCACATTTGTCTTGGTAACGTTCCCACATTTCGAAAGGTTGTTTTCATTTAAAAATTAAAAATACCATTATATTACTTTTATATTTGTGTTCCTTTACTGTAGAAATTAGATTCTTCGTATATGAAATGATGTAGAGAGGGTACCTTTTTCGGAGCATATCCTTGTGTAGGAGAATCAGAAGCCATCCAAGCCAGCCTCCATCCCTCCTTTTCCTTCTATACCCGTATATCGTACTCCCACTTGCAACACTTCTTATGTTTCATATCCATATGAATACCAACGGAACGTCTACTCATTTTACAACACGAAACATAATGAAGAACGAAAAGTGAAATAGATTATATTTAGGAAAATAAAGGAATAGCAAATATAGAAAGGAATAGTTCGCTAACAGCGGTTTTGTATGCACAGCTCAATATAAATTGTTTTAAATTGTTTTACTTGTGTTACCTAAGTTACCTTTACTAAATTTAATGGAAGAGATCCAACCTAATTCCGAGAGTTTAAATACCTTGAATATTTATTGGATTAAATTATAAATTTTGATTTTATAATGCAAAATAATTATGTCGTTTTAGTTCTTAAGTAAATTTACTTATATTTTCAATTAACATAATAAATAATGATCATGACAGTGTGTGATAGTAACACCAACAGACAATTAATAAAGAAACAAAAATAATCTTTACATACGAGTATCTACTGAATGCTGAAAACTTAATAAATGATTCATCCTTAATATCTGTGACAGTGGTTCAAAAATATTAGCAGTTTTTCAATATTTCTCTGTATATACATTATTCTACACTTACATTAATTTTCATCGGTTTTTGATATCTTTGTAGAAGGTTTGACAAAAACTTTTATAAATTTGTGATTTCAATGATTTAGCTTCATTCTTCAATTTTATGAACCACAATTTTCTTCAGTGCAGCAAAGAACTCTCAACAGAAGAGTTCCAATGCGGATATTACATTTTTACCGACTGCCGTCGTTTCACTCATAGTAATGAAGCCTAATTTCCTGTCGTTACATTTTCCTGTAGTATTCAAGCTTTGTAATCATATAATAGTCTCCTATTTTAATTGGTTTCGTCCTGGATATATTATAATTAAAACAAATTGTAGCAAATTAAAGCAAATTATATTGAATGTTAGGGATCGCGGCAAAATGAGTAGACGAGAGATACAAGATAGAACTTGGAAAAAAAATAACTTATTTTAATTATTTAATAATAAACATAAAATTTGAAGCAAAATAAATCAAATTGTATTTTAGTGCTTCAAGCAGCAGCACAAAAATTAATTTGTGATCATCAAGAATATTGAATTATTATTAAGAAATCTAAATGATTTACATTTATAATTATCTCCCTTTAACTAATTTGATTGTATTAGCTTCAAGCTTAGAACTGACTTCTCTCAAAATAATTGAAGCTGAGTGATTAAATATCCTTTTAAAACTTCTTAAGCTCCGAGGAGTGCAAGAGCCCTCATTTTGATAAACGGCATTACATCTGAGACACTCATGTACAGTTTACCGTGTTCTAGTTCCTTTTGAAATTACAACTTTACCTTTTTTCGTACAAAATCCACACATCATTTTGGAACTACGGCTTTTATGTCAAAAAGTAACATGAAATTATTTAAGAAGTACAAGTAAGTGCCCCTATAATATTTTCTTTTAATACTGCCTCGTTCAAATGCCTTCATTAAAATTAAAAGGTTTGAGTTATAGATACTTTATAGTTTATAAACTCTTTCCTCAGACATATCGTAGATGCACCGAATGATAATAAATGGTTTCAAATGCCGTAAACATTTTTATATCCCTTATTAATATATCTCCTAAAGAAATTAAATTAAAGTGTTATTAGAAAAAAAAACAGAAAATCTTGTCGACTATTAGGTACAAATCTAGCAAAATTATTTGTTATCTGTTTGATGAGATAACGTTATCTCATCTGCATTCTATCTATTATTGTATCGATGCTGAGTAAATTATTTTATTTTTATTATATAAGTTATAAATAATATATTTTTTTAAGTAAAATTATTTATAATACTTAAATAAAAAAAATAAAATTAACTTTCCTATATAAATAAATGTATTAACTTTTTTAAAGCATTTTGTATTATTGAAAGTTCTTCTTGCTTATTTAACGTAGTTTTTATACAAATCCTTAAATTGTATAATTATTTAAGTAGTATTGGAATACTTATAAATATTTGGTATTGTTGATATACATGTTAGCTATAAATAAATATACAGGTATAAAAATCAAATCAACTGTCAAATAGTTGTTGTTTTATTTTAAACACATGTGGTTTATGAACCACGAAGTTAATATGGAATCAAGACTTATCCAATCCATCATCAGGGACCAAACCGCAGCGGTAAAGAGATTTATAACTTTTACTATTATGTACCAGATTAGTTCGGGCAGCTTCGTTAATACAACTTCGAATTGAGGTCAGCAATAAAGTAAATCTATGACAATATAATACTATTAAAACAGTTTATTACAACTTTGTGTATTTAGTTGTTTACGATATATTTTAACAAACAATCAACCCTAATTTTCAGATGACTTTTTGTTTTAAATTTATAGTAAATAAGAATTGCAGTTTATTTGCAAAAAGCGATGACAGAGTCAAAGTAATTAAGAAATGAAATAAAAAGATTTATATAATAGGCAGTCTAAAGACAAGCTCTCGACATCTATTTCAATAAGAAAATGTCAAAAATGAATTTAATTTATTTCTTGGTAGTAGCCAGACACTGCAATGACATTACAATCTATTGAAAAGGAGATAAAAGCGATTTCAGTTTCTAAAAATAGCATACGTCATATATATCATATTCCTTTTTTTTCTGTACTTAAATTATTTATAAAAATTTAACTTTGCTAATATTTTAAACCAAAATAATAAATAAATGTATATTTTCTTTAATCTATGTTCTTTAAGCCCATATTGTATTGTATTGTAAATCTAAAATCCTCCTTGGCGTATTTTACTGTCCCCCTTCTATTTTTAATTATTTTAATTCTTTAGAGACCGTTTTAGATAAATATGTTCCTTACTACAATCATTCTATTATTATGGGTGATTTTAATACATGTCTGAAAAAAGATAATTACCGCAGCAAAAAACTATTAAATGTATCTGAAGCATGTAACTTACAGTTGCTGCCTCTTAATGCTACACACTTTTTCCCCGGCAGTGAACCCTCTCTTCTTGACCTTATTATGGTATCTTCACCAAATTTTGTTTTAAAACACGGTCAGTACTCTGCTGATGCATTTTCCTATCATGATTTGATTTATATCTCTTATAATATACGTCCTCCAAAATACAAACCCACTACACTTCTGCAACGTAATTTTGGAGGAATTGACAATAATCGACTGTGTGAGGATGCTCGTCAGTTAGACTGGAATCTTGTATTTAATTCTGAATTTATTGATAATAAGGTAGAAATATTAAATAATTTGTTGACCCAATTATACGACAGGCATGCCCCTGTACGACCAATTAAAATGAAACATCTTCCTGCACCGTGGTTAACTAATGAACTGAGGACTTTAATGGCAAAAAAAAATCAAGCAAAATATAAATATAAATTAAAAGACTCCGATACCAACCGCTCTAAATATCATAGAGCTCGAAATCGCTGTAATACTTCGTGTAGAGATGCCCAGCGCCGCCATATTCATAACTCAATCGAAGATGGCAACACATTTAAAACATGGAAATTTCTTGAATCGGTTGGAGTTGGCAGAACTACAAATACTTCTATCAATATTGACATTGAACTTCTCAATAAACACTTCTCTTCTTCTAAAATAATGGACAATGCCGATAAAGATCGCATACTTCATTATCTTTCATCTCTTCCAACTCCAGATTTCTTATCTTTTTCCTTTTGTTCTATCACTTGCATTGCATACTTTGAACATTTATATTGATCAGATTTTTGCAAAAATAATAACTATCTTTAATGTGAATAATTTTATTTTAATCCCAAAGGAAATATTTATTAAAATAAAAAAAGTTAAATGGAGTCATTTAGTATAATTTTAATTATTTTATCCCTTGGTATCATGTCGGTGAAAATATTTGACTCAGAATTCAATCCTCATTACAATAAAAGATCCAGATGTTGTAATTAAATAGGAATTGAATGGTGGATGAAATGAAATTGGATAATTTTGAGATCTACCTCAAAAGTTTAAAAAAATGTTCGCAGAGTTATTTGCTTATTTGACTTATAATTAAATAACAAAATTCGAACAAACTAACACAATTTTTATTTAGCGATAAGGCCGCTCTTTGTACTTTTTTTTTTGCTTTTAGTATTATTAATTGAATGATAATAACGAACTGAGGAATATAAAAGGCCGACATTCGGACTCAATAAATAATTATTTTAAAATGGAGCTAAGGACTAAATTAACAATAATTAATTTATATTAATCATAATAAAAGCTGATCGTACACTATCTGTTTGAAATTTATCTTTAAACCTTTATTTTACTCAAGTATTTTATAAAATTTCTTATAAACTTATTTAAAATTTTAATGAAGTAATACTTTTATTCAGGTATGTAGACTTCGTACTCGCTTCTCGTTCATTTATATTCATTATAGTGAATAAAATGTACACGACGAAAAATTTTATAAGAGTTTTATTTGTCCGTTTAAAATAAAGACCTTGAAGCGATCTTCTTAAAAAAATATGACTGATGAGTAAATGCATCGTATATGAGTAGAAATATTGATGAATATCAGCAGAAATCTAGAAGTTATGAATAAGATGTAAGTATAAGTTGTAAGAAAAAAAAGAGAAAATTAAAAAGATTACTATTTAAAATATCGTAGTATCATACTGTGAAGCATTTCAAAGGTATTAAACAAAAACGAGGTTTAAAAAATATTATACTTGTAAGACTTTGGGTTACACTAAATTAAAAAAATCTTTGATGTAATAAAATAAAGCTACATTTCAATATATTAATGTTTTTCCTTTTTTTATATGCTGATACAAATAACAAATGCCTTAAAGATTTATATAATTAATTATCTGTATAATGAATGACAGTAATCCGCTTAAGAGCCTCAGGTGAATAGAATCGTATTATGCAATAAATGTGACATTTAATAAAATCTTTTAAATAAAAATAAATAATTTTAATGCTGTTTACATTTAATAAAGCGTTTTATTTAGATTTCATGAATTATTTAGACTTGGTAACTTGACTTAACTCGTGGTGATATAAATAATTTTCACCATTCATTTTCTGTACAGATCCATAATAAGGACAACATGAGATATTCCAATGCAGTTGGAACATTTTCATAAGTTTTAAGTCGATCATTTGATCTTTATCGATTGAGGTGAATGAAAGAGATATTTATGTTAATGACATATATATTATATGGTATTAGTGAAATGTATTGTAAAATCTGTGTAACTTTAAGCTTGTAGTCTAACACTTAATCTTTGCACTGTTAAAAAATTGTGTAACCAGCATCTTAGGCTAATTTTTATGCCAACAGCGTCATCATATTAGTATAGATGTGTATTACGGATTTTTTAATTACTATGTATTTTTGTAAGCTGTACTTTTACAAAAAACTTAATAAATTTATCATTGGTGAAATTTTACTTTTTATACCAGTGCATGAATGTTTAATTTTAATATGTTCCGGAGAGATTTCGAGCGTCATAAAAAATACAAGGCTTTTATATTTAGCCACGCAGTTTGAAAATGATGTCGACAGAGTAGTAATAATTCACATAAAACTACTCATTTCACCGCAATTATTACACTGTTCCCGACAGGTCTTGGTAGCACCAAACACTTCACTATCCTAAGGGAATAAATACTTTATCACTGACGTGTCTATGTATTATTTTATCGTGATGTTTAAATTTCTTAAAATACAATAATTAAGAAAATATCAATTAACGGATTAAAGAAATAACTTCATTAATTACGATTCCAACACATAGCCCATATAAAATGCTAAAAATGCCTCCTTAGTACTATTAATATTATATATTTACAGTACTAAGGAGGCATCTTCTTATGATTAAACAAAATATAAGTAATTAGGAACAGCGTGAAATATTAAAATATTTAAGTCCCTTGCAATATTATATATATTTATGTAATATATGTGTATATATTTTTTTATATAACGAGCTTTAAAATAGTGTAAATATTAACATTACCTACACTAGGCTCACCTGAATATAATTTCATCGTTTCGTTACATTACTATCACATTAGCAAAACTTTCTAATATTTTTAGCTTTAATTATAGAAACACACTTCAATGAGATGATTTACAAGATTAACTATTATACATTAATTACATCACATGTATAATGACACAATGTACATTCAATATGGATATTAAATGTTGTATCTTCCGCACACATAAATCAAAGTGTTGTCTAGACAACTGATCTATTCAAGGAGTCGTACGACATCTATCAGCAATTAAACCTTATAACCAATGAAACATTTTATATCAAAATACCACAATTTTATTACACTTATATTCTTAAACACATAATATTATATGTGTAAGTAAATTTTATTATTATATTCAACATTCGCCAATATTCCCAAAAACTTTGCATTCAGTGATAAAATTCTAGAAAGAAACCATTTAGTCATCGATTTTAATAAACTCGTATCGTTAACCTGTTTTTTAAAAATGCTACTTTCTTTCATTCTTGCTCTGAATAAAATTCAGTAAAGGACAAAATTCAAAATTATATTTACTTATTCTGATCAACAATGAATATTTTATAATATTGTACCGAGTATGAACTGCCTGATAACTTATTGGTTATTAATATCAAAATCTTCAAAATCGTACACCTTATGTATAAACATTTGATGAATGATTGATTGCTATTTAAAAGTCCAATAAGTATGAATAAAATTTAATGTAATTTTAAAGGCCATCTGAAAATTTTAAAATGTAATTAGAACTAAACTATAAAAATAAACATCACCAGTAAAATTATTTTCTATATTATTAGTTAAGTGCTGATTCAAGTACTCAAGGTACATATATGTACTAATACAAAAAATATCTAGTATAAATACCACAACATCTTTCTTCTGTCTTCTCAATTATTTGATTTGATTCACTTCGTCGATTTCGTCCACGCTCTTCTGACAATACTGATTTGTAAAAATCGAAAAAAAATATAACAGCCTAAAATGCATAATGCGTTACAATACTTTAGATACTAACACATTCTGTATAAAATACTATGAGAAAACGAATATTTTCTCTATCTTTTATCAAAATTAACAAACAAATTTATCTTCCGGAAGAAATAATCTAACTTTTAGCCATTAAAATTCTCCGCCTAAATTTGCTTTAGCAGCAATTGGTATAAAGTTCCTAAATAATTGCAGAGGGGAAGGTTTTAACCTTCTTCGGGTTCCTAGTGGGTGAAAAGTTTTACTTCAACCTTGTTTATCTCGAACATCATCTTCGGTTATTGCTACATTCTCAACTTTCGCCACTTAGACTCTTCGGTTTTATGTACATGTCTATAATAATCTATTATTAAATTTTTTGAAGTTTACATTTTATAGTTTTATGTAGATGTAATTTAACATTTAACGATAAAGTTAGCAGTTTGACGGCAGACGAGTAGACGGTACACTTAATAGTCGGTGGTGTCATCGCCCATGACTATTTGCAAGTATACAAGTACACAAGTGAAATAGGAAAATATCTAATAACTATTTGCAATTTTAATGTTAAATTAATTTAACTAACTTTCTAAAATAATATAACAGAGAATTATTCTGTCTCTCTTACGATTCTTGGGAGGATGTATGGTAATTTTGATGATCTTTTTGCAGTTAAATTGTTCTTATAATTTTATATAAAAACAATAATAGTTATTTTTTTGTTAAAAGGAACAGCATATTTTAAATATATTCTAACTACAAAGTCACTTCAAAAGAAAGCCAAAAAAGCACGTCATGACAACGATCATCAGATTAACGCTAAACTTAACAATCTTTTAACTTTGGTAACACTTATTTTGTTAATACATCAAAACAATTTGAACACTGATAAGGAAATTTTAAAGTTACATAAAGCGACTACCGTAATGATAATTTAGTATTTATTTTATGTTACTGTCATAGTAAGGTTTATTATTATTAAGTTAATATTATTATTATTTCTAGGAAATATAAGATTGTGTCATGCTTTAAGTGAAATAAATTAATATTTTCTGTAACTATTCGTAGGTAATAAATTCTATATTAACATAATTTGACATTTCTTTTTTAGAAACATCTCAGAAGACAATTTTATAATTTAAAATTTTATAACAAGTATTGTATGCCTTTTATAATACATTAATATGATGTACAAATTATATAACATGTTGCTCTTTATTAGTTTGAAATTCCTGAACCACCTGGATCCTTTATTTTATTGAGTAAGACCTTATTAAAATGTTTTCAAGGGTTTTCTTTATTTTAAGTGATAACAAAAGTTCTACTATGGATATAATATTTAGAATTATAAATATTAGATTTTTTTAGTTTTTAATATTATTTATGAAAATTTATGTATCGTTAATAATGTTGGTATGAAATATTCAACATTCACAGAAAAAAATAATATTATATTATTACACTGTTAATATTGTTTTATATAACATAAGTATTTAATATTAGTTCAAATCGTCTCCATCATAAAGTTAACTGTAAATAGAATTCCAGCTTAATATGACACATCAACTACCAAGTGGTGTGTCATGGTAGTTTTAATATAAATTGTTGGAAACAATTTGACTGTAATAAAAAGTCATCGCAAATAATATTTTAAATGTATTATCCTTAACCAAGATATAATAAACATATAATAGAAGAAAATATTACATCATTTATTGTGATTAGGGTATATTTAGTTTAATTGTATATTTATACATATTTCAAATTTATTTTTTTAATTTTGATAATACTTTTATTGTTATATTTATATGTATTTTGATATTTATATTAATTTTGACAAATGTATTGATACATTTATAGAGAATCCTTATAATTACAAAAAAAAAAAGTTACTTGGATTAAAAAACTATACTTCATCTTTTAAATTCGAGGAGAAACTGACATATTTTGAGGCGACATATGAGACATATAGAGTGACAAATCGAGTTAAAAAGCAGAAAGCGAAATGGTTTCTTGTAAGAAATCTTGTTCACAATACAATCTTTATAATATACATTGATACATTGACTTTAAAAATTTTAAAGACTTCTTCAATTTTATAGCATAATGTACTTATAGTTTTACCATCAGTAAATAATATTATCCGCGGTCAGCATTTGGTAAACCTGTGTGTGCGAAATTGTACTTTGGAATTGTCATTGAAATTGCATCGATTAGATACTCAAAGGGTTTTCCTTTAACTAACTATTAATGAAAGACTAACACTTAGTAGTGGTATTTTGCTGGATCTGCCTAAATTAGACAGAAAAAATAGTAAACTTATTCTCGTTGATAAATAGAAAAGTTTTATTAATAATAATAGTATAATAGTAAACAAGTTGAAGACAATGTTAATTAGTAATCATAATCTATGTAAAATAGTTTGTATAAATTAGAGCAATCAATGGACAGCTAGGTGACAATTTAGTTCAATAGACAATTAATTAATTAAATATTTTGTAGAAGTTCCAGCTTCAATGCTTCCTTTGTTAAAAATGTTTCTTAAAGTTCTAAGTTCAGTTTACTAGTTTTCAGAACAGTATTATTTTCTTTTCTTTACAATCCTTCATTTGCGTCAAAGATTTCAATATCATAAGATTTTCTTTGTAATATTTTTATCATTAGATATTATTTACATTTATAATAAAGGAATCTTTGTTATTTTTCCTGATCTACTTAGATTTTATGAAACATAAAACTATATAGAAACAATTAGTTTTTTTAATGTATATTTTATCTTATTTAACTATATTTTTTGTGTTAAATAAGGTAGGTTATGACTTCAAGCACGGGTAAGTATTAACAAGAATTTACAGTGTAAATTTTCACCAAGGCCTACATTTTATTTTTAATATTTTCAGCCAAATATATTATAATCAAATAAACGTAATATTTATTCGATTATAACACAAAGTTAATTAAAGAGTAAATTCAAAATATGAAGATAAGACAAAAATATGGAATATAGTTAAGAATTATTTTATTTATCAAAGATTAATTTTATTTTGAATAATTCTTCTTGCTCGTGTTCTTCAACTGTTCTCGGGTAATCGAGTGTTATGATTTGTATTTATTAGTATTTCCACGTGCTGCGGTTCTTTGGTTCGGGTCTTTGGCGCGCGAGCTGTTTTGTTGTTTGTTTTGCTTTGTGCAGTGCAGTGCAAGTGCAGATAAAATATTGACTTACTTATTTATTTATATGTAACTATTTATTTATTCTTAAGTGGAGTATTTTTAGTCATTTAAAGAAAATTATTAGTAATAATTTTCTTCTTACTTATAGTCCTTATAGTTATAATTTTCTTCTTACTTATTGTCCTAAAATTTTATCTTTAAAATATTTGTCTAAAATTAATTGAGCTGAGCGAAGCGAAGCTCTTACTGGTCAAAAGTGTGTTTCGATGTTCGCCTACTCCTCCTAAGCCATTTGAGCTAGAGCTTTAAAATTTTGCATATGCATTCAAGAAAGTGTCCCGCTCGTTTAGCATTTCTTTGGTGACATTCGTGATTGTAGATTTTGATTAAATGGTCAAAAAGTGTCCCACAGATCAATATATACTTTTTTAACTTAGCAATTCATTATAACATAACTTTGCTACAATAATTGAGAGAGGCGTCAAAATATAATAAATAGATATTGTACAGGACCACTCTATAGCGCATTCTTTTGTACGTTTTAGTGACGTGTTTGACTGCTGCTCGTAATTATAATAACTTCAACGGTTATTTTTAATTGTTATACAAGTTCCACTTTCACTTATAATCTGATTCAGAATTCCCCCAATTGTATGTTTAATCAACAAATTAAGGAAAACCTGTACGTCATTATTATTATCTTTCAGTAAAGTTGTCTTTCAATTTTAACATTCATAAATGAGTCAGTGCGGTTTCATAACTGTTGAGTTCCGCAGTAGTTAAATTTGATGTACTACAAAATTATACAAACTACGACTTGCAATAAAACAAAAGGTGTTTTAAAGGATTAATACATTAATGTATTAATTATACCATTTATGTATAAATTATATAATAAAAGGTTTTAATTAGTTTCCTGTCCACTTACAGTACTTTCAGATTATTACATTAGATACGGGACAGACCTTCAACGCCATTACTATAACTTTGAATTTGATAGAATATAAAATATTTTATGCAAATAAGCCTACATTTAATATTCATAACATATTATTAAATATCTAAATATATTTGTTTATATATTTATATTAGAATTTTCTCAGTTCATTTTATTGGGCGTAAATATTGGTTAAATTATGAACTTAATTATAAAAATAATTACAGTGGAAGAATTTTATTTACTTATGTAAAAAATCTCGATCGATTTCTCGACGTTTCACATTTCTTTATATTCCATAAATTTTTACAATTTGAAAAAAAAGGCAGGATTGCTCTGCACAAATTAGTGCGGTCAAACATTTTCAAGACTTCAAAAGCCGTAAGATTCAACCAGACACATCAACAACACCTCTCCTTTTAACATTTTTCAAAGCTTGACATCAGTTATAAATTCCACCACCAGATACAACAGCAGCGCTTCCTCTATCAGAGATATTAAAACTGATTTAATGTGAGAAATAAAGATCAAGGATTCTGTCGCAACTCGCGTACAATAAAACAAAAATTGAACCTCTGTGCTCCTCAAAGGATATGCGGATGAAAGGCAGGGAAAGATTCTCTTTACTGATGAAAAATTAAGGTCTAAAGTAATACATTTTCATTTGTAATAGAACTTATTCGGGCCCTGGGGCTGCAGGTACAATATTGAGCACGCAGCGGACTTTTCAAGCAACAAATTTTAGAGACATTTAAATTAAAATTTGTTTAAGAAGTTAATTGTGCTGAGCGTAAGCAAAGCTCTTACCCGTTTGGGAGACCTTTTTTGTGTTTAGTTGTCTCCAGAATACGACGCGATAATTAGCTAAAAATCTTCTCATGTATGTTGGAGCCGAACGCGGATGTTATAACGAAAGCAGTTTGAAAAAATGTTCAGCCATTCAAAAGTTAAAAAAAAAAAATCTCTCCTGCCATAGACAATACATTAGAGCTGCCCTGCGCGTGTGAGCAATGTGCTGAGCTAGAAGGTGACAATTAGTCCTAATAAATCGATATTTCCTGTAGCTATTGAGATGAAAGGAGAAGGACTCAGCTCAATACCCGCCGCGCACGGTTGGCGGATCCTAGTATTGTAAGATATTCAAGGATTCTCCTTTACATAAGTACTATTTACCAATGCAAAGTTATTGTAACACTTCCACTGAAAATAAATATTTTAATTAAGTATTTCTCTGGTGGTAATAATTTTCTCTCATTTCATAGTTTCATGTAGTACATTATTATGACTCTTTTATGACCTCGTTAAGGTAATAACGTTCATAATTTATGACAACATTAACTGCAGAAATCTATATTTTTAACTGACAATTGACCTTAAATTTAAAATTACCTTATCAATAAGTTTGCCTGATTTATTAACAATTACATCCTAAATATAATTTTCTATTAGCTATCATATTTTTTGCTTTAATTTATATATAATATTGTGTTTTGTTACCAACTGTACACCCTTTAACACATTTATTTATAAATATACAAGATTTTACAGTTAACATTCTGAGTAATCAGATAGGTCTCAAATAATCATCAGGAGTTTATTTTTATTAATATAAATTGAATACCTTATTATTATTTATCATCCTTCAACTTTTAACTATTACTATTACTACAAAATTATTTAACTATTGAATAGGCTACTAACAAACAAATATATGTGTACTAGTTGTACCCTGACACGCTTCGCAGAGGCACATTTTGGTTGCATGGGTGAGATATAGTAGTCGTTAGCTAGTATTGTGTTTTTTTCAAAAAACAGCAAAAGAAAAGAATATATAGACAGATAGACTGTGCAAGCTATAGGGCCATCAGTTTGATTAGCTTGGGCGGTAAAGTTTATGCTAAAATTTTAGCGAGAAGAATGCAAGAGAGATCTGAAAGGCTGTTGTGGGAGGCACAAGGAGGTTTTAGACCTGGAAGAGGGTGTATAGATCAGATCTTTTCCCTCTGCATGATCACGGAAAAGTTTTTGGCCCTAAACCAAAAGGTTTTCTGTGCTTTTCTGGATTTGGAAAAGGCGTTTGACAGGGTTGTAAGAAAGAAGTTATGGGAGATACTGCCCCGATACAATGTGAACTGACCCTTGCTACAGGCTGTAAGGTCTCTTTACCGAGATCACTCAGCCTGTGTGCGAGTAGGAGCTGGCATGTCGCCCTGGTTTGACATCCAATCGGGTGTTAAGCAAGGTTGCGCTATGTCAGCTTGGTTGTTCAATTTGTATTTGGATAGTTGTCTCCAAGGAGTGAAAGATAGTGACATGGGAGTGAAAGTAGGTGACCTTAAGGTCAATTGCTTACTATATGCAGATGATGCAGTGCTCATTGCATCATCAGAATGCAATTTGCAGGCATTGGTCACCACTCTGAAAGATGGGTGTGAAATTAATGGTCTTAACCTGAATGTAGATAAGACGAAGGTTCTGATATTTGAAAGAAAAGAAGAAAGAACAGAATGTAAGATCAACGTGAATGATAAGATAATAGAACAAGTGAATGAAGTGGTATATTTGGGAAGTATGTTTAGCAGAGACGGAAGATACGAAATGGATGTGGAAAGGCGTATTGCTGCTGGTAACAGAGTCAATGGTGCTTTGACTGCATTGTTGAGACGGCAAAACGTCAGTATAGCTGCACGTTTGACTGTACACAATGCAGTTTTGCTACCGACACTGTTATACGGCAGCCAAACGTGGGTAACACAGAAGAAGAATGTAAGAAAGATGAATGCTGTGGAGATGCGATCTCTTCGCAGAATATGCGGAGTCAGTCTAGCTGATCGAATCCGCAATGAAGAGATCCACAGAATGGCAGGTACTAGCGAAGATGTCACGGTGAGAATGAAGAAGAACGTGCTCAGGTGGTTTGGGCACGTTGAACGAATGAGTGATGAAAGAATGGTAAAAAAGATTTATATGGGAAAAGTGAGCGGTAAGAGAGACAGGGGGAGGCCTCGAGTGACCTTCGAAAACACAGTAGCTACGATACTGGAGGAAGGTCACGTAAAAAGCATGAGGACCCCCCGGAGGGCATGTATGAAGAAGTTGATGTCTGTGGCCGAGGCGAAAGAGGTATGCAGAGACCGTAGCGTTTGGCGCTCCGTCGTCTCTGGCTACCCCGCAAGGGATATGGCGTGAAGGTAAATAAATAAATAGAAAAGAATATAAACACGATAAAAGTGTCCAAAGAATTCGAATTTTAAAAATATTGTCCCACATTACAAATACATTCCATTTTAAAACTGCGTCTAAATGCCTCGTGTAAGAGAGAATTGTGCATTAAATTAATAACAATTACGAATAAAGATAAGATAAAATAAGATGTGATGGATAGATAACAATCATCTCTGAAACCGGTTGTATATCATCATTGTGTCATAACTTGAGCTGAATATTGATATATTTAGATTATATTAAAATGTTGTCAATTAATAATGCTTATTTGTTTCCAAAGACATTCAGTTCTTTTCAAAATTACTAAATTAATTATTTCTGTTTCTAATGTTCAGAATTTACCCATATTTCTGATTGGTGTAGTAACAGTGTTCGCTTATTTGTTATTTAGAATTAATGACCTTTCTTTCTATCGGAAGTACTACCGATATTCCTTTTTTAATTATCATCCGGTGAGTGTGTTTGTAAAGAGTGTTCTTAATGATGCATACATGGCGTAGATACTTTAATTATTTATGTGTATTATTGCAGGATTGATTAAATATTATGGATTTACCATAATTCGTATTGCCGGCGTTCAAAAGTTCATTTGTTGATACATATGTATTTGTCTTGTTTCGACAACTTGAGTTGACATAGGTATAGTATTGCCTTTATGCTCCAAAGGAGGTTTTTTTATATTACAGTGATATATTAGACCCTAATAGATTTTTACCACGTGATCGAAATCTAAGGTGTTTTTTGTTATTTCAAAATCCAAAATGGCTGCCATAGCAAATGATCAAAAATTTTAAAGTTAAATAACTTCGTTGTTATTTGGTGGAGCCAAATTTCGTTCAGTAGTTATGTACCTACATACATACATAGGTATACTTATTCCTTTTTGGAAAAGGCACTTAAAAAGCACACTTTTAGTAGATACTTACCACAATTCATTTTCTCTTGCCAGCAGGCAACACATAAATTTCGGGTTTGTTACATATAAGTGATGAGATATAAGTGATGAAATGATTTGTGACGGGTTTTTTAAAGACATGAGTCGGCAACAATGTTCGTTATGCAGCGGCGCCATTTCAATGATACTATTAACCGTCCATAACAGATAGATAATTTCCCAACATTGTCTCATCCTCTAACGTACTGAGGTCTACTGTTCACAGAACGACTAGTATTATAAAAATGAAATTTATTTTTATAATAAAATATGTTTCTTCAAGACGAACGACTGTGTTCCGTCCAGAGATGGCTTAACCTATAGTGCAGGGTGTGCAATGCAGACGGGCGCTCCCTGAGACGGCTAAGAGTACCGTCTTGGACCAACATGACAGGCCTAGGGGGCGCCAGGGTTTCATTGCACATGGGCTCTACACGAGCTAGAGCCGCCCCTGGTTCCGGCAGTCCGAAGCCATAACGATAGATAATAGAATGAATAAAATACGTGTAACTTCAGGACGTCGATTGGAATGTCCTGCTTCTTGATCTGTTGTTGTAACTATAGCTGCGTGTGTATATGTCTTCAGATGTCCATTGTCAACGGCGTCCATGAATTTAATTTAAGAGATCATAATATTAAGGATAAATTGAAAACTTGACTTAAAGCGATTACACAACTGGTTACAAAAATACTAAATTGGAATATGTTATTTATATATATATATTTTAAGGAGTTAATTCTTTACAAAGTTCTTTAGCTGCCTTGTATTAGGAATGAAAATACAGTGATTCAACAAAGTGCAGTCAACACAGCTGTTCAAATATCTCTTCGACCTCCTTGTTGCTATTTAATTAGAGCTGACTGTTGGTCGCATTAGACACAGTACAAAACAACGTAGCCATATAATACGGAGAGCGGTCGCAAACAGTGAATCAACGTTCGATACAAGAATAAAAAATATTTATCTACTTGAACTGAAAACTAGTAACCTAGTAATTTTTTTTTTGTTGTTTGTTAAAAACAACTATGTTACTAAATATTAAACCAACTTTTTACACTATATTCGTTTTTCTATTTGAATTGAAATTGAGAATATTTCAAAAACTGATTAGAATTTAGCTAGTGCGTCAACTTTTTATTTCAAATAAAAAAAAATCTTTTTCTTAAATATGAAAAAAAGTACTAAAAATTAATCTATTTTTATACATTGAAACAGCGAAGACTCTACATCTATATAAGTATAATAAGGGCGAAATTTTATTTGTATATTCTTAACAAGTAGGATATAACAAGTCCAATATACTCGTAAAGTCAGAAAAAAGCTGGGCGAAATAATAAGTTTTAATCATCACTACTTAGCTATGTGGATTATTGTTATTTTCAAATTCGTAAAATATAAGTTTC
The DNA here is from genome assembly GCA_918358865.1 of Melinaea marsaeus rileyi. NCBI lineage: Eukaryota > Metazoa > Arthropoda > Insecta > Lepidoptera > Nymphalidae > Melinaea > Melinaea marsaeus. The sequence continues at coordinate 2,963,963 of OU911089.1, forward strand.
ATCCGAGCAAATAGACTTCATTGACTTTTATCTTTTAAATGTGAGGATAAAAATGTATGACACAATTGTATCAGACAGACTGACAGATCAAGTTCAATAAAACAGAGAGCAGACTGGTTTATTATAAGAAGTATTGTCATAAATATAATCTTTATACATCCACTTGAAGTATGTTGAAATTGGTTTTAAAGTGACCTCTAAAATTACAGAATGTTAATTTATTAAATAGCAAATATTATTAAGATAGATAATATATCACACTTGATATTTGTATACACGATTAAAAACAATAGATATCTTCAGGTAAATAGTCATTGTTATATTATTTTATCACATACGGAATATTTTTTAAATTATGATATACATAATCCCTGGGAATGTTTGTGTTTCGTCATCTAGGCCAGACTTATTTCTGTACTCAAAACAACTAAGGCGCGTTATACTTGTGGAGCTTACTGTACGATGGGAAACAAATATACCCAAAGATCATACATTTAAGTATATATTTATACTATGTAATGAACTGATCAGGAATAAATTTATAGATAATCTGTACGGTGTAGTTGTAGGAGCGAGAGGTATAACAGCAAAATCTAGAATGATCATCAGTTCATTTCTAGACCGTATTACAAAAGTGACTTTAATAGGTTCTTACAATATTTGGTTTAGCGTGTATTCGCATAGTAAAGGGGCTCCTTAAACCTACACCTGGGTCGCAAGTCCCAGGTATTGTTTGCGCTCCTCTTCTTGCAACGTGATGAGCCCGGCACCCGCACGGTGAATCCATGGAATGCTAAGAAGCTTCATCTCACTAAATCTGGTACATAAATAAATAAATTAAATTAATATTATAATAATTAATAAATACTGTAACAGTGATACAGTCGTATTGCAGTAAACATTAGCGCAAGTTAAGATGCTTATTCATCAGGGTGGTGATGAAACGGTCGGTTACGAGAGACCGAAGCGATTTATTATGCTCCGATGTTTATTTTAAAAGTAATATATCATAATAATTATAACAGTGTAATAATAATAATTTAATAACTTGGTGTTACAATTTTAATATTTATAATTATATAACATGATTTTTCTACAAGTAAATTCTGCAATTCCTTTGCCTTTAAATTTCAAATCAAAATCATCACTTCAAACGCGCAAACCACTTCAAAGACGTTTAACCTCCTAAAACATGTTCACCATAAACTTTCACTAAAATCCGAAGACTTTCCGCAGCATTTTTATGAATATTCAAATAATTTTCAAAAACTTCCCGCAAAAACATTTTATTTGCAATACATTTTGTCATTTTTAAATAGCTGGAACTTTTTGTTATTAAAAATTAAGAATAAGATGCACCGTAAAAATAACAAAAATAACAGCTGATTTACGTTAAGTTTGTTTCTGAAAGCAAAAACAGACTTCTGTAATAATCACGTCATGCTAAGGCAATAAGTATTAATTGGCTACAGTAGTAAAAAGTATGAAATATACAGAAGATAAAGTGAAACATGGCAGTTCTGTTGTACTTTAAAGGTTGATTCTCTTTATTTTGCAGACTTATTACGTAGCATTTATTGAGCTATGAATTTGTTTGAGCTAACCGTAATTCAATTATACATTTAGTTCTTTTTGTACCTTGAAAAAAATATTTGTTTTAAAAACGAAAATTTCATGATAGAATTTAAAATTGTTATAGTTATGCAATAATAATAATTATAATATTATTTATATTTGATATTTTGACAACTTATTCTTAAACGATTGTATTTAAATCGAAATAAAATCACCATATTTTGAACAAACTGACTCAGATAAATAATTCAAATGTTTAAAGAGAAAACATAAATGTTATATCTCCATAATTACGTAAGCATTTAAACTCTTTAATAAGTAACTATTATATAGTTACTTTTTCTATATTTGATGTATAATTATATTAATAAAACTAACAACTCAAACCAATGTTCATTTAAATTATAAAAACGGAAAAGATACTAGTGAATATAAATGATCATTTCAGTCACATCTCGAATTTATGAATACGACATTTAGAATGGAGCAATTGGAATGAGTCGCTGATGGATCCATTATCACATTGAATTCGGTGAATTATATTATGTCATTTGGATATATATTTTTTGTGCATTAGTTAGAGTTCCTAAAAAAAACATTTTTGTAAAGATTTTTCTTTACAAAAATGTTTTTTGACAGATCATATTATTAAGATATATTTTGATTAGTACAGGAGCAGGATACCATACTACATATTTTACAGTATTACTGAAAGAGAAAAGTATCGTAATAAAAGCTAAATTTTATCTCGCGGTGTAAACACCGACAGCACACATGACTCTTTATGCAAATATTGTCATTAAATGACTACGAAAATAATTTAATTTATTTCTATGAATAAGAAATGAGAGGCTCGAGACAAGAGTTTACATATTTTTCTCGCTTCATTTGTTTAGAAAGTTTTGTGAATTTAAAATGCAAATGATGTTATAATATTTAATTTTAGATCAAAAGAATGTTATGCAAAGATATTAAAAATAAATGCACAATGTATATAATTTATAAAACTAAGAAGAATAAAATTCTTGAATCAGAATAACCGGTCGAAATAATGAAATATTATATCCGCATCCCATTAATATTTTTCTCTTGACACTTAACGCGGTCTACACTTTTCATGGCTTTCATGAGGCTTCAAATTATTTATTACTTAATTCTTAAAGTTGGTAGTTCATAAAATATATATGTTGTGTATTATTGTTGGATATATAAGATTTTACATGTTCTCAGTCAAAAAGAAATTATACAGATAGTTATCAATTAATATATTTAACCTTGCTTCGGTTATTGGCCAATATAAATTAAGAATGAATATATATATGTATATATATTATATTATATTGGTTTTGCTACTAATGGTTAACAACCACAACAATATTTACGATTTTCATTCATTCATTCATAAAAATTTTGTAGAAAAGACAAGTTTTCCATATAATAACAATTTAAATTTATAATCTTAACAGACGTTTCCAAACTATTGACAGGTATTTGCACCACAAATATGGATTAAGTGACGTCGGTATCAGTTGTATCAAAGCACATGACATGCTAGTAAGGTCTGTTTAATCGAGGTAATCCATTATCCTGGCGCGTTGCCACCCGAGGGTGAGATACCCAGCGTAAATTCTTACTTAAAAGACGTAAATAGTGTTTGAATGATAAAATGTGGAGCGGAGTCAGTAAACTAAGTGTGAGTCAACATACAGGACCTTTCACGGCAAAACACAAAGTTTGATTTAGTCTATAATAACAATAAAACAAAACATGTTTCATTTAAGTTTTCACAAGCTTAAATTTAGATTAAACTAGTTTAAAGAACTTAAATGCCTCCTAAATTCTGTGGCCGGGAAAAGTAAACTGTTAGAAGTTGATGTCTAATTAAGTGACTCGTTGAAAAACACAGTCACTACATTTTGTCTTCCGGTAGACACGATTACTACAAAGCATTTGAAACGTCGGTTTAAAAATTCAGCAACAGTTTAACAATAGAATGGAATTGAAGTGGTTTGACATGGTTTCTTTTCACGTAGTTTCACATAGCAAAGTAAAAGATATTTTTACACTGTTCCATATTGTGCTTTTTTATTAGATGTCACATATAAAAAAGATATTACAAATAAATAAACCTCCCTTAGGAAAATACAATTTTGGCAATACTTCAATGGTAACTATATATACCCGTATATAACTTTAAACGTCACTCAGCCTGATTATATTATTACTAGCTTATTGCCTCCCGCTTCGCTGGGCACACTATTAATTTGGATGTGAACTCAGGTTTCTATGGTAACCTTTGTCATATTATCCGTTGTCATCGTAACCGTTGCTATGGTAACCGTTGCTATAGTAACTCTTAGGCCCGCGTTAAGTGTATATCTCTTACAGCTTTAAAAATTGGCGAAAGGCAAAAAGTTGAAATCCGTTGGGTTAAGTACTCCGTAAAATCGGTTCTTAGTGGATGTCTATACCACAAAAGATGTAACTAAGTAAAATTTAAAGTTAATCGGACTGGTAGTTTCGGAGATTTCGTTATGAGTCAGTGAGTGGTAAATCGTTTATAGATATATTGTTCATCTGCTTAGATTTGCTTCTTTATTATAAAAGATATATGGTATTTATATGTTATGTATATTGTAATTTTTAAAAATGGTGGTTTATATATGTGTATGAAAAATAAAATGAAATGAAATTTTTGTGAAGAATTTAATTGGTTGTTTTTATTAGAAGCCGTACATAGTTTATACTGATATTTAATATTAAATCTTTCTACCATACTGGTTCTGCATATTCATTTCCGTGGGAATCAAAGAGATATCTTGAATTTTATCAATTGGTGTGCAATTTTTCGTAACCATTCGGTTATGCTTTATATGGAGCAGTGCTTAAATATTTCATTACGTTTTACTGGTATTCATTGAGTGAATTTTATATTTCAATGAATATTTACATCTGAGACGGGTATGATAATCAACAAACAAGTTTTATTTCTCTAGGAGTATAAAGGAGTAAACACTATATGAATCAATAGTTTATTATAACAATCATAAGCTGTGAACTTAATTAAAATGCCAATAAATAAATCTAATAAAATAGTAATACAATTATGATATCAATCTGCTAATTTAAAACATTTATTCGTAAATTACATTTAAATCAACAAATTGTTCACAAATGATTGCGATAACTGACGCGCCGATAAGTATGATCTATTTATCTATTTATTTACCTTCACGCCATATCCCTTGCGGGGTAGCCAGAGACGACGGAGCGCCAAACGCTACGGTCCCTGCATACTTCTTTCGCCTCGGCCACAGACATCAACCTCTAAATGTAGATCAAAACTATATTAATTAATCTTTAATATAGCAACATGAGTCTATCTGACTGTTATTTTTTAGTGTTAAAATTAACACTATTTCTACCAATGTTTTTGCAAGATTTAATATCATTTCTATAAGCCATATAGAGAACCAAATCAGGAGTAAAAAAATTAACAACTTTGGCTTGAATACAGAAATTTAATACATTGGCTATAATAACATACAATGTTGAAAACAAAGAAATGACGATACGTATTTTTCGATCAGCTTCTGGGTGTGTCACCTCTTGTCATATTTAGAACTCAATAAGACGACAAGAGTAATTAGACTTATTTGTTCAAGTAATCCTGAACAATCGTATGTTTCATAAATACAATGCAGCTTCCTGTTTGTTGTTCAAATTATTATTTTACTTTATTGGTTTACTTATTTTCATATGTTTTATAACATACTTTGTTAGAATAAATATATTATGTTGCACTTTATGTATTGTTAGTTTTCACATAATTTATATACATATATGTCTAATATCACAGACTTGCGGAATGAGTCCATTAAAACTATGATAATGATGGATTCTGAGATGAAAGTCAGTGACTAAAATATTTCATTACAGTATGTAGACTTTACCAACATTTTATGGGACTGTGCCAGTAACAAAGTTTCTAACATACTATGCATTTGATATTTTTTATTAATTTTTAAACTTTTATAAAGTGTTGACAATCCAACAAAACAAACTTTAAAAAACTTATATTAACAGGTTCTTTTTTGTATCATCACTTTGCTTATGCTTATTAAAAAAATATGTTTCTCCATTCCATTCCAATAAATATAATTGATTTCTACAATCAAATATTATGCCGAGTTATTGAGAAATAGGGATTTGATTTAATTTAATTTGTTACTGGCAAAAATATTGATCTGACCTTGTCGATGAATTTTTCATTCAGAAATTGCTTAAAATTTATGGACTTAATATAGCTAAACATATTTGTAGAAAATTATAAATACTATAATAAATTTTTTAACCACTTCCAGCACTCACTTGTGAAGTTTTTAAATTAAGAGAGACTTAAACTTGTACGTAAGCATTGAAGTTTTTCCCAATCCTCTTTAGCTTTAAAAAGTATCTTACAGTTAGAAACATCGCTTTTAAAATACTTTTTACATTCAACTACAGTCGCTAAAATGAAGAACTAAAACGCCTCCATCGGAAGTTTTTAAGTGAATTCTGTTAGCTCCCGCAACGTGATGCGGATAAAGTCATAAATAGTATGAGCACGCTAAAGTAAATTTAACTTACAAATATTGAAGAATTAATATAAATCGTAAACAATAATAAATTTTAATATTACGTTCTTTGAATGAGCCAATTTATTCACAGTTAGCATGCTCAGTCGGCTGCAACTTTATACCGTGTGGTATTCAGAAAGTTGTCGGAAGTCAGAGAAATGATGCTTTACTTAATAAGTAAAAGCTACCATGTAAGTGGAAATAAACAAAAAAACATAAAAACATTTAAACCCAAATAAAAATAATAGTAATATGGAGCGTAAAACCTTTATGTATTTATTTTGCTCATTTCGTAACGGCTTACACAAGATAACTTTTATCAACGCGGTAGGACTATTGATTTTACAGTTTTCTTTAAGACTAAGGGTTAAAAATCTTAAATAAAATTATACATTTTTATAGAACTGTGAAGGAAAAATAATAAAATGTTACAATGTAACAGTGACAGGGCTTAGTTAATCAATTAAGGATGGAGTGAAGTACTTATTCTCAGTTGTGGCAACGAGTCCTAAACTCGATTCTTGTTTACCACAAATACTCGTATGATGACAATTATAAGACAATGGGAATATGTATCTGTTTCTTTCGTTTTTATTTCTATAAATATGACAGAAACATGAACATACATTATTGATCTTAAAATATATTCATAGCAATTTTCGTGAGCCAATCCTTTTAGATATCATAACTGTCTGTTGCGATTTCCGGATATTTTTATAACTTAAAAGTTATTAAATAAAACATGCCCACATCAGTGACATTGTATTTTTTTGTAAGAGAAGTAACAACCGGGACAGCGATTAAAAATAAAATGAAAAATTTTCCTTGAATGACAATTAAATGTTCTATAACAGGCTGTGAAATCATAAATCATTAAAAAAGTCAAATATCATAGTTATTATACAAACAAAGCATTGGAAATTATAAATAGTATACACAGTTTTTAAATCTATTTAAGATTAATTAATCGAAAAATATAATATCGTGCATTGATAAATTTGAGAAGACTGTTTGATGAACTTTTTAATATAGAGTGTCATTAATTTATTACAGTATGTCTTCCCGGTCCTGAGAGACTGACATCGCGTCTTGAAATTAAGATTCACCTGAATATTAAATCACTTTTAAGTCTCCCACACGGGAACACTATTTACTTTAAACGAATTGTTATATAATATCGTATTTTGTTTGAATCGCTCTAGTAATCTTATTCTTCAATGATTTTAAGACACACTACACGTATAATTTGTCTAATTTCAATAACACGTACAGCTTCTTTTTGAAAATACAAGGCACAGTTTTATAGCACATTTGTGGTAAAATGTTATGTACGTAGCAACACATTATTTTTATAAATAAAGTATAAAGTGCGTAAAAAAAGTAATTATGCTGATAATGTGACCGAGTATAAAAATAAAATATTAACTAACATTATTTATTTCCTCACGTTTCACAAAATTTTCCTAGTCATGGTCTGCAATTGTATTGTTAGCTAAAAGCTTCATAATACAGATCTTATTATAATAATAGAAGACGGAGTCAACGATGATTTAAATAAAGATGATTAACTTAAAAATTTACCTAAAAATAATTAAACAAAGTTTTTTAAGTTTTCAATACAAAAAAATACCAATATAGCGTAAACTAACTATATACCGTTAAAATTATTTCTGATATGTTGACATAACAGCCAATAACTCTTAACAGTGCTATCAATTATTTAATTAATTATAATTAATAATAAAACATTTAAAAAAAAAAAACATAATTAAAGTTAAAGGGGTGTCAGAACTACAATCTCTATCAATCCACTAATATTATAAATTCTATATAGCGTTGAATATTGCTTTCAAATTAGAGAATCGGTTCTATTGATTACTTGCCACAAACGTACAGAGAAACAGATAAACAGACTGACTTCAAAAAGTCTTTTTTTAAAGTTTTAATTGTTACTAAAGACCCTCAGTGATAACTTTGTCCCAAATATTTTCTTAACACAAACAACGATCACTAAGATCGCTGTATGTATTCAGAAAATCTGATTTCTAATATATATGATTTTTTTTTTATGATTTACACTCACAACAATTTTATAAACCTCATTTACGTTGAAACCGAGATGTCGCTTCAAAAACAAGGATAATAATATATTATTTCAGAATGGCAAGTGCTAAAATGGTTAGTTCCAGTAGATAATAATAATTACTACGTATGTTAAGCAAGCATAGCCAGAGCAAACCTATATAATAAGCACTAAGTCAATATCCCACAGTAAAGTGCAAAATATTAAATGCTGACTTTGCACCTCTTGTTAAATGAAGCCGACACCGCTCGCGTTACCGCGATCGATGGGAAACGAGCTTCAAACTACTAGCACTCAATAGTGCCAGTGGTTTCAATGCATTCTTAGGTAACATAATAAATAATCAAATATAAATATTTTTTCTGTTATCATTTAAATAATATTGTTTCTTAATAAAAAAATACGAGATATTTAGTAGATCTCTCGAACTCGCGATACATTTTTAAAGCAGTTGCATGTGTTATGTTCACGAGCCGATTGAAGCGAAAACAACATTGTTATAAAATGTGCCAACCATGTCAGTTTAAAAGCGTGTTGCACAATTATTTTCTTCTTGAGTGCTATCAGAAAATTTACTGAAAGTTCTACATTTTACAAAAATACATTATATTAGTCATGCTTTCTTAAATTTAAATAAACATAAAAAAAAGAAATTGTAGAATTCTTGTTCTGCCAGAGATTGATTTAGTACTTTCAATATATATTGATTTAATACTTATAACAACGAAATCAAAAGTGTATTTTACCAGGTTAAAAACAAATGTGTCCAAAAAACTAGCTTTAACATGCGTGATGCGATTGATTGAATAACCAAAAGTGTCAGTAACAAATGTTTGTTTATTGTCTGGAAAAGAAGGAAGACTGTGAAAAATACATTTCACGAAACGTTGCCTGTGATTTTCTGACAAGTTTCTTTTTCCTTTCCCAACGGAACTATTATTATGGTATTACAGAAATATATAACATCACAAAATATCATATCACATGTGGAGATGCGATCTCTTCGCAGAAAATGCGGAGTCAGTCTAGCTGATTGAATCCGCAATGAAGAGATCCACAGAATGGCAGGTACTAGCGAAGATGTCACGGTGAGAATGAAGAAGAACGTGCTCAGGTGGTTTGGGCACGTCGAGCGAATGAGTGATGAAAGAATGGTAAAAAAGATTTATATAGGAAAAGTGAGCTGCAAAAGAGACAGGGGGAGGCCAACAACACGAATCATAAAAAAGAGAGAATAATGAAATAGAATATCTTTAGGTTGCTTATCATTTTAAACAATAAAATTTAATTTGTAACAATAAAAGAAAACATTAATATAATTTTTTACTTGTGCTACCTAATTTACCTTTACATAACTTAACTGAAGAGATCCAACCTATTTCCGGGAATTACTATAAAATATTTCTTAAATACCTTCAATATTTATTGCAATAAATTATAAATTTTGATTTTATAATGCAAAATAATTATGTTACTTTAGTTCTTAAATAAATTTACTTATATATTCAATTTATATAACAAATAATAATCATGACATGAGTCTGAGATAGTAATACCAACAGACAATTAATAAAGAAACAAAAATAATCTTTACATATCTACTGAATGCTGAAAACTGTTTATGAAATTATGTCTGTTCATATTATGCACCAATCTCCTGTATGAAACTCACCTTAAACTTAGATATAAGGTTGTCTGGAAGAAATCGCTACTAGCGATGAGACTGCCTTATTGTATAACCATACATACTTTAAATGTGTTTTGTTCCCGTATTGTTATTTTACATCGTGGTTGCAATAAAGTATATTATTATTATTAAAACTTAATAAATCATTTAACCTTAATAACTATGCCAGTGGCTTAAAAATATTTGCAGTTTTTCAATAATTTTTCTTTAAATATATATACATATACATATATATATACATTATTCTATACTTACATTATTTTTCATCGGTTTTTGATATCCTTGTAGTAAGTTTGACAAAAACTTTTATGAATTTTAAATTATATGATGCGGCTTCAATCTTCAGTTTTATGAACCACAATTTTCTACAGTGCAGCAAAGAACTTTCAACAGAAGAGTTCCAATGCGGATATTACATTTTTATCGACTGCCGTCGTCTCACTCATAGTAATGAAGCCTAATTTCCTGTCGTTACATAATATATTTTCCTTCAGTATCCAAGCTTTGTAATCATATAATAGCCTCCTATTTTAATTGGCTCTCTCCTGGATATATTATAATTAAAGCAAATTATATTGAATGTTAGGGATCGCGGCAAAATGAATAGATGAGAGAAACAGTGGAACTTGGAAATAAAAATAACTTATTTTAATTATCCAATAATAAACATAAAATTTGAAACAAAATTAACCAAATTGTATTTTAGTGCTTCAAACAGTAGCACAAATATATATTTGTGATCATCAAGAGTATTGAATTTTATGAAGTAATTACTAAAAGCTTATATAATATTTTTAATAAAGTGTAGGATAAACTAAAATCTAATTATCTAAAATATATAGATAACTACTAAAATCTCTTTATCAGACATTTATTGGTGTTTATTGATTATAATTATTATCTGAGCACGGATTCTAATCTCTGAAAAATAAGAGGAAGTAAAAAAACTATTTTAAACAATATGTTGCATTATTTTTTAAGTTAAACAAGTGTTTTCAAAATAACTTGTTCATTGCAATAACTGCCAATATACGAGAATACTCAAAACCTATATACTCGTATGTATATCCACAAACAATTAAGAAATTTTGATGTAAAAACACTGTTGTAGCCTTTAAGGGTTAATGTAAAATGTTACCGTCATTGGGTATTTCTTGTGGGCAATTGACTATTAAGAAATATAAATATCTATATAGTATTAATAGTCTTCAAGTATGCTCTACAGAGTCTAAGATAATAGAAGATGATACGGGCGGTACGGAAGCTCATTTAATGAAACATTTTTAAGAAATCTATATATTTTAAACTTATAATTATCTCCCTTAACTAATTATACTTATTGTATTAGCTTCAAGCTTAGAACTGACTTCACTCAAAAGAATTCAAGCTGAGTAATTAAATATACTTTTAAAACTTCTTAAGCTCCAAGGAATGCAAGAGCCCTCATTTTGAAGAACGGCATTACATCTGAGACGCTCATGTACAGTTTACCGTGTTCTAGTTTCTTTAGACATTAGAACTTTATCTTTTTTCGTAAAAAAATCCACACATCATTTTGGAGAGGCTTTCATGTCAAACAGTAACATGAACTTGTTTAAGGAGTATAAATAAGTACCCCAATATTATTTTCTTATTATACTGCCTTATTCATATGCCTTAATTAAAATTAAAAGGTTTGAGTTTTTGTTACTTTATAGTTTATAAACTCTTTTCTTAGACATATCGTAAATAGACCGAATGATAATAAATGGTATCATGAATATCTATTATAAACTTTCAAATGCAGTAAACATTTTTATATCCTTTATTAATATATTTTCTAAAGAAATTAAATTAAAGTGGTATTAAAAAAAATGAGAATCTTGTCAATTATTATTTACAAATCTAGCAAAATTATCTGACAACGTTATCTCATCACACATTAATAAGTAACCAACTCTGAATTCAATATTGTGCATTTCACAATAGAATACCACTAATTTGTAAAAGAGATTTCTGGTACTACTGCAATGAGGATTACGATGTAGATTAAGAAAATAAGAAGACAGACGTAAATGTATGAATACACAAATATATTGATAAATGTATTAATATATTATGGAAGTTGATTTTTTGCTATTCAGCAATAAAGGCTGAATTAAAAAATAATTATATATTCATATAATTATTTTTAACCTTATCTTATAATTTCACATCACAGCACGTCGTAGTTTCGGATTTTAGTGTTCAACGTGTCGTGTGAGATATAGGTCCCTTTCAGCTTCTTTTAGTCTTGTCTGTCCTTAGATTTTCTTTATCATATTGTTCCTCCAGTGGTCTTAAGGCTTAAGGCCCGTCTTTAATGTGCCCCCCTTCTCTTCGTTTACAATCAATATATAAAAATAAAACAATAACAATTGATTTCAAGAGCAGGAGTAAAATCCATAAACAGTATTGCGGTTTCTCATTTCACACAACCATGAATAAAATAATTAAGACTGTTAACATGTTTCAAAAGCATGAGGACCTCCCGGAGGGCATGTATGAAGAGGTTAATGTCTGTGGTCGAGGCGAAAGAGGTATGCATGGACCGTAGCGTTTGGCGCTCCGTCGTCTCTAGCTACCCCGCAAGGGATATGGCGTGAAATTAAATATATAAATAAATAAATAACATGTTTCAACTTTTTCTTTGATAACAATGCTTATAATTTTAAAAGATTAATAATTTTATTTATTATTAGGACATTTATTTTTATAGATTGAAATCAGTTAAAAAAATTATATGAAGGTATGATGATTAAGTCAATATGTATTAAAAAAAAAATGTTTTATAATCTTTAATATGTGATATTTAATTTAAATGTCAAAAAACATGAGGAGCTAATTGTAGATTTTCAAATCCTCTAATATATGTATATACGTACCTAAGAAAATAGTGCACAAGAAAGGGAATGGGATAAGTTGGGATTAAAAAAACTAAACTGGATGTAGAAGTAGTTGTAATATACTATTGCAAGTTATTTATACTGCTGTATTGAAAATGCCTTCTACAAAAATATTATAAATGCGAAGAATACTGTTTCTATCGCGCGTTATCAGTAGTTCTGAAAAAATGTCCCCTACCTGTATTATTCTACTATATTATAAGTGGGCGAATTTTGTAGAAAATTGTTAGCGATAAATAAAGACACAAAAAATTACTGCCGATATGTTACTGCTATGTTAAGCGATATCTATTTATTTATTTATCTTCACGCCATATCTCTTACGGGGCAGTCAGAGACGACGGAGCGGCAAACGCTACGGTCCCTGCATACCTCTTTCGCCTCGGTATTTATTTATTATTTATTTATTTAGCGATATCTGTAATGTTGTTTATTATAACGTATATATATGTGTATCGATACTGAGTAAATATTAGTATTTAATGTAGTTTCTATTTAAATTCCTTAAAGTAGTCTCAGAATACTAATTAATACATGGTATTGCATAAAGCATGTTAGCTATAAATAAATACACAAATATAAAAATCAAATCAACTGTCAAATAGTTGTTGTTTTATTTTAAACACATGTGGTTTATGAACCACGAAGAAATTAATATAGAATCAATACTTATGCAATCTATCATCTATTAGAAGACTTATTCCCGCGGTATAATCTATTAACCACTATAGTCGCTATTCACTAATCACTAGCGACTTCACTTCTTGATACTAGCAGTTCCACGATACGAATGAGCTCAACTGACCAGCGAGTGACTTATATACCGTCTAGAGGCAAGTTTCGTAATAGCGGTGCAACCCTCTTTAACAATTAATCATGGCAAACTTCACGCATCAAGTATCGAGAATGTTACAAATACCCTCCGAAAGTACTGGCCTATGTCCTATGTTCGAAGCAAATACATTAGACATTCACCACATTGTTGTTGTGTTCACAACGGATATCTACTGCAGAACCATGGTTTAGAATAGAGATTCCTGAGGCCACTCTAAACGTTTATCACCACATTACCGGTACAGTAGTGTTCACAACGGATATCTACTGCAGAACCATGGTTTAGAATAGAGATGCCTGAGGCCACTCTAAACGTGTATCACCACATTACCGGTACAGTAGTGTTCACAACGGATATCTACTGCAGCACCATATTGACAATCTTTAATCAATCTTTGATAACATCCGGATTACAAATCATTATTTCGGAAGGTCTTAAGTCACTTGTAAATCATGGTTTAGAATAGAGATGCCTGAGGCCACTCTAAACGTGTATCACCACATTACCGGTACAGTAGTGTTCACAACGGATATCTACTGCACCACCATATTGACGTCCTTTAATCAACCTTTGATAACATCTGGATTACAAATCATTATTTCCTAGTTGTATCCATGGTTTCATGTTTTCAATACATGTTGTGCTATTATATGGCCTGGTACTTTGTTCTGCTCCTTGCATATCATATACATTGTCTAGACACGAGCCAGCGTCTACCATATTCTGTTCGTCTGTAAATTTTATTCCCCAAAAGTTTGCCTCGGCCTCTCCTGATTGTAAGATATCTCGAATACTACAAATGCTTGGATCTTGTAGTTGTACGGAAAGTAACCAATCAGCCTGTGATGTGATTTATGACGTATTTATTTCGTTTGTGACACTCATCAGAGCTGCTACTTGTCGAGGTACTGAATCGGTATTTGAACTTCATGTTGATGCTTTTCGAGATTGTCTATGGGTTTTCCTTTTTCGCTGAGGCATGGCGGTGGGCAATGTTTCACAACCACTTCTGATATTAGAAGACTTATTCCCGCGGTATAATCTATTAACCACTATAGTCGCTATTCACTAATCACTAGCGACTTCACTTCTTGATACTAGCAGTTCCACGATACGAATGAGCTCAACTGACCAGCGAGTGACTTATATACCGTCTAGAGGCAAGTTTCGTAATAGCGGTGCAACCCTCTTTAACAATTAATCATGGCAAACTTCACGCATCAAGTATCGAGAATGTTACAAATACCCTCCGAAAGTACTGGCGATAACACATCAGGGACCAAACCGCAGCGGTTACGAGATTTATAACTTTACTATTATGTACCAGATTAGTTCGGGCAGCTTCGTTAATACAACTTCGAATTGAGGTCAGCAATAAAGTAAATCTATGACAATATAATGCTATTGAAACAGTTTATTACAACTTTGTGTATTTACTTGTTTACGATATATTTTAACAAACAATCAACCCTAATTTTCAGATGACTTTTTGTTTTAAATTTATAGTAAATAAGAGTTGCAGTTTATGGTATTAAAGACCTATTGTTTGCGTCTAGATGTATCACAAGACATTTTTTTTCCTCGTCAAAAATACAAATATACTTTGTTTCAAATAATAAAATAAACGAACATAGCTTCAAAACTTTAAAAAAATATGTATAAAGAGAAATTATAAGGTTTCAAATCAAGTCACCAACTTTTAAATATTCTTAAAACTTTCTAAACTTGTGTATATATAAATGTATATAAAGAATATCATTAAAAAACATATTTTTACAAATTGTAATAGCAACTATACGGAATGCAATGGAGAGTAGAATTTAGATATCATATTCTTTTTACACATAGGGCTGTTACAATTTTTGTGAAGTATTTAGATTTTTTAAATTTAAACTATAAATATGGTATTTCCTAGATAGATAATAAATAAATGTATATTTTCTTTAATCTATGTTCTTTAAGCCCATATTGTCTAAACTATCTGGATATTATCGTATGAAATCCTATTCAAATGTGTTTCAAGAAGGTCAATGAAAATTTATTTGCAATTTAAATCATAATAACTTTTTGCAATAGTATAAACTATAAATTGTTGATTACTTTATTAAACACTTTTGAAGAAAAGTAATAACAAACTTTTATTTTTATTGTCATGCCGTCAACATCGTGCTCGCGTTTAAAAAAAACTTTTAAAAATGTTTAATCGCTTAAATCAGTCGTGTGATTTACAATAATATATAACCAGAGTGACATCTATTTAAAATAATATAAAGGTAAGTGTAGAAGCAGTGTATTTTAATAAAAAGTGTAAAATACGATCCAACACAGAAAGTTATTTTGAAATACGTTTAAACAAATAACAAGGTTAATATTAAAAAGAAGAGAGGTGATTTCAATAAAAGACTGGATCTGAAACCAAATTACGACCATTTATGTTCATAATAAAAACCGTTAAAAAAAGGAATCACTGTAAATAGTACGAAAATCAATGATACTATAGAAGACCATATGTCTGTTATAAAATTCGATACATAAATATAAGTAATGCTCTTAAAATTTTCAATATAAAAAAATGAAATAAGTTAAAAAATTAGGAATTGTAAATACTACATAGACAATTTTAATTATGTCCCTTTTTATAAAAGAAATATCTTCTACATTTGAAATAATATTTTCTAACAATAATAAACACTAACTGTATTTTAAGAGAGACAAACTATAGGAAAATACTATCCAATAAAGAGAATAATAAGTACGAGTATGTAATACATTATACAATATATAGTACGTATATTGAATCTATTACACAGATAAACTAAAAGAGCGATGCGGAGTCCATTATCCCTTCCACATTGGTTTGTTAGTGTTACCTAGAACGACCCAACAAACCACACCCACTTACAATTTCTATTCCTTGGGATGGACCACAACCTAATACCCTGAAATGTATCATTGACAACTGACAAACTATATACTTATTACTATTTAGTCTTTTTAGTACCATCTAGAGTTAATTATTGTGAAACGCGTTTATTTATTAATAAAATTGTATGTTTATTATTTAATGCATGATTTTTATTACGTACTTAAATAGTTTTATTTCGTTTAAGGTAATTTTATTTCCATGGTTCTACTCCGCCATTTCTGGTGTTCCAGTACTTATTATTTATTATATATAATAAGACTTTCATTATTGACACACATTCAAATGAACAAATTTTTAATGTATTGTCGTGAATTTAATTTAATTTTTATTACTACCGACCGAATTGTCTGACCTTATATTGTTACTTCCGGCTAAATTGTATGCTCGGAAACTAGGAGACCGTTGGAAGCAGATGACTAATTAACTGACTCACTGCAGACATCTGCATCTAATATTGAACGTGAACAGGATTGCTGATAAGTATTCGAAATGTCGACTTAACATGACAGGCAACACTTGGTTCAACAATAATTTAAGAGGAATAAAATAATAAAGTATGTAATGTAATCAATATTAATCTTTCAACCTAATCATTATAATCATATCAGCTGTAATAAATTAATTTACGTTATAAAATCTCCGATTAAAATATTTTTTCATGTAATTTAAAGATGTGTCAAAAGTTAAAATAAAAATATATAATATTTTTACGATCTTTAAAAAGAATGCAAGTCATTTTCCCCGCATATCTTTAAAAACGGAGACAAAATAAGAAGGATTTCATTTCCGATTTCTTTCATTTTAATATCACCGCTACTCACTGTAAAAGGAAAAGAGGGAGATCAGACGCCATGACCTTCAAACCCTTTTCAACTTTACTAATATGGTTGATGGCTATATGTCGGAATAAACTTATTTTTCGCGAATTATGATATCATAAGGAATGAGAGACTTGATTATTCTAAATATTCAAATTCACAATATTAAAGTAGGCCTTTACACGCAAGTCCGTGAGTAAGCTACCACTGCTCCTCTAAAAACTCTTGAATGTCATAATAAGAGTTACGAGTTTATTTTTATTTCTCGTATTTATCGTGTTTCTGTCACTGTTTTTTACATAACTACTTAAATTTTGGCGTATAAATCATATATTATTATAAATATATTGAGAAGCGACTGTAAGAACGCCTATTTCTTTAAATACATATCTCAGGGAATCCCTTGGTTTTTAGTAATAAATAGCCCGCACAGCTCAATTTTGTAAAATAAATATTCAATTAATTTCGTCAGCACTGCCCCATAATAAAATACCGTAAGATAAAGTGCTATGAAAATAACTAATATAAATAATTAAAATTATAATAGGTTTTTAATACTTCTATAAGAGCTTAAGCTACTTTCCTATTAAATATATACATTATATTGTCTGAATAATATTCTAAGCAAGATCAGATCATGATTTTTGTGTATTTTTCTCATACTTTCGGCTTGGAAACTTAGTCACTTATATTTAACTCACATTAAAAAGTTATTTGACTTTTTAAAAATTCGTGAAAAATGTTTTCAAAATATTTTAAGCAGATTTTAGCCATTTACACTTAATTAATTAATATTATGTTATTGTTATAATTATTAAAATATTTTGCTTTCATTTTTTATCATATACATTTTAGGCAATAGATCAAAAGAAAGGCAGTGGATAAAATAAGCCACAATACAATCATGATGATAACTAAATATGTATTACATCAGGCGATTCAGGCGTTCTCAACAAGAAGCAATTCACCCAAACCATCCCTTTGTAGAATATATATTGTAGTGGTTATTCAAACGAATCATTCCCGCAGAGTTTAAACATTTTCTTAATTATGTTCTTTGATTGGTTTTATGTTTCAATTAATATACTTATGTTATACGATGTTGATGATCAACAAATAATTATTGATTATCCGGTCTTGAGTAATAGCTGTCAGTTTTTACCTTTATGTGATATCATTCTTTATCATTGACTACAGCTACTACTAAATAGGTGATATTTATTCTTGTGCCACATGTATGTACTCGTACACAATAACATATGGCTTGTACGTCGTAAAATAAACTATGTTCTTAACTTTAATTTTGTTATAATAATAAAGCAAAAAATTCAATTAATACAACGTACTTAGTCCTCATAATCATTCATTATATTACTAGTATCAAGTAGTATTATGATTTTTCATATTCACACCCTTTTTCACTTTACTAATAATTTTTGGAACAGTCTAGTTACTATATATGGTTTCTATTGTTTGATATTAATTAATTTCTTGATAATGGTTCTTGAATGGTATAATTATATAGTAGTAGTAAATCACTAAAACTATTATTCTTACGGGTAATTAACAAAAACTAGTTTTTTTTTTGTTAGTTGTATATAATTTAGACAATTTCAGCAAGATAATTTCAGCAACAAAATAAAACTTTGCTCTTTTTATTTAACAAGATATTTCAAGTTTATTTATGAAATTAATATGCGACACTACTGTCAATATCAATTAGATCCTACGATCCAAGAGACGAAGCTTCTTAGCATTCCATGGATTCACCGTGCGGGTGCCGGTCCCATGGCGTTGGAAGAAGAGGAGCGATAACAGTACCTGGGACTTGCGACCCAGGTGTAGGTTTAAGGGGCCCCTTTACAATGCGCATACACGCTCACCTTCACTGTTCACGCTCCTCTCCCTATCTAGCCAAATATCATAAGAACCTACTAAAGCCGCCTTTGGAATACGTTCTAGAAATGAACTGATGATCGGTCTCGAAAGGCCAAGATCCTTAAGTAAGTTGTAGAGTGATTTAATAGATAACATCATGAATTCATTAATAACAAATTTGAGCTCATAATTTGAAATATATCACATACACATAAAATGATGCCAAACATTCAAATTTCATATTTTAAGACAACATTTATTTATATATTTTTACTATTATTTTCTATTATTATTTTTTAAAGGCATTGATATTTTTTCAACGTTATGTGTTACACGAAAATCTCTCCGGTTTGTTAATGATCATCACTTCAAGTTTTGTATTTACCTAATTTGTAAAATCTTTATTTTATTCAAATTTCCGTTACGGAATTATCTCATAGATTAAATGTTATACTAAATAAGACTTTCTGATTTTAGAAAATCTTTATCTTTTTGAAGTAATGCGACGAATGTACGAAACTTTTAAAATAAAGAAATTATAAAAAAATATTTTTTTTGAGGTCATTAAATCTAGCAACTATTATTACTATTATTAATAATATAGTACAGCAGCCCTGTTAATAAATTTTTAAACTGTTTAATTAACTTTCTAAACGTAGGCTATCATAAGCCCTTCTCCTCAGAAGGGCTTATTTCGATAAGCTTGGTATCTAAATAGACCCTCCTGTCACTCCTATTTGACGTACATAAATGATCACTGGTATTGATTCAAAATGGAAAAGATATAAATAAATAAATAAAAATTTATTTATTCTTGTCTGACTTTCAAATCCCGAGCTTACATAAATCCTAGCTCACTTTGAAATCCCTCACACAGGAATGCTAATTTTACAAATAACTTGTAAAGTTTGTCTCGTTTACAAAATATTTGATAACAACTAATAAAACTTCCCGTTTTTTTACAAACTTCATCTAACAATATAAAACGAAGTGCAAGCTATTCAGAAAAACAGTACAGTTTATAATACGGGTAATAAAATACAGAATCGTACATAGTAGTAGTAACATGCACCATGAGCGTTCCGGGTTATTTATCCACATACGAGTATGTAATACTGCGGACATATTCTACATTATAGATAATTTATATTTCATTGTCGCTGACCACATCCCCAACCCTTGTTCTATTGACATGTATATTAAAAAAATACATTGGTTCTTTTAACTTACCCAAACTAATATAAAAAAGTTGTTTATTTGTGTTTACCCGATAATCTCTGGAACTGGGGAAATTGATGCAATTATATAGATAATGCTATACTTATTAAGTCGGTATTTTTATTTCTCGGTATTTCTCCAAATTTCATTAACAATAATCACATAATTGTTATTATAGTAGACGTCACCTCGCAACAGCTGATATCTTTTATTGTATTGAAGATGCAATCGAGGGTATTTTGACGCTAAATATATTTGAATACACCACCACTTTTTTTATAATTCAATTTTCTATTTAATAAACTTTAAAAAATATATATTTAAGAAGAGAGTTTTAATATCTATATAAAACTAGCAGACCCGGTCACGCGTTGCTGTGACTATTGTTTTTGATATATTACTTTGTAGTGAACTATTTAAGGGGTAACGTTCAGAGTACATCTTTTATGAAAACCATAATGTTTTCTTACAGTCGATATTAAGCAAAAAACAAAACAAAATAATTATAATTATTTTTAAAATTTTATCCAAATTTATAACACTATTTGTATATTACAAAGTTTTTAGTAAATAACTTGGAACACTAAACTTACGAATAAGGTAGATAGGGTAGATACCTCATTCGTAATTACTCAATTCAGTCAATAGATACCGCCATCTTTTAGAATTGTTAGGAGGTAACTGCAAAAAAATAATAAACAAAAAAATTGCAATAAAATAATATGGCGACTATGAATTGAGTTCAAACTTATTCTATCTTTTAAGTTAGGTCAACTGTACGTGGTGTGTAAATTTATTAAAATCGGTTAAGTAGTTAAGGAGTCCATCGTGGACAAACAACGTGACACGTGATTTATATATATTAAGCATTCTGGTGGATTTTTTTTTATCATTTAATATTTTAAATAATATGATAGAAAAATCCTAAAATTATCCTTTTTTTAATATGTTACTTTATCATTTTAATAAGATGTTCATAATTAAAAATATTTGGTGGTTTTACTAATCCATATAATATAAGTTAAACTCAAAACATTTAAATTTTAAAAGATAAATCATGAAAAATGAAAAAAATACATTTTTATAATAAATACAACAATTTTTATACAACTCGGCAGACTTCGTTCTGTCAAATAGATTTGGAATGTGGCAGTTTATATTTCGACCTTAAGATGTTTTTACTCTGCTGACCCTCACATATAGCCCTATCATTATGGTGACGGTTCTGTTCAGGAGAATTAAAGAAAAAGGTCAGCTCGGATGACCTAAGTATCTTCGCTTCCACGAACTTTGGATACCCTTTTGAGACGCACTAAAAACCCCGACTGGGATGTCTTCTAGAGGGCTTCAAACTAAGAGGGGAACGTAAGGTTCAAACCTGATTGAAAAATAATCTAAAGGGATAGTGGGAACGTAAAGGTGACAAATATTTACAAAGTGGGTGCTTCAATGACAAAACGTGGAGAAATTTAATTATTTATTACTATTATTATTAACATAGGGTTAATAACCGATGAAATAAAGAAAAATGAAATAAAACGTATATAAGTATTTTCAGTAATTGATCGGGGAATCACTGGCAATGTTTGACGAAAATCTCCTGCTAATAAAATCATTGCACCACCAAATAGGTTATGATTGCTCCATAGATCTTGTAAGGTTCTATTTAAAGCCTCCAAAGATTTTTTAAGTGCCATAGTGCATTCATCCCAAACAATCAATTCACATTGCTGATAAACCTTTGCCATTGCAGAGTTCTTCGAAATGTTGCAGGTTGGAGTTTCGTTGCTTTGCATGTTTAATGGCAATTTTAGTGCTGAATGAGCTGTTCTACCACCTTCAAGCAAAGTTGCTGCGATTCCCGACGAAGCGAGTGCAACTGCAATTTCATTTTGTGAGCGAATTGTTGCTAATATCAATGAAATCAAAAAAGTTTTTCCTGTACCACCAGGTGCATCTAAGAAGTAAATCCCTCCTCTTTTATCATTTATTACTTTCATAAGTGTATCAAATACATACCCTGTTGTTCATTGAACAGTGGAAGGTTTGTTTGAATTAATTCTTTCAAATTGTTGAGATCATATAGTTTTTCTCGGTGCAACTCTTGGTTAAAAGCATTATGCATTGGACGATCAGGCGCGGCCAGACCTAATTGAAATAATAGTTTGTTTGACATCATCAAGCACATGTCCTCAATTGAAATCAATACTTCATTGTAAATTTCTTCGCTTATTTGTATATTTGGATTTCCCCTTCTAATCCGTATTTGATACAAAATATCATTACACATATTGTCTTTGTACTTGATCCACAGATCCTTTGGGTTTAATGGGAAGCATGTTGATATGATTATAGAAAACAATGTTCGTATTTGATGAGCTTGTGATGATATTACAGCATCATTGAGAGTTTGATCCCAATGAGCATCATTTTCTAGCAATCGCAAACGTTGGCATTCTTCTCTGTATGATCCACACAAATCACCATTAACAGTTCGTACATGTTGGAACGATGATGGGCCACGTACATTGACTAATTAATAGCAGTCGTAAATAAAAACATTCATCATTGCTTGGATGTACTGAATGAATTCGACCAATCACATCGGTAGAATATACATCTGGGTATCCTGTAACTGGTTTTCCTTGTTTCCGTCGTATAAATCTCCTTGAGGATTGATTCCAAGTATAATATTTTGGCATTTCAGAATATAACAATGTTTGAGCAAAAGCATTGTTTTGGCATGTCTCAAAAAAACTGGTTAATGTAGTAGATGGTGGCTGTACAGCTCTATCTACTGCGTTCTGTGCTGTAAAATATACTCTTTGTCCATTTTCTAAATGCACAGCTAAATGAACAACAGTAGGGTGTCTCTCATGAATAGGAAAAGAAAATATTCGCCAAACTGCTTCATTACTACTAACATAGCGACCCATTTGGTATTGGGTAACTTCATCATCGGAATTCTCTGCATTAATACCAATCACAGCCATATCACTCCCTTTGGTTACATATTTGCAAATGTATTTAATAGATTTTACTGAATGGCAAGATTCAACGTGGATGTGTGCTTTGAAGGTCTTTGATAAAATGGGTGAATATGGAACAATCCAGCGATTATCTATTTCAATATCTTGTTGATTTAATTTGACAATTGTTGATCTTCCATTTTCTGCTGTCGATCGGCGACGATACAAAGGATAACCGTCAATACCAGTGATTGTTTCAGATATTAATGTCCGTGGATATCGTTTTGAACATTTACCATCCACCATACATGGTAAATTTTGATTAAGAGTTCCACAGGGACCATGTACCATGTTTTTGATAACTACCTCATGCAATCCAGGATCTACTTCTACATTAGGGATTTCAGCTGATATTACTGCATCAACTTCATTTGACTTTATCTTTTCAACTAACCAAATCAAAATATGTGCATGTGGCAATCCCCGTTTCTGCCACTCCACAGAATGCATCCAGCGGCGTGTCTCTCCAAACACATAATGTTTCACAATGAAATCCATTAAAGATTTCAACTTTTGTATAAAGACTCTGGCTGTGTCTATTTCTATCCAGTGTGGATTGCATGTAAATGTGATTAACAAATCTGCTGTACCATAATGACAAACATATGACATGGCATTTTGAGCATATTCATGCATATGTCGAGGGCTTACGATGTATGTTGCTGGAAGAATAGTTATTCGACTAAGATTCTGTGCATTACCATCAGTATTAATCGCATCTCGAAGGTGAATATACTCTTCAGATCTGAGTTTTGTCTGATTCAACCTGATGAATGTTAATCTCTCCGTTTCAATTTTAACATACATGTCTACAACATACTTGTGATATAATCGCCGACGTTTGAATATGTGATTGTCATCATTAGGCGGTAGGAATAATAGTTCATTGAACTGACTTTTTTGTTGGTTTTAGAACCTGAAAATAGATTTTTGTTTTCATAACATTGAAAATAAAAAAAAATAATATAGTGACTGATAATATATCTCCTTGCTAAACTAATATTTTTTATTACCTGTAATGGGATTTATCATCTTGTTTGAGAAATCATAGCCATCTTCACCTTGCCAAAATATAATGAGATATTGCAATGCGTCATATGAGCGGTGTGTTTCCTTTATACGTTGTAATTGATCATTCCGACGATGTAAAACAATATCAAGGGATTCCAAGTTTTCTCCAACTACTACGATGGCAACTTCATCAATAGTTGGTGCATTAAAACGTCTTGCATGTTGGCCAACAGGTGTTTTATTAGCTCTGATTACAATTTTGTGATTATCAGATGGCATCAGATCCAGTGCAGTTTTAAACAATATAATCAATTGATTGTACTCATGAAATAAAGTTTGTAATTGTTCTACAATAGACCTCTTTACTGAATTGTTATTTGAACAACGCATATCAATTTCTTGTGGTAAATTGCCAATGAAATAAATTTGCAGAAATTTGTAATTGCTATCTGATACTGGTAACAGTGAACCTGCGCTATGATATAGTTGGCCTTGTATCTGTAAATTAAAAAAAATGATTTTTGTCAAATATAAACAATATTTGTTCGTAAAAAGTATATCTGTCTCCTAATTTGAATCCCTAATTTATAATTGATATGCTTAGGTATGTCAATATGTAATAATTAGTTGTAACTAATATCCATCATCAAATAATTATATTGTGTTTCAAAATAATAAAAGTATTGCTAATACTGAATCACCTAATAATATTATGACTAAGTAATATATTTCTTGGGGATTAAGGAACTGAAGGTTAATGACACACCTTTACTTAATTAACAGGAAATTTTGTTCACTAAAATAATAATGATTAACTTCTATAATACCTACCTTAAAATTTGGCATGAAATTTTCCCGAACTACGTTTGTTGCCCCAAATGACGTCATTTGAAAGCAATTGTTATATTGTTGGATATTTAACAAAAAGTGTATGGAATCTGATTCTATTCCTGAAACCAATGAGTACAATGGCTCTGGTGGTAGATCCAATGGTATCAATTTCACTTTCCCATTTGCGCAACACAATCCATTGGCTTTATTTGCCTTACAATGAGAGCAAACCAAGTTCATAGATTCAATAGTAACACATTGGTGGTTACTGTAGTCAATTGACAAATCATAATTGAAAGCAGCTCGATTCAAACTTTCGGGATTATTGGTTGAATCTCTCGCTCTCGCTTCCCGCGTTCGTGATATACGAATTCTTTCACGTTCTTTTCGGTCGTCACGTTCTTGTGCAGTATGATAAGATTGGTAATTAGTTTGGTTTGTAGCAGTTCGGGTTCTTCTACCTAAATTACTTCGTCTTATAGGAGGCATATTTTAATCACAGGTATTAAAACACTTTGCACAAAACACGATATAAAACAATCAAAATTAATTATTAAATATTATAAACGCTTTTTAACGCAGTTTGTTTGACAGATGCAATGACGTGAAAACTGGTGACAATTTATGTCGCATTCCAAAACTAAAACAAAAGAAAGAATATTCCAAGGCCAATCAAATCTATAGCTCTTAAATTTTTTGACTTTTCAATTTGGTCGGGTTCACGATATTATCACTTTTGCGTGAACCTGCACATACATATATTTGATTGAATTTGAACTTTGTGGAGAGACAATAAAGCGCGAATTGACGCTTCGACGTTAGCCACATACCTAAATTGTTTAGATAACAATGAGTGCTTGTAATTTAATATAAACTTTATTGAATAACAATACAGTTCAAATTGGCTCTACATTTAGTTATTTATTCTATATTTAAAATATTTGTATAGGAAAAAGAAAAGGGCTCTTTTAGGGTTTTCCTGGAAATTATTCGAATTTTTCTCGCCGTTAGAACCATCCTTGGGCTTCAAGGAATATTTTAAAAAAAGAATTGTTAAGATTGGTCCATGCGTTGTTGAGTTGTGCGCTTACCAACACATTTTGCGATTCATTTTTATATAATAGATATATTAATTTTGCGTCTTCGATATATGACACATTAATATATAATTTTAGATTATTAAGATGCAATAAAACAGTTGGTAAATTTTTATTGTGCTTGGTGTTAGCTTAATATTAAAGTACACTACATACAGCATAAAGTCAAATTCTGTACAACACAGATTAAGCTTAATAAATATTTGATATTTGCAAAGTAACAATAAAGTGAATATTTAAGGAAATTTTTTCTAACGCAGAGAAATTGAAGACATTCCTTATTTTCTTTTTAAAACAAATATTCTATCATTATATGTTCTTATAACATATTATAGTAGTAGTTTAATATATAGTACTTAAAAAAAAACTACAAACGAAATATCATAAATAATATAATATATTTTTGGTGTAATGTTATTTTTTTGGTAAGTATTTAATTTATAATAGGTACGAAAAATTCAATAGTATTTTATCCGAAACAATAAATTCTGTGAACGAATATTTATACCTTTTCAGTTCCAATATACATGCAGGGGCCATAATTACGTCTATTCTTCTACGAAAATCTTCTCTAAAACTAGATCTGAGTTCTGAACGTCTTTGAAGTAACAATTTATTTAACACACGCACACGCACACGCACACGCACACGCACACGCACACGCACACGCACACGCACAAGCACACGCACACACTGGTTAAATTATAGAAAACACCTTTTGTTTTTATATGACCTCTTTTTGTTTAATATCCATATATATGGATTTAATTATAAGACGCTCGTAATCACGTGAATATTTCATTTTAAATATTAATCTCATTTCAGAGCTCAGGTAATAAACTATGAATATTTAAACTGTTGGGAAGTTCATTGAATCGATTTAAATTCGTATTAGATTTAGATAACGTATCAATTTACATTACATGTCATAAGTTTAGTTTGTATTAGTTCGGTATACAACTTATACAAAAGTCATACGTAACGAACACTAAAAGTACACATTTGTTGCATATAATACTTTAAGTTTATGAACAGATGTTAATGTTTTAAACCATTGTTTATTATTTACTAATAAATTTTGAATATTCTCACTATTTTCTTAGGTATTAATTGTAACCGATAAATATATATTTAAATTAATCTAGAAAAAAATGTTAATCTTTGATTATTTGAGGTCAATCGAGATTAAATTACTGATATTCTACATCGTAATTAATGTTAACGAGTTTCCTTGTTTTATACGTAAAATAGTAGTATCAATATAAGTGTATTCAAAATAAGAGTAGGAAGAAACTCAAGTTTCATTTATATATATTACTTAATGTTATATTAGTAGAGAATTATTGTAAATAGTATATAATTTACATTATTATCGTTGTATTATTAAGTATTTAAACAACTATATAATATAAATTGTTTTCATTCTATTTATGTTAAGTTTACAAACCAAAAACATGAAAATCATGTACATAAAGAACATAGGTATATGCGAAATGAAATTAGCACTAACAATTGTGTATCTGAATTGTGTAGCGCAGATTATATAGGGTTCTGCCGTAGGAATGCTCTCGAAATAATAAAAATATGAGTTAGGTCGATCCACAAGTCGATCGAATGGAATGACAAAGATTGTTTGTAGATAGCAGGAAATAATTTTATAATAAATATATTTATGATCGGATCACAGTATATCATAGCGCAAGCAGTAACGCCTATTCATCAAGCATGGTGACGCAGCGGTTGGTTCAGAGAGACCGAAGCAATGTATCATGAGGAGAGCTCGCTCGGTGATATGTTTGTATCAAGCAATATATTACGTTGTCTACATCTGATATATGTTTGTGGGTACATTTTGTCACAACCAAATTAACTTGGAAAGAGTTACCAATGATAATAATCTAATGAATTTATGTTAATATTATTACAAAATATTATATTATGTTTTAAATTACCTTCAATATCTACAAAATTAAATAAATGTGGGCGCCAAATCATTTTGCTTTTATTTATTTACAGTTTAAATAGAATACTTTGAATCTCACAATATCTTACAATCGGTTTCTAAAATTGTAATTGTTTTCAATTTAATACTGATTTTATCTCAAAAGATCAAGACATCGACTATCATCAATAGGGATAATAAGATCTTTATATATAATAAGTAATATATTTTATTCGTTATTTTCAATAATGATTTAATAGATTAAGTTCAATATTTCATTGGATGCGTGCTGGCGCTGTTAAGACAGTTCGTCAGTACATATAAAAGTAACTTCTTAATATTATGCAATAAATGCTAACTAAATATTTTTTTACTTATGTTACCCAAAAAGCCAAGAGAATACAATTCAAATAAAACAAAAAGAGAAACCTTTTTTTTTCATATTTCAAAAGTTTTCTAAGTATTCTGCATACATAGGCTTTTGGTTTCAATATGTAATAAAATAATGTAATAGTAATAAAACTAAATATGTGAAATGATGATTATTGAAATATTAAAATATTATTGGTCTGTGGAAGGTTTAATTACATTCATATGAATTTTATTATTTGTAATATAACAGCGAATACTAAACACATATGTTGGTTTTACATTCTTATATCCATAGTTCCTTAACAACAAATCCTTATTTGTATCTAAAGGGATGGATAGCGTCAATATAAATGAAATTATTTTGATGTACTGATAGCTTTACAAGGGATTTAGTAATAGTAATGGTAAAACAAATTGTGTGAACTTGAAAGTGCCGTTTTTCTTATCATTTTTTGCCAGCACCGATAAGCCCTAAGAGATGTGTACAAATAGCTCTATTTCTCACATCTATTTTTATTCGAATCGCTTTCACGTTTGCCGAATACATTTAAAGTGTTAAATTATGTAAAAAGTCTAATAAAAATTACAAAGAATAAGTGATTACATCTTCCAATCCATTCTTATAAGTTATATATAATACCTGTTATATATTTTGAAGAAATCTTTAAACGATTATATTCAAATCGGAAGAAAATCAACATAATAGCTTTTCAACGAACTGACCCGGATAAATAATTCAAATGTTTTCAAATGTATACAGACAAAACAAATAATATAACTAATCTCTATTATTACGATAATATGAAGAAAATGATGTTGTTAAAATTATGGATTGATTTTATATTCAATGTATGAATTCACATTCTCTCATTTATATCTTTGATACACCAACATAAAGTAAGTATTTTATGAACCATGAACCATCACAAGATAAATGAACCAACTTCACTCGAGGCTCGTGTACTCGGAGGTCTCGGTACTTTGCCAGATACCAATACCAATAATAATAGGATCGGAAACTATTTGTAATATCCACAACTAACAAGTATGTCACACTTCTTAACTTATGAGCGACAATGTTATGCATTTTTATTGCAATTTTAATTAAATTTGTAATGAAGTATAAACTTAATTATAACTTCATCGAAATTTATATATTATTATTTAAGTTTCAAATATATGTATTATAGTATTTAGGTTTCTTTGCTACTACTAAACTAAAGTTGGTAAATAATAAGATACCAATTTCTTAGCTACTAGATATTTATTTTTTACGATTTTTAACAAAAAGTTTTAGGAATATAATATATACAAAATAGTTTATTTAATTGTAACCTGTATATAAATAACACTAGTTTTTTATATATTTAACGTATAATCTAACAATATTACAGGTCATTTAGTTTTATTGACCTCCATTTTAAAAGTCATATTGATTGCACCGCTCCAGTCCCTCCGATGCTGTGCTTTAAAGCTTTAAACGTGTTTAATTATCATGAGTATAATTTATAACTATATTATATATTTAATTTATTTCATCACTGAATGCAATGTAATGAGTTAATACATTAAAAATGGTTAATAAAGAATGTATCATCATATATATATTAAACATAGTTTCAACGGTATATTCTATTGTTTAGTACATTCACAAGTTTGACTCTCTTTATCACAATTATAATAAAATATTCTAACGTGAATGAGTGTGGTTAAAGACTATTTGTTATAATACACCTGTCATTGTTAATAGACACATATTAATATATACATTTTCTTATTACATGTATATAAAATTTATATTTTTGTAGTGCTATAGCCTAGTTGTTTTTATTACCCTCATAAAAATTTAACTTTTTATTCCAAGAACTTTATCATATAAAGAACTTTAAAGGCCGGGTAAAATATAATAAGGAAAAAAATGAAAATTACCTGTCATATAAAATCTCGATGTCTACAGCTTAAAGAACAAATAGCTATAAGAGTAAGAGTAAAAAACAATTGCATTGATAATGTTACACGCACCATTGATACAACCTGGTTAAAATCATGGTAAATTAAATAAATTTGGGCCAGAAAACTGAAATGCGAAAATATTTTAGCAAAAGCTTCAAGTTGCAATAGTATATATTTGAGTTTCATTAAATGTATTTAATAAAACATTTTGATATCCGACACAAAAATATAAATAAATATTTAAGTCAATAAGATCAGTCCTTAACATAAATAATTCCAATTTGGCCTTTAATAACTGTAAATGAAGGAAATTGAAAGTAAAAAAAGAGAAAAATATGTCAGAATTATTGTTTCAAAAAATATTTTTAATTAATAATATATGAATATTTAAAAGATGTTAAGTAGTCACAAAATGACTGTCCGAACTCGAAACTGCGTCAAATATTAAAAAATAATAATTTCTGTAAATTAAAAGCTCTGGAAGCTCAAAAATATTAATAATAATATCGTAATAAAATAATAAATAAAAGAGGGAAAGATTTTGCGAATATTATATCCACATCAAAGGTAAATGCTTAAATGTAAATAAAAATGCTAATAAAAATGACTGACAAAAATATATTGTTTCTGCCGTATAAGTCGTTATCATTTATAGTTTGTAAAAACTAAGTATACAAGGTATCAATCATAATATCAATTGATGAAATAAAAAATAATAATAATAATCTTTATACACGAAAATAATAATAATAATAATAATAAAAAAAAAAAAAAATAATCTTTATACTACGTGGTACCCATTTGGTGGCGCAAGTGATTTTGCTATTAATGCCTTTCAGCGTCGCATGCTGGAGAAAAATATTATTGGGAGCCAGCAGTCTGTTTGTCAGCTACATGTAATACTATGTACTGGTAATATTAGGTCATATGACGCTGATAAGGAAATATAGTCTTACCGTCTCACAGTGCAAATGTAATAGTAACAAATTTTATTCTGCATTTATAGTATTAACTTGAAATACAAACTTGTTACTTTATGAATAACAATACTCTATTAAATATATCTTAATACTAGGATAATAAAAAATTGCAAAACAAATGTTTATTAGTTAAATACAATACTTATCATAGTGACAGCATGTTGGAATCTCATAAAAGGTGTCTTAGTGTTTTAGTGTATTATTAGAATAGACTTCGTCCGGACAATGTATTTTAAAATCAAAACAAAAACATCTCATCGAAGTAAATACCGAGTGACGAAAGCGAATCCACTGACAAAACTCCTGATATGAATTTTGCGACGAAAAAAACCACGAACATTTTTATTCACAAACGTAAACAAACACAAAAAATGTGAATGTGTTCGGAACGTTATAATTTATGACTATAACTAGTTATAATTTATGACTTTAGTAAAACAAAATCATTTTTTTAGACATTATAGTAAACTAAATAAAATTATAGTTTTATATAATTTTAAATCATATAATTTTAAATGAGTTTCACAAAAGTTACCTATTTTCTCTACACTGAAGCACTTGCTGGTCATTACCAAAGGTCCTCGTCGAGACCTTTTCAACAAGCCCAAAAACGCCAAAATCCGACCACCGGTTGATGAGATATGACATTTTGAAAATTTTGACTGGCGCCTCCATCGATGATTACTTTGTCTGTGTGTGGGTATATTCGTAGTTTCAACTGATTTTGTTCAAACTTTCAGGGATTGAAGTACATCAAAAACTAAGACTTTTTTATTTTTATTCTAAGATAGTTTTCTGTGCAACAAGGCATTAGTTTTTTCTTTTTCCTTTTCTATTTTCCAGATTTATTTATTTCAACATTATGTAATCTGAATCAAGATAAAAATCTTATATACAAGTATTTTTGATACATAAACAATAAAATGTTTTATTATTATAACAAAATAAGGTACTATTAATTTCTTATACTTTATTAAGTAGTACTATTCTGCTAAACTAAACGACACAAGATTCAGACGTCCATTAACACAGTGACTTAGTCCTTGAACTCTTACTTGATATACTAAGTCAAATAGTAGGAAATAAATCTATTTATGATTTCGATAATGTCTTTTATAAAGTAAAATTTTCGATTCAGTTATGCATATAAATATTTTTTCAGCATATTCACTTTAGTTAAAAGTCATTTACCCCACTAGTTCTCCGAACAGATGCGGGATCCCTGTGCAACGTAGAAGGAAGTCACAGGTGGTCACAGTATAATGTAATAAAAATTCAACGGAAAGTAAATAAAAAAGTTTTATTTTCTATGTAGATTTTTCACGTAGATTTAAATTAGTTAACAACTTTTACTAAAACAAAAGCGCGATTTGACGAGTTCCATTCTCCAGTAGAAATTAATATATTAATTACGTACTATCATCGAGAGCTGAACACCGGTTTATTACGAGTATGTCGATATCGATACAAAACATTCACATTTAAGATTAAATGCTTTATACTTAGGTATGATAATCTATTTCAATATATTGTGAATGTTTAATCAAGAGCAACATAAAAATTATAAATGAAACTTTAAATAAAATAAACAATACAATATATTATTTTTGTGGATTAAATTCAAATACTTTATATTTATAAATCTTTTATAATTAAAGTATACATAGTAGATCTTTTATATGTAACAAAATATTAAAGTTTTGATAGTGTAAGTACTCACTTTCTTTAACAGCCTGTATATTTTTATTCTATAGCGTTTCATTTTTAGGCGGCCATTGTAATATGCTACCAAGAATTTAATCAATTAACGATAAAACGCGGTGTTAATTTTCATAATAATTAACTTTAATATTACGAAATATTTATTACTAGAATATATAATTATGATTGTTAATTACTCTCGAGCATGCATTAATAATTTGATACTTAAAATTTTGATTTCATTACTATGAAACCAACTTATTTAAAGGGACAAGATATTAAAAAAATAGTAAAACCGCAATTACACAGTAGTGTATATTACACCTTAAATCTTTCCCATTGTACGTCTCATTATTAATATTTACGATATATATCATTTAGGGTAAAAAAAATGTATATTTTGTTCCATATTTTACCAAATATTTTGAAGTACCCTCCAATTGGTTTGAATACTAAACGCTTAACTTATTATTTATATTTTAAGTATGACGAAGCATTGTTATTCAAGAATATACCAAATTTAATAATATTTTGCAATACAGACGTGTCCGCCTAAAAATACCTGTGTATAAAAATGTTCTGTTGGTTTATGTACGCCTCAAAAGCTTAAAAATTTTACAGCACTGAGTGATCTCAAATTTTGACACGATATACATCCCGTTTCAACGATGGTTGTTATCTATCTTATCTTATCTTATTTTATCTTATTTATATGTATTACTTTATAATTGTAATCGATTCAATGCACATTCCCCTCTTACTCGAGGCGAACAGACGAAGCGTTTAAAAATGGAACGTATTTGTAATGTGGAACAACCATTTTGAAATGCTAACATTTTGAATACTTTTATCTATTTCGTTTTGTTTCACTGTTTTAAAAAAAGACTACTAGCTAACGACTACTATTTCTCACTAATCTAACCAGTATGTGCTACTGCGAAGAGTGGCTATACCCTGCCAATAGTATTATAATATAAAGACAAATATAATAAATGTTGAAACATTTAATATGTCCTATGTAAGTATAATCTGTATTTGGACTGATATTTACATTGCAGGCCATTCCTTAGAATTGAATAGATAGAACGTGTATGTTGTACATTATATAAGAACTTCATACTTGTACTACTAAAGCAACTATTACTTACATTGAGGTAGGTGTAAGTTATATAAATTACATATTGTTATTAAATATTAGTGTCAATATAAATTAAATAGTTTCTTATAAGAACTTCAAACGCTATGTAGAAGAGGTCATTGACACAATATTTTCCTAATAAGTAATGTCATCAAAATATTTAAAAAATATCAAGTCCCGAAAGACAAATAAATTCAAATAGTTATTTTTTCATAAAAGTAAATTAAATTCCGAGATATGGATATCATTTTATGAAGGTGGCTGTACGTGTCAGCGTCGACTGTTCGCATATGCAGATTGCCTGCTTGTTAGCCTCGGTTCACCTCTCACCTGCCCTCTACCTGGCACTTATACTACATTCTAACTCTTATAGATTTTGCTACTATTTTTAAACTTAAATAGCATGTTTACGTTTCTTAAAACAGTTAAGTTCTTTTTATTTTACTTTTTAACTATGTTTTAATTTCAAAATATAATACATCTATTACATAAATTCATAAAAAATATGAACCCAAAGGAACCAGTACATTCAATATTGTCTTTTTTTAATTGTTATATTTCTATTCACTTAGGTGTTTGGTGTTTGTTCAATACGGTATGGGTACCTTCAAAAAGCGCAAAGGTTGAAAACATTCCTTCAATGAAAACAGTTTATTTATCTTGTGTCTGTGTGTATGTCTGTGGAACACTTCAACGCAGATCGCTGATGTGCAGTGACATGGAACAACAGACCAGTATGTATATGTCTTCATACTCGTCATATGTATCTTAACATGCTTAAAAAATATTACACTTTGGTTCCTGGACTCAAGTCTCCCGTGTATGGGTGAATGATATAAACTACGTTTTAAAGAGTTATCTTTATATTGTCATTTATCGATTAGACCCAAACGCATAGTTCATTATCGAAACTATGATTTATCAATTCAGTATTAAAACAAAATACTAATAAAAATTTATGAAATACATTTGTATTTTATATCAAGGTAAAGTATTCAGTAGTTGAAGGTAAAAGTGAAACAAAAACCATTATTTACAGTTTTAATTATTTACTTTAAAACATGACATTTAATATAATTTATAGCCGTATGTTTCCAATTTTAAATCGTTGAGTTCTTATCTTGAGTTGTTTCTTCCAGAGCGGCCGATTTCAGAATGAATTACCGGCCAAAAATGCTCGTGTTATATAGCAATTCTAACAGGTCAACGTGTAGGGTGTTGCGGGAGTGGGAGTCTTTCCCCACTTAGTTAACTTCCCCCACCTAACTAACTTTTAACAATTTGCCAATCACAAGCGAGCTTGTTTGCCCTTTTGAGAGCCTTATTTATTAAATCCTAATTAATTACAAGTGAATTTTATCTATTACATTTTACATATCCAAATTATTTTCGAGTAATTACAATTATCCACATTTCTCTAATACGTTAACAAACGAATTTAACTATTTTACTACAATTTATACAGATTTAAACACTTAAGATAATTTAAGTTCTTCGTCGTCCTGCAAAACAATTGATTTTAGAAAAACACTTTATTTTAGATAAAATAATATTGCTTGCATTAAATATTAATATATATTTCAGAAATAAGTCTCAGACATATTATTTTATTAGAATTATATTAACAAAAGTTTTAATTTGTCTTTGTTTGAAAAGTTATTTTATAAGTTATGAATAGTAATAATTAAAATGAGTGAGAAAGTGAGTCGTAATACAATTGTGTAGTAATAATAATTGAAGTAATATGTCGTGTTTCCTCTATTTAAATTATTTTTCGGTTTATTAACATAATTAATTAAAATAATGTTTAATTTACTCATGTTAAAAATGGAATGAAACCGTACACCATAAACATATTTTTACATGATGCTACTATCATGAAAGAAAAGATATATATTCATATGACTTAGAACATGATCAAATTAAATAAATACAATAAATTTGAAAACAGTTTATAGGGCTTTACACGTCAAAAATTAAGTCCTTACCCTATCAAAACTTTAGTATCATGTTGTAAAACTGAACAAAACTTTAATATCTTGTACCATGGGTTGAATGATAGGTTCATTCAACCCATGGTAGCAGTAATAGAAAATGATGTAGGTCGCACGTCAACAGATTATCTTTGTAGGAAGTTATTGTAACATAGGTATTAACTGTTACTATTTATTTCGTGTAACTAATTGTTTTCATAAAAGCATATATATATTCGCAGTTCTAGTTTTCTTGTTGTCTTAACTGAACTAAAATAATTTTTTTCATAAGATAATATTTCTTGTAGTCAAAAATATAGACCCTTATGTTTAGTTATTATTAAGGAATCTGCGTCATGCATCTACAAAATAGAATAATAAAATTAGAAAATAAAAATTAAAGCATTTTATATAATTAATATCAAATTCAAATCAATTCTGTTATAACGTTTTATAAAATATATGAAATAGTAATATAATATATGGAAGTAATTGAATGGAATATGGAAGTAATGGAAGTAATGGAATATGGAAGTAATGGAATATGTAATGAAGGATTTTAAGTGCTGCATTAATTTAAATTAACTTGGAAGGATTTCAATGCAATAAATAATAATTGTTTATTAACTGAATTTTTGAATATCCTTACTTTGCTTACGCTCAAAAGAAATAACATTGAAAAAAATCTTAAAATTCTATATGTATAGGGAGTTATATTTCACACTTCAGATTAACAACTTTGTTCCACTTCTTAATAATTTCACTTTTGTGTAAAACATTTATACCATTCTTGTAAATGATTAACAAGAGTGATGATAGCTGTTCAATGTTGAGAAAATAAGATGATATTTCATCTAACACTTTGTAAGGACATGAAAGGAGCCTTTTAATATCTTATTTTAATATACAATAATTATATTTATGTATATAACTACTTTGAATATTTGTTTGTTCGTACTGTTGTCTGATGCACCTATGGGACCGTAAATGGCAATAATTAAATATTTCATTCTATATATTTTTGTTTCATTTATCACAACTCAGGGATCATTTAAACTTGAATGTCATCATAACAAGTGCCCCGTGACTGATGTCCAATATAAAACAATCCACTTCAAAGAACTCTAACACATTACCGTTATTGTATCTTTTCATCTCGTGACAAATAAAAACTTTTTTATTTGTTACTTATCTTGTGACTCTCTGAGTATTTATTATGTACTTGATCTTTGTATTATGATGTTTATTAGAACGTGCCTTTATTTGTACAGAATAAATAAACATCACAGATGACATTAAAGTGATTAAGGATTTATTTATTAAAAAAAAATATTTTTATTTACTTTTAGTTAAAACTTAAAAGTGAAAGTTATAAATTTTTTTAATTCATAATAATATTCTTATTTCAATCAAAATATCAATATAGAAAATAAGTTATAATAAACATATATTGCTTAAATTATTTTTAAACATGTTGTATTCACAGTTTTTACTTACATTTTAAATATATTTCGCGAAATACCATTAAATATAGTAAATAATCTTAACTTCATGAAAATTGCACAACACGTTTTTTATTTATATTTATGTATATTTAAAATTAATTATATTTATGTATATTCTTTTAGTATTAACAATGTTATGTTATTATATCAATTGAATATTTATGGTGAAATAAGTTAGTCATTGAATATATAAATTGCTGTCTCATTTTCCTCCAGAATGCCAAGTTATCTGATTTCATATTGTAGAATCATGTCGATGGAAATCCCCTCCTGGCCATAATAGTTAAAGTCAAACTTATACTTAAATATGATTTATTTTTATTTTATTTAAAACACGAGTATACAATTACACGAGATTGCCTAAGTTGCTTATCTACTTACAAAAAATATCCATTGTTGAAGCGAGAAATTAAAATATTTATTTAAAGATAGTTAACCATTTGCTTCAAAGATCTCAGTAACACAGAACAAACACAACGATACATTAATAATTAATTATTATTATTCTATCTAATTGAATTTCTCTTTTATAAAACTTTAAGGTCTTGGAATTCATATTATTCATTCATTCATTGTAATATATTGTATTATTTGTTCTTTATCTTTTAACTCGAGTTTTAAATAAAACATGAAAAACATATTTCTGATATAGTTCTGATTAAATAAAAATGTATCTGGATCTCAACTTATTATCTGATTTTAATCAGTTCTTTATAATTGAAACCTAAATGGCTACCCCCGCCATCCGAAGCTTTATTCTAATCAGGTTTGATATAAAAATCTTCGACCTTTGTTTGAAGGATTAGAGACTAATTGTTTTATCTATTACGTTATAATGAATATTTTAATAACATTGTTGATACTTAAAAAAACATTTACTTGCAAAACTTAATAACTACACCGTTCCTATCTATAGGCATGGTACCATATCCTATTTCTAAAAGGATGATACCAAAAGTTTGTTTTAGTAATAAGTTTTTGAAAGCAAAAAAACAATATTTTGTATAGTTATTGAGTATTACAATTATATCGATCTGCATACTATATTTCTATTATTTCTGTCTATTTTTATATATTAAAAACTCACTAATAAATAAATGTGTTAAATACCATTAAAAGAAATTCAAGACTTAGGGAGGTAAAGATCAAAGAAAGCATGTTAAAATGTACATCAAATACTTTTATTTGTTTCATAATGAGAAAGACAATTGAAGGCTATGATTTGATTACAAGTTTTGTACATTAAAGTCGTTGTTTATAACATGTTTAAACAGAAAATAAGGCTTAATTGTAAGTAACACGAAGTCAGTCACTAAAAATATAATACCCATGTTGAAACCCTTCTGTTGAGAGCTCTTTGATACTCTGTAGAAAATTACGGCTTCTAATGTGTAATATTTTTATTTAAAACAGCGTGAAAGTCAATAAGTTATCTTTTTATTTCCCTTATCAAAGTGTATTTATAACTTTAAGCGTATAACAAATTTCAATGGCTTCTTAGAATAAATGGACATAAAAAGTAAGAAAAATTATTTAATTTACAAACTCTTAAAAGTTTTGTCATATTTCCTAAGAAAATGTAAAGAAAAGACGAAAATTAATGCGAGAAGAGAGCGATGGATATTAGGAGTATCTTGTTTAAAAAAGTGAAAATATTATTAAGGAGAAATCATTAAATTACTTTACAGAATTCCTTAGATGCCTAAACACATTTGCTGTGTCACTTTGTTGTCTGTGGGTGGTGTGCAAATAAAAAATCTAATAATTATTCTGCCCTATAAATAAAAATATCTTTTTAAATAAAACGAAAAAAAATCAGGTAACCAAAAACTTATAATAGTTACGATTCATTTCCAAAAGTATGTTGGATTCTTTTTATGGACAAATAAATACATTTTACGGACATTTAATAGCACAATTAAAAGACGATCTAAAACAATGAATATTGATCTGTGCATTGAAATAAAAAAAGAGAATTAATTTTATTATAACTTCCGATACTAAACCGTTCCTAACAAATTCTGCTTTCAATGCATCATCCCTTGTACTATATATTATAATTTAATTGAAATTATAAAAATATTTGTTTGAACCATTCTCTCTTGCTTCTCTGACGGGGTTACAAACTAGCAAACGGACCACTCACCATTAATTGGACCTAATGGTAAGTGGTAATCACATGTTTATGGACATCTGCAATATAAAAACTGTTACACGTGCATTAACACCCTAAAGGAAGGGAATCAGAAGATGAAGAGTTTTATAGTAATTTTAATGAAAGAAAACAATTTATTCAAAATACAGATTTTGTGTCAAATCTGATTTCTGGATTAAATTATATTTAAAGACTCGTAACAATATGAAGTCAATTACAAGTCATTATTAGCATGTAACTTTTTATTTAAGTTAGATAATAACCTTAACTAATAACAATGCACAAAAAATTATACCCTTTACCTAATTTGTAATTTGCATATAATTGTGCAGATGACTCTAGTGCCGGTCGCTTCTGTATATGCAAATTGCCTTCTGGTTAGTCTTGCATTCTCACTTGTTCACTTCAACAACCGTCTTGTGAATTATTATAGTTATAAATATAATTATAAACAAAAATATATAAATATATTTGTATCCTTTACTACAAATACTTTATCTAACATATAATCGTATTTATAAAAAAAAGGATTTCTAAAGTAAAGACGATGGTTGAATGTAATTTATAATATATGTAAATTATAATAAATGCATTTCCTGTTAGTGAAACGAGCCGTGGATAACGAGCCTCGAGTACAATATAGACGTACATTATTATGTACATATATTGTACGGTATATTTATATGTTTGACAAAGAACCTTACCTCATTAATACTCATTATAAAACTGTTTCTAAACAACACTACATTGTAATTATGTAACTATCTACTGTGGGATATATTCAAATCGAGCCTTGAGATCAGAATAGAGGAGTGAAGGTGACTGAGGTAAGTAAAGATCGTAATAGTTTGGATATATGGTCTAACTACTCTTAATAGTAGTAAAATTTATATAAAATATGTTTATTATTTCTTCATAACTTTTAATACAGTCTATTTGCGAGCTCCTGTGTGAACTGCTCTCCCTAATATTATATTACTTGTAACTAAGCTAAGATAGTTATTAATCTTCAAAGTGAACTAAGATTCAAAGTAAAATTATGTGTAAAAATATTAAATTGTGTTCAGTATTTACAGTAATTGATTTTTTTCAATATAATTATTTCAGATACATATATAGCAAAAGTTTTTTTATTTAGAATATGAAATGCAATTACGAAATGTCAGACTCTATTTGTTCGGTTTCAAAGGGTAAGTAAGTCATTGGGAGACGAACTGACAAGAAACTACATTTATACTCTTTTAACTTTATATAAATATATATATATATATATATATATTTTTATAATATTTAGTATCGAATCACAGTCATAAATTATTTCTAGATATATATATATCTAGAAATAATTTATATATATATATATATATATATATGATTATATGATAAATATATATATATATATATACTTTTATTTTGGAATTTAAGTATTAAGACGATATGGCTATTGTAAATGAAATATTTAATTAATAAATTAATTTACAATATTTTAATGTTATTTCTAAATAATTACGAAAGATTATTTTGATTAAAATGATAAATTATTTTAAATACCAATACAATGTCAAAAAATATAATTTAAAAGTTTAGATTTTAGTAAAGAAATGAAGAAAGAACAGAATGTAAGATCAACGTGAATGGTAAGATAATAGAACAAGTTAATAAAGTGGTATATTTGGGAAGTATGTTTAGCAGAGACGGAAGATACGAAATGGATGTGGAAAGGCGTATTGCTGCCGGTAACAGAGTCAACGGTGTTTGGCTGCGTTGTTGAGACGGCGAAACGTCAGCATAGCTGCACGTTTGGCTATACACAATGCGGTTATGCTACCGACGCTGTTATACGGCAGCCAAAAGTGGGTAACACAGAAGAAGAATGTAAGAAAGATGAATGCTGGAGATGCGATCTCTTCGCAGAATATGCGGAGTCAGTTTAACTGACCGAATCCGCAATGAAGAGATCCACAGTATGGCAGGAACTAGCGAAGATGTCATGGTGAGAATCAAGAAGAACATGCGCAGGGGGTTTGGGCACGTCGAACGAATGAATGATGAAAGAATGGTAAAAAAGATTTATACAGTAAAACTGAGTGGTAAGAAAGACAGGGGGAGGCCTCGAGTGACCTTCGAACACACAGTGTCTATGATACTGGAGGAAGGTCACGTAAAAAGCATGAGGATCCCCCGGAGGGCATGTATGAAGAGGTTGATGTCTGTGGCCAAGGCGAAAGAGGTATGTAGGGACCGTAGCGTTTGGCGCTCCGTCGTCTCTGGCTACCCCGCTCTGGTCACACCGTGGAGGAGTGCGCAGCCTGGGGTCATCAGCGCGCTAAGCTGGTGGCCGTGGTTGGCGGGGACCTCTCGCTGCCGCGCCTTGTTGGCGCGATGGTCGGCAGCGAGAGGTGTTGGGCTGCTATGGCCTCCTTCTGCGAGCACGTCATCGCCGCGAAGGAGGCCGCGGAGCGGGTCAGGGAGCAATCCTCTCCCTCTGACCCGCTCCGCCGGGGGAGGCTGGGAAGAAGGAGGCGGGAGTACACCCGCCGATTCCTCTCCCAGCCGTAGGCCTTGGTGAGAGGGGGGGTGACCCCTCTCACCTGCCATAGGCCTACGCCGTGGGGGTGTCCTAAGTTAAGTTGCTCGGGGCACCCTCGCTCGGGGGGTAACCGCCGGGGCGGCACGGTGAGTGCTAACGCGATCCCGTATCGTCCCATTAAGGCGTTGAGGGCAACCGTTGGTTTTTTAGTGGGTAGCCTTAAAAATGGCGGCGTCCTCTATGCCGCCGGTTAGTCCCACATAACCCTCCGGCCATCACCTTCCTGGCCGGCGGGTATCCGTAAAAAAAAAAAAGATTTTAGTATTTCAAATATCATTAAACATTATTCTAACAAATGTAACTATAACTAGCAAAATTAATTATTATGCATTAATTACGTCATATATTATAACATGGGTCATATACATGTCATGTATGATGATACAATGTACATACAATATGATACTATAAGTTGTATCTTCCGCACACATAAATCAAAGTGTAGTCAAGACAACTGATCTATTCAAGGAGTCGTACGACATCAATCAGCGATTAAACTATGTTGGTAATAAAGGGTCTGACAGCAAGGTTAATTAGTTTAGATCTTGTAATATAATTTAACAAATAATATGATTTTATATAAATAAAAATATATTTGAATAAATCTCTTTAACAGAAACATTTTGTTTTTTATAATTAATTAAGCGAAGTGAGCGTAGCGAGCGGAGCTTTCTACTGGAGACTTTTTCACATTCTTTGTCACAAATGGGCTCGAAAGCAACTGGACGGAAGATTATGAAATTTTGCAATCAAACCCACACACATTAGACGATGGTTTTAAAAAAAATTGAAAAATGTCATGTTGTTGAGGAATAATTGTCAAAAAACTGATATTCCATTAAAGTCAATGGGAATCGATAAATCACAACACTGGGCTCGCTTCGCTCATATGCAAACGGCACCCGACATTTCGCGCGCGCAGCGAGTCGAAATAGAGGGTCTGTTGGCGCCCCTAGTATTAATAAATATCTCAAAATCTTCTCAGTCAATATTACTTATTATTTTAGACTTGTGTAAAAAAAGTTTTTCACGATTGTAACACTAAGAAACAAAACTTACGCAATGCTGGATGCATTATTTTATCATTATTCATTAATCACAAATAAAAACTCAACTTTATTATCTAAGTCAATAAAAAACATATTTAAATTCAAAACTAAAGATGAATTAAATAATTTATAGTATTCTTATACACTATGTGCCCATAACGTCATTCACGTGGACTTTCTTAAAATAAAACTCCTTATAACATCAGCTAAGTACCGTATATATTTGGAATTACAAAAACAGACAATTCAGGTTTATTTATATCTATATATATATCTGTACAATAGAACATGTAAGAGCGATGTGGTCAGTGAGAACGAAAGATAAATTAAGTGAAGTGTAGCACGCGGCCACAATATTACACATGTTGAATAAATACCACGGAACACACGTGGTGCATATCACAACTAATATGTACGATTATACAGTTAATTGTCTCTCCTAATAACTGTACTATTTACATGATTAAGGCTGTCTACAGATTTATATTGTTTGATAAATGTTTTAATAATATCATCAAGTATTCGTAAAAAAGATAAACACTAAAGGACACACGATATGAAAATATTTTAATATGGTTTGTTTCTAAATAGTTGCTTGATTTCATATTAATAAAATTAAACCTGTTAAAACTTCGTTTTATTAAAAAAATAATAATATCATTCATTAATTTATTTTATGTTCACTAAAAGTACCTAATTAGTTTTATCATGACTCGATTTTAGTATTTATCGTTACCT
Source organism: Melinaea marsaeus rileyi (assembly GCA_918358865.1). Classification (NCBI taxonomy): domain Eukaryota; kingdom Metazoa; phylum Arthropoda; class Insecta; order Lepidoptera; family Nymphalidae; genus Melinaea; species Melinaea marsaeus. Next base: position 3,008,590 of record OU911089.1, read on the forward strand.
TTACCAAGCTTTTCTTATGAGTATGTGTACAAAATGATTTCAATTTGACAAATACAACTAAAAGTGTGAGTCATGGCTATAATGAAATATTTTTTCTTCTTCTTCTGTATTAATATTTGAAATAGAGTATTTTAACTATATTTTAATTAAAACAAATTAAAAAAAATCACTGTATTATAGAAACTAATACATCATTAGGCGACCTTTTACCCATAGTAAACGTAAATTGTTTATTGTGCAAATTGGCGTGTGACATCACGATCAGGCGAAACACAACATCAGTGTTGGTTTCATAGGTATGCACGCGTCTCTAATATGTCAATAATAATAATAATGCCGAAATGTCAATTCCGAATGGAAAATTATAATTTTATTCGATTCCTCATTATTTTAATTGGTACCTTTGGATAATGGACTTAAATGCTTATTAAACATTATTTTAGGCTAGCAAATTGTGCAGCTGGGCAGTATTAGTGTAAAAAAAATGTTTTAAATATAAAGGTTTTTTTTTGTAAGCGAATCTAGTCAAAATGGATTTCATAATAAATTATATAATAATAGGTTATTACCTCCATTATCTTTTTATGGCTTTTTTTGTACGATGTATGTTTTTAGGGTACTGTTGCAGAATTCTTGTTGAAGTTGAATACGTAAAATAATTAAGGTTTTGTGTTTATATACCAACATATATTTGAATAGGCTGTACCTTATATATATATATATATAAGGTACAGCCGCCATATTTTGTCCCCATCGGTATCTTTTTTTCTAAACACCGCCATTTAGTTTTCATACCTTGAATCTAAAGATAGTTATGTAAGTTGGCCATTTCAAAAGTTTGACAGTGACACGTAGCTCCTGTGTTAAAATATTAAAACAAGAAACAAACTGTTCAAGCTGAGCTTTTGATTAAAATATTATCGATATTGTTTAAATATTAATGTGTTTGACTTACTGGAAAGAAATTTTGTTAAAATTTTGTTGTTATCGCTTGGATTTAAATTGATTGTTATTCATCATCATCATCTAGGTTATGACACGTGTTTTGTGTTGAATGGAGGTTACAATCACAATTGGCGAATTCCTAATATCGGTTCCTTACGTTAGCCTAATATTGTCCCCGGGACGATATTTCGAACGCTTCGTCATTCGTTAGCTGTGCTTTTTCTGTAACTATTTAAATATTCATTTATTATATTTTTTAAGCAACTCTTCATCCTCATTTGTAGTTCCAGCTGACGTACAGCCTATTCCAGTTATTGCCTTCAACGTCAACTAAGCGAGGCAAAGCCATGGTAGTCACGTCTTCACTACACAAACAAGAAATAATAGACGTGGAAAAGAAAAAAAAGGAAAAGTATGACAGACAGCAGAATGCAACTGGTAAAAGAGAAGCAGGAATAATAAGAGCCTGAAATGTAAACAAAAATATGGCAGGCAGCAATAAGAAGAAAACTAAAGAGCCACGAAAGAATCTATCTTCTGATAAGGACACGTCTGATGATGATGATTCAATTTTAGTTTCTACTAACGAAAAAGATAGTGGCAATGATGATGCTGAATGCGCAGTTTGTCATAAAAGTATTTCACGGGATAATAAGGGAGTGAAATGGATAGGATGCACAAAATGTTTCCAATAGATCCATGATGTTTGTGCTGAAAATCCAGGATCTAAATGTATTTGTACAATTAATTTGGAGTATTAATAATCTACCTACCAATGATTAATAAATGTTTGATTTAGATATATAACACTAATCATTATTGTAAAAAATTTTAATTGAAAAATTTTAATTTACGTACTGATTATTGTGATCTCAACATGGTCCCCGGAACGTAATTAGGTGGTCAAAAATATATTTTAGAGAGGCTACATTTTTGATAGAGTTATTTTTATAGAAATAGTAATTAAGATAACAAGTTTTTGATTAATTAAAAATAAAAAGAAATGTTCTACTTAAACTTTGACGTTTTATTTATTGCTGTCGTTGCAATATTTTTTAATTCTATTTTTTTTTTCAAAAGGGGGGCGTTATTTGGCGACTCTATGTATATAAATATATATATATAAAATTATTTTTGAGATAACACTATTTAGATGATATGTTTAAGAGTTAATTTCTTGATTATGGTTTGAGGCAGCTACGGGAAAAAATACTGAAATAATTCTTAGTGTTCTTTTATTGTGCATTTTGAATTTAGATTCATTTTAGATGATTAGATACAAAAAACTGATCCATGGACGAGGATACAGTTGATATTGCGAAATTATTTTTCATTTAAAAATAATATGCAGTATCGAAATATGTCAAGTTAAATAATCTTTCTTTTTTATTCTGAAAAACTTCTTTAGAAGCAACTTAAAAGTGTAGTCAAAAGGATATGTAATACAAATTTATTTAGAATGTAATCACATAAATAGATGTGTTTGTTTTTTTTAATTATAATATTTTGCTTATTATGTTATATAATTTTATACTGAAAATTTTTTAAACCAAATTTATATTTGTTATATAAATTTTCACGCTATCAAAATTTAATGCGTATTCAAATTAAGTTAATGAACTCGTACCACTTAATATATTCATAGTTTATGGTATGAACTATATTCGATTAAAATTATTATAATAAATATTTAACTGACAAAGAACCTATCATTATTAAGTCAATATTACAATATAATAAAACAGAAAGTACTTTACGCTAAATCTATAAATATATTTCGTATGAACACACGAAACATTTGTTAAGTTGTAGATATTTATATTATTTCAAATACATGTATTTTATTGGTAGAAATAAAAAATAAATTCTTTATACGGCCCTCGTTACAAAGAATTTATTACCGCCATATAAATCTTTGGTGTCTTTCTTACAATGACTGACACAACAATGTATTCACCTGAAACTTGAACACTCATAGTTATGTATTTATTGTATTACAGATTTTGTATAAACAGTTTATTTTTCAGTAAAAAATATCTTATATATTTTAAAGATACTTTTACATTGTCACATTTCTTTAACATTAAATTATGACTATTTTAAAATATTATATCTTATTAAACAAGTATTGAGCTGGATTTTAACGTATATTCGTTATCCAGATAATTTCGGTTACCTTCACCACGGTTACCATACCATAAAATTAAAAATTGTAATTAAAAAAATTAATCAAATGAAATAAAAAAAAATTGTCCTTAGTTATATGCTGGCGATTTTTTCGTGGTGTAGGCCTGCTGGGGATCCCGCCACATTACATAACGGGAACGCATCCCAATACACAGTACCTCTTGTATCTCACAGTGTATTCACGGACTGGCGTTATATATCTGTATTTAAAATTTAAAAAATTTACACTAAATATAAAATAGAAATTAAACATTTTGTCAATACAATAGTCTAAATTAAAATTTTTGATCTAAGTTCACATCCAAATTAATAGTGTGCCCAGCGAAGTGGATAGAAATCAGCTAGTATACAATATATATTATCTAAGCAAAAATGGTATAACATTATTAAGTGGTTTATTTGTAACATTAATTCAAAGTAAAAATTCACAAAGTTCATTACATGAATGCAAATAAGTAAGATAAACAGATGACTGAGGTACGTGTATAGGATGCTTAATTAAGAGACGTCATTGTTATGTTTTATTATACTATTTATTATGTCAAAAGTATTCAAACATCTATAACAAAGATCTTACTTCATATAATCTCATATAAGAGGTAGAAGTGATATAATATTCATGCTACGGAAAATATATCGATATTCCTTCAAACGAATTACGTTTTAAAAAAAATAGGACATAAATAATTATTATACACGAAATTCTAAAAAATAAAACTTTATTAGTACTGTTCTTTTTAATATCTCAGTGTTTATTAAAAAATCAAAATGTTAGTATACTGAATAGCGATTATAATACTTTATATACATAATGTTAATCTATTGTGCAATGTTCTGAAGTACATTTGCTGATTAGTTTATATTACACGCGGCTGCAATATAATATAATATAATTATGTAAGTAACCTATAAGGTTATTTTGTCGTCAGCTTTAAGTAAGATTTTTTTTTTATTTTCACGTTTTGGACAGATCAGTCTCTATTCAGGCAGAACAAGAAATTAATTTTTATATTTACTTCCATTGGCGAAGTAAATTACATAATAGTATTTACACATTTTATATTCAACAACATGGTTTTGATCGATCCCTTTTGTCAGTTTTCAAGACCGACACAGACACATGGTGATGACACGTTATATAATATATTAAGTTTTTAACTTATAACAGTATGTATTATTTTTATATTATTCATTAGACAAGTTTGTCATATAATGAAAATATTCATTGATAATCTCATCAAACTTACTAATTTATCCTTACTCCAAACACAAACAGGGGTTACTATAAAACTGTGTCGTATTAAAGCATTACTTTCAGCAGAGCTATCGAGGTCACCGATTACCCTGGCAGCCCGAGAGTGTAGTTTACTTGATGTAAATTCTTACTCCAAAGACGTACAGAACAGATATCTGGTTCCGTAGAAAGATAATAAGTTATAAATAGATAAATAAAGAAAGAATAGACATAATTATTTCCCTCACGGGAATCGTTTGGGAAAGTTGTTTTGACAGGAGTATTAATTTATGTCTTTATACCTTTTATAAGTTCGGTACTTAAATATTATTAACACATATAAATAAAACATGCTTTCTCTATATTCTTTATGATATTTTAGTTATTGCAGCACTACTACTGCTTTACAGAAATCGTGTTCCCTTGGAGGATAAGTTATAATCTACCAAAAAAGTCTTGAATCTAAAAATATAAAAATTAGAACTGAGTTCGTATAATAAATAGTTCCAAATAAAGTGTTTTTTTTATAATCAACCATGATGATAACTAAATATGTATTACATGGACTCCCCATGATTATTTTATTATACGACGGATTATTTATTATTTTTGGTATATATATATTAAGTCGGTTATGATTATAAAAATAAATATTATCAATACTTCCACATATTAATATAGCTGAATAAGATGGACATCTGTGCAGTTGTTTTGTTTTCCGTTTATTTTTAAAAGAGTTGAGTCTCGTCAACTACGTTCTCAATTTATTCCTGGGCTTGAAGTCTACCAATATAGTTATAGTCATCTTTCGTTATTAAAAATCCTACAACGTTTACTATACATAGTCATAATAGAGCATTGATATAAAAGAATTGCCGCTAAATAATATCTAAAATAGTTAGTTCCATTAGTAGTTATAACATAGAAAGAGTTATTAATAAATACTTTTTTGGCATTGTCTTTATTAATGTCTCCCAAATCAGATCGCGATTCAACAATGACAAATTGTTATTAGATCGAAATAATTGAAAACGGGAGCACAATAATCACTTAGATAATTTAGTACAGGAACTTTGGCTGTAGGTGTATCTATTTTGGTACCAAATAATTGTACTCACAGGCAAAATAATAAAAATAGATTTACAAGTTTATTATTTTTAGTATATTTCTAAATTATTATTTCACTATCATATGTAAAAAAAACTCATTACATAACATAGACAATATACGTTAATTCCTTCAATATTCTATGTAAATTATTTTAAATGAAAGCGAGTTTTTGGTAAATCTCCTCACTCAGTATTTTTAGACTTATTTTTGTAAAATAATAGACTTTCTTTGCTAATTCTGTTGTTAGTAAACCTCGTTAATTTGTTAGTGATTTAGTGAAACGTTTTACGATGGACTTCGTGATTACGTCATGAGGTTAACAATGCCGCTGGGATTAGAAAGTTATAGGAATTTCACTTTGTTCATGTCTGAGCGACCATTATTAGGAGTAGACAGAGTTGGATTCAGATTCAATTCTAATCTTGTAGATGGATTCGGTAACTGAACTGATCAACTGATTATATGTATGTGAAGTAACAATACAACATGTATATAATGTATTTTAAATTGTATGCATGTAATATAGTAACTGTATGTAATTAACAAATTGTATTCGAAACTCAATTAAGACGAAAAATACATGTGCGTTGTTTGTTCAATGAATTCTGAACAATCGTATATTTCATCACTGCAATCGTTTTTTTATGTTTTATTTACGAAGTTGTTTATATTCTAATTGAAAAATAATATTTAATGAAAAAAAAGGAGCTGCAATTCACTTTTACAATAATATTTTCTTAGATAAAAATCTAAGATACCTTAATGATAGTTTATATCAAATATTAAAAAAAATATATCTGTAATTAATCAAGTACACTCGATTGATCACTCTTTGATTATAAGGAAAAATTTTCATTTAACTGAAAGCAAAAATGTGCTGTGAGCAAATATTATAAGGTTGCAGATGAAACTTTTAACAACATCATTAGAAAATGGACCATGTTCATAAAATGAATTTTAATGCTATAAATACGTTTCGCTCTTCCGTGATAAATTGAATTTAAATTTATAAAGTTGTTAAGATTAAATACATCGTTTTAAAAGAAATTCAATATATATTTTTTTATTTATTTAGAGATGGTTTCAGTCACCCTAAACATATTTTAAGTCACTGTAGAAAATTGAATTATAACCAATCGACTTCTCTCTTATTGAACTCGATTTGTTACTTTTATTATTATTTTTTTCCATTTTACTCCTCGTATTTAGACATAGAAGACAACGGAGTGCATTTGTTCCAGTGAACCTTATTACGGACTTCAGTAACGATAATCAAGCCAAGTAGTAAACATCGAAAGTAATTATTTATTAAAAATCCTGACATTTGCAAAACTTTACTATTTCATTATATTCCTTTATTGCATCAAAATTTTGTTAATCTGAAATAATATTCTTAATATCTTCTATCTCTTAATTTGATATTTAAATTTCTCTCTTTTTAGTTGTTCTGAAGCTCTTAGTGTAATCGAGAACATATATACTACACCGCTGGACCTGATTCCATCCAATTTACTTCTAATCTATGTGATGTCTTTGCTTCCTCAACGACTCGGCGCTGCTATATCCGTTCATAACTTGGGATGATTTATTGTTATGGATTTCAATTAAGAGCCATTCATATAAGTAACCCCAAGCTCCATTTTAATAGTGAGTATACGAATTAACAGAATTATGATGCTGTAGTTATATGTTACCTTAGGAATGGTATGGTGAAAGTAGCGACAGAGGTATGTGGTAAAAGGAAAAGAGGTTTTAGTAAAAAGCGCGATGAATGGTGGGATGATGAAGTGAAAGATGCTGTGGAGTTAAAGAAGAAAGCATGGCTGGATTATAAAGCCTCGGGTAATGATAAAAGTATGAGAGAGATAAGAAAAAGAGAGTACAAGCTGCAAAAGCACAAAACGAAAGCACTTATAAAGATGAAGCGTGAAAATTCTGAGAGAGAAAGGGATGAAAGGTTGACGAACAACTTCCGGGAAAACACAAAGCTTTTCTGGCGAGAAGTTAGTGGTTCCCGGGGTTGTTCGGTAACCTGTAGAATGAAAGGGGTGCTTTCGAAGAACGGTGAAATTTTAACTGAACAAACACACGTTTTGCAGCGGTGGGCGGAATTCTATAAGGAGATGTATGAACGTGAGGACGCCTCGGTCTTGACTACCAGCGTAATGCTGAGTCAAGACGTAGCCGATGGTGAAATCAGTTTGGAAGAAGTAGAGAGCGTGATTCGAAGTCTGAAATGTGGTAAGGCTGCGGGAGCAGATGAAGTTACTGCCGAGATGATCAAATATGGTGGGCCACGCGTCTGGGACCTTTTCTGGTTTTTGTGCAATTTATGCTGGAAATCCGGGGAGGTCCCAGACGATTGGCGAAGTGCAGTCATCGTACCTTTGTATAAAGGCAAAGGTTCACAGATAGACTGTGCAAGCTATAGGGCCATCAGTTTGATTAGCTTGGGCGGTAAAGTTTATGCTAAAATTTTAGCGAGAAGAATGCAAGAGAGATCTGAAAGGCTGTTGTGGGAGGCCCAAGGAGGTTTTAGACCTGGAAGAGGGTGTATAGATCAGATCTTTTCCCTCCGCATGATCACGGAAAAGTTTTTGGCCCTAAACCAAAAGGTTTTCTGTGCTTTTGTGGATTTGGAAAAGGCGTTTGACAGGGTTGTGAGAAAGAAGTTATGGGAGATACTGCCCCGATACAATGTGAACGGACCCTTGCTACAGGCTGTAAGGTCTCTTTACCGAGATCACTCAGCCTGTGTGCGAGTAGGAGCTGGCATGTCGCCCTGGTTTGACATCCAATCGGGTGTTAAGCAAGGTTGCGCTATGTCAGCTTGGTTGTTCAATTTGTATTTGGATAGTTGTCTCCAAGGAATGAAAGATAGTGACATGGGAGTGAAAGTAGGTGGCCTTAAGGTCAATTGCTTGCTATATGCAGATGATGCGGTGCTCATTGCATCATCAGAATGCAATTTGCAGGCATTGGTCACCACTTTGAAAGATGGGTGTGAAATTAATGGTCTTAACCTGAATGTAGATAAGACGAAGGTTCTGATATTTGAAAGAAATGAAGAAAGAACAGAATGTAAGATCAACGTGAATGATAAGATAATAGAACAAGTGAATGAAGTGGTATATTTGGGAAGTATGTTTAGCAGAGACGGAAGATACGAAATGGATGTGGAAAGACGTATTGCTGTCGGTAACAGAGTCAATGGTGCTTTGACTGCATTGTTGAGACGGCAAAACGTCAGTATAGCTGCACGTTTGGCTGTACACAATGCAGTTTTGCTACCGACGCTGTTATACGGTAGCCAAACGTGGGTAACACAGAAGAAGAATGTAAGAAAGATGAATGCTGTGGAGATGCGATCTCTTCGCAGAATATGCGGAGTCAGTCTAGCTGATCGAATCCGCAATGAAGAGATCCACAGAATGGCAGGTACTAGCGAAGATGTCACGGTGAGAATGAAGAAGAACGTGCTCAGGTGGTTTGGGCACGTTGAACGAATGAGTGATGAAAGAATGGTAAAAAAGATTTATATGGGAAAAGTAAGCGGTAAGAGAGACAGGGGGAGGCCTCGAGTGACCTTCGAAAACACAGTAGCTACGATACTGGAGGAAGGTCACGTAAAAAGCATGAGGACCCCCCGGAGGGCATGTATGAAGAGGTTGATGTCTGTGGCCGAGGCGTAAGAGGTATGCAGAGACCGTAGCGTTTGGCGCTCCGTCGTCTCTGGCTACCCCACAAGGGATATGGCGTGAAGGTAAATAAATAAATAAATAAATAAATAGTTATATGTTCAGATACTGTATTATCAAGGTAAGTGAAGGTCAATTAACTTTTTTAGTTTTTATTTAAAAACTAAAGCATATAGTAATTTAATTTATGGTTGAATTTTTAATTCATACAATTGAAAAGTCTTAATCCAATATTATATTCACGGGATTATTCTTAAGTATCAAGTATAGTACAAGTAATATTTATATTTTAGACAATAATGTCATAATTAATTGAATTCTTTAGAAAAGTCAAAAAGTTTTTTCAGATAAAAAAACACTATTCTCATATCGCTTAACGTTAGCTAAAACTGTAATGTATTTCATACAAAACAATTATTCTCGCTACATTTAGTAGCTTTCAGGTTTCATCTGAACTATTGTATAAATAATGACATGTGAGTTGGGTTTTGTGTATTTCCTTACATAATATCCCTTCGCCTGTAAGTGAAGTGCTCTTGTGTTTTATAAGACTGTTGAAGTAAGTAAATGTTGATATTAAAGGAATATAAACCTAGTCTTGGGTTGCTTTGCCATTAGTTTGTAGTGATGTTATCTTGTTAATAGTAACATTGCTACTTTTGGTTCAATGTTAATACAAGGGTTACACTAAAAGTTTTTATGGTTTATTGAGCCTTTGTAACTTACTTTGAACCGATATATCTATATTATAAGAATACAATTTAATTAATTATTTATTATATTTTATTATTCACTGTTTAAAATGTTACCTTCCAATATATAAATTAAGAAAAAATATGAAAACTGCTTAAAACTAAATTTACAGACTGTAATTTTCGCTTTATATTAATACTGTTTTTTAATGCATTTTGCATGCATGCAATTTTAATGCATTCAATATATATTTAACATTATAAATCATGAAAATTTTCAAAGATTCATCAAAATATTAGAATCATTTATATGAGCTTCAGGAATGAGTTCTATATTATATAAACTCCCAAGTCCGTTGCAGTAATGTTCAGTACATTTAATTAAAGGGTCATGTTTGTTTAGTTATACCGTGGGGTTCTTAAACCGTACATTCGATTACATGAAACTTAAGTGAATAATACGCTCTCTGAACGAATACTACTAAATGTTATAATAGAGAATAGTTCATATAAATATTACGTATGACTCCTAATAAGTCAATACATTTACCCTTATTGTTATTAACTGTATCATAAGTTTTATTTCTTCGGAGTACTTTTATCTATTGACTAAAACATTGCTATATGTAACAATATGTAATGAAATCGTTGTTAAGGTGTATTATTGAAGTGTTTCAATAGTCTGAGTGTATGAAACATTTCTCCTCCAGGCATTAATGTGATTTTGGGTAACGATGGTAAAAAAAAGACTCTTTTAATTTCATAAACTGAGAAACTGTATAGTGATATCATGTCAGTGTAAAAAAAAGTAATTTAATAAACCTTTTAACGGAGGGTTTCATGGGCTGGGTATTCACTATTAAGTAGACACTTTGCTCACCAAGGGTTTAGGAACAGCCTCTAAGAGGTCATAGTCATTCATCCGGATAAGTTCTAACCCTTTTCATATATTATATGTAAGTATGCAATTTCCTTGGCTATTCTAAAAAAGGAAGACATCCGAGTATGGTCCATTATTACAAATAGCTAAGAAATGTTAATATAACTGTATGTGATTATATTTTCAAAATTATTCAGAAATACTTCTAAAATTAATGTTATTGAAACTAAAATTTTCCGGTGAAATAGCGGTACAAGTTATTTATACTAAAATTGACCCCACACTTAATACTATTGTAAAATTTGTCATTTAGAAGGTCGGGTTACGCCTTTTGTCATAAATGAATAATACATGAATCAATTTGTTTCTCTAGTATCTTATCAGTAAACTACTTATATTTATATAAGTACGTCTGTTTTAAGCTTCTGTAATGCAATTTATCTTAATTTAAAATTGCATGCTTGAAAATTAGTTTACTGTTTGCTCCGCAACATGTTCTATCTTCCAAGTAATTACCTAATGACAAGCTCAATAAGACTATGTTCTGCGACTTATTAGTTCTTACAGCAGCTCTACTACACTGGTGACGTGGAGTAGATACAAAGAGATTGCAGATTCGTACAAATTTAAAGAAGTACAGTAAGTAGTACAAAATCAAATTTATACAATAATATCAAATAAAATATTTATAAATTGAATTGCATTATATAAAATAAATAAAGAAAAAAAAAATATTAAATTCCAAAATATGTCTTACCTAGGTTATAAAATCTATTTGCTACAAGTAAATACACTGTATAATTTGCTTTCTATATAACTATAACTATTAATATTTAAATAGTTGGTTTCCGAGTTTGTATACAAAATCTTTACGGCGAGTCATTTAAATTCCTTACTATAAAACTTTAGGACATTTCGTTAGATATCTTTAAGTTATTGTAGATCTAATAATGAAGATATGTCATAAATCCTCCCATATAATAAGTATAATGATTGTCAGTTATGCGGAAATTCACAATTTTCTAGCTCTCACTGTCGCATTTAAAAACGCAGTTTAAATTAATGACAATTTTGACTTGAAATCTTAAATTACTCTAATTATTACTATCATACTATTTTGAATTTAATGATAATATAATCTATCAAATTAATATTTTTAGGTGAGATAATTTTAAGAATATATACTTTATCCTATAAACTGATTTCATAAGGTTCATAAATAAACAAATACCAATTGATAAATTAAGAAATAATAATCTTTTTTGGAAATTGACTATCATTACGTGATATACCGAAAATACTTAACATTTTTTATCGAATTGAATGTGATGGTTCTAGTTGTTTGTACATAGCCCCCCTGTATACTAAAGTTTATGAAACAATATAAAAAAAAACCCGGTAAGTGTGTTATGTGACTCGCCCTGTCTGAGAAGAACTCTAGGATCACGGTGCGTTTAAAAACCTCATATCCTTATTTTAACACTAACCCTACCAGCAATTCTTGTATACCTGTTCCTACTGCACGCCGTCAAATTGACCGGTAATTAAAAGTTATTTTATTATATAACGCAGGTAATAATTGATATAACTAAAAGTAAAGAGTGTAGAAAATATTATAAGCATGTTCTAAGAATTGTCATGTAGTTTGATAACGATATTATACCGTCTAAAAATGTGTATGTTTTACAAAAGATTAAGAACGGTCAATTTGACCGGTACTTGGTAGATTTAGTGTTAAGTTGTAGAGTGTCTTTACAGAAGGGCTTATTTTAATAAATATTGTATCAAAAAAGATCTTCCTGCTGCTTCCATTTGAGACACACAAATAATCACTGGTATTGAATCAAAATGGAAGAGATATAAATAAATAAACAACTACTCTTATTCACATAAAGATGGTGAATTTTTCAGAACTTTATAAATGACTATTATGTAGATGTGCCCACGATTTTACCACAACCGTCAGTTATATACCACGGTGAGTTGAGGTAAGCTTAAAATGTGAATAGTGTCACGCTTCTGTTAGAATAATTTTCGTCAAGGATAGGGTTAAGCAGTAAATTCTGTAGGGTTATTTAATTATGGAGTTAATCACGAAATACATGGCGTCCTCTGTGATGATCACACACTACATCTGAGTGTTATAACGCTGTTCTACAAGATGACTGTCGTCAAATATTTCATTACACTGCCCGAGGATGCATGTAATTTAATTTGTCTTATCTTATTTGTTATGGTGACTTGTAGAACCTACTTTTTTGGCTTGACCTACTTTTATATCATTCGTAAATAAACATTGCTTTGAACACAACTTTCATATTATTAATATATTATAATGAAATTAAATATTATGAAGAATTAAATATTAATGAAATTAATTATTAGACTCACATTGTTTTTTACTATAACCATATCATACATAATATGGTTATAGTAAAAAACAATCACTACTAATTATTATTCTAATAATTTCATATTATGATAGTAATCGAAACAAAAATATTTTCAATATTAAAAAATATTTTTTAATAAAACTTTTTGTAAACCATTAACTATTATGTACTTATAAGCACATAATGGCACGCAAAGCACGGGTTGGCTGCTCGTTAATAGGCCATTTTTACTGATAAAAGCTAGTGAATAGAAGATAAGCCCAATGGTCCGAAAATATATATAAATATATCTTGTAAGAAATATTAAAACAATTAGTGAAAACTCCAAAACCTGTTTTAAAAATATGATGATGTGTTATCAGACGGCAAGCATATACATATATACTCGTATATACACAATAACAGAAATTATCGAAGATTTCCACATTACCACATTGCAAGTCTACCAAGTTTTTTGAATGCTAAGTTGTGCAGACATTTAGTGGATTAAAGCTTAATTAGTTTCTCTAGTACCTTGCATTCCCCAGCATTAATAACAATACCGCTTGTGCTACAAGAAGGATACAATTTTATACACAATCTTAAATATATCTCTAAAAATTATAGTAATATATCGTTGTTTAACATTTAATTGACAATTATCTAATTAAAATACTTTAAACTGAGAACACAAAAAAATTTATGTTTTTCAAATAATATACAACATATTTATTAAATCAACTACCAAATTTAACAATTAAATAAAAAATATTTTAAAGACTGAAAAAGCTAAGAAAAGCGCAAACCGCGTTAAGTGTCAAGCGAAACAGACTAATAGCGTCAGGATATCATTTTCATTATTTCTACAGCTTATTCTGATCTAAGAAATAGATTGTTCTAAGTTTAATGTTCTATATACATCGTGGATTTATTTGTGATTTATTTACATAACATTGTTCTGTGTCAATATTAAATGTTACAACATCAATTTAATTATAAAATCTTTTATAAAGGTTTCTAAACAAATGAAGCAAAAAAATATGTTAGCGTTTGCCTCAGCTTCTCATTTTTTATTCATGGGAATAAATTAAATTATTCTCCTCGTCATTTAATTAAAATATTTGCATAAAAACTTACTCGTGCTCGGTGTTTACACCGCGTGATAAAATTTAACTTTTGTTACGATATTTTTCTTTTTCAGTAACATTATAAAATACTACATATTTTATAATGTTACTGAAAAAGAAATTTTATATTTGGTATAATCGTATCCAAATTATGTGCCAATAAAAATGTATCTTAACAATATGATCTATCAAGAGATTTGATGTAGATCTATATTGTGGTCAAACATTAAGGATTAACATTATCAAAAATATTTCTCGTATCTCAATGCTACATATGCAACCTTTACGTCTGTTTCATAACAAAAGGTTCTTTATATATTGATTGATATATTGATGTAATCTTGATATAAATAATGATTTGTTCTCATTCATAAGCCATAAACACACCCATAATGTCAACATATGATCACTATTTTTTGCCTAATGTGCAAAGAGCAACACTTTGCTTAAGTATCCTCTCATATGTAGAAATATATTTGCCTAAAATGTTTATGTCACATATTGCAGTCAACTTTTATCAAGTGATACTGATCAGGCTTTATACTGATAGCCTGGTCGGAACCACTTGATGAAAGGAAAGTTAAAAGGTGTACCTCACCTCTCCAACTTTCGTTATTGAAAGACCCAACTTTATAAATTAGATCAATTCACAAACGAGTTAAACCTCCGCGAAAGTCATTAAAAGCGGAGAGCTCGTTGAGCGGAAAACAAGATTAATAGCATCCGGAAATCGTTTTATTGGTACTCTTTGGTTATAGCGATTGTTTTTACAGCTTCAATCAAATTCTAAAGCTATATTTTTTGAATTTAACATATACCTTGCTACTTTAACTTAGTTCATTTTAACGATTTAGAAACAATAGTTACAATTGTAAAAATAACAATTTTAAATAAGGCGGTAATTTAAGGTATAAAGGACATTGGGCACAATGCGACCCGGTCACGGACATTAATGAAAATGGTATAAAATGAAAGTGTATATTTTCCCTTAATATTATATAATGTTACTTTATTTGGAATCCATGGGAGAAAAAAGATTAAACCTAAAACATATTGTTAATATGTCGTATTTTTAGAGTCTACTGGATATACTATAGTTTTGTTAATAAATTACAAAAAAACCTAGGCAAAGACGCCACCCTTGGTCATAACGGCAGGTAAATCTTCGTTCTCTCTCTTTCACACACATAATGACATTTCACTCGTTGCACTAATGCATTGTTTCCTCCGTTATGTTACACTTCGCAGTCCTTCGTTGTCTTTCGTGGTGATCTTTGCGTTTACCGGTTATATTTTGTCGACTACGTAAGCACGTTTACTGAACCTGATTATTTGCCTTTGATATGGATAGACGTAATAATTGTGTTCCATGTAACAGATCCGTGTTACGTCGGAGAAAACACAAACTTACAGAATTGTTTTTCGAAAATTTACGGAATCACGCAATGTTATTGCTACAAGAAATAATACCACGCGAGATAAGTGTTGTATTAATATGCTTTATTTGTCTATCTTAAATGCAGTATTTTACTTAAAAAAATAAAGACATTGTTTTATTTAAGTTAGCGACCAGCGAGAGTATAAAATAGTATTCAGAGTGTTGCCCCCGCTTTTATCCAAAAACGCTTAATACTATAGATGTGGGTTTTTGTCAGTATTTCTACTTTGTTATATAATTCAAATAACAAGACGAAAATCTTGCCTATGTACACTTAATTGTTAGTGGATAGCTATATAGTAAGTTAGTTGGATAGCTATAAGTTATTGTTCTATTAAATAGGTACAAAACGATTTTGCCGAATTGTGTGTCCCGCGTGATGAAATCGGCAGGTATGTTCGTTCCCTCTCTTTTGTACATAGTCGAGTATCGCTTCTCATATAATGTCAAATGATTGGACCTGCTTTTGAATGATCAGATAACACACGAAAACTTTAATAGTGCACACGTGCCACACCTAAAAAATCTGTGCAAATGGGGATATAAGCGTCGAAACTTTTATAATTTGGAAAATATTGAAGAATTTGATGACGACGAGCTGCATTTTTGGACGTCTTTCACTAAAATTCAGTTTAATACTATTTTACACCAAACTCCATCTCTTTGTGTCAGATCTGAATTTCCTGCCACCGTTTTAGGGGTTTATTTAGTGAAAATAAGAACCGGTGAATCAGATGAGCGTTTAGCATAAAAATTCAGTATGTCTGGACGAACATTTGAGAGAAAGCTATAAATAGCAAGACAGTGCTTAACTGAAGATTTCATGCCACAGCATCTAGGCTTGAATCATTTAACTCGAGATGATGCAATTGCCAGAAATCTTTTGATCCCGAACCATATTTTTGGTGGTAACCAAAAGGCAAATGGAATTCGCATTCGTGATGGACGGCACGTGCTCGTACTTATATGTACAAAAAGTGCCAATTTTTTATTTCAAAGAAAAACATATAGTCTTCACAAATTCCGAAACTTACTAAAACCTTTTTTGGTTGTTTGCACCGATGGCTATATAATAGATGTTGTGAGTCCATATCCAGCGATAACGTCAGATGCCTCAATCGTTCTTCATCTGTTACAAAATGAAGTATCCCCTTGGCATTGGTTTTTAAGAGCTAACGACGTTTTTATACTGGATCGTGGGTTTCGCGATGCAATTCCTTTAATTGAAGAATGTGGTTATGTTCCATATATGCCACCTTCCAGAGCAAGAGGAGAATAATTGACAACGATAGATGCCAATAAGTCAAGATTAATAACAATGTGTCGATGGGTAATTGAGGCCCTAAATGGCCGTTTCAAAAAAGATTACAAGATATTTCGACTTCCTTTTTTTTAATGTAGCAATGCAAATATGATGGCGGACTTTAAAATTTTAAAACACGGCACTTTAAAGCACGGCAGCAATTATAAACGCTATTAGGCGTCCGTATGAAGATAGTGTATACGTCGAGCAGTTTATTAACATTATAAACGACAACATGAATAGAGAAAATCAACTGGCACATTATGTCGTTGAAAATAACATAAATCGACAAAGAGTTGCATTTATGCCATTAGATGGAAACAATCCAGATTTTAGAGATTTCCCACCGCTAACCTACGAAGAATTAATATAATTCACTTTAGGCAGTTATCATTTTAGACTGGCCAGGTCTTATTGCCGTGAACACATGAGACCAAATGGTGTCTACTTAATCGAACTCTACCGACACCTAGGCTTAATTAACAATAATATATTGATAAGAGGACGAAACCAGTCGCGACATGTCAGAACGCGACAATACTGCACATATATTTTAATAAACCCAGCGAGACAAGGAAGACAAAGTTTTGTAGACTACTACTGTTCGTGTATAGACGGCTGCCGTACCGTCGGGAGCTGCGCGCATATTGCCAGTATTGTTTATTTTTTATCTTGGGCTAGGCACCAATAGCAAATCAATGCGGGATTTTTAGATCAAATCACGATTGACATTGATCACGCTGAATAAATAATTTAAAACATGAAATGTTTTTTTTTTTCGAAATTCCCACAACCCACAACATAGCGACCCTTACCATAATAAACTAGTAGCTTTTATCAATATAATCTCACAATTTCATTTCTGTCCGCCATGGGTTTTTTTCTCATACAATTTGCCCATTGACCTTTGAAGAAAAATTTTCCAAGATATTGTAGTTTACTCTTTATTTTACTATTTACTATATATTAGGATACCTTCAAAAATATAATAACATATATTTTTATTAACCACGTGATTCGCTAGTTCGTGATTTTGTTTAAAGAAATGCTGAAAGAGCGTCTTATATGTGCTTAGTGTTTATTCCACGTGATGCAATTTAATCTTTATATTTGTAAGCAGCAGCAGCTTAAAGAGTATCTTATATGTGCTCAGTGTTTATTCCACGTGATGTAATTCTATGTTAATATTTGTAAGCAGCATCGCTGTGACGTAATATTTGTGACAATTTAAAATAACTGGTATTGGAAATATAAAATACTATTCGAAAGTTTAAAACTGGGTTTTAGTATTCTATAAACAAGTTACCCATGTTATAATTATTTAAATATAGTATATATATATATAGTGTAGTTTATACAAATCATATCCATTTAATGCCACAACCCTGTATCAGAAACTAACCCGAAGAGTTCCAAATTATAACGGAGTATATTTACTATACATAATTCTAGTTAATGCCTCACAAAGCCGACTACGCTCAGCTCGATATAGCTTAGATGATTATTTTGTAACATCTAATGGAAAATTATATCAATTAATAAACTACATTAACATTATTATGCGTGGCAATTTTTTAATCTGTTAAATAATTTATTAATTATGAAACAATTACTAACAGAATTAATTGTTTAATAATAACAATTGTTCTAAGTAAATGTGAGTTCTTAAATCTAATTAATAAAATAATAATAAATTTTAACACATTTATATTACATAGTTTTACATGAATTAAATAGTTATATAAACAATAACACTATTGCATTACCCACATTATAACACATATCATAAAAGTCCAACATATAGTTACGTAGAATGTATTATACATGCAGGAATCTATCTATCAACATTATTACTATTACTGGTGCTGAAAATTATATAGACATGCCTAATGGATATTGCTGAATCTTTAGATTTATATAAGAAAATAGTAAACTCTTGAATACTTCTTTAGAGCATAAAATTTATAACATTTTTACCTGGATTTAATTTAATAAATAATTGGGAATTCAATAAATTTTATTTTATTGCAAATATTTGATAAACTATGGAATGAATTACAAATACAGTTAATGGAGGTTAATACAAATTGTAATTAACCTCCATTAACTGATCACTTCAAGAAGAATCCTTACTTATATAATAATGACCTAATTGACTCTGTATGCACGCGCATCACTTATCACCCACAAATCACACAATAATGTGTAATATATCAAAAAAAAGCTATTGAATCAGGCTACAAAATAGGGTGGGTGCCAACCTTACACGTGACATTTGACCCTTTCCGGCCCTTCGGGCCGGGAAGTTCCCTTGTATTTATATAAGAGGATAATTAATTTTTTTTGTTAATAACATTAGTGGGATAAGATGTTGTCCCACCTACAGCTAATGTAAATAATTTTTAATTATTATTGACACATGTAGTAAAGGGAAAGTATTTATGTATCAAAATAGTATTGGTATCACAATATAATTTTTTTGCAAGCATTTGTTATAAAACCTCAATTTTGTTACGATTATTACATTACGGAAATAATACAACAATAACCTTCCTTTCCTATTTCATTCATTTTGCCGAACAAATTATAGTTATACTCTTAGATATTAATAGATTGCAATTTATTATTAACTAGCTGCATTCTTACAATTGAGTTAAAACAAAATACGTTCCTTTCATATCTAACATAATTCTATTGAAAAGTTATAAATGATGTTTATTATTGCTTTTGCGAGTTTGTTTTACGTCAACAATTTAATTAAATAATTTCTTATCCTTTTACAAATTAATATGTTAATTTCAATCTAACTAATAGATCCAATCTGATATACAATTTCAATTAATTCTATACGACCAATGTATATATATTTTTAAGAGCACTTTTGTGTAGAAAATGAAAACTTGTTATTAAGTACGTATGTGTTTGTGTCTATGTAGTAGTGAACACATTGATGCTTCCGAACTTAATTTCTGACAGTTGTAGTTATTAATTACACTTGGGAGTATTAATATACGACTGACAATAAATAATGTTATTTTCTAAAGTCTATTAGGAATTATAAGAAATAAATAATAAAAATGAATAATGACATATAAATAATATTCGTTGTTATTAATTAATACCAACATGTTTCAACATCTCTTAAATAGTCAGATAGCTATTAATATTACGAGGTGGGTCATTAATAGGAGGCAACCAGAGAACTGAATATGTAAGTAATAAACTCAACAAGATTTTTATACAGAATTAGTAATTCAATACAGAATCATTAAATTATAAAACTCTGAATAATAATTGTATTATAAATGTTCTGGGTTATAAATATTTTTTCCTGCGATACCTTTACTAATATAACTTATATAGAACCAGGTGTATCCTCAAAGTCTACTTACGTTTCGTTTGTGAAATATACACGCCGATAGTTTTAAAAATGGAAAGTTAATGGAAAGTCCATGAATTGGGAAACCAAGGATATGTCAAACAGCTTCATTGGAGCTGAGGTACGGGTCAATTTGCTATAGTGACATTTCATCGTTGTTATTCACTGAAGGAGCAGTCACATTGGTATTTTAATTGCCTTTATTCACATATTTGCGAATATATTTGTTGCTCTTCACTGAACTGCAGAACTCAACGTTATCCTGACCAAGTCTCATCGTCAACCTTCAAACTGCCGTTCTTGTTTGTTTTGGCTCCTGTAATAATATATTAATAAATATTAGTTGACAGTAGCTAAGTTTCATGAATTAAAATTAATAATTACGTTTTGTCCAGTTGATAAAGAATATAGTACCTGTTACGGGATCTCTCTGTTTAATATCTATGCAACATCCGTCTTGTCCCTTCCAGAACATCAATGGATATTGGAGAGCGTCAAATGAACGGTATGTATCAGCAATGAACTGGACATTATTATTAACTTCTACGAATCACGATTTCTCGTGTAGATGTACCTGTAGATCGCCAATTATGATTCCAGCAACGTTATCAACAACAGGTGCATAAAATCTGCGAATGTCTTATGCGAATGCTTTCTTTTGACAATAGTGTGATTATCACATTTATAACAATAATATAATTTATGTATGTGTGATTTGTATACTTTCAACAATTTATAGTACTCATTGGATAGATCGTCCAGCTCAGTGACGATGCACCTTGCAAAAAGTGAATTAAGGTTATTGTATCTACAACGTGCATCCATGCCTGCATTCTCACCGCCCATAAATAATGATATATTAATGTGAATATTTTTCTTACCATAATATTATATGGCAAATAAGCTCTCACAAAGCAAGCTCTCGCAAAGTCTCCACTGAGCGAGGAAGACACCAAAATATTGCGCCAACACCGTATCATTAACCATCATCACCGGCTTAAGAACGAGTAAATAATGACAATAATAAATTGATAAACACAAAAGAACGGTAACTGAATACAGGTAATATGAAATTATACTAACATTCAAGATAGGCGAATAATACAGGGTGGGCCAAAAATTTTTGCAAATAGCAACACTTGATTTCTCCAAAACCGTGAGAGCAAGGGGCGCGCGGGTGGCGGGGAATTGTGCGTCTTTTAATGCAATTTTAGTCACGATGGAGCGCTTCACGGGACAACAACGTGCTTTTTGCGTAAAACAATTTTACAAAAACAACGATTCCTACGTTACTGTACGACGCCTCTTTAGAGTTGAATACGGATTACAACGTGTAAGTGAGTGTCCAAGTGTTAATTTAATTAAAGCTTGGGTTAAAAAGTTTGAGCAAACGGGATCGACAACGAATATTAAACAAACTGGGCGACCACGTTCAAGAAGAAGCGAAGAGAACATTCGGGAGGTTGAAATTTCTGTAAGGGACGATCCAGAATCAACTACGCGTAAGCGGTCGGCGGCTCTTGCTATACCAAGAACTAGTCTGCGGCGAATCTTGCATTTGGACCTTAAACTGCACCCATATAAGCTTCAAATTGTACAGGAGATGAAACCAAACGATTACATTCAACGCAAGTTATTTGCTGACACTATACTGGAGCGAGGACGAGTGCCAACGACGAGACGGAACACATCTCGACGATGTCATTTTTAAAAAATAAATAATTTTAATAAATGATAATTACGTTAAATAAATCATAAACAAAATAACATTTGTACTTTTATTTCTAGACATGTTTCAAAAGTGCAAAATTTTTTGGCCCACCCTATACCTTTTGTAACCTGGGATTATCAGTTAGTTTGACTAGGAAATATTAGTTTGACTTCTCAACAATATTCTGTAATCCAGGCAGACGGAGGCGCTGGAAACACTTTTTACTGAAACGTAAGAGCGAATATGTAATAATGAAACAAACATATTTTTATATGGTATGATTCAATGTATTGTATTTTAGATTTTGTAATCCAAATTATTTTAAATTAAAATTTTGTCGAGATTAAACAATATAATACAAATTTAATTAAATTGATCGCATTTTAAAAATATAAAAATTAAAACTTTAATTCTAAATGTCTATCTAACAATAATAATTGGTAAACATTTTTAATAAATAACTTGCAAGAACAAATTTTCCGATTTAATCTACACCACTTAATCCTGGGTTCTTTCTGTATGACTTATTTTATGACATTATATCCATTACTAGGGGCGCGAACCGGACCTCGATTTTAACTTGCTGGGCTCGAAAAATCTCCGTAGAGCTCGGCAAATTGAGCGAAGCGAGTAACCCATCTTCAATTCAGCGTTCAAAGCTGAAATCGACAGGCAAAAAATATAAAATACTCAAATATCACATAGCGAAATGTCTTTGACTGTAATTTTTTGGTGTTTATTCCTCAACGAAATGAGTTTTTTTTTCACTTTTTGTCTATATATAGCCATCGCTATAAATGTGCAAAATTTTATGAAGATCGGTAAAACCGTTTTCCTGCCAACCCCGGACATGAGATCCAAAAAGTCTCACATAGAGCGCTCCGCTCAATAATGTCTGCCTGTTACCGTTTGAATGATGTTGATAACAATTAATTGAAACTAAATACACTTCATTATTGCATTTTATTAATATTATAATAATGTCATTAACATAATTGAAATTCAGAATATAAAATAAAATCATTGTGACTAATTATGTTAAGATTTTGGTCCAAAACTCACATATCATTAGAAATGGACATAAATAAGAAATGCAACCTAATGGATAAACATAATCAAGAGGACCCTAAAGTTATTGTCCGTATAAAGTTAGTTTGGTCCTTATACTAAATCATTAATCTGATGGAATTTTCGGTACACATTCTTTT
Organism: Melinaea marsaeus rileyi; assembly: GCA_918358865.1. Taxonomy (NCBI): domain Eukaryota; kingdom Metazoa; phylum Arthropoda; class Insecta; order Lepidoptera; family Nymphalidae; genus Melinaea; species Melinaea marsaeus. Next base: position 3,031,874 of record OU911089.1, read on the forward strand.
ATTATGTGACTAAATACTTCAATAATGAATTATTCACAATTTTCAAATAATGTTTCCCACATTAGAGAAATACACACACTTAATCAAGATTTAACCTCCGATCAGGCAATGTCATGTCTGGGTCAGAATTAGTGGCCCTCATGGCTATACTCATCTTTGGACGGAACGTCGTTAGTGTAGATGTGGTGCATACAGCCCCAAATATTGTCTTTATTTCGTTTACATTAGTCTGTAATGTTTTTTTTGCACAAACAACATATATTGGTAAAATTCTATGAAACGATATATTACTTTATAAGACAGTTTAGCTTGTATTAAAGTTTCTTCATCTGCATGGATCTTAACAAGTGTGGAACATTTAAATAATGCAGTATGAAAGGTTTATTTACTTGTTATATAGTCATGTTAATGATGGACACAAAATAGATCTAGATAAGAATGTAAACAATAATTTACGGATCACATAAAAACTACTGGGAATTGAACCCAGGACCTTTGCCTCATCAGTCTTACATATGAGTAACCAGTGGATACGTTTATTCTAGTTGTTGAATCGTATCAAAAGTATTGTCTTTCCCAAGTTTTTTTAAATAAATAAACGTGTTTTTCCTATTATCTAATCTCTTATAATATCTAATCTGTTATTGCTTCTTTATTATGAAAGGATATGAAATGTACTTGATTTCATCAAATATTCTAGGGATCATTATTAACAAATATTCTAAGGATGAATTATTTTTTATTTATATATTTTTTTAAAAATTGTATATCTTCAAAAGTAAAAACCTATTGCATATGAGATCAAACCTAATTGCGAACATTTACCCCATTTACCTGACAAATAACTATTAAGTACATCTAATTAATACCGACCGTACTATTAATACTTCCTGAATTAACTGTACGCATTGTTTATCCTACAATTGACCGCAAACTTAATACTTGGATTTGTAACTTTAGCGACAGGCTTACGCAGATTATCATAGTCTTACGCAGATTATCATTAATATATTTACAATAACAAACAATATTTTAACAAATAAAACAATCTAACTGGACAAGAACCGAAGGTTAGAGCATAAGCATGAACATAACCATAACCATAAGCGTGAGCGTGAGCGTCAGCGTCAGCGTAGGCGTCAGCGTGAGCGTGAGCGTGAGCACGAGCACGAGCACGAGCACGAAGGAAGTTAAACTCCTTAACTACACCATATTCAATAACCAAGAATGGTTCTCTCAGCAAGACTCGGCAGCAGGTCATACAATTCAATCCACCCAATCTCTGTAAGAAACGAAGGTTCCGGACTTCATCAGAACCGAAGACTGAAGATCTTAAGCCACTGGATTATAATTTATGGTCAGTTTTAGAGAGTGCTCTTATGGCTTGCTCTAAAGGCCATGATAATTTGGAGTCCCTTAAACAATCCATATGATCGGCAGTGAAGAGTTTTCTTGCTGCTATTGATAACGTTTAAAGGAATGTATAGCAGCTAATGGAGACAACATCGAACAAGCTTTATATATTTTTAATGATTTTATACTAACATACTGTAATAGTAATAAATGTAACGTACAATCAATAAATGTATTTCTTTGTAACAATATTTATGTCAAGAATAAATATTAAGTACATAACATTACATGTTGATTATAATATAATAAGTAAGTCTGCTTCCAACACATACATTTAAGTTTAACATCATTTGAAGTTGCATGTGTGTAACTTATGATAAACCCTTATAACGAGGTCCGGTCCTTTGACAGCAAATTATAAGCTGAATAATATGAAACTTTGTGACTTGTTGATTATAACTTCAGTTCACTTGCAGTTCCTTATTAACATTCAACTTGATTAACACTCTTTTTTGAGAACTATTATTACTTTTTATGAGATAAAATTAAATAACAATATATCATACAAAATAATAACGTCCGAGACACTATTTATGAAAAACTAAATAATAATATACATACGTATAAATATACAATTAATAAATAAGTAATAAGAGTGTCCTTTATAGCATTTTGACGGGTCTCAGTTTTGATGTAATAGAATTCTCCTTTATTAAATATATACATACATACATGCTTAAATTACAATATTTTTTTCGATGCCCTTCGACTAGTTTTCATATTTTATTCTTTAACAAGCTATTCTAAGTACAAAAATAAAAAACCTTCATTGGTTTTATTCAGTTTTCATATATTTATTTAAAAATATAAATACGCAAATAAAATGGACAGTTTGAAATATAAAAAACAATTAATTATAACTTTAACCATTTTTATATAGTAAAGAAACAAAAAGTTACGTATAATTTCAAACCCGATATTTATATTTAATGTGTAACTTCTTTAACTTTTAAGTTAAATTTAGTATACTATACCTGATATAATATAATTTTATATTCTAATGTATTCAATAGAGACTCTCTTATATTAAACATAACAGAGAAACCCATCTAAAATATCCCCATCAAATATCAACCCATCTAAAATAATAAAAAGTAAGTAAAAAGTTAATATTTAAAAAATATATATTCAAATCAAATTGTTATCTTTTTCTATAATATTTATATCTCTGTATTAGAATGCGATTGCAATTATTTCTAATTGAATTAACAAGACATTGAGAGCAGTTTTAAATGCAATAAAGCTCTGTACATTCAAAAATACTTATAACATAATCATTTTGATTGTAAAAAACTTAGCATTTATCAAATTCGTATATAATTAATAAATGAATTATTAATAAATTACCATATATATATTATGTACTATCAAATTCACTATGATTTTTTTTATAAAATTAAAGAATAGATAAGCTGACTTTGAATTTAAATGGTTACCGACGCCTTTTAACTACATCTGCAAATAAAAAAAAATATTAAGGCTGTCGTTTAAAGTTAAGAGGTATGTCATATTCGTTAATCACATATAATTGCAAATAGTTTAGTGAAGTGCCGAGATTCTTGTCACATGAGGATGTGAAGTTGATTCATTTATCTTGTGTCGATGGTTCATGCTTCATAAAACCTTTACTTCATGTTGGAGTATCAAGTATATGAGTAAGATAATGTGAAATTATATATAGCGATATATTTACAACACATACGTAATATATACAAGTGGAATATTTTTATAAAAGCGCCTTTTTCTGAATGTCTTCGGGATAGTTGAGATAAGTTATAAAATATATGTGTTTTCTTTACACATTTGAAAACATATGAATTATTTATTTGGGTCAGGTTACTGAGAAATGCAATTCTGTTTAGTTTCTTTCGATTTAAATTTAATTGTTTATATAAATATTTTTTAAATATTAATACTAACATAAGTATAAAATAATAAAACTAGTCAATAGTAGGTGGTAGAGCCCAGCTGTAGTTATCCGACTACAGCTCGTATTGGGCTGGCTCGACCGGGGAAGGACCACCCTCTCACAGAAGACCGACGTGTAGTAACCAAATTCATTTGGTTATGTTCCGTCGGTGAGTGAGAGAATCCGGAAGCCCAACCTCCCCCCCGCGCCAAACATGAAAGCGATGCAAAAAACAAAAATACCCCAGGAGGGTACCGGCTTTGATGAAGCCGGGGACCCCCTCCCCGAGCAAAATCGGGGAAATGATTCTCGGATTTTGCTCGGGCTGCCCGTCGTATCTGGGGCGGGCAAAGTATCGCCTTTTGTGTTGTTTGAGGGCAAACGACGAGTCAATGCAGCGGCACCCCGACCCACTCTAAATGTGGACTTTTGCAACATCCGGGGATTTCATTCCAACTTGAACGCCGTCCACTATCATCTGGAGACGGCGCAGCCGGCCTTGTTGTTTCTGACGGAGACGCAGATATCTCAACCTAGCGACACAGCGTACCTGTCATACCCCGGGTATAAACTAGAACACCATTTTATACCACACGCCGGGGTATCTGTGTTCGTAAGGGAGGATATCTGCTACCGTCGCCTTCAGGTTTTTGAAGGTCGGGACCTGTCTATACTCTGGCTACGCGTGGACATGGACGACCATGTCAGAGTCTACGCGTGCCTCTACAGGTCCCATAGTGGTAATGCAGAAACGGATCAACTCTTGGGCCATGTTCAGGCGAAGATTGACGATCTGCTTTCACAGACTCCCTCCGCCGAAGTCGTAGTCCTAGGGGACTTTAATGCGCACCATGCCGATTGGCTAGGGTCACGTGCCACCGACTACGCGGGGAGATCTGTGTTTGACTTTGCTCTGGCAAATGGGCTGTCCCAGCTGGTAAAGACGCACACTCGTCTACCGGACGTGGACAGCCACACGCCCTCTTTGTTGGATCTTCTGCTGACTACACATCCAGAAAAGTACCAGATCACTGTCGAGGCTCCCTTAGGTTCCTCTGATCACTGTCTGGTACGGAGTGTAGTGCCCATTCAACGGTCGGCTCGCACAACACCTGCGACTCGACGCGTTTGGCACTACAAGTCAGCGGATTGGGATGGAATGCGGTCCTTTTTTGCATCCTACCCATGGGGGCCGATTTGTTTCCCTTCCGATGATCCTAGTGACTGCGCTGCGGCTGTAGCTGATGTGATACTACAGGGCATGGAACTATTTGTACCAAGCTCTGTGGTACCACTTGGTGGCAGATCGCGGCCTTGGTTTGATGCGTCTGTCAGGGCTGCAGCTGCTGGCAAACGGCAGGCTTATCAAGCTTGGGTCAATGCGTTAGTCACTAAGGATCCGAACTCTAGAGTTCTGAAGAGGAAATATAATCGTGCTTCCAGATTCTTCAAACGGCAAATCGCTAGAGCAAAGTTCAAGCATGTCGTCAAAATTGGGGATCAGCTGGCAAAGTACCCGCCTGGCACGCGCAAATTCTGGGCGCTTTCAAAGGCCACTCTGGGAAACTTTAGCCAGCCGTCCCTACCGCCGTTGCACATGGGGAATGACTCTCTGGCCCACACGGCAAAAGAGAAAGCCGATCTCTTGGGCACTCTTTTCGCCTCCAACTCGACTTTGGACGACCAGGGGAAGGCACCGCCTATCATCCCGCGGTGTCAGAGCTCAATGCCGGAAATAGTTTTTCGGCAGAAAACTATTAGGCAGTCTCTATTTTCCTTGGACGTTCATAAGTCGAGTGGGCCGGATGGCATTTCTCCATTGGTGCTACGAACGTGTGCCCCTGAGTTGACTCCAGTGCTAACGCGTCTATTTCGGTACTCCTACCTTAAAGGCGTAGTCCCGGTCACATGGAAGCGTGCCCTTGTCCATCCGATCCCTAAAAAAGGTGATAGCTCGGACCCAGCTAACTACAGACCTATCGCCATTACCTCTCTGCTCTCCAAAGTAATGGAGAGCATTATCAATAAACAGCTCCTAACCTACCTCGAGGATCACCAGTTGGTCAATGACCGGCAATATGGCTTTCGCCATGGTCGATCGGCTGGTGATCTTCTGTTGTATCTTACACACCGTTGGGCAGCTGTTATTGAAAGCAAGGGAGAGGGTCTGGCAGTTAGTCTGGATATGGCGAAAGCCTTCGATCGTGTATGGCACAAGGGGCTTCTTTCGAAGCTACCTTCCTATGGGCTTCCCGAGAGTTTATGCAAGTGGATCACCAGCTTCCTCACTGGGCGGAGCATACAGGTCGTTCTCGACGGTTTTTGCTCGGACCCCAAGCCCGTGAACGCTGGTGTACCCCAAGGCTGCGTGCTATCCCCAACTCTGTTCCTCCTGCACATCAATGATATGTTGGATATCTCCAACATACATTGTTATGCGGATGACAGTACTGGGGATGCGGTATATTCCGGCCGTGCAGGTCTCACTCGGGAAAACGTCGACGAGTGCCGAAAGAAACTTGTGTCTTCAATAGAGACCTCCCTGGGGATGGTCTCTGAGTGGGGTGAACTGAACCACGTTCAGTTCAACCCCCTAAAGACACAGGTTTGCGCGTTCACCACTAAGAAAACCCCATTTGTCGTATCACCGCTCTTCGAGAGCACTCCCCTCATTGCCTCGCCAAGTATCAGAATACTGGGTCTCGACATTTCGAGCGACTGTCAGTTTCGTGGTCATCTGGAGAGCAAGGCCAAGTTGGCCTCGATGAAATTGGGAGTGATCAATAGAGCGAGGCAGTACTTCAAACCTGGCCAAAGACTTGCGCTCTATAAGGCGCAGGTCCGGCCACACATGGAGTACTGTTCTCATCTCTGGTCCGGATCACCCCAATATCAGCTTCTACCATTTGACCGCGTACAACGGAGAGCCGTTCGAATTGTCGGGGACCCGGTGTTCTGCGAACGGCTGGACTCTTTGGCATTGCGTAGAGACGTGGCTTCTTTGTGCGTCTTCTACCGCATTTACAACGGGGAGTGTTCCGAAGAACTATTCGATCTGATGCCTGCCGCCGAATTTCATCACCGCACAGTGCGCCATCGCCTCCAATACCATCCTTACCACCTGGATGCGTGGCGATCCTCCACTGTGCGGTTCTCAAGGACATTTTTTCCACGTACCACTCGAATGTGGAACGAACTCCCTTCGGCGGTATTTCCAGATCGGTACGACATAGGTACCTTCAAAAAAGGCGTTTATTACTACCTACAAGGCCGGCAACACTCTTGTAAATCTTCGGATGTTGCAAGAGTTCATGGGCGGCGGTGATCACGTCCATCCGTGACCCGCCAGCTCGTTTGCCCTCCTCTTACATAAAAAAAAAAAAAAAAAAAAAAAATCATAATGGTTCTGGAGGGTATGGTAGGGTGGTTTTTTTTTTCCTAAACTGATTAATAAACCAAAATATTAAGGTAGAATAATACATATAACTACCCTTATTTTTAAATTTATGATATTTAATAAAATAAAATGAATTGAATGTTAGTGTTTTACAAAACATGTTTTTCTTTTAGCAGCACTCAGTAAAGTATTTATCTGGAGAATTAAGGTATGACAAGCGAAAGTAACTTAACGAAGTCTCCCTAATAAATTTAACAATAAGTTATAGTTTTCCCTTATTTCAATATTTAAATCTTGAACATCAATACAAAATATGTAATATTTATACGTAATATTGAATATTTATCATTGCAATATTTGAAAGCTTTAGAAGTTAAGAGAATTATCCATTACAATGAAATGAGGTCAGTTGCAAAGTATGTAATATCCAAGTTGCTTCTCCTCCGTCTAAACATATATTTGGGAATTCACAATTTATAATCTTTATCACGAACGACTCAGAGCATTTTTTTCTCAACTCATTACAAATAATTAATTTTTTAGCACTTCAATGTGTAAATTATTTGAAAATAATCGGTTTTGTGTTTCTTTTTATAAAAACATTAAAATAATGCCCGATATACTTTAGTTTTAAATATGATTCAGACAATACAAGACAATAAATACTGTCCCTAATGTGAAACAAAAAAAAAGTTAATAATGATTATAATGATTTTATATCAATTCATGATATAAAATCATTATAATCATAAATTAGTATATAGTATAGTATATATTAGCGTTGGGGACCGCCAACCAACACGCCATGTTCCGAGCGGCGGGAGGTGGAGGACGGAGCTAGAAATAGCTATGTGGAATGTAAGAGGAGGAATGGAACAGAAGATGAATGAATTATTAGATGTGATGGATGACAAGGATCTGGATGTTATTTGTGTATCTGAGACCAAGCGAAAAGGCAATGATACGACCGATTTGCCTGGCAACCGGGTCGCTTTCTGGGCTGGGGTTTCAGAGGGTGAGCGAGGTTGCCAAGGTGTAGGCGTGTTGTTGTCTTCTCGAATGGTTAATGCAATGGTAGAAAGCAAGGCCATCAACCCGAGGCTTCTTTGGGTTCGCTTTAAGCTGGGGATAACAAGAGTATTCTTGTTGGCCGTTTACGCGCCAGTATCCTCAGCTCCAGTGAGCGAGCTCGAGGAGTTTTGGGAGAGTATCAGGGATGTTCTAAGTAGTGTCAGATATAATGAAAAGAGATATGAATGGATGGGTTGGAACCGCGCGAAGTGGTTACGAAAGCGTGCTAGGCAAGTACGGTGATAAGAGAGTGAATGAGGCTGGAAAGCTTATTTTGGAATTTTGTAAGGAGAAAAATTTGTTTGTGTTGCCACACGATGTTTGATCACAAACAAATTCACATGTACACATGGGAGCGAGCGGAAGAAAGAAGTATGATTGATTTATTCCTAGTGGACCAGCGTATTTGAAGTCAAGTTATGGACACGCGAGTGTTCAGAGGTGCTAATCTGGGAACGGACCATTATCTAGTCGTTGTTAGAATAAGAGGTCTGTTTGCAGGTTGGCGCAGCCGCACAACGTGTCCTGGCTTGGAGTCGAATTATCGCATAAGAAGCTGGAAGCTTCAAGATAAACCGATCAGAGAGGAATATCAAGAAAGGGTTTCCAAGAAGCTTGAAAGCTGTGATTCTGAAAATGAAAGTGTTGAAGTATGCTGGCAGAACTTTAGGAATGGTATGGTGGAAGTAGCGACAGAGGTATGTGGTAAAAGGAAAACAGGTTTTAGTAAAAAGCGCGATGAATGGTGGGATGATGAAGTGAAAGACGCTGTAGAGTTAAAGAAGAAAGCATGGCTGGATTATAAAGCCTCGGGTAAGGATAAAAGTATGAGAGAGATAAGAAAAAGAGAGTACAAGCTGCAAAAGCACAAAACGAAAGCACTTATAAAGATGAAACGTAAAAATTCTGAGAGAGAAAGGGATGACAGGTTGATGAACAACTTCCGGGAAAACACAAAACTTTTCTGGCGAGAAGTTAGTGATACCCGGGGTTGTTCGGTAACCTGTAGAATGAAAGGGATGCTTTCGAAGAGTAGTGAAGTTTTAACAGAGCCAGCACACGTTTTGCAGCGGTGGGCGGAATTCTACAAGGAGACGTATGAATGTGAGGACGCCTCGGCCTTGAGTACCAGCGAAATGCTGAGTTCGGATGTAGCCGATGGTGAAATCAGTTTGGAAGAAGTGGAGAGCGCGATTCGAAGTCTGAAATGTGGTAAGGCTGCGGGAGCAGATGAAGTTACTGCCGAGATGATCAAATATGGTGGGCCACGCGTCTAGGACTTGTTCTGGTTTTTGTGCAATTTATGCTGGAAATCGGGGGAAGTCCCAGGCGATTGGCGAGGTGCAGTCATCGTACCTTTGTATAAAGGCAAAGGTTCACAGATAGACTGTGCAAGCTATAGGACTATCAGTTTGATCAGCTTGGGCGGTAAAGTTTATGCTAAAATATTAGCGAGAAGAATGCAAGAGAGATCTGAAAGGCTGTTGTGGGAGGCCCAAGGAGGTTTTAGACCTGGAAGAGGGTGTAGAGATCAGATCTTTTCCCTCCGCATGATCACGGAAAAGTTTTTGGCCCTAAACCAAAAGGTTTTCTGTGCTTTTGTGGATTTAGAAAAGATGTTTGACAGGGTTGTGAGAAATAAATTATGGGAGATACTTCCCCGATACAATGTGAGCGAACCCTTGCTACAGGCTGTAAAGTCTCTTTACAGAGATTACTCAGCCTGTGTGCGAGTAGGAGCTGACATGTCGCCCTGGTTTGGCATCCAATCGGGTGTTAAGCAAGGTTGCGCTATGTCAGCTTGGTTATTCAATTTGTATTTGGATAGTTGTCTCCAAGGCGTGAAAGATAGTGATGAGGGAGTGATAGTAGGTGACCTTAAAGTCAATTGCTTGTTATACGCAGATGATGCAGTGCTCATTGCATCATCAGAATGCGATCTGCAGGCATTGGTCACCACTCTGAAAGATGGGTGTGAAAATAATGGTCTAAACCTGAATGTAGATAAGACGAAGGTTCTGATATTTGAAAGAAATGAAGAAAGAACAGAATGTAAGATCAACGTGAATGGTAAGATAATAGAACAAGTGAATGAAGTGGTATATTTGGGAAGTATGTTTAGCAGGGACGGAAGATACGAAATGGATGTGGAAAGGCGTATTGCTGCCGGTAACAGAGTCAATGGTGCTCTGGCTGCATTGTTGAGACGGCAAAACGTCAGCATAGCTGCACGTTTGCCTGTGCGCAATGCGGTTTTGCTACCGACGCTTTTATACGGCAGCCAAACGTGGGTAACACAGAAGAAGAATATAAGAAAGATGAATGCTGTGGAGATGCGATCTCTTCGCAGAATATGCGGAGTCAGCCTAGCTGACCGAATCCGCAATGAAGAGATCCCCAGAATGGCAGGTACTAGCGAAGATGTCACGGTGAGAATGAAGAAGAACGTGCTCAGGTGGTTTGGGCACGTCGAACGAATGAGTGATGAAAGAATGGTAAAAAAGATTTATACAGGCAAAGTGAGTGGTAAGAGAGACAGGGGCAGGCCTCGAGTGACCTTCGAAAAAACAGTATCTATGATACTGGAGGAAGGTCACGTAAAAAGCAGGAGGACCCCCCGGAGGGCATGTATGAAGAGGTTGATGTCTGTGGCCGAGGCGAAAGAGGTATGCAGGGGCCGTAGCGTTTGGCGCTCCGTCGTCTCTGGCTACCCCGCAAGGGACATGGCGTGAAGCTAAAGTAAAGTAAAATAAAGTGTAGAGTTTAAATTAAAAATGGTTGACTAATTCTATTCCGACATTTCTTCAAGTACATTCGATTAGTACATTTCCGACTCTAACGATCTATGAATAAAAAAGAAGAAAATCTCTGCTATGAGAGGGAAAAAGCATTGTAAGATTGTAAGAAAATTTTTACAACGGCTTTAATGCGAGCTAGAAAGTGGATCGCTTCAATAAAATTAAGAGTTCTCTTTAAACTGGTCACTGAGACGATTCATGTGAGACTTATCTTAAACGTTATACTAACTTCTTTTAATATTGAACTGCGTTAATAAATTGATCGTTTTATCTCCTTCATTGCAATTAAAGATAAGAAAATTTTATAAGACGGAAAAATCTTTCTTTTACATTATAACTTGGTTTATGGCATTTCTTATGTTTTAATGAATATCCTTTTTACTGTATTGTAAACAAAACTATGTCGTATATTTAATATTACCAGAGAGAATATGCTATACTTATAATAAAAGTGTATGTGTAATACCGTGTATGTGTAATAAACAAAAAACATAAAGAAGATCTAAAATCTAAGAAACAATGTCAATAAGGAGCATCATAAAACCTTAACGTATTTATTTTTCCCATTTCGTAAAGATATACACAAGATAACGTTATGTACCGCGGTTGGATTATTTATTTTACAGGTTTATTAAAGACTGAGTGAGGAATCTTTTGCTGAAGAATTACAGGCCCATCTCGCTTCTGAGCCATGTTTATAAGCTGTTTTCGAAGGTTATCACGACTCGTCTCACGAGCAAGTTTGATGACTTCCAGCCTCCCGAACAAGCCGGTTTCCGAAAAGGTTTTAGTACCATAGACCACATTCATACGCTGCGGCAGATTATACAGAAAACCGAGGAGTATAATCGGCCATTATGCTTAGCGTTTGTGGACTATGAAAAAGCCTTTGATTCGATCGAAACGTGGGCGGTACTGTCGTCTCTTCAGAGGTGCCATATTGACTATCGGTACATCGAAGTGTTGAAGTATTTGTACACAAACGCCACCATGTCGGTTCGAGTCCAGGAGCATTGCACAAACGCTATTCCTTTACAGCGAGGCGTGAGACAGGGAGACGTTATTTCTCCGAGACTATTTACCACTGCACTGGAAGACGCTTTCAAGCTCCTGGAATGGCATGGACTCGGCATCAATATAAACGGCGAGTACCTAACTCACCTTCGATTTGCCGACGATATAGTAGTAATGGCAGAATCCCTGGAAGACCTCAGCATTATGCTCGGCGATCTTAATGGAGTCTCTCAACAGGTGGGCCTTAAAATGAATATGGACAAGACGAAAATTATGTCGAATGTCCATGTCGCGCCTATCCCGGTATCCGTTGGGAGCTCCATTCTCGAAGTTGTCGACGAATATGTCTACCTGGGACAAAAAGTCCGATTGGGCAGGTCCAACTTCGAGGGAGAGGTCAATCGACGAATCCAACTAGGATGGGCAGCGTTCGGGAACTTAAGGAGCGTATTTTCGTCCGGAATACCGCAGTGCCTTAAGTCGAAAGTCTTCGACCAGTGTGTGTTACCAGCGATGACCTATGGAACCGAGACGTGGCCTCTAACAAAGGGACTCTTAGAGAGGCTTAAAGTCACTCAGCGTGCGATGGAGAGGGCTATGCTGGGAATTTCGCTGCGAGATAGAGTCAGAAACGAAGAGATTCGCAGACGAACAAAAGTAAGCGACATAGCCCAACGGATTTGTAAGCTGAAGTGGCTCAAGTGACGGCCGATGGGGAAAAAGGGTCCTTGAGTGGAGGCCACTTACTGGCAAGCGAAGTAGAGGACGACCGCCAACTAGGTGGACAGACGACATAAAAAGAGCAGCTGGAAACCAATGGATGCGGGCCGCTTTGGACCGATCGCGGTGGAAGTCAATGGGGAAGGCTTACGTCCAGCAGTGGACGCATGACAGCTGATAATGATGATGATGATGATGAGGAATCTTAAATAAAATAAAACTCATTTTTTAATAGCACCCTGAAGTGAAAATAACTAAATGTAAAACAGGGCTAATTTTAATTTTGGCAACAATTCCTAAACTTCATTCTTACTTATCATTAGTACTCGCATGATGAAGATTATCAGATCTTTGAAATAGGTTTTTGTTTCTGTAAAAGTGTAGTGGAAGTAGTAGTAGTTGTTATTCTTAAGTATGAAACATTTGTTAATTTCCTGGGAACTGGGAAAGGAACTGTGCTCATAAAAATAACAATTGCACGTCTTTTACAATAGTATAGGTAGTAAAAAGTATACAATATCTAATAATTATAATATTAAAAAAATATTAATAAATATATTTTATTTTTATTTTATAGTCTAATTTAAGAATTATTGTCTAGAAGCCAGAGAACACAAAATAAAAAGCTAATTTCACATTTATCGTATTAAAAGTTGGAAAAATCCGTACACTCAATGAATAGATAGTTAATTAACTTGTAGGTGTTATATTCCGCTAAAGCAACATTGAATAAATAGTAACCTTAGCTGTAGGTTGGCTGTTTATTGTTTATTTATGAGCTGAGTTTCAACTATCTATAAAATACCAAGATGTAGGTAATTTATAACGCAACTTTATGGTTCGCTTTAATTGCAACTATATTCAATTTATATTTCTCCGGATCATTCATTAAAGGAAAACACAGTATTGGCATAACCGAAAACATATATAATATTTTCCTGGCAACCCGTAATTGAGGAACGCTAGCTGTGTACTCTGTCTGTGGAAAATTATATCTATGTCCTTTTAATAATACTAAAAGTATAATTATTTTAACACTTAAGCAAAACTAACGAAAATATATTTTTATTGGAATGAATGTTTAAATATAACTCATAATTATAAATATGCAGCCTACTATTCAGGTTGGTGATAATGACAGAGAAAGCCTTGTAAAGGCATCTTAAGTTAATTAATGACAGTAATCGGTTAGGAATTTATAGAGTTAAGGAACGAATTAAAAAGCAGAACTTGATAACATAAATTTTCAAGATTTTTGTTCTGAAGGTGTGACAAAATGGTCTTTTTAGAACAAAAACAAATCTTTAAGTCTACTTAAGCGTTGGTGAATTAATAAAAATATGTCTAAAATATAGATTTATTTACGTTTTGAATAGATCTTGAATAGCGCCTCCGCATCATATCTCATAAGAGGATATTTGCTCTGTAAGCAATACAATTTATGTTTAGTCGGTTTGTTTATCTTAAAATTAAAATTAACAGTTTTTAATAAATATGACATATATTTTTATATCCAAATTAAGAATGTATGGTACATTCTTATAATATTCATATTAATAATAATTCATATATAATGTCTTTTTAACCAACTTCTCAAGCAATTATAAAATGACCGTCCAGTGTGCACGTTGAGACATACTCGTATAAACATGGAAGAGCATTCAGATAAATGAATGTCAGAATTTAATAGAATATAAATAAAAAGGTCACAACTGAATAACATACTTTTATTTGTATATCTATTGTTGTTGATATGTGAGCGATGTGATAAGAACAAAATGACATCTTATTATAGCGTTGTAGTATTCTATGACCTTTAATAAAAGCAGGTTGAAATAATCCACCTGAGGTTTATGATCTTGTATTTGTTCAATAAAATTATTCCGCACTGACCTCTATAAGCGTTTTATCTCCACTAAGACCTCCATTTATTTGATTGTTGGTATTAACCAAGATACGATTCTTTTATTTACTTGTTTTATTGCAATATTAATATTACGTGGACGTTATATTTTATTTGTCAATCAAGTGTAATTTCAAGAAAAATGTTGAAAACATGTTTCTCTCTTGTTTGAATATTCCATAGAATAATATATAAATAATATAATAATAATATTAATAAGTTTATTGACTTGCTTTAGAATGCTATAAGATTACAAATAACATTTAACAAAGATAAGTAGGCTTATAAATAATAATTAAGAATTATGATACATAAAAAAGAAGAACAGGTCTCCAATCTTCAACGTGTTTCAAATTTTTTTCTACCATTGTGAGTCCAAGAATAAAAAAAAAATAAGTTTGGTGAAAAAACATGTTTTAATTTCAAAGTTTTAAAATCAACCAAGCTTATTTCTCTGTATAAACTATATTTCATTAACATAATTTAAATACGCGCATCTGTTTCTTTCATAAAATTCCACTAGAACATGATTCTAGTGAAATAATATTAATAATACATGGCAGTAATAGCATCCCCACGATGCCGGTCCTTACCTATGGCCTCGGACTACAACAAAGTAGTATTCATCAAACTTTAGCTATCTTCTAAATAGTGAACAAACTAATGCCACTTTTGAAATAAATAACTTTAACATTCGAATCTCTCAACATTGTTAAATGGAAGATATTATGAATAGTTTAATTATCTACCAAATTGCATATCGAGGTCTCGTTCTGTAATAGCAATACATAATAGACTTAACTGCAGTTGTAGTATACTGAATTTATAATCGGTTGAAATACAAAGTTTTCATACATTTTCAACTCTTAAGGTCGAGTGTTTATAGTAACTGTATTATTTTGAAACACATTTTCTATAATATATATTATTATAAAAATTCACCAATAATATTGCTATTTTTATACAACAATGTTCTTATAAAAATATATACACCATACCATTTTTTTTCTTAGCGTTCTTATTAATTTTATCTATAAAAAGTAGTGTCGCTACTTTACTGTTCGATTTACATTCTCATATATATTATAATTTAATTTAATAAGTATGATATTCCTACTATGAAACCAATTATAATAATTAGTTTATTTCATTCTGAAAACGATCTCATTAATATGATATTTTAATGACACAAAGAAGCCCAGCTCTTTAGTGATAAATTTAATATAAATAATGAAGTGAAATTGAAGCCGACTTTAATACAAATTGATTGTATATTTTTAACAACATATTTAACAAATTCAGAGATTTTGTATATAGTATAATGAGAGAGATATATAATACTTTATACAACTCGTTTTTAATTTTCGAATTTCAACTTTTTGCACGCCGCCCCACCTCATCTCAACGCTGGTTGCCATGGTAACCGTTGCTATGGTAACCACTGTCATAGTATCCGCTGTCATCGTAAATGTTGCTATGGTAACCGTTGTCATAGTATCTGTTGTCTAGGTAACTGTGGTTATGGTAAATATTAAAAATAACTCAATGTAAAACGAGGCTAACTTTAGTTGTGGAAAAGATTCCTAAACTCGATTCTTGCTTATCATTAATACTTGTATGATGAAGATTATCAGATGTTTGAATTATGTTTTTGTTTCTTTAAAAGTGTAGTAGAAGTAGTAATAGTTGTAGTATTCTTAAGTATGAAACATTTGTTTATTTCGAAGGGAACTATGCTAAAAAAAATGCAATTGCACGTGCATTAGAATAGTAAAGTAAAAAGTAGGCAAAATCTAATAATTAATAATAAATAAAATGTTTTAATAATATATTTTTATATTATTCATTTGGTAAAGTCGAAGAATTATTATCTATAATTACATTGAATAAAAAGAGAGGTAATCAACTTCTAGATGTTCTTTCTTTGAATTCCGCGAGAGCAACAATTGATAAAAAGTAACCTCAGGTGTAGGTTTGCTGTTGTTGAAACTCAGCAGGTAAATTGTTTATTTACGAACTGAGTTTCAACTACCTATAAAATACCAAAATTTAATAATATATTATGGTTAACATTATGGTTCGCATTAATTGCACTTATATTGAATTTATATTTCTCCGAACTATTCATGAAAGGAAAACACAATTGTCACAACCTAAAAACATTTATAATATTTTACCCGGCAACCCGTAAGCAAGGAACGCTAGCTATGTACGAGTATCCGTCCATGATTGAAAATAATATCTTATATACTTACTTACTTAATATATTTCATTATAATGAATGTTTAAATATAACTCATAATTATAAATATGCCTCCTACTATTCAGGTTGGACTACAGAGAGGCATCTTAGATTAATTAATGACAGTAATCGGTTAAGATTCTATAGACCCTCTATTAGGAACGAAATGAAAAAGCATTGCACGCATTGACGTTTTGAATCGATCTAGTGCCTCCTCATCGTATCTGATGATAAGATATTTGCTATGATGCGATACAATTTATGTTTAGTCATTTTGTTTATTTTAAAATTAAAATTAATGGTTCTTAATAAATATAAGAATGTATAATAATAATAATTCAAAAATGAGGTCTTTTTACTTTCATCTAACCTAAACTATTCCTAAATTTATTAAATACAATCTTACACTTACTACTCGATTCGTTTTGTAAAAATTTTAATGATAAATACAGTGAACCACTGACATTTTTTACAGAATATCGCTGAATGTCATTGATTATATAGAACACATTACTAAATAAATTGGAAAGTGTGTTAAAAAAATAAAGCAAATATGTAGATAATGCCAAGAGTTGACCAAATATATAAATAAAATGTTAAATACAATTTTGTTTTTTTTTTATATTTCATTGCACTAGTCATAGAATTACTGTTGTTAGCTCAAACTCGTCTTTCCGTTGCTCTTTATTTTACACAACTATGCTATTAATGGGATAGTTTTACTATTAATTCATTATTATATGTGTTTTCGTATGTGATTAACTGTGGACTGTGAATTTTTTGTTCGTGAAATAGTATTGACAGAGTATCATTACCATTTCACACAAGATCGGCTTAAAGTAACTATTATAACTTCGTTTCATTGAGTACGAGAATCAGAAGCTATCCATCCTCTTCTTTTCCTGCCATCATCATAAGATGGTAACGCACCTTGAACACTTCTTATGTTGCAGGTGTCCTTGTACATGTGAATACCACTCACCATTAGGTGGACTTGCTTATTTACCAAAACAACACATAAAGAAGAGAAAAAAGTAAAAATAAAATATTTTTACATTGCCATCATTATCCCATGTAATTTAGTTGAATTTGAATAATTTGAATAATTTAGTGCAATTAAAGTGCAAAAGATGTATCCAATTTCCATAATATTCGATTAATTTTCAATGGAAATGTTTCAACCGCATGGTGATAACATTCATAGCATAGCAATAGATAGGCAGACAACAAAGTGTCTAAAAACCTACCGAATATACTACTTTGTTACTCGCATTAACTTTTATCGTTTTGGACATAATTTTATGAAGTTTGACAAAAACTTTTAAGGGTTTGTCAATAAAATTGTTTGGCTGACTTTTTAAATTAATTTATTGCTATTATTATCTTATAAGCTCATATACATAGTAAGATAATGAAGGGAAAATATATAACCTCCTAAATTTTGTGTTGCTTTAAATAAAAATATTACTTTTAAAATACCGCAGTTTTATGCAGTGCAGCAAAGAACTCTCAACAGAAGGGTTCCAACTCTGATATTACATTTTTAGTGTTTTTGTCACTCGGAGTAATGAAGCCTAATTTCCTGTCGTTGGATTATATAATTGCCACAACTTTAGTGTCCACGCTTTGCAATCATATTATACGACATTTCTATCTCAATTGCCTTGCTTGCTTGGAAATAAAAAAATTACATTGATATTTTTTGGAAATAAATAAATGAATTTGATATATTTTCATACCTAGAAAATGCATTTGGTTGAAAAATTTAACACAGTTTTAATTTTTATAGTTTGTAATTTATAACGAAAGACATCATCGTGCTTTAGTATAGTACAGTGACCCCTATATCAGGTAATAAATTGTATCTGCTAAAATTAGTTACTTGTATGATATATGTATATACATTTTAATTGTAAAATTCATTAAAGCTATGTATCGTTAAGCAACGTTTAAACAATTCATGAATCATGCTAAATGTAAATTAAATGTTACACTTGTGAACAAATCCGAATAAAAATATATAGTGAAACTTTGATATAGGAAATAACTTATTTTATTTATTTTGTTATAAACAAAAAAATTATACACTAAAAAATATGGCCGTATAAATGTTTTTGATAAACATTTTATATCACTACGCTACACAAATTTTAATACAGCTCCGTAATCATATGGTCTCTCACCTGACTGACTGATACTTTGTTGTAGTGCTAGTTTAATGAAACGATTCAAATTCATCTTCCTTATATATCTCTAATTGTCTTGTTCTTGTTGTCAAGATCAGTTCACACGACAACTAAAGTTGACATTTATGAGCTATGAGGTATAGAGGGTACAATAGTAGTCGTATAGAGCTTCGCTTTAATATTAATCATTGTGAAGGTTCAGTCGTTAATCATCATCAAACCAGTTTGACTTGATTAACTCCAACTGACGAGTAACTACAATACACGTTAATTATAGACAAGAATCGAAGATTGATTATAACCGAAAATTTTGATTCCTAAAATGCTAGTAGCCTTCTTCACAAAATATAAGCATAGATACGTTATTTTTAATATAAAAATAAAATAAAAACATTATTTGAAACGTTGAATATTTTATATATCTTTTAATTTCACACAATCGTTATTTGAACATTAAATCTTTTAACCTTTTCCCTTTTAACCATTATTTTTAAGAAAATGAAATAAAATACGTACTTTGAAACGTTTTATCATTCTAAGCTAGAAGTGCTTTATAAGTTGATGGTTATGTAGCACCTTAATATAGCATTCTTGTTTACAAAATAACTCAAGTAATATAGAGCATTAGTCGTAGTAATTCAATAAGTAAAAACTACCATAATGTTTAGGTATATTTGTGCCCTTTAAGCACAAGAATATGGAACATTAAAACATATTACACAAACATATTTCAGCAATTTCAACTTGGTGAGATAAAATACATTTCTCCATAGTAATAAAATGTGATGTAATCAATATTTTCTGTAATAGTTTTAATATATTAATAAATATTGATAAAATATTTTATATTCCGAATACAATTAGATTGCAAATTGCAAAATTTTGACCTCTAATAAATAATGTTGTAGGATTATAAAATTAACATCATCTAAAAATATTTTATTTTATTGTAAGTGTTATAACTTTATTTACTTACTTTTGTATAATCACTGTCACTGAAATATAAAACTGATTAATAATAACCGACTCGCATGCTCTTGTATCGTTAAGACCACTGTGTTATAGTAACAATTGTCATTGTTTTATTTCTTTTTGGTAACTTTTAGTCTCTCCAAAAATATTATTTTTGCTTAATTCCACAGGAATCAGTTTTCTGACTTCTAAATTATAAGGTTCAATATAGTTTTACCGAAAAAGCTTTGTACTGCCCTGATATGAACACAAAAATAATTAAAATAAAGTAGATACCTTAGATGTAGTAAATTATTTATGTAAATATATTGCTAACCCAGTTATTTTTTAAAAATAGTTCATTGGCCTTACCTTTCAAATTGTAAAGATCTTCTAGTAGCGATCATTAGCCGTTTGACATTGAAATTATTATTATTTTTTTTTTATTGTGTGTCTGCTGTTAGTCCTACTGGCCATGACATCGTCACCGGTGGAATGGACGGGTGCAGAGACCCGCCCTTGAAAAAGGGGGGCCTGAAGGGCCCCAGGGGAACGCGCGTCCTGAGGGCGCCTCCTGTGAGGCTCGGACCAGCCAGGCCAGCCGGACCAGGCTCGGCTCAGGACGCCGTTAGGTGGGAAGCGAGGGTAGGATGTGGGGAAATTAATTATCGACTCGCTAGACGTCTTACACTTCCACCGTCCATCAGTAGATGCTAATGGACGAACTTACTCACTTTTTGTTAAAGGTGAAAATGACTCAGAAATTAATGGGTCAATTTATATTCATAAATGATCGCCATCACGTTCATGCGTCCGGACTGTTGTACCTTTACTGGAAAATATACATTTAATAAGTTATTAACAAATCCGTTATAATTAAACGTACTATTTCTGATGAATAAAATTAAACAGTCTTAAATATAATAAATTGTATAATTCTGCTATAAATTTACACTGTAATATTATTATGAATAATTATTTCTAGGAGCTGTCATTTATAACCATGAGAATGGTGGTAACAAATTAGGGGATGAGTTAATGATAATTGCTTTCAAATAGTGATTATGACATTCAGCTACAAATTATGATGACACGACTGAAATACTAAAATTATTATAATAAAAATCGGACCTCACTAAAACTACAAAAGTAATCCTTGTGGTATTGTTGATTCCATAAGTTTTATATATAAAAAGTAGATATAATGACAATGAAGACGTATTTTATGCTTCAACCTCCAAACCTCTAACACAAATAAACAATGTGACTACCTCAAACAATTCACAATTGAATGAGAATGAACCGCTGTCTACACGTTAATAACTTATTATATCTACAATAATATAATTGAATTTTAAAACAAAGCGACTACATTTTCAGTTAATGCTAGTACTACTATATACCAAAAATTGTAATAAGTTTTATTATTTATAAAACCTTTTATTACATACTACATAAATATTTAATTATTTCAGGATTGCCCTAAGTGACAAAAAAATTGAATAAAATAATGAAATGGTTTAATCAAAACATGAGTTTATTCTTTATTCATGATCTCAATATAAAAATACACGACTGGCTTTCAATTTTGCAATACGAAGTGATTCGCACTTTGTAAGACGCTTGTAATCCAATCAATTATTTATATAATATTGGGTTTATTAAGATCTGTGTTCTTTTGATCCACGCAGCCTTGTTTTATAAAAGAATCTTCATAACTCCGTATTTCGACTGTCAAATTTTTTCAGCGATGGTTAGAATTCAATAAAATTATGTCTCTGTTAACCTCTAAAGTAAGAATGTTTAACATAATGGCCTAGATTTGAAAGATACATTAAAACTAATAATTGAATTGTAATTAGTATACAATTTAAAAAAAATCTCAATTTAATTTGTTACCGCTAAAATTTAGGTAACCGTATTTAGGTATACTATCATTTATGTCAGAAAATGAGAATAGTATTTTTTATATTTCGTTCAATATGTATAATACTTTTACATACTAATTACTATATTTGACGGAAATGTGAAAGTTATTAAGTTCGTATTTGTTTGGATAAATTATAAGTTGTTTATACTCTGCCTTGTATAATACAGCAGGTATGAAAAGTTCAAGGAAATCTGTTGAATTCTTTACTAGGAACTTTTCATTTTATATACCAATTTTAAGGAATATTCATCGTCACCAGATTTATACTTTGCCACGAGATGAAATAAGATTAAATAATCAAAAAACTTTAATGTTCTTAGTAGTGGATTATCTTATATTGAACATAAACATAGTAAATTAAGACACCTATCATGTAGTCTTCTGAATTAGAAGATACTACTGCTCTTTCTGAATATACAGACCTTCTTTATTCTATTTTTACTACAAATACAGAATATTGTATAGAGATATAACTAATACAGCAAACGATTGTTTCTGAAATTTGGTTTTAAATTAAATAGTTGTTCTTAAATTGTCTTATCTACTTTATGTAAGTTCAACAATGAATCCGTTATTTCGTTAATAAAATCGGATAAGTCAAAACTCTGTTTGATATTTTCAAAATCTCTGTTGATAATTATACATATAATAAAATAATAGAAGCCCATGCTAAACATTTTTTTATAACAAAACTATTTTTGTTTTATAAATGCATTAAGCAGTCCCCGAAATAATAAATTTACAAGAAAATCTGAAAAGATTTAATGAAATTTGAATAGGCATCCTTATTGCATAAAAATAAAAATAAGTAAGAAATAAATTGAAAATAAAGTCAATGAACTGATTTATTTCTATATTGATACTATATTTGGGGGTAAAAAGAGAACAGAAAACCGTGTATAGCATTTTAATATTCATGATAACTTTTAAATAATTATAAAATATTTGTTCAGTGGATTGATAAATGTTAATGATGTACAAACAAAAAGTTATCTACTTAACATTGTCACGATGATGAAGTACGTTTATTTTAAAAGAATTTGTATCGCCACATGAAAAAAATCTAAAAACGCTTTTTTACGCATTTTTTAGTGAAAAAATTGTTAAAACCGGTCCGGTGGTTTTGGAGCCTACTCGGTAGAAACAAAGAAACAAAAAACCTTTACTATTTATATTATTAGTAAAGCTTAAGTTCTCTAACATTACATAATTATAATTAAATTAATTAATTAATATTTTAATTAATAAATTAATTAATTTTAAAGGATATATTTTTACAAACCGAAAAAAAAATGACAATAAATATTGACTAAAGAGCCTTTAAGACATTCAGGAGAAAGGTTTTTGGTTACTTCTCAAAAACCTGTAGAACGGTCAAGAAAATAATCAGATATGTATTAGAATAGATCAGATATTTATGGATGAATGAATCTCTATAAGATAAACAAAATGTAAGTAACTCAAGTGCAAGCGAAGTGAGGGTAAGCTTTGAGGGTAAATCTTGGACGCCAGCAATAGATGAAGAAGAAATGATAATGAATCTCAATAATATAAGATATTTAAAAATAAACATAAATAATCAAAGAAAAGAACATTTGAATTCCGAAAGTAGATTTCAAAACCTTTCCAGCGACTAACTATAAATCATTTTGAGACTAAACCATTTTTAGTAAGCATGGGAATCAAAAGTAACCTTCGGCTCCTTTTTATCTCTAGCACGAAATAGTAATGCGATAAAAGTTTAAATTAAAAAACGTATTTTGTAATAAAAATCTCTAACGTCTTCAAATACCTCTACAACAATTAAACTAAGAAATAAAATAAGGTAAATAAATATTTTAAAAACATTATAATGTTAGTTGAGATACTTTAATTGTTAAATACTTGCTGGATAGATGTTGTTGACACTCTGAGTGAATTTTGATGATTTTGTGATGTTATTATTTCCTGGATTATTATAGCTTAAATCTAAATAACTAATTTATGAACGACCAAGCATAGCATACATAAATATTTTGTTTATGGTATCAGAAACATTTTTAAATTTTATTTATTAAACTAGAGCGTTAAGAACGCCGTCCATTTCAACATGACGCTTAAACGTGAATATGTTCTTGGCATGAAGCCTAGTTTAGAGGATAGTGCTTATACATATATAGCATATATAGTATAATAGATAAAGTTACAGACACAATTAAATGTGTGTACATATTGTGATCTGCATTAAATTTTTGTCGGGTAATTAATTTTATTTAAAGACTTCGAATAGTAGTTTAAATACCTTTACTGACTGCTTCATTATCATTACATTTTCATCATATATAAGTATGTTATGATAAAAAACTGATAAGAATTTACTTTATTACATTTTTATTATGTTGCTATTCCTATTTATATTAAATTAGGCTACAAAAATCATTTATTTAACTTTAAATTCTCTAATTCTACACTGATTCTTTAAAATATATTGCTATATTATAACATCTCATGTTATAATACAATTTTTACTCCAAATGTGTGTTTAATTTTTAGTTGACAGGATTATAAAATACCTCTTTTTAATGAAGTTAAAAAAAACAATGTGGGTATTTGATGTGAGCGTAATAAAAAATATAATTTAATGCTTAATCTTTCAATGAAAGCGATCGCATTCTATAAAATTTCTTATTAACTGAGCGCTTTGCTCACGAAGGGTTTAAGTACAATCTCTAAGAGGTCGTAAGAGGTCATAGTCATTTTAATACTTGTAAGGTCTAACCCTTTGCAAATACTCTTATGTGAGTATGCAATTTCCGTACTCTATTTACGATAAGAGAGACGGTCAAGTAAGGTCCATCTTTATAAATAGTTAATTATTAATATAATCATCTGTGGATTTTATCTTTCAGAAATTTATTTAAAAAAGATATTGAATGAAATTATCATTCATATACATATATTTTATTGAGATAAGTATTTCTACAATGTTATGTACAATTTTATTTTATACATGTTTTTAATTTTCAGTTAAAGATATTATCGATAACTATACTCTATAAATTGACTGTTATCGATATATGGAAAGCAATATATTAATAGTCAATCTTTGTTTTATTTACAAAAATATACATACATGCGTGTAAAATATTTAACTTTAGTAGTGATATCGACAATACTGAAATGGTTTTCGGCTCTCGTTGATAGTGGATAATTTATACTTTGATTTCTGCTGTAAAATGGAACTCGTCAATCCGTGCTTCAATAATTGACTTTGAACGATTTCAATATATACTGGTGTATATATTTATTTTAAACATATTTATTTATAAAACTATTTTTAAAAGTACTTTTAAAAATATAAAATTTGATTTATTTCCTGGTATATCCGATTACTTGTATTATATCTTTGTAAATGTTGAAATAGTTTTAACAAACAATACATGGTGTGATTATAAATATTATATTATAATACTTCCATTTTCATACAAATATCTTTTAGTAAAACGATATTTGTATTAAAATGGAAGCATCTGAATGAATTCTTAAATTTTAAGCAGCAGCGAGAGTCTTCTCAGAATTTAATGAAAAATATTAAAAAATTCTTTAGTCCAGTTACTTTTAAGCTCGAAGCCATTTGACGACGACATTTAACAAGAAATTTATATATTCTTTATAAAAATCTTTTTAGAAATAATACGTCTACAATATTTTTTTCATTATTTCTCTTTCAACTTCAAAGTGAATCAGTTACTGACCGATTTGGAATTATAACTATTAATTTTCAAATGCTTTGCATTAATCGTATTCCTAAAAACGTGTGTAAAATGTAATCATGAATAATAAAGAAGATACTAAAATATGGTGTTTATTATTCTATAAAATATTGAATATTTCTAAGCTAAGTTAGATATAACACCAAATATCTACTCCGGAGATGATCTGATGTTATTATCAAAGTAGTGTATGAGATAACCTTTTATCATTATCAACATACTGGTACTCGAATATTTTGAAATATATTTCAATTAACTCCTTTTGAAATTATATTCTATTATTTGAAGTCTGATATTTCTATTTAGTGCGTAAGTCCTGAATGAAATACTGAGTCTTGAATGAAATTTATCTGAGGAAAAAAACAGAATATAATTTAGTTTAGGTATCTATATTTAATATTTAAGGAACATCCATTTAAGAAACTAAGTAATTAAATTTTAGAACCGCATACAAAATCATTTGTTTGGAATTTAAAGTAATTCCATTTCATAGTCAGTAAATTTTAATTCTGAGATCAGAAACCATATAACACTAAGATGTGGTATTATTCACAGTGAATATTACAAATTTTGATCTAGTATTTAGTATTTTTATTAGTATATTATTTGAACAAAAGTGTTAACCGTATACCAAGTAAAATTAATTACTATAGATTAACGTTACCACTAGTTCGCACTAGTAACTCTGATTAATTAACAAAAAAATATTTATCCAAATGACTAGGTATAATACTCATAATGTAATTCAGGGAATTTATCGTGATAATGGAGCCATTAGCGACGCATTCCGTTTGTTCAGTTTCAAATTCCCTATTCATAAATTCATATCTTAAATTAGATTAGGTAAATTAAATAAATGATATTATTATATCCGTTCTGAAAATGTGAAGAATTATGTTAAATGACTTTTTTAGCCATTTATAATATTGTGAATAAAACATATGTATATATTTTTTTGTTTGCATTCAACATAGTTATTTGCAGAAACTAAGTCTTCACTGTGAAATATAGTATAATTGTTCCGTTTAGTCGCACGTTGTTATTAGCTTATAAATTTGAAAAAATGGATTTAAGACGCCTTTTTGGAGGATTTTGAAGATACTTTTGGTATTTTATAAGGACTTCCATTGTTCCATTTTTAATAGGTCGATTGGTCCTCGCCTTGAATCTTCATTAAGACAATCGCGTCATTTGTTTATAGATTATTAATTTTATTAGTTAGTTTGGATCAAATATGTGTTTAATTGAACTCGACCTTACATACATACTGCAGAAAATTGTTTAATTACATTAAAATGGGTTTTTCACTTGATAACCACACTTCATCGGAATGCATTTGGTATTATAATAGTTTACAATTCTTTTAACCACTCTGCTTTAACAATTCATAAGGCTTCGTTATGAATACAGTTATGTTTTCACCTTCCATATTCTTTATGTTCTGTGATTTGTTTACCTTGCGATAAATTGCGCTATAGGCAAATTATCTTTTGTTTATATTTACATTTTCATTGAAACTCCTTGGATGATTATCATAATTTCTTCATCATCAACATTGCGCCCTTATCCCAATTTTGTGATCAGCGAAATGCTCTCCTACTCACTATCACCAATGACAGATAATATAATAAATCGTTTACGTAAATGTTTGAGTATCTCCGTGACAATGACAATCAATATTCGTAATCGTTTGATGCTATTTCCAAAGCATTGAAAGAATTGAAGCGATGCATTTCATTTGCCAATTAAAATGAGAAAACTCACCGTATAATATTGTTCTATAGAAACTACAAACTCTTATATTTACGTAAATAAACATTCAAAAATTAATTGTAAATATGTCCCTCAAACTGTTATTATATCAGCGACTTTAAAATTAAAACCATATAATGAAATGTTGGATATATTATATTGAAATTTTAGTTATGGCAATTTTGCAACGGGTTTCTTATCCGAGCCGCTATTATTCGTATCTGTCAAAGTGCCGAGACCGTATATTCAGAGTCTCGTGTGAAGTTGGTTTCATCTATCCTGTGTCGATGGTTCATGCTCATGATGCTTTATAGAACCTTTACTGTATGCTGGTGTATCAAAGTTATGAATGTGTGTTCCTACATATTGTTATTATTCATACCATTATATTGCTTTAACTTCAACCTCACTTAAAATAGTGGAACATCTTATTAATAATCGACTAGAATGGATTGTTGAAAATAGAGATTAATTAAGGAAGTCGTTGCTTGGATTTAGACGAACGTATACTCCTTCCAGTTAAAGTGTTTTGTATCTCTCTTTAATTTAAGAACCGTTTCACCCATCTGGATATACTCGTAAATCAGTATATACTAAGAAAAATGAAAGCGCAAATTTAAGTAAATATAAATCTGTAAAACTTAGTTAAAATACTATTTTGTAAAAATTACATCTAACTCGGATATTCGTGTGCGATCGGTGATAATTACGCATATAAAATCGCGAATAAAGTTGCAACTTACCAAGCAATGACGTGAGTAACCGCAATCGAAGCATTGGATAAAAGCAAGTATATTAATATGGAGGTACTAAATAAATAAACAGAATGAATTTATCATATAATATATTTATTATACAAAACCAAAAAGTGTAATCAATCTGAATTCCACAGGTTTTCCTGATAGTTGTTTTCTGATACATATTTTAGTCTTATTGACCTGGAATCATTATTAAACTGAAAGCAATCCCATATTTAAAATCCGATTGTACAAAATTCTGAGATTCCAATTGTTTTATTTATTGAAATGCGTTTGAAATAACATTATTATTTACCATAAGATAAACACTAAGGAAAATGGCATTTTGTTTGAACTAAAAATAGAATATTATTATTCCTGTTTAAAATTAACAAACAAAAATACTATATACAAATACATACAATTATCACAAAATAACAATATTACATGATCTCTGAATTTACTAATATAATACATTATTACCAATTATACTAATGTTTTATTTACATTAATATTAGGAATTTAAGATATATAAAAACATAAGACTCCAATAATAAATAACAATCCGTCTACAATGAACGGTGTATTTATTATCTTTCTTTATTGCAGTGATAAAATTTCCAAAGAATTCTTGATCAGTATTTGTTAGTTTTGCAGAACTTTTATACAATAACCAAGTATAATACAAATAAAAGTTACTAAAATAATAAAACAACACAAAAAGCGCTTACAGAGAACAGCAGTAGTTCTTTCATTGTGTTATAATAATACCAACTTATTTCAATCTTTCTATTTTCTTTATGTTGTTCTAATATATTGTCGTGACTATATACATATTTGTTTATTTATTATTAGAATGGACTTGTATAGAATTTTGCAAATAGATAAGCTTGACAGGAACTTAAAAAACAGTAAGTACATACTTTTTAATTACTTACTTACTTGGCAGTGTCACTGTTCATTACTTTACTTTTTTTCTTTTAAGTACTTAACTCTTATTTGAATATAGTCATTTAAAGATTTTCTTATCTTTATCGTCATAATCTTATCAATATTTGATCTTCATTATCTTATTTACATTAAGATATCCCAATGTTTCAACTTCAGAACTCCAGCATTTAAAAGTTTCTTGTAACATCATAGTTCTGCGAGGAATTAATGAATCAAGCAATATAAAAAACATTTTTTCATCAAAACATAGTTTTCTTACAGTTGTACCTTTAAGATTAAATTTAATAAATTTATATTAATTGTATATCTATAGAATATAATTTCACAAGTACATATAATGTAATAACATTTATACAATCTTAAATAATATCTGTCACGCTCATATTCCAAACGGATCTCTCTGATAAGTTTATACTGAGTCAAACAATTCAATTCTAATATAATTATTAGTATTTATAAAGGTAATTAGTTGTTGCAAGAGTTCATGAGTGGCGGTGATCACACAACAACATGATCAATCATCAATAAAAAAAAAAGACTAATTACAAATACTAATAATGAATGAAACACAAATAAAGTTATAAATGTTTAAATAACTTCACCATAACTATTTAAAGATAAATATTTAAGATCTAAAATGAAAATTTTTAACTCTGTCATGCTATATCAATAATCTTAGAAATATTAAAAACATTACTGTTAATAATTCATGAGAAAACTGTCTAATCTATTGGTTTATTAAAGATAATGCAATAAATTATTATTTATCACTTCTATTTTAATAAAAGTCCAAAATAACGGTATTCGTCATTGAAGCAAACTTTACTTTATTATACTTTTGCTGTATTTGCTGTGATAAAATACTTGTTACTACTACAATAGTACTAGTAAATGTTTGACGGTGTGTCGTACGAGTTGTCTGCCAAGGTCATGCCACTTTCAAGCGCGTCGTCAATTCCTTCTCTTTCTACCGTTCGACTTGTTTGTCAACAACTATAAAAAGGGCTGCATGGCTCTTGAATGGGCTTTTCCACTGGTGACGCTGTCATGGCTTGTAGGGCTAACAACAGAGACTACAAAAATATAAACAATTGGACGGGCACACCTTTTCATCTAATGGCTTGCCCACAATACCTACATGTTTATTATATAATAATTAATAATATATGGCTCTATAGCAATTTGATATTTATAAATAGTATAGGTATCTATTACTATTATACGAGAATTTCAATTTCACTAGGTAATTGGAAGGAAGCCTATTAAGAAGCCAAGAAGGTCTAGTTACTTATTTATATAAGGTAACGTATTCAGTGTTGATGTTAAACTAAAGGAAACATTTAACAACACTTAATAGGTAT
The DNA here is from genome assembly GCA_918358865.1 of Melinaea marsaeus rileyi. Lineage (NCBI taxonomy): Eukaryota > Metazoa > Arthropoda > Insecta > Lepidoptera > Nymphalidae > Melinaea > Melinaea marsaeus. The sequence continues at coordinate 3,061,961 of OU911089.1, forward strand.
ACAAATTCAAGTAGTTTAGGTTTAATTGTAATTATACTCCAAACTTCACCATATCAGTTTATTGTCAAAATCCGTTAAGTTGTTTTGTGCGATTGTAATTTTCACCCAAATAAACGTTTTCCGATCAACATAGAAGATTTTTTGAGTTGAGTTTGGTTGCTAGTGCTGAGAAGTGGGGGTTTCACTAGAGATTTTTATCTAAAGTTATATCTAAGAAAATATTTGAGACCGTCGATTCTAAAATTTAATTTAATTTAAGGAGTAAGTTACAATTTTAACTTTTGGTATTAAGAAGTGTAAGCTCCATGCATTTAGTTTTGTGAGCATTTAGGAATAAATTATTTAATTTGAACCAACGAAGAATATGTCATAGTTATTCCTATGACGCTCAACTTCAAAAATTAGCGAGGTGTCATCAGCAAAAAGTATAATGTCACATACTCGTAGATCTGTTACGAAAAAGGCAAGTCATTAATATGAAGTAATTTAAAAGGGACCAAGAATAGATTTTTGGGTAACAGTCATCTTTAGGTGAGCACCAGATATTTAACCGTCTGGATTCTTTGGTGTAGGTAAGCGGCAATAAGATCAAGTACAGCACTATGTACTACATAGTGGTTAGGTTTGCATAGTAATGTTTGATGGTCCACCCAATCAAAAACTTTATATAAATTGCAAAACAACCCGACTGCAATCTGCGACTTCGACTGTGTCCCCAATGTGGATTTTTGCCACCTGGGTATTCCATAAAATGAGCATAGTGTTGTAGAGCGGACAGATTTCTATCGAATGAATACTTACCCTTTGTCAAACTGCAAACAAATCATTCTAAAGGAAAATATTAAAACGCTACGCACTTCTTCCCCAATCCAACATCATGGCTAAGTAATTTAATTTTCATCGTTTTTTTTAGATTTAAGGTTCTAAATATTTTAATGATTTCATCTGATGCAACATTTAAAAAAAACATTTATTACCGACTCTAACGTTAAAAACTATGAGATGATGAAGAATTTAAATAACTCGTGACTGTGTTTCAGTACAAGATGGTCTCAAAAATAGCCGCCACCCTTGTATTTATTCCAATATTATAAATGTTTAACTTTAATGCTAATGGATCTATAGCCGACATAGCTTCATCATCAAATCATATAAGTTATCTCTATTTCTATTATATTCCTTTTTTTTATATGACATGAACTCAATATAAATAAAAAGTATTTGGGACGCGCAAAGTCATTTTAATCTCGTGGTTTTAATGGCGCTCGTTGTTAACTGTAAATGTAATGCATCGCGCTGATGCTCCCGATACTGCAAGAGTGTGCTATAAACGATTTTAATTTGTGTTGGTGCAATCCATTTCAAATGAGATTCCTAATAAGTTAATTTTGAATTCATTTGATCAATCATGTTCTTCTTTTACCGAAATTAATATTTATATAACAGTATACATGCAGAAAAAAACAATTAATTATTTTTATTTATTAATAGTAATAGATTTTTTTCATATCGATATTTTTGTCTTTGAAAACTTATTTTATTTGTGTTTTATATTTATTGATTCGTTATAGATATAAAGTAATTAATTATATTTAAATTTATTAACGTTCCTACATAAATAATTGTAGTAAGTTTTTTAAAAGCACATTTTTTAATGAATTGTCTTTAGTACTTTTTGTAATGTTTCACTTGTACTTGTACTTATGGAATACAGATAAATATTTAGTATTACTTCTAAACATGTTAGCCAAATTATGATTATTAGAAATATTGTTATTATATAACAAATATGACAGATAATATTCTAATCATAGTTCAAACAAAATAGTTTTAGTGTAATTTTAAACATACACGTGGTTTATAAAGTATTAAATTAATGTAGTATGAATTCTTATATAATCTATCATTGGGGACCAAACGGTTGCGAGAGCGAGATTTCTAACTCTTACTATTAGATTAGTTCGACTAACCTACAAGTTAATACAAATTCGAATTGAAGGCATCAATCAAGTAACTCTATGGCAATATAATACTATTAAGACGTTAATTGCTTCTTTGTTTACAATATTTTTCAACAAATAAAATATCCTTGTTTTCATATACTTTAAATACTTTTTAAAGATTATAATTATAGTTGAGTCCCATGAAAAAAGGCGTCTTGCTAGACATTTAGTTTTTATCTTTAAAACATACAAATATATTTTCTTTCAAAGCCTTAAAAATATGTGTGTAGTAATAAAAGGTTTTCCCTCTAATCATAAATATTTAAAAAGAACGTGAAACTTCAGATATTTTGAATTTCCTATTACACATTTAAAAGAATGTATTTTAAAATCATAAAAATATTGATTATATTTCTTTTATTTAATTTAATATATATAACTAATAACATTTTTAGTTAGCATCAGGAAAGCGAGTCAACAAGGTTTATAAAATAAAATCAATCGTTTAATTACTGATAGGTGTGCCTCGACAGGAGACTTAATCAATTCTCAATCACTCGTTTCCTGTTTGTTAGCTTTAAGGTCTAATATGACATGTCAAAGTAATTAAAAAACGAAATCACAATTATTTCTATAAAGCACATTTTAAAGACAATCAGCTCTTGACATCTCTGCTATCGGAAAATGACACCTACAATGAAAAGAATTTAATGCATTTCTTCACAGTAGCAAGTAATTGAAATGACTTTCCAATTTATAAAAAATGAGATAAGAGTTTAGTTCCTAAGAATAAACAAAATATTATTTTTTATACACTGCTTTTAATTTTTCTCATATAGTCGATATTTCCAAAGCTATTTCGATATTTTCTTAGTAAGAAGTCTTATTAAATTGTGTTTAATACGTCTTCTAAAGAAAACTTAGTGATAATAAATTATTGATTGCTTTATTAACAACTTTCCGAGAAAAGCATTTTTTTTATTCCAAAACTTTAATTTTAAATAACTATTATTTTTAAAAAATAAGAAACCATATTAAAAATAAATAAATGTTGCGTTGAGCGCAGACAGAAATTGAACTTGTTTTGAGCTATTATCTCGGCTTCATTAAATTTAAACAAATCACAATAATTTAATATATGTCCATCCCCCCAAAATACCCATCTAAACTCTTAAGCTGATTCAACTTTCTAATACAACGAGTCATCAAATTATTGTAATAGACAACTTTTTTAAGTTAAATTGGTTAAGCCGAAATGTGTATCATATTGTACGAACAAACATAAATTAGGTAGGCAACGAAATATATTGCTTTTGAAACAAATATATCACCGAACTCTCAGCATGATACATCACTCGGTCTGGAGGAACCAACCGCTGCGTCACCATACTTGATGAATATACGTCTTTACTCGTGTTACGTGTCACTGTAATGGTGATAAAGGAAAAAAAAGTTTGTTTTCTTTAACTTTTTTTAATATTTTGTTTAACTGCATACTCCATGTGTTAAATATTACAATAATTTTATTTACTACATTTACTACCTACGAATGGACTTCTTAAATGAGTATAGAAAGTGGTAAACGCTAAAGATCACTATCAAAGTAGTTCCTCGAATAAAAATACTTTACTGTCTTATTATATTATATTTTATTATTATCTCCTATTTATATTTTATTTATTTTATTTGTATTATTAAATGTTGACCCTGTTAAACATGTTTATGACTTTATTATCTTCAAGAAAAATATAATATTATAAAAGCTACGTAGTATTGTGAATCTCATACAATAGGCACCACTCACTCTATATTTAATTTCATATAACCTTTATAAAGTAAAATGGAAAAATATTTTGAAAGTAACAAGCACAATGGCCATGTTCTGTTTTAGTGGAAAAAGCAAAAACTTGTTAAATTTATAACTGAATTGAAAAGAATATTTGTTGTGTAACACAAAATAATAACTAGAAAATCTTTATCCTGCAACACAAGCCTAACAAAACACCAATTAAGAAAAACACTAAACTATTCAGAGATACATGCAAATATAATAAAGCAGGCAGAGGAATATAAGACTACAATAACTAACCACGGCACTGATAACTGTAAAAGACGCTCACATTTACAAGGGCTACAAAGATTTTAACTCAAGCATAAATTAAAGAAATTGTCTTTGCTTATTTTAACTTAGAATGCATATAGATATTAACTTAAAAGTAGTTACAGTAGAAGCAACATTTTCAGAATGATTAACAGATTATTTATTAGGATTTTTGACAAAAGCCTATGTCGGTACAAACAGCATCACAATATAAGATAACTACATTGTCAATGTTATTCACTACATTATAGAATTAATGTGTTCTGTATTAAATAAGTGTTTTTCTATTAAAACCCGCCAATTGTAAATAAATATGGACGAAATGGATTTACTTTTTATTTTATTACTTTTTCAGACTCTGAAAATACTCATACTCTGAAAATCAATTTAAGTAAGTATGAAAATCAACATTTTCAAAATTAACATCTATTTAGACACTTAAACAACTTATATACTTAATACTTTTGTGAATAGTAAAAATAATGACTGCCTTACACTTGTTTACAATGTCACGTTTAGGTCAAGAGAGAGATCTAAATTACAATAAATACCTATACAAGGTATATTAATAATTGAATATATTACAGCAGACGTCGCGGTGTCATACGAGTATTAAATGGTGCACGTGACCGACCGATTGAAGCATTAGAATAATGTGTAATACATACTAATGTGGTAAATAAGTTATTTTTTTTAAGAGAAAATCTACAGCACACATTCTACAAGGAGTTTTGGCAATAGTTAATATTACCAAATTATTTCTGATTATATATATAATATATATCAGTAATTAAAGTATACAAAAATATATTTGCAGTGGTCCGTACTGATCTGTCTCCAGTATAGATATGTCCTTACAAGAGCCTTTATAATAATTATTATATTTAAGATAATGATTTAGTGTTAATGAGTTTTAACCTGTATCTTCAAACTCACAGAATGTTCTTACATATTTATATATGACTACCTTTTTGAATAGATCTTTATTTTCTCAAAAGAATTAGGTCATCCAATTATAGACATATGTCGCCACAGACTCTTAAAGGCATTGTTAATCCAATTATATATATATAGGCCTTAAAAGCCTCATTGTTATATTAACTATTTGCTATATGTTTTCAAATTGGCTGTAAGGTAGATCTAAGACTAGCCTAATATCCTTTTATTTTTATAAATGGATAATGTTTCGATAAATATTGTGAGTAAATAATAATTTGTTGCGTAATTAGCGTTTGTTAATTACGTTACAAAATAAGATAAATTAGATCAAAATAAATAATAATCACAAATAAGAATTAGTAATAATAATCCAAAGTAAGAATTATAATGAAAGTTAGAATTCATTAATTTCTAATGCTTTGATTTGACTAAAGTTATTAGTAAAGTCAAAAATGTCACGTGATCGTACGATATTGGCAGTTTTCCGGAATCGAGTCAAACTATCAACCTATTTGTGAACTGTATAAATAGCGGACAACTCGCTTCGACACCTCACTTTTAGCTGGTGCTGGAGTTGGACAGTGATGAGAACGACATTAATGGTCTTGTACTGTGAGTAATTATTAATGTTTACTTATTCTTTTACTAACTTATACTTATTAATTGAGTGTATTTGACTTTTTATTTGATAAGTAAGAGTAATACTGATAAAAAAGTCGATGAATTTGATGGGTTTTTAAAGGTAAGAGGTAATGACGGAGAGAGGGGAATGCAAGTCAATTTGCACAACCCTATTCCGAGTATATCAGACACTCGTTACTCGTCTACAGCTCACCGTGTTCTAGTTTTGTTTGAGGCTTCAACTTTTGCATTCACTCCTCAAAAGACTTTTGCACCTCATTTCAGAATAGTATTTCGTCCAGAAAATACTAAAGTTTATAATCAGTATATTTAAGCGACTAATTATTATGTTTCTACAAATTGTTATTTTTAAATAACTAATCAGACAACTCGATAGAAATGTATAAATTTTTATGTAATACTATATTTATATAGTACTCGTTACAATAAAATTAACAAATATATGATTTAGGAATTTATAATGTAAAGAAGTTTTCATAATAGTTACTAATTCAGTTAAAGACTAAATAGAAATACCTTTAATATTATATTATTTAGTGCATGTTACTTGTATTAGTAGTTTTGAAGTAATATATTCAACGTAATATATTGCGTGTATGTAAATGTAACGCAGCTAACTTGTGTTGTTTCGATATTGTCATCTGTTTTATAAGTATTGAATTATAATGAGCCTTATTATTGGGATAAAAAAGATGTTTTGATGTAAATAATTCTCTGGATGTAAGCTGTGGCCCCGGAGTGCTGTGAGGACGAGATGTGTCGTTTGTGTTCAGTTAAAGGTTTTTAAGATGCCCCAATATTTGAAGTAGAAGTAATAATAAAATGTAGTAATAAGATAGATAAGTAATACTGGGTATCATAGACTTTGTTCAAAATTCGACCTACCTACAATGAGAGCAAGAAAGGAGAATCACTAACACTCCGCCACAATTTTTATAACACGAGTATGTGTATGTATAAATGATAACTTACGTATACAATTAATTACAGTCTCATGATATTTTCCTGTACATGTGATACCTATTATATTATTGGCATGTTCAATAAGAATGTAAACCTTCCCTTTAAAAGAGCGAGTTTTGTTTACATGTTGGTATGTCTTACATGTAGCTGTCCTGGTCTGCAGTGGAACATCTATCAATGGAGTGTGCTAAAGTCACGTGCGCTATGGTCTGTAGCTAGGTTCTGCTGGAGTGGAAGAAGCAGCAGCAGCTACTTGGATATTTAATTACTGAATTTAAAATATCTTTTGCTATGTAATGAAAATATTTAAACTGAATAACCTCTTAAAGGAATTCGTTAAGAAAAATATAAATATATTAAAATCAATCAAAGTATAAAAAAAAATAAAAAAATGAATTATTATTTATTTATTTATGTACCAGATTTATTAGTAACATACTATTCAAAAATATGAAAACATTGAATGAGCTTATTTCTAAAAAGAAATCTCCACCAGCTGGTAGCTACCCATGAGAGTGAAGTAGAATTCAAAGGACAGTAATATAACACACACACTACATGTAATACATATTATTAATAGTAAGCAACTCACTATACACTACTTATACAGGGTCATTTTGTACATGTGCCATGAATTTAAAGTGCGGATAAAATATATCAGAAAACTACACTTAACCTATGAGATAATTTATAACACCAATGTAAATATTTTTTTTTCAAACAAATTAAATAATATAAAATTAAAAAATCACTGTTGTAACAGAGGTCACTGACCTGTCCATAGTAGCAAAAGTGCTTATTACGGCACCAACAATGATGGAGTGTCACCTATATAGTATATTCATAATACAATAAAATAACTTAAATAGAATATTCACTAACTATTAATAGTAAGCAACTCACTATACACTACTTATACAGGGTCATTTTGTACATGTGCCATGAATTTAAAGTGCGGATAAAATATATCAGAAAACTACACTTAACCTATGAGATAATTTATAACACCAATGTAAATATTTTTTTTTCAAACAAATTAAATAATATAAAATTAAAAAATCACTGTTGTAACAGAGGTCACTGACCTGTCCATAGTAGCAAAAGTGCTTATTACGGCACCAACAATGATGGAGTGTCACCTATATAGTATATTCATAATACAATAAAATAACTTAAATAGAATATTCACTGGTAATATTATAAATTACCACTCATTAATTGCAAAAGTAACAACTTGTAAAATTTTTACGTGACCACTATTATTTACAACATTAAGATCTGGTAATGTTTCTTCGTACCCTTGCAAATAAATCACTATCACTGTAAATATTATTCATTTAAAAAGAAACATTAACAGCCAAAATTAAAAAAAAAAAAAACTATTATTAAAAATACAAAAGGAAATTATTAAAATTTCATTTAAAAAAGTATCGATTGCATTAAATTAGCGACAAATTACACACGTCACCTCCGAGGCGCTTTGGCGGATACTTATTGACGACAACACAACATTAACTGATGTTAGTTGTGATCGGTGTATCGTTCTCTTTTTAAAATACTTTACATTTAACGGCCGCGCGAGACACCGCGCGAATTACTGATAGTGAAGAGAACACACTCGATACTTTATAGTATTATTTATAATTTTTTTTTTTTTTTGTTTTAGAATATTACTTTCTAGATTCTACTATCTTATATTATAATAAAACGTTATTAAATTTATACTTTAATAAATTAATATATATATGAAATGGTATTGTTATTATTATTATTTACATATTTAATGAATAAATTAATTAAAAAATGTATCTTTCTTCGGTTCAAAATGTTTACCTTTCTCTTATTTAATTAAAACTATAACTTTTTAATCACTCGAAATCAAAAGTCATTAAAAATCGAAAATAAAAAATTTTAAAATCGATATTTTAAACGTTATGTTTAATGAGAGTCGCATCACTAGTTTACTGAAAAATACATCTTGGGTGACCTTGAGGGACCGCGACAGGTAACACGCAGCGACACTCTTCTTCTAATCCTTGCACTGAACAGTAATAAATATAAATAGTGAAGTGAATTTAATCTAAATATTATTATGTCATAATTAAAAATGTATTAATTTATTTATTGTTTTTTTTTTGCTTGATTTCATATCCATTAATAAGTGAGTTAAATGTTATTATTATTATTATTTAATATAGTCAAATGTAATTCTTGGTTTCAAAAATATTTTCATATTTAAAGTGTAATAGTGACTTTTCACATTCTATTATTACATATTTTATTAAAACTTACTGATCGTATCTACGACTGTGTTTGTCGTATGATAGTCTTTTTGACAATAATTCCATTTATTGAAATAAATATTAGTAGTAGTAATAGTAGTTTTACAAAAATAATAATTATTAATTAATGCAAAAATATTAAAATAAAGTATTTATAAAATAGTTTTCCAACCCTATTCGTAAACTGAATATTACGCCGATACAACAATCGCAATAGAAACAAAGAAACCTATTGTTATCTCTTTTACACTTGCTACATTTTACATTGAAGTGATTGAAGCAGAGATATGTTTCTCGTTATTATGAAATTATTATTATGAAGACAATTTTTGTGAATCTTATGTCCTCGCAGCAAAGACTAAAATGCTTTAATTGTCATTGATTAGTTACAAAGTATTGAGCCAAGGTCAAATAAGTCCAACGTAAACTATTTTTCTTTTATTATGCTTTTACGTAAAAAAATGATATATGCGTTTTTGAAATCAAAGTAAAAAACACGTTCTTTAAAGTTTCTATTGAGTCAAGAGTACTTTCTTTATACTTCTAATTAATAAGATGATACAATTAGCTACAATTTCCCTTTTTTTGTCATGACAATTATGTAACCTTATTGAACACGACTTCTATTAAATAATTATAACTATTTTATATAAAACTATCAATGCCCCGCGGTTTCACACGCGTAGACACCGATCTTGTGGTAGTGGACTTTGAATGGAATGTCCATTTTAATAATTTAAAACGAATATTCAAAAGATGTCATTTATAACATAAAAGTCGTTTCATAATATTTGACATGTGATATTTAGTTTAAAAGTGTATTAAAAATAATCTCAGCTTTCTGAACGAAAGCTGCCTTAAAACATGAGAAGCTGGTTGTAGATCTCCAAATCCTCTAATACCTAAAGAACAAGTCACGAGAGAGGGAATGGGTAAGTTGGAATTAGAAGAAATTACTTAAATAGAAATTTCAATGTGTGAAGCTTTAAAATTAATAAATAAATAAATTTATATTTTTCATTAACTAATTGTTAGTATCTATATCTATATGTTTAGTGTCGGGGTGTAGAAGTAACTCTGACATAACATTGTTTACTGCAAGTTAATTAGTTTGTAGTATAGAAAATGTCTTCAACAACAATATGACAAATGCAAAGAATACTGTTTCTGTCGTTATCAGTAGTAATAAATAATGTTCCTCTCGTGAACTGTTCTTCAGTACAGCGGGTGAAGTGTCAATAAATCGCTAGTGATAAATAACAAGGAGAAATAAGCCTTGACTTGTCAACCTCTAACAATAATAGTGTTATTAGTGTTATTTTAATAAGCATCTATTAATTGTGTACAATTCTCCATTAAAAAGAATCCTTAAACAACGATGAAACAAAACGACACTGAAAGCTGTTTCATCTTATTTGTGTCTTTGCAACAGCTTTACTGTGTCGATCACTCGCCTGGTCTCAGTGGTCTCAGTGGTCTCAGTGGTCTCAGTGGTCTCAGTGGTCTCAGTGGTCGGTAGAAATACTGAAGAAATACGAAATATAATAACATGAACCGCTATTACCGATTTATATACTTATTATACTTATCATAAATGTTATGTTTTAGAAAATGTTTAAAATTATTTTAACCCATTAGAAGTCACCGTACTCATTTGAGTACAGCTATATTTTTAGGCATATATTCCAGAACTCTTAAGTATGCGTGGGGTACTTCATTATTTTACTTAATTATAAGGTCCTTTAAGTGTATTCATAAATAATAAGTGAATAGTGCTACATTTTTATTTTAAAAGAGTCGGTTAAAGTTGTGTTACTGAAACGTCATCGAAGTAAGTACATTATTTTAGATTTTTTAAAGTAATTAGTGCTTCTAAGAGTTTTATTTCGATTTATTTCGCTTGATTAGATGTAAAGGAAAGATATTAGAAACTGTTAAATTAATTACATATTACTAAAATAAAACTAGAATCTTGTAAATGTTACTGTACTCAGTTGAGTACACTGACAACATACGTAACTAAAATAACAGTTTTTTCTTTCAGATACTTTGCAATGAAGAAACAGCGATTTACAGTTCAAAATAGTTACCATAGGCTTCAGGAAGCTATCGAAACTGTGTTACAGGATAGCGAAGATAACGAACCTGACCTGACTATCATACCACCTGATTCAAGTAGATTGACTGATGAAGAGGAGGGTGCCGACGAGGATATGGCGGCGTGTCCCATACTGCAAGAAGTACCTGGTACTATTGAGATATTTAGGCATCGAGAGGATAATGGTAGCGAGGAATCTACGCAGTGTCAGTGATGATGAACCACTTGCGTCAAAAAAATAGACGACTTGATGCTCATACACGCCAATCTTCTTTGAATCCGAATCCAAACTGGCGCAAATGTACCCCTTCATATTCTTTGACTTTTCAGAGTTCAACTGAAATCTCTGATAAGAAAAGTGCTATTGATGAACAACTATTAAAATTTAAATTACGATATCAATAATTAACAGACTTAAGGAAAAATTTTATATAATGTAATATAATATTTAATGTCCTAAACATTACATATATGTAAATAGCATTTGATATTGTTAAGAATGCAATTGTTATTTTTTTTTGTATGTGTAGGCCATGTACCAATGTTTCCTTCCCAATGTTAAATGTTTACTCATCAGGGTATTTAAACACTTTGTTACTTATAATTTATTAATTACTGCTGATATAAATGTTAATTTATAATATATATTTCCATAGAACTTTAATATTAACAAATTAAATACTCCCAAGGAGGATTGGCGTCAGGCTGGTGGCCGGCCGTAGAACAAAGCCAAATCTTGTATCAGTATGGTGATACCGGTGCCACGCGAGAAGCTAGCCCGGGACAAAGAGATGTAAGACTAAGGTTTGGAAGTTGGAATGTTGGTATGATGACTAGAAGAGGACGAGAAATTGCGGACATATTGAAGAGTACTCTGTAATTTTAATTTAACATTATGTTTCAAATGCAGATGAACATTATTTTTATTTCGATATATGATATAATATTGCTTGTTGTCCAAAAAAAAAAATAAGATGAACACTTTCTTTATTTTAATGTTCCAACCTATAAAAAGATGAATCTAACCGACAAAAGTGTGTATAATATGAACAGTAAGTAGTTAGCTAGCCTGTATTCTTACAAGCTACAAAATAATAATAATAATAATAATCTTTTATTTGCAGAAAATATGGCATACATAACACAATATCGTTAATATATATGTACATGTTTAGTCAACGGCGAGACATGCAAAATTTTATTACAGACTATTTTAACTTCATAAAAATAACATTAACTAAAATTATCAAATTAAATTGTATTATATAAAATTACATTTAATTAACTAAATAAAATAAAATAAATTATACAAGATTAAATTAAGTCAAATAATTATATGTCAAATAATTATTTATATATATTTTTACATCAAAATCACATATTACAAAATTCTTTTACGGAGTAAAAGCATTTGTCAACCAACCAGTCACGAAGTTTCACCTTAAATCTTAAGTATGGCAAATTTCTAATCGCAGAAGGCAATTTGTTATAGATGACTATCATCATGTTATAGCAGTTTTTAGAACCAAAAGCAGTCCTAATTTGAGGGTAATAAATTTTATTCTTATCCCTTGTATTAAATGATAGCACATTTCCACGAGTCTCGTAGTAGTCATGGCCAAATCTTTTCATAAAACACCCAAGTTCGTATATATAAATGCCTGGCAACGTAAGAATTTTAAGATGCCTAAAATTTGGTTTACATGATTGCATCGGATCCATATTACAGATTGCCCTGATGCACTTTTTTTGTATGAGAAATACTTTATTTATGTCTGAGCCATTTCCCCAAACCAAAATCCCGTAACGAAGATTTGATTCAACGTAACCATGATATGCCAATAGTGCTGTGCTCTGATCAGCAATCCTTGAAATTTTTCTTAAGGCATAGACAAATTTATTAATTTTTTGACATAAGGTTGCTATATGAGGACCCCAGGAACAAAATTCGTCTAAACGTACACCTAAGAAACTTATTTCTGTAACTTGTTCTATTCGTTCATGGGCACATGTTATTACGTTACCTTTAATAGACATTTTCCTATTCCTAAGCATCATATATTTGGTTTTTTTTAGGTTTATACACAAATTGTTCATTTTTAGCCATTCGTGCACATCTTTTAAAGTGTTGTTTATTTCTATACAATTATTATTATTTTTTATACACGGTACGATGATTGATACATCGTCTGCAAACAAAATACATTTGTGTTTTGTGCAATTAGGAAGATCATTAATATATATTAAAAATAATAGTGGCCCAAGAACACTACCCTGGGGTACGCTAAAAGCATTTATTTCGAACGACGAGTTAAAATTTGTTAATATCTTTTTCTCGTTCAATTTCGAAATTTGAACAAACTGTTTTCTGTCTTTAAGATAGCTTTCCAACCATTCATTGCATACGCCACAAAGCCCGTAGCACTCACATTTTTTCAATAATAAGTCATGCGACACATAATCAAAAGCCTTTGTCATGTCGCAGAACATAACACAGGCTGGACTACCGCTGTCAATACACGATATAACGTTTTTTAGTAACATAAAAAGTGCCAATGTCGTTGATTTCTCTTTTTGAAAACCATTTTGCTCATTTTTAATTGTCTTGCATTTCGTAAGGAAAGTAATAATACGTTTGTGCATAATTCTTTCAAACACTTTAGAGATAACTGAGGTAAGTGATATAGGACGATAATTATTGATGTCAGTAATATTACCCTTTTTATGAACTGGCTTTATAATGGACGTTTTTAAATTAGACGGAAAAGTGCCACAGATAAAAGACAAATTAATCAAATAGCACAATATTGGCGACAACTCTTCAACAGCAACTTTTAGCACCATAGTACTTATACCATCCTGTCCGACCGATTTTGTGTTTTTTAAGGATTTTATAGTAGTAGTAACCTCTTGTGTGCTGCAAGGCTCCAAGAAAATTGATTTGCTGACTTCATTTCCTGTCAGGGTCATTTTATTGTGTTTCATTAAGTCACACTTATTTTTTTTGTCGACAAAGAGGTCGTTGAACTTATTAGCAACATCAACAGGATTTTTAATACTCATACTATCAATCACTATTTCTTCCAGATCTTTAAGTTGATTGAAGTTATGATGAGTTATGAAAAAAAGAGAAGCATTACTAATAACTCTATGACGTCACTTTCAGATATTAATCACCGGCTGAACTGCTTTTTAAACTTAGCAACGATACCGTAGAAGAAGTCGCTTACTCTGCAGTTGCCTTTGTCAAACTAAGGTCTTTGACAAACGCCCACGCTGGTACAGACACCATCACAATATAAGATTATTACATTATCAATGTTGTTACTACATTATATAATGTAAATCTTTTGTACGTATTAATAATACTTGATTAAAAATGGATACCCGAAAATATGTTTTTATATTTTAAATAAAATTAGCTTAAATCTTTTTAGTTGACAGAAGAATGAAAGAATACTAAAAGTTATATTAAAAACGATGATTAGGTGCAAATACGCCAACCATGGAATTATTTATTAAAATATATAACATAATATTTAGTACAATTATCGTTATATGAAATTCAATGAAATGTGTTTTTTTCCATCCGTAAATGATCACTTATAGCGGTCGCAGTATGTATGTAGTACAAATATTTGAAACTAACACTTTTGAATGTAAAAGCAAATACAAAATATTTTGTAACTATGGCGTGTTCAGTGTTGTACAGCTCTTAGTTCAGTGCAAAGTTCGAAATAGTTCGGTAGTTGTACAAAGTTGTGATATCGACTCCGACAAGAAGTAAACCGGGTTTTGTTGAATATTTAAAAATCGGAAAAAAAGGGCTTGTAAACTTTTGAGCTATAGCTTTAAACGTACAATAATATATTATCGTAAATAGTGACTGCGAGTATAATTCATTAAAGCTTAGATAATTATGTCAATGATCTACAAAGACTACAGACGGTTACATTGACTCGTTTGTTTCTTTCATCTACGTTCCACAATAGGTCTCTGGAAAGAGCCTTTGTTTTTTAGATGTAAAAATACTTAATATTGATCGAATGTATTTTTTTATTTGTAAATATTTTTCTTTGAAACTTAATTCATTCGTATGTTAATTTGTTACATGCTATATTACATATTCATAACTTACGCTTGAAGTTTAAAATTTAATAAAATACCAACTTGTGAAAAAGATACATTATGCAACTTAACTAAATATATCCTCAAATAAAGCGATCACTTTGAAATATATCATAATTATATTATACTATATTATATTATATGGTATGTTTATATAAGAACTAAAGCGCATATGAGGGGAGAGTAAGCGTTAGAAAAGGGTAAGTAGTTTGAAAGACTGCCTTTAAAATGGAAGTGATTTTTCAGAATAGTGTGTATCATTTCAGTGTAAAAATTTGAAAACAAAATGATGAAATGTGATAATAACAGTGATTAGACACAGCTACAAGGTACCCGCTACATCCTGTATCTACTAACATTTAAACTATACTATTTTATTATAATTGACACATGTTACCTGATACCGAGTAGAAACAACTTCTTAACATTAACTATGTTTTTTTATTTATATTTTGCATTCCTTTTAGGGATTGTTACAATATATGAAAATAGAACACCGGGTAATGACTGACGACTCTTTGTTATAACAATTTGTCTTAAATTATAAAAGTATGATTATAAATTTCTGTTTTACTATATCTCTATTTCATTGTTTTATTTTTTTTAATAAGAAAATATAGTCCTTATTAACACATTAACTATTGTTATTTGTTATATGGAAATGACACATGCAATATAAATATCTATAAGGCATTAGCGCTAATACTGACATAAGGAAATACGATACAGTCCTAATGGGAAGAAACTAAGCTTTCTTAACAACGTCACGTGTTTGAAGAGAATAACAAAGAAAAGACATTTGTGTTACTAATTGAACAAAAAATATAATCTTCAGAAACGTTCAACCTGTCTAAATTAACTAAATGATTAAACTAATAAAATAAAAAGAGAAAGAGAGAGAGAGAGAGAAAGAGAGAGAGAGAAAGAGAGGGATAGATAGATAGTTATTTATGTTAGAATCATTAAACCATCTGAGTTACATAATCCTACCTGCTATTTTCGTGTTTTTATTTGCAAGCTAAAAATAGTACCAAAAAAACAACATGTTTAATAAAATTAACTCTCGATAAATAATATTATTTTTAATGCCATATCTAATAGCACAGAATTCAAATTGTTGCAAACCAATTACTAAATAGAAGAACTTTTGCAATCGCGAGGAGAGACCAACTTACAAGTTACAACCAATTAGAGAAGTCGAGTGAATGTATTGAGTTTTAGTCGTTCCAAAGCATTGTCATCTACCAGGTTTAAGGTACTGTGATATATATAGATGTTATAAATGTCACATTTTCCATTTATGTAATTCTTCCTAATTTTCTTGTAAGTTAAAAGTTTTTTTATATTTCAAGAAAATTCTGCGTAATATACAAGTATTTTTTTCCAGATCAAAAATCATCGCATCGTCGAATAAAACGTCGCCAAAACTTTCAAACTCTCTGGAACTTTACTAATATGGTTATGTCAATATAGCGGAACAATTTTGTAATTACAATGAGGATGAAGAAAACTGAGGGATTGTTAAAAAATATGTTTTATCAAAATACATATTTGGCAATAGATCAAAAGAAACTGAATGGATAAAATAAGCCACAATACAATCATGATGATAACTCAATATGTATTACATCAGGCGACACTCAGACTGATTATTTTATTATACGACTGCTCATTCTTTATTTGTTTGTTATGAAATGTATTGTATTGTTATGAAAGTTACGATGTTAAAAGAGAAAGGTTGTGTCTGTATATAAAAAATAACACAAACACAACGCTATTTAAAGGATTTTTAGGTAAAAAAAAAATAGGTTGACAAAGGGTTAGTTTTTCAGTATTTTTATAATTTCAAATAATGCATGAAAAGGATATTTTGAGTTCTCAACAAGATGCAATTCACCCCAACCATCCCGTTGTAGTTTACATGGTGTGTTGATTTTTCAAACGAATCATTTCAGCAGTGTTAAAACATTTTCTTAGGGGCGTTACTGGGGCTGCCGCGGTACTGTAGCGCCTCAAGTCGACCCATGCGGCGACAGTTATCCGGCCATTCTTCGTTAGAAAGCTAGCTCTCTTTTAAGGCGAGTGCGCGGCATCCGCAACCATATCTCGAGGGACATCGCCGATAATGGGGACTGTCCGCTGCTCGAGCACTTGTGTGACATTACACGATAACTATTAGTTATGAGTTACTAACACTAGATATTAAGCTTTATTTTAAAATTAAAGAACGTATGCTGAGCGTAGCGAAGCGGTTGTCCGAAGGACTACGTTTCCAGTACATAGGATTCATAGGATACATAGGATTCCAGTAAGCATTCTGGATGCGAAGAGATAATTAGCTAAAAATTTTCTCATATATGTTTGAGCTGAACGCAAATGTTATAGCGAAGACAGATTGAAAAAATGTTTAGCCATTCAAAAGTTATCAAGAAAAGAAGAAAAGAGAGGGGCTCAGCTCAACACCCGCCGCGCACGGTTGGCGCACCTTTAAAATACGACGTATAATATAATTTATAGTCGTATGTTTTTAAATTTAAATCGTTGAGTTGAACGAAGCGGGAGAGGACGGACCCAAGATACGAATATTACACTTGTGGATTTTGAAGTACTCTTAGATAAATAATACTATTTACAACATATATTATCTCAATCGTATTATATGAGTATAATTAATTAAATTAACAAAATTATAATTTTTCTCGAAAAGTTACTCAGTCAACTATAAATACTGTAGTTGAAGTATATGACAATTACTTTAGGTCGTAGTACGAATGTGTTAGGAGCATTACTAAATAAAGTAAGTTGTAGTGTTTCCGTTATACAACATATTATGTGTATGTTGACATGATCGAGTTTTAAATATGATATTTTACAAAGCGATCGATTCTTAAAAGTTAATACTAACCTTATCAACGAAAAACCCTAATATCTTGTTAAACCCTTTGTCGAATAAGTCTAGCAATAGATCGCTACTGACCCGGGACCTTCTACGACTGGTCCATGTCCGAGTAATTTGGTATCAAGTAAATGATATGGGCCACGCGTATCTATCTTTCTACGAAGTCACTATAATATAGATATTAGCTGTTACCACGTATTACTTGTACCACATCTTTTTTTAATAAAAGTTTTATTGTAGTTTTAACTGTTTTTTTCCATCAGATAATATTTTTGGTAGTTAACAGGTGACCCCTTGAGTTCAGTTGTTTTTTGAGGAATCTGCATCATGTATCTACAAAACAGAATAATAGAATTACTTTACTTAAAAATATATACAAAGATTGGACTTTAATTACGAAAAGCGATTTTGACAAATAAACAATAGAATAAGATACCTATTCAATTATTGGTAATAGGCATGTATTATACAAAAAATGTGTATATTTGTCTTTAAAATAAATTATATACGAATTTTCTTCTTACTTAACTTGTTAGCTATTCAATTGACTAAGGCTCCATGCTAGGCTCCGTGCCAAGAACAGAGTTCCGTTTAGGTGTCATGTTAAAATAAACGATCCTCTTAACGCCTTTTATCCTCAAACTATAGCTGCAATAAACTACTTTTGTGGACTTCCAGAAAAAAATATAGCCACATTGTGTATTTCTCTTCTTTATTTATTTTGTTGGTTCGAACATAGAGTAGAGTTTGCAGCTACAAATACAAAATTATAAATCTATTTTGTAATCTTTTCTATTTATTTTATTGTAAAAAATTAGATATAACAAATTCATGTCAAATTAATATACTTAATAATAATTTAATTCCTTTGATATCATGAGAAAAGCTATTTTTCTTATTGTATGATATAATTTACATCTAGAATATAAAACTTACTTACATTGCTTAATTTGTCATCATCATATCAGGTTCCTACTGAAAACTAAAACGTGATGGAGTTCCAATAAAGTCCTGCGGGAATCATCGGACCGAAGCCAACCATAGTTGAAACAGATCTCTAAGTTGTGTAGTCCATTGTTTTAGGTTAGTTTTGTCAAATGGTTTACTAATTTTCGTTCGGACTTTTAATTTATATCAAGAAGTAATAATCTATTTTATTTTTATTTACGTTTTCAAGTTACAACCATACATTTTAGTAACGAGTTTTAATTATATTACGGTTTTTTATATTGCTGTATTTTTTTCTGTGTCTTCCTTTTAGTAAGTATTCTTAATAATATATAGTTAATGTGAATGTACGGCGACCGGCGACATATTCAATTCCTTATATCAATAGTATAACTACTTGAAAGATGGTAAGGTTTATATAATATATGTATGTATGTAAATAATGTCTGAAGCACTCAGTCAAAAGTAGTTTTATTTTTATAAAACTAATTCTCAAATAGTAAATAAATTATATGAAATATGCGACAACATCGATTCATTTATATTTAAACTGGTAATATCGCTGACTCACTTTAAAATTTATAAATCCTTTCAGAAATCCACGAACTTTAAGTTCACAACATGAGTGAAGAAACAATTATTAAAATAATAAGTGTATATATATATATATATATATACAAATTAGCTGTGCCTTCGTCTTTGTTCGTGAGGATAAGGTAAAAGTAGCCTAAGTTATTCTTTCTAACATTAGCTATCCACCAGTGAAATTCCTATTAAAATCGGTTCAGCCGTTTCAGAGAGAAGTCGAGACAAACAGACGATTTTTTTATGTAAGCACATAGTTTCGTTTACATTTACTGATAAGCTGTTAATTTGGAATTGAACGAACAGACACTTAAATTTTATTTATTTGTATAGATAATAAAGTAATATGGTCAAAATGGTTATTAATAACATTTAAAATCAAATAAAATCCATTTGCACAGTTTTTTCACGATTCTTTTGGTATTTATTTCCGCTTTTATAAACTCTTTACAAGCAATATTGCTTTTTATATACCATTAATGATGTTGTATTTCTTGTCTCACTGAACTGAATAACTATTTAAAATGTTTCTCTGTTGCTGTAAACTGAGCACTTTAAGCACTAAGCTGTCTCCGACGTTAAACGTAGGGGAAGGTATTTTTAATATGATTGAGTAAATATTTCTTTGTTATTCTCGTATCTTTTAAACTTATTTTGCTGTATATTTTTTTATAAAAACGTAAATGATGAAATAGATGGATATTTATTTTGTAGTTTTCGTTACAATTAATATGTTTGTCATTTCATTTCAACACTGTTCATAAAAAGTACTATTTAAAATTTTTTTTACACATTATTTTGATCCCTACCAAATAAGTCAATGAAAAATTACAAAATATGCATTAAATTTTGTAGATACCTGTCCCTAGAAATAAACCAGGTGTAATTAACTATATTATATTATCAAGAACAAATTCCAATATTATCGACATTATAAAATTTTTAGATTTCATAATTTTTGTGCTGACTTTGACAGAGCATACGGGTAAATTTTTTTTTTCGTTCTTTGTTTATTTTTACGTATTTTTAACAAATTGCATGTTTAATAAATTACAAATAACCTGACTATAGGGATATCGATATATAGTCTTTGGTTTATTAGGATAGTTCTTTTGAATTAAGAAAGAACCATTTTTTAAAGAAATGTAATCTTCTTCTACTGATTTAAATTTTAAAATTTGACGTGATTGTCAAATGGTTTGCAGTATTTTACTTCATCTGAAGACGAGATGTTAATTGAATGACAATTATTCAGTTATTTGTTCATATACTTCAGTTTCATGGGTATAGAGTTTAGAATTTAATTCCTAACTAAAATATTTTTATATTATATATCGGATTGTAAAGGTGCCTGTGCTAGTGATCCTTAGCTGGTTGATATCACAATGCCAGCTTGTTAGCCGTGCTGTGCTCTCACCTGCTACTGGACACTTATCTATTTAAGATACGGCTAATATTATTACAAACCTATTATATTTAAATCAAGATCGAATGCATGTTATGAAATTATAAATTAACCAAAAATATGTATAATTGAACTTTGCCCTCTACAAGATTTTATATTTTTTATTTATATTTTCTAATATTTTTTCCTCATTTGAACGGCAATAAAGTATAAACTTTTAGTATTTCCTTTCAACTTTCTTAAGCATTTTATCGTTTTATAAAATGAATTAACACAGATGTAATTATTAGCTGATATATAATCTTTCAAGAAGTAATCCAATACCACAATAAGAGACAGAAGTGAACGTTCTTTTCAAATCTGATAATCCTCTCCTAGATCCATTTGAACCACAATACAAACTTTTAGTAATTTCTTTTAACTTTCTTAAGTATTTTATCGTTTTAAGAAATGAATTAAAACATATAATTATTAGCTGATATATAATCTTTGAAGAAGTAAGCCATACGACAATAAGAGACAGAAGTGAAGGTTCTTTTCAAATCTGATAATCCTCTAGAGAATTGTACCCGAGAGCATCGGATGGAGTATTGGAAGAAGTGATCTTATATATTTGTAATGTAATGTTTTGATAGCGGCTGATTAGATTATTTTCAGTGTCAATAATATGTTTGGTTATTAATTAATATTATCTAACAATATAAATGCTCTTTATCAATCGAATTTATATTATATATTTATTTAACTTTAAAATGACAATCTGTATATTATCTGTTCTATCACATTTATAAAATTACACAACTTTGTTAAAGGTAACTGTTTAATAAATAAATTATTACTCAGAATTAGGAGCCATGTATAGCCATGCATCACTCAATCACTTGTTTTGTTACTGATGACCTAAGCTATTCATTTTCAGTTTAACAAGTCATTATTTTATTTGATAGTATTATCCCAAAACACTAGGCTTATGAAGTATCAAACTCCAGTTGCAAGGTGCTGAAGCGATCGATGAAAGAGGTTAAATAACTCTTTAGATACAATTTTTAAATATATGACTAAGATATAAAATGATTTATGATCACTTATGGGTAATAAAATTATAATTAATTATTATTTACAAGAAGTGAATGACACTAAATTATAAAAGACAATTGTAACTCAAAGTAATCACTTATAACAACAAATGTAATTTCGAAAACAGTTTTGTATCTTTTTGTCATATTACTGACCTAGAGAGTTATTATACCTTGCATTTAACTACGCTGTTACCAGTAGTTCCTTTAATAGACTCGCACATCATGTGCACATCACGCCATCGTTACTACTAACTGATATCCATTACCAACTAACAAAGAATGGAAGCAATTTCTTGATATTCAAAGCATGGATTTTTAACGTTTTTCAAGCTGTTTAACTTTAAAAGCATATTTTTGTCATTGTTTTTTTCGCATTCTAAATACATTCCAGTTAAATTCTATAAGTTTTCATTTATTTACAAAAGAGACATCGTTAAACGTCTAATAAGTTTTAAGAGCAATACATAATGTATAAAATAATATTTTATTAGTATAAGTATTTCTTATTAATTATGAGAATTGTATTAAGTTGATAGAATTTTATTTTAAACCCATTTTGTGAGGAGTTTTACTAATACTTTGTAACATTTTAGGGAAATCTTTAAATCATCTGATTTTATTTCAGTCATCATTAAAGTCCTAATTGACTTCGGCATCTGGATCTTTATCTTTGATTATATTTGAATTCTGAGGAAATTATGTAAAAGTTAAATTACAATCAAATCAAATGACTATTATTTTAGTATAAAGTAAAAATATTTATATAATATATCCTTATCCCTTCATTTAAATTATGCAATTCTAATAATAATTCACATAAAATAATATTTTTTACCAATATTTGAATTTTAATATATAAGTAATTGTGAAGCTCTCTCTAGTACGGTCGTCTTGCAAATTGACTTCTGATTAACCTTGCAACCTTATCTACTTATAGAATATTTTGTGAAGTATTCCCGTTACAAATATACATTATTAAACATTTTTTATAACTATATTTGTACAACCATTACTACAAACACTAATACTTCATATATACCTCCATTAATTATAATATATTCACCGTCTAATATAAATGCATTTAAACCATAACAATGTTAAAAATCTAAGATCAAATTTTCGCATTGATAATGGTCCAACTACAAGCACTTTGTCTTATATATAAGAAATAACTGCACGTATCAAAATTCATTTTTTCTTGTAGTACATTAGTTTCATCACTAATAGCAACAACAAAAACACAATAGACTCGTCTTCCACATTCATAATATACAGCTTTATAATATATGCAAATTACAATAAATGAGTTTCCTGCAACGAGCGACAGGTGTTAGTGAAACGAGCTGTAGCTAACGAGCCACAAGGCATATTAGGTATACTGTACGATATATTTAAGTATTTCATTGTTACTGTTAATTGCTTGCTATAAACCTGTTCGTAACTATCGTCTACATTACACGTATCTAACTATTTACTAAGGGACCTATTCCTTTTGAGCATGTACGTCCAATGTATATGACCCGCATGTCATCTATAATGATACAATGTACATAGAATACTAAATATATCTATCTTCATACATAAATCAAACTGCAGTCAAGACAACTGATCTATTCAAGGCTTTGTCTCACCATCCGCCAGAGAGTAAACCTTGTTTGTAATAAAGGATCTGATAGGAAGGATAATTCATGTCGATCTCATTATATCATGAAACAAATAATACTATATTGTATACGAATATAAAAAAATCAAATAAATCAGTTTAACAAAAACCTGTTTTTTATAATTTATAAATATAGGATCCAATGCGGTGCAGTAGTTTATAGGAGTTACATAATAATATACATTAAATTTAAGATATATGCAGTATCGTTCATATTTATTTAAAATTGCTGAATTAAAACAGTGGAGAATACATGGAAACTACTTATTATAACTGTAATCTTTCAATATTCTTTTTCCAACAATACAACTAGTTGTATAGTGAAGTATTATATTACAGTTTAATATTTAATACGAATTTACTAATTATAAGAAAACCGATTTTATTAAATACAATACAATATCTCGTAAAGTTTAACTTGGTGTTTTTGTTTCAGAGTCATATATTATAGTTATGAAAAGAAAACAATATATCACCCGCGGTAATAATATAAATATTAAAACTCGTCCTAAGACCTCCTATAATTACACATATAATGATAGCAGGCAGCTTCACTGCGCTATCTGTGACCGAATCTTAAAAACTAAATTTGGTTTTGCGAGTCACATTCGCGCTCACGAACGTCGATTTAATTATTAATAATAGTTTGTCGCCGTCGACGGATACCTCTGGGAGGACATCATTACATCATCATCATCATCATACTTCCTTAGATATTTTGCATTTCTTTTGTTACTATTATTATAAAAGCCTGTTTGATACGTTGTTATTTTCAAGAGTAACTATGTAGTTATAATATTTTTAGTTTATTCATCATATACAATAATAATTAATGCCTATATGTTTCAACATCTCGTAAAGAGCTCGTTTTTTTAATTATACACTCAGAACTGTAATCGTTAAAACAAAATGATTTATTTTGTATTTGCTTTTAAAACAAGTCTTTGATATTATATAAAAAATAATGAAATTTTTTTATATAAAAATAGTAACAATTTTATAGAATACAATAAATTATTGTACAATATGCTACTGGTCTGTTTATAAGTTATGTAAGTTCTCACCGGTGTTTTCCCTGTGGACGTCCCATTTGGAACTGTGCAACTAGTATAAGACGTTTCATAAGTACAAGGTATGTAATTGAATGCAGAAACGTTGAATACGATATAATAGCAAAACTTGTACTTAACATGAAACTAAAGCATGTAAAATATCTATCCAAAATAATGGTATCCGATACTAATTAGGTTCTCTGATAAGTAAAAAGAAAGTTTATGCAAGAAAATAAAGATGAAAATTTTATATACTACTATGAAATATGTTCATTTCTACAATGGATGGAGATGTCCAAGTTATTATGTTAACGGTTAAAAATGTATATATATACATATATATATATATATATATATATATATATATATATATATATACTCTGCCTTTACAACAATTTTTATAGGAAAGCGCTGAGCAAGTAAAGCCGCTGGCAAGAACTAATAATATATTAAAGGCGTTTGCATATTCATCTACAGATTAAAAATAGCATTACGTGTCTATTATGGAAATACATAAATGCTTTTGTAACAAAATATTTCCTATGTTAAAGAGCCATTAAGAAAGGATGTAACAAATATCATACAAAAATAATAAATAGCACTGGATAATAATTTCTTGTTTGTGAAAGTCCGAATTACACATATTAATGGAAATGGACATAAATAAAAAAAATCTGTTCCCGCAGGGAACACGCGTGGGTAGACCTCGTATGTAAGTCGTTTAAAATGTAACTCACTACCTAAGAATAACACATGATGCCGTTGTTTACATACAAAAATTTTCAAGCTAAAAGTGGTTTTAATTTTTTTTCTCGGAAACGTTACCTTTTACCGAAAAACTTTTGGTACCTGAATTTAGAGTAAAAAATAACCTTTCTATTAAAAATACTTGTGATGTAAGAATATTTACCAGAAAAAAGTTATGAATTTTTTTCCAAAAATTTCTGTTTTTTTTACCCCCACTATTAAGTTATTGATGTTAGTTAGGTTTTAGGTTTATCTACATTAGTTATAGATATTCATCAAAGACATCATATGATATGAACGCGATTGATCTTCTTTGTATAGGGAAAAAGTTATGGTCGAAAAACTGAAATCAGAAAAAGTGAGGCCCTAGCGCCCCCTGTGGCCGGATTTCTCTGGTTAACGAACTTGACCTTCATTTTTGGATGTTTGATTTTTGTGCAAAGTTTGAAAGCGATCCGAGTGAAACTGCGGCCGCTATCGTGCTGACAAAAGTCGAATCTGGACGCACGTATATATATATATAAACTTTTAGACCAATGGTCATTTCGGACTCAGGGGGCCATAAGAAGACCTCCTGTGAAGAAATTTTTCCAAAATGCGAAAGTCGGGTACAAATGAATGGGCAGACCGAATTCTTCGAGGTCTACCCAAAATGTACTCTAATAGACAAAAATGTCCCGCTTTAGTATTTAAAATAGTATCTTTAAAAGATTTAATTTCAGAACAGAAATACTAATTGACTATGATATTGATATATGAAATGAATCAAAATACAAACAAATTTTGTAGCTTAAGGACAAAATATAAACAAATATGTAAAAAGTTTAATCTTAACTGTGAAATGACCCGTGATAAAGTCCCTGTATCGATATTGACGTATTAAAAACGGATTTCACTTCTCGTTTGTAGTGGGCAATTACTATTTCGATTTTCTACTGGAATTGGAGTGCGGCAATGCATTGCTTTTATTGCTTCGATGATAGTCTTTAACGACTTCAATCTACTGGTTGTAAAAGTATAAATTATGATACAATTCTGCCATCATATATAATATAACTAACCAAAACTCGAAACTTAGATCTATGTGATATTACAAAATGGTGCCCAGAGGTCGCAGGTTTGCGTCCTACCCCTATTAATACTGTTTTTTTTAAAATTTTATATTTATTTTCAGGGATTTACATCATGATTTCATCATCATCATCATATTATTATTACAGCTTTGGGTACATCATAGTTCGTACAACTTCCAGACCATTAATAACTAATTAGGAGGTAACTCATTATAAATGTCACTTAAAAATGAATTGTTCTAAAGAAACTATTCAGTTTTAAACCACCGTTATTAAGGATGTTTATGAAAGTTTCATCTTCAACTCTACAATACTTCCCATTGTAATAGCGCAGTTTTATTTCCCGTTCATTGTATTTCTTCCTTTGAGTCAAAGATTTCAAAATCAAAAACAGTTTCATTAAAATGTTTTTAATACTAGTGACCCCACATTACGTTTATTTAAATATAGATTAGTATATTTAGGTTTAATGAAGAAAATTATTTTAATAGTAATTGGTTTGTAAAAATAACATAAATAGTATGAAAATAATTTATATTATATAACTTATTAAATAATCTTTATTTAGCATAAGTTCACTAATTCCTAATAAATAAAATTACTTTTCAGAGAGATATCTATTTTTGAATAGCTCTGATTTCCATATATTATAAACCAATGAGTAAACAGAAGCGAAGAAATTATTATTATTTTACACAAAACAAAACATACCACAAAAGGTTATGGACAATGTTTATTTATATAATAGCACATCAAAATTTAAAAAAAAACCGCATCTGAAGGTGGTATATTTATTAATTAAATCACCTTCAGATTAAGAGACAAAAGGAAGGGATGCAGTCCATTTTCCATTACACCTCGGTTTACAAACATTATCATAAACGATCCAACAAACCACAGACACTTACAATTCGTACTCCATGGGATTGGCCGCAGCATTAACACCGGGCCTGCGGGATCGCTGACAAGTAACTAACTATTATACCTACAGTTTATTAATAGTAGACTAAATGATATGTCACTGTTAACCCTTTTAAATGGATTTGATTTTTAATTATTTATATTAAAATAATTATAATTATCATAGCTTTGTTTCTAACCTATTATTTTTATAATTACATATCCAATTTATGTTTTATTCTATTACATGATAATGTGATGATTTACAGTTGACTTAAATTACTGCTTCATAAAATATTACATAAGGCTTATACTATTAAGTTGTATTGTCTGTTAATAAATACATAAACTTATATTTATTTTAAACATATAATTCTTATATATACATGTATCTAATTTGTACATATATATATATATATATATATATATATATATATATATATATATATATATATATATTGCCCTACTGGCAATGACAGCGTCACCGGTGGAAAAAAATTATTAATTTTAACACTCGCAATCACACTACCGCAGATCCAAAAGTTATAGTCACAGGTAACAAAGATAGATGCAGGTAGCATTACTATATCGATAAATATAGTTACTTTAAGTTGAGTAACTAAGTTAGTTAAGTTCTTTATATATCTAAAAATTAAAATTTTTAATTTTCATTGTCACCTGGAGGAGGTTTAAATTTTTTTCTAATATAATTTAACAATTATCTCAACCTTAATAAAAATGTAAAATAATATTCTTGGTAGATTTAATAATACTGGGTGAAAGTAAGAAATATAAAACCATTTCAGATATTTTTTAATTGAATAAAGGTTATTCAAGCGAACAGGGTAAGTTTAAAAGAAAGCAAGAAATATTTGACATCATAATCTCGTAAATTGACGTCAAACATTCAAACTCTCGAACTTTACTAATATGGTGGATAACAATGTATTGGAACAATTTTAATAATTGCATATTGTGATGTCATGAGGTAATAACAGATTTGATACCCATTGTTAATGCCTCTATTATATTTTGATACACGTTTAAAATAATATGGTTTAATATTTAATCAACTATTTTAATATACCTCAAATAAAATTTTTTTCCTTCTCTTTTTCTTGATTCTACGATAGTTTACAGAAATAGTTTTCACTGAAAGATAATATATAACTCTAACAAATAAATCTTATATAAAAAATACAATAAATTTGATACCGAACTCATGTAATATATTGTTTTAATTAAAGTGTTTGCATATACAAGAATTCGTGATGAAACAAAAAAAAACAGAATTGTAAAAGTGTTTAATGTATACTAAAAAAAAGTTACAATCTATTTAAGCAAAACAATTTGTTGGCAATACATTAAAAAGAAAGAAGGTAAATTACATAAACCATATTTCAACGACGATGTTAAGTAAATATGTATTACATTAGACGTCACTCAGGCTGATTATTTTATTATACGTCTGTTCATTCTTTTAATGTGTCTTATAAAAATGTATAGTATCACATCCTACTTAATACGGGTATTAAGTAGGATGTGATTTTAATATCACCAACTGTAATTTGTATGAAGAATCTAATTACTTAGAAAATGATACCTGAGATCTTAGCAAAATATAATTTAAAAATGAACTTTCCTTATCCTGTTAATTTTACGGTCTAATATATTTTGAAATAAAAACATATTTATAAATACAATACTTTTAAACTAAAAAGAATAACGACTTGAGTTCGTGTTAAAATTGTAAGTAAGCGTTGCTGTTTTTCCTAATCCTCCTAACTTCTTTTAGCTTTAAAAAGTGAAGTAGTTTTTAAAAGTATCTCACTGTAAGAGACGTCGCTTTAAAAATACTTTTTATATTCAACTGCAGTCGCTTAAAAGAAGAACGATAACGCTTCCATCGAAAGTTTTAAATCGAAATCTGTTAGCTCCAGCAATGTCTTGTAAATAAAGTCATCAATAATACATTTACAATCAATAGTTAATACTTGAATATATTGATGACAATAATTTAATAACAATTATAATGTATATTATATCATTTACTATAAGATATATTAATTAATATTGCATTGATAAATAAATCTTAATCTAGCAAACAGATATTTTGTTTAATATCGTCATTTATATAAAAACATTTACGGAGAACACATTATCGAACTTTATATAATTCTTTAAAAATGACTCGATTGGCATTTAATTTAAACTATAACAGCACTGGACAAATGACTTTTACAAACCATAAAACCGAGTTTAAAGATGAGAAAGGATACTAAAAAAGATAAAAAGTTTCGACACTTTTTGAGATATCTATGTTAAATTAAAATCTAATTAATTAAAGTACGACAGTTAATTTCAAATGTTGAAAATATACTTCAGCTATTTTTAGTTATTTTATCATTACAAATACTCAATTCTATCGAAGAATTGCAATTGCATGGGAAAAAAGCTGTGAAAACATAAAGGGTTGTAAGATTGCAGATGAAACTTAACAACGTCTTAAACTGATAGATCTGGAAAATGGACCGTTTGAATAAAATTTACCTCCTTTAATCTGCAATTACTTTAATACCTCGAAATGACAATAACTATTATTACAAATAAAAATATTATATAAGCCAAAAATATGCAATGACTTAGTTTCTAGCAATTGATATCTTTTTATTATTATCCTTTTGTTTGATGCTTGTCCAGAACTATTCTTATTCATCGACGAATGTTGAATGTTAATGTTTGCAAACTATTACTAATGTAATGTTTGTTAGAAAAGTTATTTGTTTTACATTATAAGGACTTAGAAATGGATGTAATATCTTTAGTGCCTCTGCACAAGCATCTTATATTAGTATATTATTTTTAGTTCTTATTTCATCAAGTAGTGTATTTATGTAATTAATATTGTAAATAGAAAAGAAACAGTTCAAGAAAATATTTTTGATAGTGTTTATTATAGTGATAATATGTAATCATCTAAAAATGTAATATAGGTGTAAGATTTGGCTAGAGGTGAATGTTTACACCTAATGCTTTAAATTTATAAAAAGATAAAAAATACTTGTAACATATAAACTTTTGTATATCTAAAATATAAGCCAAGCTGTATATTTTGGAAATAAACATTTATGAACTCTTGCGATCTTTAAAACTGCTACTTTATTTTTTTTTAGCATTAAATAATCGCTACCCAAACTAAATGCAAACGATTTCCATGTTTTTAAAACATACCTATTCAAATTCAAGAGGTTGCTTGAAAAATTGTGAACTGAATTATATTGGCGTGAAACAATCCAATTGGGGCAAAAATACTGCATGTTTGATAATTTGGCGCAGTGTGCGTCGTTAACCATGACATAATTGTATTAAATATGGAATTAACCATTTTATAAAAGTATTTGTTATTGCATTGTGTGTTTATATGACGACATAACTCAACAATTTTATTTAATTTCATGATAACAGATAAGTACAATATCTTGCGACAAACTTTAAAGACTAATACTATTAGATCTTAACAGAGAAAATATGCTCAGTAAAAATAAAAGCTGCCGAAGTTGTGGTAATAAACAAAACACATAAATCATATGTAAAACAAAAGACACAATGTCAGTAAGCAGCGTCAACATTTACGTGTTTACTCTACCATTTCTTACACAAAGTAATTCTGTTTATCGTGGTTGGTTTATTTACATTACTCATATATATCAGGTCCGGGGAAAGTCTTTTCGTATTTTCTAGTAAAATTTGTAAATAAAAAACTTTTTGGTTGTATTGCTTATAACTGGCTGGTTTTGATACGATTAAAAGACATTCTTTTTAATTAAGCATAGCATTATGAAAGATTTGCTGATGTCTTTAAATTTTCTAGTAGTTTATCAAGATGTCTCTATTCTGAAGTATGTATGCTATAAACACGTGGTTTATTGCTGGATTTGTAATTGTAATTCTTCGCGTAATATCAAATCTTTGGAGTCAAATCATTTTTTTTTTTTGATGGTGAATCTAAGTTTTCTTTTAATATTTCTTGCATAATTTTAAAGTTATTTAGATTTTTCTCATTTTTAATCGTATATATTTTTTTTTTCATTCATAGTAAATTTGCCATCAAATAGGTTTATAGTTTCATGATATTTCTTTGGATTCTTTGAATATATATATTAATATTCCTGGTACTACAGTGTGGCATTCTTTAATCCTTGTATATAAATTACATGGAGCAGTATTTCGTTTAATACATTCACACCGTGTCATGACTGAGCAACTTTCCTAAAACAAATTTTAGTGTTGTTTGTTGTTGTAAGGAAGTCGAATCTCTTCGGCATAGGGCCTCTACAGTTAGTTTAAATAGCTGCAATCTGTCAATCAAATCTTTTATTTTCGACCACTCAAGGTCACTAAATTTAATGTCAGAAAAATTGCTATTGGTACCGAATCCGGTAAGATATTCGTACCGGAACTGGTAAAAGCTTAATAACTTCGGATCCGTAGGATCCGTTTTTTCCGGATTGCAATATCTAATTATAATAGAATGAGTCATAAATAAAAGTAGGTTGAAATAATCCACTTCAGGATTATGATCTTCAATTTGTTTCAATAAAATTATTTCGCTCTGACCTCTAGAGACCTTTTACCGCCACTGCGACCTCCATTCATTTGATTGTTGTTTTATTATACGATTTTTTTATTTATTTATTGTTACTCTAACATTAAGAGACTGTCATACTTTCTTTATCAAACTTTTATCGTGGGAATTGACTTGATCTTTTTGTGTTTTAATTTAATCCGTTAAGTAGTTTTGTTGCATTGAAATTCAGTTTTTGCGTATTTCCATGTATTAGAGAATTTTTCGGAGTTAAGAGTATCAGTTAAAAGTAGCCAGGATAATAATCTATATTAAAATGAAAGTTTCATGGAATAAAGAAGTTTGGCACTTCCGTGATAAATTCAATTCATAATATATAAAGTCCTCAATAATCGCCTCCTAATCCTTTTGAAATAACAACATAACGTGTCGTGGGGTTTTGCTCCCTATAGATTTACAGATGTCTACTAATATTGGAAGCAAATAAAATTTCCAAATTTAGAAACATTGTACAGTAATATAGGAGATCTCATTTTTACACAAATATTATAGTTTCAAAATAAAGACAGCAATATAGTCGTTTCTAAATATAATAAAAATACAAAAAAAATACTATTTTTAATTTCTTTTAAAACTAAAATAAATTATAGTTTTAGAAATAATATAAAGAGTATTTATCTCAAGTGGCATGTGTCAGTGGAATAAGATAACTCATATCACAAGCTGTTGTGCGACGACATGGAACAACAGACGAGAATGGACATACATACGATGAAGAAATACAAATAGACACACTCCTGTTTTAAATTATATGTATTACATAATACAACCAATGGAATCAAATGTTCTTACCATTTATGGGTTTAATACATCATAATACATCATATAATTTTGTTTGGAACTTTCTTCTTTATACATTCATCTCAAACAAGATACGAACAAATATAACAATTCAGACACAAACGAATGTTTCAATCCAAACAACAAAAAAAAACAAAAAAATACAACTCGGTACTACTGTATTTTAGAGAGACTAAAATATATTAAACCCTGAAGCTGAAGGTCATATAATATATAAAAACAATTATCTACAATTATAATTAATTTCGTTTGTATGTAACTTAAATCCGTATGTTTTCAATTTTAAATCGTTTTGCAGCGAAGCGGCAAAGAATGGACAAAACATGAGTGTGGTAGATGGTAGTGGATTTAAAATTACTTTAAGATAAAAAATCTTTATATGCATTATTTTCTTTTACTTCATATCTTTCGCATTAAAAAACATATTATCTCAAGTAGGTCATGTAAATATAATTAAAGTAACAAAAGTTATAATGTATTTGTGTATTGCAAAGTTATTGTGTAAGTTATGAATAGTAATAATTAAACTATATGACAAAGTCTTCAGGTCGTAGTACAAGTGTGTTGCAGTGTTAAAGGTTGTAACAAGTCATAGTGCACTCGCAATAAGATCACTTCTTTTTTACTAATTTAATTTACTTTATGCCATGTATTATGTCATAAACGCTGAATAATATGTTCTTAAAAACTCAACGTGTGTGAAGTCTTCTCCATTGTATTATGCAGTTGTAACAATTCAGAAAGCTTAGTATTTATAAAAGTTATATCGCAATCGGATAAGCCATATCGGAGCCATTTTCAATATCTTACTAAGATTATTTATTAGTGTAATTAAATAAACATACTTAAATTACTTGGAAGGATTTTAGTACTTTAACAAAAACATATATAATATGAAGTTGATAAAAAAGTCCTTTCTAAGGTTCCTTCGATAGTTTACACAAGTGGATCACCAGCTTTCTCACTGGACGGAGCATGTGAGTCCGATATTTATATTACTGTGAGTCTTTCCGTCACATGGGATTATTTTCATCAATGGGATTATTTTATTCAATCGGGAATTGCAAACATAAACATCAAAATAACAACTTGTATATCTTGAGTATATAAATTCTTATATTATATAATAGGCTTTATATAGGAAAACTGAGCGGTAAGAGAGACAGGGGGAGACCTCGAGTGACCTTCGAAAACACAGTATCTATGATACTGGAGGAAGGTCACAGAGAAAGTATGAGGATCCCTCGGAGGAGGCGAAAGAGGTATGCAGGGACCGTAACGTTTGGCGCTCCGTCGTCTCTGGCTACCCCGCAAGGGATATGGCGTGAAGCTAAATAAATGAATAAATAATAGGCTATATTAATACTTTTCATAACAGTTTTAATTTCTTTAGTTACTGTTATGTTTTAAAACAAGTCATAATTTTTTGTTGAAATAATCTGAGACATGATTACAGATCGAATATAACCTTCAAAATACGCAATAATGCAACATGCAGTAATATTCAATCTTTCTTATATAATATAGCTATATAGATAAAAGAACACAGACTTAAAGAACTGATATTCTCTTAATAAAGGATTGTATTACAAGGATATTACGAGCACTTCGTATTGGAGAATATTCTACGAAATTGAAATCACCTCCCGCACTGGTATTTTTATATTGGAATCGTGAATTTAGAATGAATTCAGGTTTTGATTAAACCATTTTCAATAACGCGCTGATTCAGTGTTTTTATTAAGCTTACTGTGAAAGGTTATTTGATGACTTCAAAACTAAAATATATTAAAGTTTTATTTCTAACTGTTACTTTTATAAAATTATGAAAATATACTTCAGCTATTTTTAGTTAGTTATTTATTACGGACATTCAATTCTAACGAAGAATTGCAATTGCGTGAAAGAAAAGCTGTGAAAACATATAAGGTTGTAAAATTGTAGATTAGGTACTCTTAACAACGTCTTAACCTGCTGGAGCTGGAATATGGATAAAAATAATTCTTAAGTTTACCCCAAAAGCTTAAGATAGTTATAATGAGAGTATGTAAAGATTTAAAAAACATATATAAAAAAAATCTGTTTTTAATTGTGTTAATATGAGATGGAAAGCTTTAAATTTCTGCATAATTGACAATTATCATACTTAAATCTGATATGTCACAAGATTTATACCATATTAATTTTTACATCTTCAATTACTTAAAGCTAGAAATCTCAGAAAATCTCCTAAGGTTTTATATTTATGGACATTTTATTTCACAATATTGTATAAATTTAAGCAATAACTTTTTGATTAAATTAATTAAAAATCACGTATTGTTTAATTTTGTAGATGAAAGAGCTTAGTTATTGGCTTTACTGTAAACCGTGTACAAAGCAACTTGTGTAGTATTAATATTAGATTACAGTATTTTTTAATATTGTGTCTATGCTGAAGCGCTATCAATGGTTATATAAGGGCATATTAAAGACGATATTCTAAATGCCGATGCTTAAACTTATCAAGTTAGGTTTCCTTCAAAATACACAGAATGTTACTAAGGTTAACTTAAACCATGATAGATCAAGAAGCTCTGCGGTAAGAACTAACAAGTTACACAACTTCATCTTATTGAGCTTGTAATTTGTTGACACAGAGCATGACACGTTGCAGAACAAACATTAAACTAATTACGATAAATTTATATAATAATGTTTAAAATCGTCATATTTATGTATTATTTTGTACACATCAATATTTTTATTATAATAATGTTATGGCAAAGAAATAAAACTTAATTTATACTATCTTTATATCTAAAGTCCACCTTTAATAATATATTAAAATACTTTTCAAAGTATATAAAAAATAAAATAAAGATAACCATATAAATTGGATTAATACACTGAAAGATTTCGTTTTATTTGTTTTTCATGCTTTGCTTCGCACAGCAGTGCTTCTGCTTCGACAGTGACAATTTAGATAAACTTGTTAATCGTTCTAACTATTAGTAAATAATAATTAATTTTGTACACAAATATAAAAAGTCCAGTGATTCGAATTACCAAAAGTTAAATCTCCTCAATAATGGACTTTACTTGGATGTCTTCCTTATCTTAAACAGGGCACGGAAATTGCGAACTTACATATGGAAAGGGATAGAACTTATCCGGATTAGAGTCACTACGAAGTCTCAGAGGCTGATCCTAAATCCTTGGTTAGCAGAGTTTACTTAACAGTGAATACTCAACCCACGAAACCCTCAGTTAAAAGGTTTAACTGATTAATTGCTTATTTTCTAACGCTTACACGATATTACAATACAGATTCCCTGTTTATTAAATTATAAGTTTCCTTTTTTGTACTATCTTTACCAAAATCACATTGATACCTGAAGGAGGGATAGTTCACACACTCAAAATATTAAAATGCTTTATTATAATAAATATTTTAGTATATATTGTTACATACAACAATGTACGTCAAGGAATGACCTGAATTGATCATCATAAAGTTTTTAAAGCAAACACAATTCAAGAAAAAATATATATTATTTTCATACATTTACCTTATTTTTAAAAAGTAGTGGAGGAGTCGTCATTAACATAACTTGCTGACTGTGAAGGTTTTTAAATAAATATTCGAAGCGTTTATCGAGGATTAATTATGATTAATATATACAATTTATATAATATGCTCAATGTTTCCGTTTAGTATATCATATATACTCGTAAGTGTAAAACTCTATACATATATACATACATTGTAGACCATATCGGGTGTAATAGTTTCTTATAAGAATTCGTAACATTAAGAACAAATATAATTTCAAGCTGGATTTGGAATTAATTTGCTTCCAATATTTGACAAAAAATATATTTTGGTGATGGAACCATTTTGTAAATTGTTGTATCCAAAACATCGTATAGTAATATACATCTTATTTATACAACATATCTTATACAACACTCTTGTAAATCCTCGGATGTTGCAAGAGTTCATGGGCGGCGGTGATCACAAGTCATCTGTGACCCGCCAGCTCGTTTGCCCTCCTATTCCATAAAAAAAAAAAAAAAAAAAAATATTTTTAAACAGATATTGAAATTAAATAAAATAGAGTAATATAGTCGTTTCTGAATAAATAAAATATATTAAATTACTGTGAAAACTAACATAAATTTAGAAATAATATAAAGAGTGTCTAGTGTCATGTGTCAGTGGAATAAGATAACTCATATCACAAGCTGTTGTGCGACGACATGGAATAACAGACGAGAATGGACATACATACGACGAAGAAATACAAATAGACACTCTGTTGTTTTAAATTATATGTATTACATAATACAACCAATGGAATCAAATGTCCTTAACATTTATAGGGAGCGGTTGATGTTTACTATATTATATAAATTTTGTTTGGAAGTCTTTTCTTTATGCATTCATCAGTTCAGACGCAAATGATTTTTTCAATCCAAATAATAAGAAAAACAATAAAAATACAACTCGGTAATACTGTATTTTAGAGAGAGTAAAATGTATTTAAACCTGAAACTGAAGGTCATATAATATGTAAAAACAATTATCTACAATTATAATTAATTTCGTTTGTATGTAACTTATATCCGTTTGTTTTCAATTTTAAATCGTATTTCAACCAAGCGGCAGAGAATGGACAAAACATGTGAGTGTGGTAGATAGTAGTGGATTTAAAATTGCTTTAAGATAAAAAATCTATATTTGCATAATTTTCTTTTACTTCATATCCTTCACATTAAAAAACATTATCTCAGGCATGTCATGTAAATATAATTAATTGAAGTAACAAAAGTTATAATGTATCCTTGTTTCACAAAGTTATTGTGTAAGTTATGAATAGTAATAATTAAACTATATGACAACGTCTTCAGGTCGTAGTACAAATGTGTTGCAGTGTTAATGGTTGTAGCAAGTCGTAGTCACTCGCAATAAGATTTTACTTCTTTTTACTAATATATGTAATTGATGTAGTCATATCTTAACTTTAATATTATCTTTTTAATAATAAAAATTCTTTACATTGTGCCAAGTATTATGTCATAAATGCTGAATAATATGTTCTTAAAAACTAGATCTTCTTTCTTTATAAAATTGTGTGAATAGTGTGTGTATTTTCCATTGTAATATGCAGTTGTAACAATTCAGAATGCATACTATTATAATGTATATCGCAATCGGATAACCGGTGTAGGGGTATACGGGATAACAAAACAAACATACTTTTAACAAACAGTAGAAAAATGTATATGCATATTTATAATAAATCATTTCTAATTGTTATAGTATTTTAATGTTTTCATACACATTTTTGTTCGATTGAATTAAAATAAATACAAGAATTAAAAGCTTCATTTGTATAAAATATAAATTGAAGTGCCTTTAAGTTTAGTTCTAAGTTCTATAATCGCAAAATGTTTATGTCAAATCCTCTTTATCCTTACTATATAATAACGAGCTAATTGACTCTGTATGCACGCGCATCACTTATCACCCACAAATCACACAATAATGTGTAATACATAAAAAAAAAGCTATTGAATCAGGCTACAAAATAGAGTGGGTGCCAACCTCATACCTGACCTTTGACCCTTCCCGGCCCCAAGGGCCGGGAAGTTCCCTCGTATTTTAAATATTTTACTAAGAATATTAATTAGTGTAATTAAATAAACGTAGTTAAATTATTTGGTAGGATTTTAGTACGTTAATAAAAACGTAAATAATATCTAGTTAGTTAAAAAAGTTCTTCCTATGGTTCCTTCCATAGTCTATGCAAGTGGATCACCAGCTTTCTCACTGGGCGGAGCATGTGAGTCCGTTATTTATATTTCTGTAAAAGTCTCCGACACGGGATTATTCTCTCAATCGGGAATCGCTTTATAAAATTAATAGTATCCTTCGATCAGTTAAATATTTAACACTGTACAGATCCTAATAAATCATTAAAGTCATGCCCGGTGCTTTTATATAGAAACTGTCTTAAAGGCAGATTAATTTATTTTTAAACATCAAAACAACAACTTGGATATCTCCATTATAGAAATTCACATATTTTATAATAGGCTATACAAATGTTTTTAATTACTTTAGTTACTGTTATGTTTAAAATAAAATAATAGTTTTTAGTTTCGTTAATCTGAGACATGATTTCAGATTGAATGTAACCTTCAAAATACGCAATTATACAACATGCAGTAATTTTCAATATTTCTCATATATATAGCTATATAGATAAAAGTAAACAGTTAAAGATACGATATTCTATTAATAATAGATTGTATTACAAGGATATTACGAGCACTTCGTATTGGAGAATATTCTACGAAATTGAAATCAACTCTCGCACTGGTATTTTTATATTGGAATCGTGAATTTAGAATGAACTCAGGTTTTGATTAAATCATTTTCAATATCGCGCTGATTCAGTGTTTTTATAAAGCTTACTGTGAAAGGTTATATGAACACTTCAAAATTAAATATTTATTGAAGTTTACTGTTAATTACATAAAAATCAACAATTTTGCTCGTTATTTCATGTTTCATTATTATGTCAAAGTCAACGTTTCTTGATTTAATTACATACATTGCTCTTATGAAACGTCTGATTCTAGTTGCATAGTTACACATGGGACGTCTACAGGAAGAACCGGTAAGAACTTACTACTTATTAACTAGTAACATATTATAAAATTATTTATTGTATTAATTATATGAAAGAATTAAAATTAATTATTTTTGTATATATTCCTTCGTTTTGAAGACTTATTTTAAAAGCAAATACAAGATAAATTCCTCGTAAACTTTGAAAACTTTTCCCACGTGATAAGTTCATCTTTTCTAATCCACCTCGTGCACTTTCTCCTATATTTTTCTCTCGGGTATTAAAGGATGCGAAGAGCGACGTATAGCTATATATATCGTGTATTATAAATACTTTTTAATCGGAATATACATATATAAAACAAATTTGTGAGTTGTTTAATTTAATTACCATTAATACGATCGCGGTTTGACAAACTATTGATTGTAAAATAATTAAAATAACTAAATAAAATTTTGATTTTTAAATTTAAATTCAAATTTTTTAACCCCATACTTTCTTAATTATCATCATACAAGGAACCTTCAGACATAGCCTGTTTACATTGAAAACTGGGTAATATGACAGTTAAAATAGTCTTTTATATAAATATATGCGTATATATAGTACTGTATATAATTTTATACCCAAATATTAGGGAATATTGAATTGGAGCTCGTACTAAGAGGACTCAGTCACAGTGCGACACAGTTAAATACGCTTTTGGAAGTCAAAATGACAAGTGATCACCGCCGCCCACAAACTATTGAAACATCAGGAAAATCATAATATGAGCTGAAGTCAAATGACTACAGCTAAGCTCTAGACACACTTGTTCATTTGAAGTTAATCTAAATATTAAAAAAATAAAAAACATTAAACAATAAACTTACAATTACCATTATTGCACCGATAACAAACGTAAATATATGTTGTAAATTTATTATTCATTAATTATGACCCAACAACGTTATTATAAATTTCTTAGTTGCCTTGTATTATATAATATAGAATGAAAAGGCACTGGATAAACAAAGTGCAGTCAACACAGCTGTTCAAATATCTCCATAAGTGTCGTCCTTGTTGCTAATATGTTAGAGCTGACTATAGTCCGCATTAGGAGAACAGCAAAACAAACGATTCAGGAGCCATATATTCGAGGCAGTGTTAACAAACAATGAACCAATGTTCAACACAAGAATTATAAATATTTATCTACTTGTTTTAAGAATTAACTGCCGTTACACTAGTAATCACACAGCTTATTTAAACCATAAAGAAGTTTTTTTTGTACTAATTCCATTTATTAACATTTTTATTAGAAAAACCAATATGATAATATGAATTCATTATCAATAACAAAGTTTATACAATTATTTGGATAAGCTTAGAATTTTATAACTTAGTTTCTTAGTATCTTATCTGTTTATTTCAAGTTAAATAAACGATGAATGTTGAAAACTTTTAATTGATTTGAATGAAGCATTTAAGCGAATATTAGAAAATTTACCCTGAGTAACTCTGGTATGTGTATAATTTTATGTAATCATTATAATCGTTGGCATAATTTACAAATAAGGTTCACCGACTTCGTTGACTTCTATCTTTAAAATGCGAGGAGAAAAATAGATTATACATTTTCTATCAGACAGACTGACAAATCGAGTTTCATGTAACAGGAACAGAGTGGTTCTTTATAAAGCATCTTGATCACAAATTCAATTTTTATAATCCAACTTTTTACAGCGACTTGAAATATGTTGTACGGCTTTAAAGTGACATTTAAAAAGAGAATAAAAATGTATTGATTTATTAAAAAAAAAGATATTATTGAGAAAAATATTGTATCATAATTTATCTTTGTATACAGGCATATATACAAAAAGAAAAACCTATTTACATTAAATATTTGTTGTTCTTTTATACCAATCAACATATATACTGTATTGTAGGAAAATACATATAAATAATTTATAACTGATCGTTACTTAATTCTTAAATCTACTGGAAAATTATTTTCTTGACTAGTGACACACCTTGGCTTCGCATGGATAGTAGAATATATTAAGCCTGCATGTGTATTCTGTCGGAAGATAGCATCAGCTCGTTACCTTACTTATTATTTTTAAACGTTATAATATCGTTATCAAACTACAGGACAGGACATTCTTAAAATATGCATATAATATTTTCTATACTCTTTACTTTTAATTATTTCCATGATTACTTGCGTTATATAATAAAATAACTTTTAATTACCGGTCAATTTGACGGCGTGCGGTAGGAACAGGTATACAAGATTTAGTGTTAATGTTATTTGCTAATTAATGATTGTCATAATTGAATCTAGGAAACTTGTATAATTTCATGAATCCAAGTCCTTGGGTGTAATCTTGGCTATAATAAAAAGGTATCTGTTGCTTTTCTTAAAGTGTTTTGGACACTAAAGTTTGAATTATATTATATAACAACGTTAAATTAGGCTTCACTATTGTGAGTGAGATAACGTCAGTCACTCAGTTAACACATCTTTAACTACGAATATAACAATTTTGGTTACACTTTATATAATTCAGAGTTCCGTAGGTATAAAAAATTATTTACTTTGCTGTCTGTTTGTCGGTTAAGTTGAAATAGTTTTATTTTTAATTATATAATATTTATTATGCAGTATAACATCAAAATTTTTAAATTGAAGCATATATATTTTTTAAACATTATATACAGCAATATTATATGCTATTTTTGTTAGTATTTTGTTAGTATGTTATTTAACAATTATTACTTGAAACATTAATTATTGTTAAATAACATACATATTATTTTTTGTAAAAAAAATGCATTAATTTATACAATACTATCTGTAATTCACGCTTTCCAGTGGCATGAGTGAGAAAACAATTGTTCTTAGTTAGTATCCTCAACACTACCTAACGACAACTCTGTTTCAACAACAGAAAAACAAAAAAACTTCGACAAAAGTTTTTAAAATGTTGGAATTTCAAGATTGTTGTCCCGTATTAGAAAAAGATTCTATTTTTAAACTCTTAGTTTGAACGAATCGTTTGAAGGAAATGTGTACTGTATCGATTACTATTATAATATATATAAATATGTATAAATAATATAACAAATAATAAATATGGATGTACATTGTGTCAAAATTTGAGCTCAATCAGTGCAGTAATTTTTGAATTTTTGATATTTATAGATTGTCGAATAAAATGTCTATGAATTGGGGGATATAAATTTAAGTATATAGTTCAATATTAATAGTATTTAACACAAAATACAGATACAAAATTATTTTAATAAAATTGTTTAAGTGTGTGAAATTCTTATATATAAGATATATATCTAGGTTACTTATTTGTATTTTATATAAATAAATACACTGTACTCGTGTAACATCTATTGGAACTATTGATAGCTTGGAGTATTTAAACAGATTTTTTCCGACTCAACAGCAATTAACTCTAAGACCTTTAGTAATCATTTTTGCACTTGACTTCTACTTCGAATTATTTAAGTTCTTTACAATAAAACCTTGGAACATTTCTTGAGATATTTTCAAGTAATTGAAGATGTAAGAATAAAGATATGTCATAATTCCTCTCAGATATCATATTTAAGTATGATGACTCTCAATTATGCGGAAATTCTGAACATTCTAGATCTCATTGTCGCATTTAAGAACGGAATTTTAATTAATGTACACTTGAAATCTTAAAATACTCTCATTATTACTATCATAATATTTTCAAATGAGTGATAATATAATTTATAAATTGGTTATAAATATAATTATAAATAAGAATAAAATTGAGCTATGCTAAAATGTAATTTCATAGTTTTTGTATTTACTCAGATGAACAACCATCACCTGATAAATTATCTAAAGACTTAATCTCTCTGAAACATTCACCATTTTTTCGTAGTTAACTCGTCCTTTACTTTATAACTAACTATTAAATAGATGTTTCCACGACTTCAACACAACAGTCAATTGTATACCATTGTAAGTTGAGCTCGCTTAACCGCTTGTT
Source organism: Melinaea marsaeus rileyi (assembly GCA_918358865.1). NCBI lineage: Eukaryota > Metazoa > Arthropoda > Insecta > Lepidoptera > Nymphalidae > Melinaea > Melinaea marsaeus. The sequence goes on from OU911089.1 coordinate 3,105,499, forward strand.
ATACACACTTAAGAGATCTCAATGACGTGTTGTTCGATAAATATATAAATTGGACTAGTGTCATGTTTCTCTTATAATAATGTTCATCCAGGAGAGGTTCAAGTAGTAAATTCTAAAGGGTTATTTAATTACGGAGTTAATCACCTAATATATACCGACCTCTGCAATGATCACACACTACATCTGAGTGTTATAACGCTGTTCTACAAGATGACTGTCGTAAAACACCTCATTACACTGGTTAAGGATGCATGTAATTATATTTATCTTTTCCTGTTTTTTTTTGGGACGTGCAGCTGTTATTACTTATATTTATTTAAGTTTTAGAAGAATTCAAAACATGTAATATATTCAAATAAATATATATATATAATTAGTCTTGCCATAAACATTGTTACAAAAATAAACATTTTTATAACACATAACATTTATTACTATTACAGTGTGTTAGTTTAATACATTAATATAAAACCATTAAAAATATATGTTATAAAAAAGATGGGTTTGATTATGTATGATATATGTACTACACTGTGATCTTTTTATTATTTTTTTATATAATAATCCAATAAGGTTCCGAGTTTGTAAAATAAAAAATATTTTGAATTGATGCTAAATATTGTTCGACTAACAAAAAATAAAGGCGGATTGCATTTTTTACCAAACATTTAACGGCTACAAAAAAAGTATTAACAATTCCATGACTTATATGTTATTATTTTACATAGTTTTATGTATATTATTTATTAGATATTATAATGGAATTAATGGTAATTTTTGAAATTATCCTCTATTTTACAGTCTTAGCGGATAATTTGAAAAAAGATATCATATTTTATGTGTTATAAAATATCATAATTAGAAAAATTACATTGTGATATTTCATATCCATAACAAGTGAAATTATTAACTTTAAATTGAAAGAATGATTAAATATTATCACTATTATTTCAATACATCAATTCTAACTTATTATTAATATTTTCACAGTGTGATGATTGACGAAAAATTTGATATTATTTATAAATAAGTTAACAAGGTATTGCTTATTGTAATATGTATTGAATAGTTATGAAAGATGAATTGATTAGAAATATAAGATAATGAAGTAGTCTAATAAAACGGTTTTAAATATATTTTAATTATAAATATAGTTTATGAACCATGAAGTTGGTAAAGAATCAATATTACCCAATCTATCATCGGACCAAACCGAGCGGTTACGAGATTTATAACTTTTACTATTATATACCAAATTAGTTTGGCAACTTACAAGTCTATACAAGTTCAGATTCAGTTCAGCAATCAAGTAAATCTATAGCAATATAATAGTATTAAAACGGTTCAGTGCAACTTTGTTGACTTGTGGCTTACAATATATTTTACCAATCCACATTTTTAATATGGATATCTTTTTGTTTTAAGATTTGTTTAATGTTCTTTAGAGTTTAATATTGAGAATATTAAGTTGTTGGTTGTATCTAGATCTATGTAAAATATTTATTTTCTGGAGTTTTAAGCAAACTAATTACAAATATTAAATTTTTTTATTGTACATAATATAGTACAAAAATAAAAACGCATCAAAATTTTAAATTTATTAAACTTTATACTATGCGGTTCGGTAATTATAATAATTAAATCCCTTGTTAGTATACTAGACACATTATTTCACATATTTAGAAATATTAGTAAATAATTTGTGTTATTATTACTCTAACATTAAGAGAATAATCATTTACAGGTCTATTTATTTGGGTATTAGACAAATTTAACATTAGTAATCATAACGTAAATTTAGAATGTTAAGTAATGTAATCTAAGTTGTATAAACAGTTTACTTTATCCTTATACAAAGATTTACTAACCAGAAATAATATTATATTTAATATGATTTTATATTACATAAACATATAAAGGTCAACTTTGTAATTTTTCCTGTTTATCTTAACCCTTTGTTCACAAAGATTCCCAAAAGATAAGGGATCATGTTTAATGTTTTGTGATTATTATAACTAACATTACAGATTCCAATTGTATTCCCAAAGATACACAAAAAAGTCAAACATCTGTTGTTGATTTATAATAAGGCCGGCAACGCTCTTATGAATCCTCGGATGTTGCAAGAGCTCATGGGCGGCGGTGATCACATACTAACGGTGACCCGCAAGCTCGTTTGCCCTCCTCTATATAAAAAAAAAAAAAAAAAACGCTACGAATAAACATATATATATATATATATATATATATATATATATATATATATATATATATATATATATATATATATATATATATATATATATATATGTATATATATATATATATATATATATATATATATATATATATATAGAACAAATAAAGATTCTCTATAAATTATTCTATACAAATATTGTAATTGTAATGAAACAATTGATTTTAATTCATATTTACATAATAATACCTTGATTGCAACAAATGAAACGAAAAAGCTTAAAAGCCTTGTGACAATGGTTGGACAAAAAAGGTTTGTGACAATGTGTTCTACACTTGAGTATTATATTTTTATATTTTATCTTTATTATAGCAAGGTTGCAGCTAATCAAATTAGAATAATATTATATATAATTAATATTAAATGCAAATATTCATTAAGTTCTTTATATGATTTTATATACTGCTGTATTGTAGAACTTTGGTTATCACTTAAATTAAAGAAAATCCTTTAAGATATTTTAATGAGATCTCACTCAATATAATAAAGGATCCAGATGATGTTGGAAATTCAAACTTTAATAATAATTGCTATTAAAGAGGTTGATATTATAAAGATCAACATCATCAATTATTTATCAATAATATTAATGGTTTTATTAAAGGCACACGATACATTATAATATTGAAACATGAAACTATTCTGTGATGCTTTCAGAAAACAAACATCCAATAAAATTCTCTCGCAAGAGCATTACACAATTCTGTAATATTTTTAACTTTATAAAAGTAAATATTTACTATGACACTAAAATAAAATAACAAATTATAATTTTGGTAGTCGTCTTGTGTATTACTCGTAACTCTAAAAGAGTCTTATCAATGTTCAAATGGTTTTGATGTATTAACCACATTACTGATAACAGAATTCATATTGTTATAAATATATTGTTATATTTAAAACAACGAAAACAATATAATTGCAAAAAAAATCCACAAAATTATTTCTTAATCCATCATACACGTGTTTTCTCAAGGTCCTGGCTCTTACGAAGGATCGCAAAACAAAGATAAATTGTGTACTATATATTGTATTAGGAAGAGTGTAGATAAATTAAATTAAATAAATATTGCGTCCAATTTTTTACTATTTACAATTATTTTTCTGTCTTAATATGTAATGTAAAACGGGATTACATTAAAAACAATCGTTTTACTAATATTAACATATTAATTAAACTTAACCGAAATATAAATTGACCTAACAATTATTATATTAATAATTATGATAAATTATACTTTTCTTGTTAACTACATAACAAAGTTCGTTTGTCAGTTTGCTTCCGGCAAAGGCGAATAAACGCATTGTTTTCTATCTGAAACATCAACAAGGTTAATACTTATCAAGTTTTATCATCAGTTGTTTTGTTTTATATATTTTATATTGATGTTTAAAATAATTGCAATCAAAAGGATATAATGTACTAATTTCTTCATGTATTGCACAAGTTAATATATGAACCATAATAATATAAAAATATGGTAAAGGACATTAGTTAAATATTAAACTTGTATCCAAGTAAATTTAATCTACCTCATTATCTTAGTAAGGGCTGCTCCTTAGGTAACTTTTAAGTAAGGAATAATTTACCCCAACACAACCCAAAGATAATTAAAACATTCCACTTTTTGTACAAATATATTTTGTACAAATATATATTAATTATTTTTTTAACAATTATTTATAGTGGTAACATAAGAAAAAAGTATGTTTAATAGTCAAGAGTTTAGATAACAGAGACTGCTAGTTGTAGCTAGAGACAGTTATGAAGTAATAACTATATATAACTATATAATTCCTTATTATGTGACAATAAAAAATTAATAAAAATCACAATTATATATTTTTTCATAAAATATGTTAATGTGCAGTTAGTGCAGTGTACAATTATGTGAATGTGCAGTTGTACTATATTTAAATTGTATTACATATTTAAAGTAAATAATGTACCTGTCCTTTTTATCAAAATAAAACCATGTAAGTGGTGTTTGTAGATAAAATAATATAAAACTATTGTTCAAAAAAAGTAGATGTAAATTTATATTTATTCGCAATTGTATGCTATAGTAAGTAAAGTGTTTGTTCTGAGTACTCTGTAACACGTAACATGTCCCGGTCTGTCAACAAAGTAAACCTCAACTAGAGCGAGTTATGTGACTTGTTAGTTCTCACCGCGGCGTTGCTTGCTCTTCCTTGTTATAATTAAACTTGTTAACATTTTGTGTTGTAAATATTGTAGATACTACAATTTATATATGACTGAGTAGAAACATCGATGGGTGTTTTAAACTGTGACGTCACGACGCTGAGGTCACTATGCTTATTATAATTTAAGTAATTAAATTCGTAAACATTTTAATTATTGATTCCAGTTCGATTCACGCCGATATATATATACTGATCGTTCGGTATATGATGACAACTATATAAAAATTATACTCAAATAGCTTAGTATCGGTTACACTTGTTCATTATTAGAATGCAAACATACAATATTGAAATCGATATCGTATAATGCAAACATTAAATATGTAGTACCTACATACAAAGCTCAAAAAAGAAATTTAACGACTGTCGCTTAAAGTTAAGATGTATGTCATACTTGTTATTATTGGATAATTATAAATAGCTTAGCGAAATGTCGAGATCACTGCTACGTGAGGATGTGCAGTTTGTTCATTTACTTGGTGTCGAGTCAAGGTTTCATGCTTCATAACACCTTGACTTTATGGTCATGTATCAAGGATATGAGTAAGAAAGCGTGAATTTGTATATTGCGGTATATCTACAACACAAATACGTAACAACAAAAATAACTAATATCACCTTTAATTCGTAACTTGCATAACTTGCATATTTTTAAAAAACATATTTTTCTGTTTTCGGAATTATTGAGATAAGTTATAAAATGTATGTTTTCTCTTTGCACATTTTTAAAATATGAATTATTTATTTGGGTCAGGTTACTGAGAAAATCTATTATTTGAATACAAACTTTAATCGTTTGTGTGTTTATTTTTATATAAACGTTTAAATAATGCTCGGTATACTTTAGTTTTAAATATGATTCAGAGTAGATAATGTTGTAGTTATTGTGGAATATTTGTTAAATGTAATAATAATAAATAAAAATGAAATAAATTTTTATAGTCATATATTAGGACATAAATTAAAAGAATGCCTTTCAAATGAACATAATTCATTTGCATTCATGTTAATTTATATCTTTAACTCGACAAACCAAAAGTCACTTTAATCAAAACGGTTGTGAGAAATAGGGCTATTTGTACACATCTCTCTGTGGTCTTATTTTGTTGTCATTGTGTTGCGTAAAAAAATTTCCACTTTGAAATGTACACAATTTGTTTTACCATTCCTTAAACCCTCGAAAATGATAATAAATTGCTTGTCACACATTTTAGTTACATGTACAGACATACATATCGTTATTGTTGATATTTCTGCTAACATCACATAATAAGTTGAGATATACTGAACCAATAATTATTGAATCGGCAGTCGGTAGGCCTTTCATCTGTTGGAGTATATTATGATCAATTATTATAAACAAGTATAATAAAAATATGAGACATTATGTATACCAAAAACTTATCATCTTCATTTATTTAATTATCTTGGTCCTATTGAACTGGAATTAATATTAAATTGATAGCAATCACAATTTTAGAATCCGATTGTGAGATATCCGATTCAAAGTGTTTTTCTATTCCAATCAACCAATTGTACATAAATAAAGACGAAATGGGTTTTCTTTCGTACTTTTTTTTTACACTTTTCTGACTGAATCTCTGAAAATCAATTTAAATAAGTATTAAAGTCAACATTTTTTTTATTCTAAATAAATACTGATGATGATATATTTATCAATAGTAAAAATAATAATGATTGACAAAAATATAGTCAAATACATGTAGAAATTATAATATAATTAAATACAGAAAATATGTTAAGATTAAATATATTTATTAAAGACGTCACAATGTTATATTAAATGTTACATTTGATAATTTAAATCATTAGAAAAATGTGTAATCTATAACAATATTGTAATGAAGTTTTCCTTATTTGAAAGAGCGAATCTACATAACATATGAATAAATTTTACCAATAGATAATATCATCGATTAATATCCTATATATTATGTACAAATATATTTGCAATGGTCAAAACTGAACCGTCTGAATTGTTAAACCTAAAAATACGTTTTACGAAACGACATTTATAAATATATGTATATATATTTATTAATATGATGTTTACGGAATATTATTTTCAAATAATATAAGTATTTTACAATGTTTACCCTTTCTAAATATCAGTCTTTCTATCATGCTTATATGTAAGACTAGACTAGAGAAATAAGTTCATCCAATGTTTAACAAATCTAACGTTTATTATCTGCAATAACACATATAAATTGAAATTGAAAAAAGAAACAACTTTTTAAAGCTATAAAGAGTTTATGCTAAAAAAAACAACATTGGTCAGAAATGATATCCCGCTGAATAAAGTGAAATACAACACAGCCTCCTCCTGCCGTAGAATCAAAAATAATATTAGTTTTCCACCGGATTCGCTTTTAGCTATGATACCTTTTTATTATTTCAACGGATTACTTTAAATTTATTTAAATGTAATGCCTTTAATCCTGGAGTTTTTTTAATGTCATTTATGATTATTTGTGATTATTTCACATTTTTCCCCACATACAGTCTTTGTGATTATTGTACATCAATAAATTGATTATTTTTCAATTTTAATAATATTCGTTGAATACAATATAAAATACAACTATCCTGAATTATTGTTAATGCTTTTACAATATCTTTTTCTTCTTGTCAGTATACAAACCCCCAATGCAGAGATTAAGCGTCTTTTTTTTATTTCTCTCAGTTTTATTTTGACCCAATTATTGTTAAGATGTTATTTTTTTTTAAAAGATGTAGTTTTTCTATCTGAAGGATGTCAACAAATTTCTTTTGTTGTTGGGCAAATTCCTATTATTTTGGGTAAAGGAATTATAAAGCATACTTATTATATATAACATTTTTAAAATGTAAAATGTGAGGTGAAAAAGTAATCAAGATTATTTTGTAAGGTACGATTAATCCGTGATCACATTGTGTATGTTTTCATTTTTTGTAGCAATTAGTGTTAAGTGGAAACTAATTAAAGGAATGATACCTTCTTCTACTTAAAACTTCAATAATTATGATACATATTTTTTTATATAAAGTTTGAATCGTCTTATATTTTCAAATATTATATGCCAATTTTATTATTTCAATATTAAAACTGATTCTATGTTTTATTGTTTTATTTACGTCAGACTCGTATGAAAAATAAGATCAATATTTTTAATTTTCCACTAAGATCTACAGATTAAGTTTATTTAGTTTATTTGACCGTCGAGAACTTTTCCTATGAAATTCAATTTAATTCTAAAGTACATTTCTCAGTTTGTTTTAAATTAACTGACATACGTATATTAAAGAAGACCGATCTTGTGGTTACTTATTTAAATTTTTATGATAAAGTCACAACACAATGAGAATGAGAATTACGTTTTACATAAATAAACAATATTTTAAATATACAAATGGAAATAAAATATAAAATAGATAATTATAAACAACAACATCCCAATTGCGGAATATGTGTATTTTTGGTATTTTGTTATTACTCTACAGATTGATTTCCCTCGACAACAATAGATCAAATACCGCGATCTGAACCAAAATATATATTATTATAATGTGATATTTGCAGAGTCGATAGAAAAAATAGTTTGTTTACTCTAACATGTTATAATTAAGTTGTAAACCTGCCTTTTTATTATATATTTTTAATATATTCACTAATAAAAATTATAAAAATTGTAGCGATAAGAGTTATTTTGGAATAATTTATTTTTAACTTTTTCGTATGAAATAAATATTGAAGTAAGATACGCACAGCTCTATATTCTTGTTCAATTACAAGGAATGATAAAAATGCTCGAGTTAAGTACAACAATATCTAACCTAACTCGAGTACGGTCCTTGATACAAGAGAAGATCAGTATATTCAATATACAATAAAAATGTTATAAGTACATGGTTAAAGAGATGGAATAATTTCGTATATAATATTAGACAGTAAATTGATTTTTTTTTCCATGATCTCAGAGCTTTGTAGTATATGAAGCTTTATTTTCAATAGTGTTTAAGGAAGTTTTGCCTTTGTTACTTCTCTTTAATTCTTTTTTTGTGTACACTCAATACTAAAATGTGCATCTAGAATTTGGCATACGATATGAAATGTACTTGAATCACACCTTAAAACGAAATTATACTAAAAGTTGAATATAAAATAAAATCGAAAAGCTAACTATCATATGATTTAAGACAATCATATTAAAATGTTTGTTGTTTGATCTTTTATTTTTTTTCCTATCCGTAACAGCAGGTATGTAGTATTTCAAACAAACACTTTTAAATGCAAAAGCAAAAACAAGATATTTTTGAACTAGACTGGTTCATTGTGTTACTATAGTTCTTAGTTCAGTGGTGTAAAGTTGGAAATAGTTCAAATAGAAGTGAGTTACAGTTGGTAGCTATACAAAGTTGCAAGAATATCACAAATAGTTCTTTTTACCTTTCAGTCGTATTTGTTATCTACAGACATGCAAACTGCTATTGCTAAAAAAATATAATACACTTTTATGCTATTCTGATTACGTTTCTGTTTTTTACCGGCACAATATTCATTAAGTAATTCTGCCAAAGAGAAGGCAGAAAAAATATTAAACAGAAAACATTATATTATTATTATTTTACTTCAGAAATACTCGTACATATATTTTATTTATTAATTTACTACCTCGGTTACATTAAATAATATATTTATTAACTATTCCAGTGCACTACAGTATTAGGCAGCATAAATAAATTATATGTTAATTAATTCATTATAAAATCTGATAATAATCCAGTAAATGACTATTAATATTATGGAAATATGAGTTTCATTTGTCACAAGGTCTTAATTTCTTAATTAAATTATAGAATCTATATATTTAATATATAACAATAAATATACCTTTTATTACATTATTAGGATATCAGACTATAACCTAGTTATTAATGCTGCTAAAGTCAACCTTATGATCGTAGCGATAGCCTTATGACAGGAAGTTTATGTTATTGCTGTGACTTTTTTATATTCCTGATGATTTTATTAACAATTAATATTTTCATTGAGTATGTAATTAAAATATTAGTAATGATTGTTATATAAGTTACATTTATACATACATATATATACAAAATACGTTTTATTATATACCATCATAAAAATAAGCAAACACTATCATTGATAAAACAATATAATTAAGTATTAATTATATATATAGACATATACAACAGAAGTATTTTTAACACATTATTTCTAATACCCACACAATGAAATACGCTTCATTCCTGACGGGAAGATAACAAGATTTCTTAGTAACATTCACGTGTTTGAAAATAATAACAAACTAAAAATATCTTTATTTCAACACCAGTTATAAAAATATACAATTTACAAACACATTCAACCTATATGAAATGAATTTAACTGGATTTAAATATAAACTAACTTTGTATAAAATATATTATAATAAATAAGTATTTTAAACAATAAACAAATTTACCAGTAAGTAAGATTCATAATCACTTATATTAAATTATATCTATACTTATAATAAATCTGTAGAGAGGTCAATTCTGTACATGAAATATATTTACAAAATAAGTAGCAGGGGGTGATTAGTGTTCGATACTGATGCCAAAAATGCAGTTAAAAAATTTTTTGTCTGTCTGTCTGTCTGTCTGTCTGTTTGTATGTTATTTATAGAAAAAAAAACTACTCGACGGATTTTAACGAAACTTAGTACAATTATTCTTTATACTCCTGGGCAGGTAATAGTATACTTTTCATCACACTACAATGAATAGGAGCAGAGCAGTGAAAGGAAATGTTGAGAAAATGGGAGAAGTTGCTTGATTTTTTAAGCTTCCGTCGCGTGTGCAGCCTTAATGGTTAGAGCTACATAGAAACTATGTATAACGGAAATATTCTACATAAAAATACACGAAAAATATTCCAAGACAGCATATATCTACCTTTTATAGTTAACTCACAATAACACGCATAACTCTCGATAGCTTAGCAGTTCGGAGATTTCTTATTATATTTGTTTACTTTTACGTTTATAAAACCAATAATGCTCACCATCATTCCTAATTAAAAAAAAAAAAACATTAGCACCAATTCAATAAAAAAAGAATCATTGAAATCGGTATAGAAACACCAAACTTATACTTACTTACATGAAATACGCCAACAAGACATCACGCGTGAATAGTGAATCAAGCTATAAGGATTATTTTTGCGTAACGGTTGCCGCGCTCGACGGGGCTCGCGGCGGCAGAGTATAAAAGGGGCGGGAGGCGAGCGCAAGCGTCATTCAATATTTGGCTGTTGATGCGTTCAGAGTGTTGAACTTTATTGACAGACAATAATTGTTATTTTATAAACCGTGCTTATCAGCGCGACTTTTTGTCTTTAAATAGTTTATTTTAATTTCTTTTGTTGTTATTTTCTAAATTAGTTTTAGTTTTGTTTAAATTCTTAACTATTAATAGTTCCTATTTTATTTCTTTTTAAGTAGATTTAGATTCGATTTTTAGATTAGATAATAGATAGATAGATTAGATTATTGTTAGATTTTTAGTTACTGATAGGTTAGTTTTGGGCATTTTATGTTTAGTTTTTTTTGTATTGAGTAGATAAAAGCGTAGGTAGGTACTTTTATTAATTATAGTATTCATAGGTATTTTTTATTTATTTTTAAGTGAAGTAGGTATAGGTAGATATTGCCTACTATCTACCTATACTGCACACGTGTTTTAGCTTTATTTTCATTTCTTTTTTTTTTGTACCTAAGTTGTAGGTAGGTAGGTACATATTTCTTAGTTTAATTCTATTAGAATATTAGGTATTTAAGTTTAAATAGGCACTTAGATTTATATTTTTTTATTATATAGCAGCTGTACTTAGAACATCTAAGGTTTTTTTTGTATTAGCATAGGTACTTTGATTAATTACAGTAGTTGTAGGTATTTCTTATTATTCATTTTTAAGTGAAGTAGGTAAGTGTAGATAGTATTGCACACGCATTAAGTATAGCTTTATTTTCATTTTTTATTCTTTTGTAATTTGTAGGTACCTACGTACATATTTATAATTCGATTAGAATATTATTTTAGTTTTAATAGGCACTTAGATTTATATTCTATTTATTATATACTTAGCTATAGTTAGGACCTCTGACGTAAGTTTTTTGTTGGGTAACTAAATAGAATTTAAGTTACCGTCGATTAAAAATAAAATAAACGATGCCACCTAAAAAACGACCATCTTTATCTCGAACTTCGAGTCAAGCTAGGAGAATGAGAATGACGCGTTCTCAAGAATCGGAAGAGGAAAGAGCACATCGGTTAAACTCTATGAGAGTTAGTGCCTCAACATCTCGAGCTAATGAAAGCTCTCCAGAAAGAGAGATGCGATTAGCAGCTGAAAGAGCGAGACGAGCTACAACACGGGCTTCTCAAAGCTCTTCTCAACGAGAGCTAAGGCGTTCCATTGACCGGGAACAACATGCGTTATCCCGAGAAGCTGAAACTGCTTTACAACGAGAATTGCGACTCACAGCTGACCGCGAACGGCATACATTATCTCGCGAGTCTGAAACCTTCACTGAGAGGGAATTACGGCTTACAGCTGACCGCGAACGTCATATTTTATCTCGCGAGTCCGAAACCTTCACTGAGAGGGAATTACGGCTTACAGCTGACCACGAACGTCATATTTTATCTCGCGAGTCCGAAACCTTCACTGAGAGGGAATTACGGCTTACAGCTGATCGCGAACGTCATATTTTGTCTCGAGAATCTGAAACTTTTACTCAATATCAAGACCGTTTGACAAATGATAGGGCGCACCATAACATGATTCGATCTCTTGAAGATGAACATGAGCATGAACAACGACTAGAGTCGGGACGCGATTATTACAATTCTTTGAGACAAGAACAATTGATTACTTTATCTAATGAAAGATTAAGAATTGAAAATATTCGGTCGCTTGAAACAGAAGAACAGCGAGAGGCCCGTCTTACTGCAGATAGATTTCGACATGGTCTTAATGACTTAGATATACACGTGGTAGATCAATCTACAAATTCGGTGGCGTGGTCCGATAAATATAAAAGTGGGTTTGCTTATAACCTCACAATTGATTACAGATCATCTTCTGAAATAGGCGATATGAACGTAGTATGTTCCTTTTGTAATGCTTCGAAGTGGAGGAAGGAGTCTGCTGGTTTCTGTTGTTCTGGAGGTAAAATAAATTTGCCTTCGTTCGAAGACCCACCGGAACCTTTAAAATCACTACTTTTAGGGGAACATTTGCAATCCAAACAGTTTTTAGATAATATTCGCACTTATAATAGTGCATTCCAAATGACATCCTTTGGTGCTAAACAAATCTCAGAAGGCCCTTTCATGCCTACTTTTAAGGTACAAGGTCAGGTTTACCATTTGATAGGGTCCCTTTTGCCTGAAGAACAACCTAAATTTCTTCAAATATATTTTGTATCCGATTACAACGAACAGTCGAATATAAGAAATCAATATTTTCCGAATTTAAATACTGAACTCATTTCACAACTTCAGAACATGTTACATCAGGTTAATTCGTACGTATGCAGTTTTAAATCGGCATTAGAAGCCCTTTCTCAAGATGGTAATAACAATTATAAAATTGTTATAAATGCCGATAAGCGTCCAACTCAGGAACACCCTGGGCGTCATAACGTTCCATCCACGAATGAAGTTGCTGTAGTACTGGTCGACCAGGAATGTGATAGGCGTGATATCGTTATACGTTCCAGAGACAATCGTTTGCAACGTATTTTCGAAACCCACAGGGCTTACGACAGTTTGCAATATCCTATGATATACTGTCGAGGGGAAGATGGTTATAATTTCGCTGTATACCAAACCGATCCGCGCACAGGCGCACCTAATTATAATAAAAAGGTGTCATGCCTTCAATTTTATTGTTACCACCTGCAAGTGAGACGGAATAGATTGGTATACTTTCAACGTTTTCGTGGCTTATTTAATGAGTTTATTGTTGACATGTACGCAAAAATTGAAACCGAAAGATTAGTTTATATACGATCTAATCAAAGGCAGCTGCGCGCTGAACAATACGTGCACCTTCGCGATGCCATGCAGCAAGATAACGATACTGTGAATATGGGTCGTTTAGTTATTTTACCCTCTTCTTTTACTGGTGGTCCACGCTACATGCATGAACGTACTCAAGACGCTTTTTGTTACGTAAGAAAATATGGACGTCCCGACTTATTTGTTACTGTAACTACCAATCCCAAGTGGGATGAAATCACTCGGGAGCTTCTTGAGGGTCAGGCACCGCATGACCGCCATGATATTATTGCAAGAGTGTTTCATTTAAAATTAAAATCAATGATAGATCTTCTTACCAAAGATAACATTTTTGGAGAAGTATTGTGTTATATGTATAGTGTTGAGTGGCAAAAACGCGGCTTACCTCACGCACATATCTTGCTTTGGTTAAAAGATAAGGTTCGACCTAATGATGTAGACAGATTAATCAGTGCTGAAATTCCAGATCCGACTGCAGATCCCCTGTTATACGACATTGTTAAAACTCATATGATACATGGTCCATGTGGTGCATTTAACGCAAATGCTCCTTGCATGCAAGACGGTCGTTGCACTAAAAGGTATCCAAAAGCATTAGTGGATGAAACTGTAACAGGACATGATGGATACCCATTATATCGTCGCCGTTCAAGAGACAATGGTGGTTTTACTGTTGAAAAGCGAATGTCTGGACAACAGGTTACTTTAGATAATAGGTGGGTCGTTCCGTATTCGCCTGTATTGTCCAGAGCATTTCAAGCTCACATAAATGAAGAAATGTGTAATAGTGTAGAGTCAATTAAATATATTTGTAAGTACATTAACAAGGGCAGTGACCAAGCTACGTTTGCGTTAAGAAATGAACATGATGAAGTTACTAGATTTCAGTCAGGCAGATATATCAGCTCTTCAGAAGCTGTGTGGCGGATCTTAAGTTTTAATATTCACGAAAGATATCCACCTGTGACCCATCTGGATGTTCATCTGGAAGGCGGTCAACGTATATATTTTAACGCCGAAAATGTTACAGAACGATTAGAGAACCCTAGACAAACAACTTTATTGGCATTCTTTCGACTTTGCCAAACTGATAATTTCGCAAAGTCTCTTTTGTATGAAGAAGTTCCATCGTATTATACCTACGATAAACAACGAGGTGTCTTTAACCGTAGACGCCGAGGCAGGCCTGTAGATGGCGAGACAGGTATTTTCAAAGAACATGTTCTTGGTAGAGTGTATACTGTTCATCCTAACAACGCAGAGTGTTTTTATTTGAGATTATTATTACATACAGTGCGAGGACCAACATCATTTATAGATTTGAGAAAAGTAGACGATGTTGTTTATCCAACTTATCATGCAGCTTGCCAAGCGCGTCATTTGCTTGAAAATGATCAACATTGGGATGACGCTTTAGCAGAATCCTGTGTTAGTGATAATCCACGACGGTTACGCCATTTATTTGTAACATTACTCACATTTTGTAATTTATCTGATCCTGTCCAATTATGGGAAAAATATAAAGAAAAATTTGCAGAAGACTTTCTTCGGAATTTATCTCACAATAATGAAGGCGCAACTAATGATAATTTTCGAGATCTGGCTATAAATCAGTGCTTATTAGCTCTTCAGGAAGACTTAACAGCAGTAGGCGGTAAATCACTTTGTGAATATGGTTTGCCAACGCCAACCTCAGTCGGAGAGGTTACCAATAGGGAATATTCCGCAGAGATTGGTTACAACCCAATGGAACTGCTGGTAACATTAGAAAACGGTGTCCCAATGATGACTGCAGAACAACGCTTAGTCTATGATCGCGTGTGCGAGAGTGTGCAGAATAATTTAGGAACAATATGGTTTTTAGATGCACCTGGAGGAACTGGGAAAACTTTTTTGACTAAATTAATATTAGCTTATGTTCGAAATCAGCGTAAAATCGCTCTTGCCGTGGCTTCATCAGGTATAGCTGCAACATTGCTACCAGGAGGTAAGACTGCTCACACTATGTTTAAAATACCAATTAATTTAGATCGCACGGAAAGTCCAACCTGTAGTATTTCAAGAAATAGCGACAAAGCTAAGGTATTGCGTGAGTGTAATTTAATCGTATGGGATGAATGTACGATGGCCCATCGAAAAGGAGTAGAAGCAGTAGACAGAACTCTAAGGGACATAAGACAAAATGATCGACCAATGGGCGGTATTACGGTTTTATTTTGTGGTGATTTCCGACAAACCTTACCAGTAATACCACGGGGAACCCGAGCTGATGAGATTAGGGCTTGCCTGAAAAGCTCTTATTTGTGGCGTGATATACAATCGGTGCATTTGACTATAAATATGCGAGTGAGAACTGGAGACAACGCAGATAATCGTGAATTTTCTGATACATTATTGAAGATTGGTGAAGGTACCTATCCACAACTACACCAAGGAAAACTTATTCTGACACCTGAGTTATGTTGTATAGTGCAATCCCAACAACATCTTATATCTTCGGTTTACGGTGACATAACAATTATATTAAATAGGGACAATTCTTGGCTTTGCGAAAGGTCCATTTTGACTCCTCGCAATGACCAGGCATCTGAAATTAATAATAAAATACTGTCTAATATACAGGGAGAAAGCAAAGTTTATAGTTCAATAAATAGAATGGTTGATGAACAAGAAGCCACTAATTACCCGATAGAATTTTTAAATTCTTTAAGTATGCCTGGACTACCTTCTCATATAATTTGTTTAAAAATTGGCATACCGATAATTCTGCTCCGAAATTTAAGACCACCTCAACTTTGCAATGGAACTCGGCTAAAAGTAACCCAGTTGCAACAAAATGTAATCGAGGCTCAAATTTTAACAGGTTGCGGTGCAGGAGAAACTGTCTTTATTCCCAGAATTCCCATAATACCAAATAATTTTCAATTCCAATTTAAAAGAACGCAATTCCCAGTATCGGTGTGCTATGCCATGACTATCAATAAAGCTCAAGGGCAGACTTTTCGTGTTGCTGGAGTAGATCTCGGTGTTAGCTGTTTCTCGCATGGTCAATTATACGTCGCTCTTTCCCGGGTTAGAAATTCTAGGAATCTTTACGTTCACGTGCCGGACGGGTCGACTCTTAACATAGTCTACCCAGAAGCTTTGCGCTGAAACATTTTAATTTGATCTAAAAATATTAGCAATATATTATCTTAATAAAAAACAAGGAGTTACACGCTGACCGAGTCGTGGGTATAGCGTGGGTATATTATAATATTCTGCGGTTACTTATATTTTTCAACAGTTTTGTGGATTGGCATATTATATTACTATTGCCCTTCTAAAATACGAAAGTGAATCTGCCTGTTACGTCAAAACTATGAGGGAGGACATCTGCTAATTTTTTTTCGAAAAACGACGGAAACGCGGACGAAGTCGCGGGCAAAAGCTAGTAATTAAATAAATTTACAACAAACTCCGTGTTGTTTACTTTCCATTGCAATACAGACAGAGGTGACTTGTATTTATTATATTTATCAAGTAGTACTTAATATTATATAACAATTTAAATATTTTTATTTTAGATCGAAGTGGTGTTTTTTAATTTAGTGCTCGTTATTTATATTATCGATGTTTGATAATCAAAAGACAGTCCGAAATATAAAATAATCTCGATTAGTTATTACAATAACAACAACAAACTGTATTAAAATTTTAATATTAAAATAAATCTATGTATATTTTTATGGGACCAGTTACGTATTTAACTTTTTTTTTTTAAGACGGGGGTAGTTGTTGTATGGTGTGATGGCTTATAATATTCACGATTTTATTTTTTTGCCATTCGTATTTTTACTTCTTTTTAAAATCATATAAACTTTCTAGAATACATAATTTTCCATACATTTATGTATTAACAATTTTAATTTATAATCTTAACATACCCGTACCTTTACAAATTAAAGATACTTGAAACTCAAATATGGGCATATTATAAAGATATCAGCATTTCTTGTATCAAAGCATATAATTGAACTCAATGAAATTGAGGTCACTCATTATCTTGACGTTTTGCTCCCCGAGGGTGTTTTATTATCCGGCGTAAATTCTTACTTCAAAGACGTAAAGAGACGAAAACCGATTTCTTACAAGGATTCTTAGAATAGATATAATTATGATCTCTGCGAGCTTGAATATGTAATGCCTGGGATACACCACAAACTAATACCCCGGGATTTTAAGGTTGTTGACGACTGACAAACAATTATACCCGTAGTTTACCTAATCTTTGAAACGAGTTACAAAAAAGCGCTATAGCGCCGTCCAAGGTCACATATTAATATGAAATATTTATGTTTAATTAATATATATCGGACATTTTGAATTATTATTCTTTTTTAAAAAAAGATAGAATCGCTGGCAGTATAGTAGTCATCGATTCTATTGTAACTATAACTATAATAAGATATACCAACTATAGTTCTATGATTTTATATTAGTTAAGTGAGTCACAATTATCATAGTGAAATAATTACAGGTAGGAGAATATTAACAAAATGAAACAAGTTAATTACTATTTATTATTTTAAATAAATAACAATTAAATTAGAAAAACTGACATGGATTCTACTTACAATGTGTATTCCTCGAAAATCAGCAGTAATCTGAGCCCTACTCATAAAACACCCATTTAGTACAAAGATTCTCCTCTCTTCAAGTGAATCGTTGCTAGTCAATCACAATACTTTTTTACATAATACTATCAAACACTCTATTCAAGTAACTCTTATTCGGACGGCTTTAAGTATTACAATTCATAAAATAATGTTATAAAGAAGGAATAATTATTTAAGAAGTTGTTTACAAACAAACAACATTAAATTTAACAATCCATCAATTCAACATAGTCAAAATCACAACTTCTTAAATCCTACGTCGGCCATCTTAATAAACAATGCAAGATAGTCAAAATCACAACTTCTTAAATCCTACGTCGGCCATCTTAATAAACATTTAAACATAGTCAAAATCATAACTTCTTAAATCTTGCGTCGGCCATCTTAATAAACAATTCCGGATGTGTAAATCACAAATGTGGAATCGATTATAATAATAGACATTGATGAGTTGCATTTACAATGATTGTTAAAATAATTATAAGTATGTAAATCAATTAATTTGATTTATCAATAATATTCAACGCAGCGACATATATATTTTTTATTAATGAATTTAAGTTATTACATGTCTTTTAGTTTAAAAATATTGTACTTATCCCACAATGGCATTTCTTGTTGTAAAATGTTATTTTATTTCTTATTTTTATTACATACATAGCCGAATAAGAAATATTTGAATATCATTAAGTTATGTCTGTACTAAATTCACTAAAGTAGAACAGTTTTATTTATTCTTACTGCGATGGAAATACTTTCAGAAAATAAGCTTTCAGTAACCGTTCAGATTAAAAAACTTCTTAAGGAAGGTTCTTCACATATTTTTATAATTTCTTCAAAAGTACACATTTAGATAAAACCATTTTAACAGATTTAGCTCGCATATAATGAATCTAGATATTAAACTTTAATTTTATGTCTCTTAAATACTATGTCCGGAAACTAGGAAACCTTCAGAAGTAAATGACTAATTAAAAGATTCTATAGCTTTGTAGAAACCCTAACTGAATAAATAGTCGGTAAGTCAAGTTACAGGTGTTCTTTCGTTAAATTCCGTGAGAGCAACAATTGAATACAAAGTAACCTCAGATGAAGGTTGTCTGTTATTTACGAGCTGAGTTTCAACTACCTTAAAATACTAAATGTAGGTAATTCGTTACGCAACTTTATAGTTCGCTTTAATTAGTTGAAGTTTGTATGCTATATTTTTAATGTTATGATTTAAAGATATAAATATATATAAAATTTCTTTATTTTAATAACAAACAATTTTCGTTGTTGTGCCATCGGCGCTTTCTAAATATTGAATTTATATTTCTCCGTAACATTAATCAAAGACAAACACGTTAGGATCACCAAAGAGAAAAATTATATAATATATTACCGGCAACCGCAGTTGACCAACGCTATAACTTTAGCTACGAGTATATACTGTTTCTACATTACAAAATTATATTTATATAAAATATTCTGTAATTCCTTCACTTAACTAAAACAATGTTAAATTAAATTTTATTATAATGAATATTATATCATAATTGTAAATGAGAAAAAAACCCAAAGATTTTCAAAATAAAATTAAGTGTCGCTAAATATCCATGTTGAGATATAAAAGAGGAAACTCGGAAAGGCATCTTCCGATAAATTAGTTATTACTGTGTTGTAGTATTCTATGATCTGTAAATAAAAATGGGTTGAAATAATCCTGAGGATTATGATCTTATATTTGTTCCAATAATATTATTCTGCACTGACCCCTATATACGTTTTATAGCAACTGAAACCTTCATTTATTTGATTGTTGGTTGACGATAAATTACCTTACCTTACCGTAAGTGAACGTCATATTTTCTTTGTTAAGCAAGTGTCATTTTAATAAATGTGTTGATTTCTTTCCGTCTTATATGATTATATAACAGAATAATATTATTTAATTTATATTAAAAGCATGATAGCAATTTTACATAACAAAATCAACCGGATTCCAGGCCGGGCACGCTCTTGTGAATCCTTGGACGTTGCTAGAGTTCATGGGCGGCGGTACAAATCATCTGTGACCCGCAAGCTCGTTTGCCCTTCTCTAACACAAAAAAAATAACTGTGACTTCTTTGATAATTTTCCTATTACTACAAAGACACGATAACAAATATAAAAGGTAGATGAGAAAACATGTTTTTATTTTAGAGTTTTAAAATCTACCAAATATATCTTCTGTTTTAACTATCTTTAAATAAAAGACATCGTCTTTAAAATACTTTAACATATCCTGAAAGAGCAGAAGGAGAAAAACTATCATTTCAAAGTGTTGAAATCTGTTAACCGTATCAATATCCTCAGATAAAGAGTGATAGATCATGTATGTGCGCCATCAGGCAGGTTTTTTCAGTTTAATAGTCAAGAAGACATCGATATCTAATATTAATTTAGTTATCACTTCAAAATCATTAATTGTATTAGTTCCTAAAAAGTATTTAAATAAAGTATCATGCACTATTTTTTCTTTTTGGTATGATTTCTTTATAATAATCTATTGATTAATAACACCAAATAAAACATATATATAAAACTTGAAATAACAATTAAACATTTAGTGAAGTCTTTGAGATTAGTGTAACTGAAACAAATTTAAGATAATCTTTCGTGGCCGCTGCTTATATGGAAACAGATTAGTGATGTTTTATGAGAATAAGACTTACCGAGATTAACGTAACTTAACTATGCCCATTTGTCTATATGTCATATGTAACTGTGATCATGACATGGATAACATCTCTGCTTACGAATACAAAAGAATATTAATCATCAAACCTTAGATACTTTCTAAATAATAAACAAACTAACGCCACTTATAAAATAAATATCAGTAACATTCGAATCTCCTCAACATTGCAAATGCTTCCATTTGCATATCTTCATGTTATAAGTAATTAAATTATCTAGACATCACGACAGCCAGCAAATTGCTCGTTTACATAACGAGGACTCGCTCCGTAATAGCAATAACTAATAAGCTTACCTCAAGTTATACTTCACCGATTTCACACTTGATTGAAATACAAAGTATTCATATATCTTACACTATTAATGTTACGAATGTATTGTATGTATATTATGATTGACATTAACAAAGCTTTAACATTCCCTCTTGATTATATAATCATAAGTTATTAACATTAGTAATTAATTTATTCTAATTTGAAAACCACCTCATTAATATGACATTTTAATGATATATTGAAGCTCCCTCTTCTGTGGTAAATGATATATTAATAATGAGATTAAAGCGGACTTTAATATAAATTGTTAATATATTCATAAGAAAGTTACATTCCATTTAATTGTTAATTAATACATAGTCAGTAGTTAAGTAATGATAGTGGCAAACTCTTATATGCTGCAATTGTTTTCTTATTTTTTGGTTTTATATAATATGTTGAATCTTTGATGTTAATTGTACTTAAGAATAACACAATTAATACATGAGATACTGACAATTAGTAAACAGGGAACAGTTAATTAAACATTCTCATTTTCTCAGCTTTTTTCAGCGTGTTTAATAAATGCTTAATATATTAACGGTATAATAAAATTAATTAAATAGTTGCTAGTTTTATAGTATAATTACTACTATTTCATTCATAGTTCAAACAATTAATTATTTCCAAATTGTATCGAACGTTGGTTCGCTGTTTACTGCACTGTTACTGATATATGGCTTTTGAATTGTTGCTACGTACTGTTTTACTAATTTATCAGCTTTAATATAATAGAAATATAGATATATTCGAACAGCTATCTTGATTGCAGTTTGATGAATCAGTGTATTTTCACTCCTAATTAAATATCATTACCAAAAAACTCCTAGTTCATTTAGAAATAATAAATAAATATCTATTTTAGTTTTCGTATATAAATAATATAATAATAGTAAGTAAATATAATAATCGTAATAAACAGTATAATAATAGTAAGTTGATTGTAATACAGATGACGGTTAGGTAATTAGGTGAGTACATTTTGTTAATATTAACGAACATAAGGAAGTGATGTTTATTTATTTATTTACACAGACCATAATACAGTTACCAGTTAAACAATAGTTTTATTTGCTGATATTTTTTGATATTCTGTGAATTTGGTTAATAAAAAAAATCTAATATATATAAATGAAACTAGAGACTATACTTCATAGAATATTGTTTAAGTATATTCTAAAACAAAACAAAATTGTTAAAAGTGTTCAAAACGTTCGAATTTCAAAATTGTTTTCCTGCTCTCTGAATACGTTCCATTTTTAAACTGTACATCTGAACGTCTCGTGTAAGAGGGAAATTTGCACGGTATCAATTAGAATTATACAATAATAGATACGGATCAGGTAAGATAGACATCTTCCATATATTTATATTGTTTGTTCAAGATAGACTGTTCACAGGATAACTAAAGTTGTAATTTATGGACTGGATACAGTAGTTGTCTTGTACCGCGTCCCTTTAATATTAATGATCGTGAAGATTCCGTCGTTAAACATAATAGAAGCAACTTAACTTGAATAACACCAAATAATTACTACCAATATATACTAGAACAAAAATTAATTTAAAGTTCTTATCGCCAAATCATTAAATGTAAAAAGAAAAACAATTGTCCAACCTTTGATTATGGACCGGAACTAATGATTAATTACAACCGAAAACTTCGATTCCAAAATGATAGTAGCCTTCTATACAAAATATAAGCATTTATTCTTGATTTTCATATAAAAATAAGTGACATTTTTCAAAGCAATGACGATTTTATTTATAATATACAATGGCTTAAACACATTAAACTACAACGACGAGATGAAAGCTACTCCTTTAAACGTCAATTGCATCCTTTCCTCAGTGGCTGGTAATGGTTATCAATTAGTGTTAATATAGATAGCGGGTGGCACGTGACGATCCAATCTATTAACGGAGCTACTGATAACGTACTGAGAACCGAGCTCTTATTATGATAGGTTTATAATATTTTACATAATGATACAAAAATAATCTTGAGATTCTTTCTGGTTTTATTATTAACGATTTTGATTTTTAATTGCCAATTTATAGTTTAATATAAGATACACGTCCCATAAATATGATTTAGATACTCAATACTAACCACACCCAACATAATTAATTATAACTACCTAATTAGATAAATAGTAGCATGATTATCTGTTAAATTACATCTCTTATATTTATTCTCATATTAAGTAAGAATTTCTTAATATAAAAATAATGATAAATTTTACATTTTAAGGAATATATTCGAAAATTTGTAGCACATGAGTCTAGTCTATTTACCCACTCTTAGTCGGGCACTTTAACATTAATCTTGCAGCTGGTGTATTGATACTGATAAGGAATATGATGTCTTGAAATAAAAATCTTTGCCTAACTTGAAATGTACAATAATCTCCTCGTTATTACATTTAATAAAGTTTCATTAAATGATAATCAGTGTTCATACTAAATTAGGACATCGAATTGTACTTATTTTAAATAAAATATTGTTTAATTAAAACTGAGGTAAGCAGGGACCGTAGCGTAGGGATAATGCGGGAAGATAAAAATAAATATTAATTAAAACTGGCTCATGGAAAATAAATTGAATAAAGTGCGTGACTTCCGTCAGCAAACAAAACAAAACCCAGTCTAAGTGATTTATGATTTCTAAGCCTTCATTACGGTTTATTTACCTTGGAACGGAGACGTTACCAAAGGAATGTGGTTAGAGCTTAGTAAATAATATAGAATAAATAATACAAGTATTGTTGTCGTTGTTATAGTATTATTTATTATATTTAAAATATAAATATATAATAGAGATTTGGTTAATAATTAATAAATAATTAATTTGGATTTTAATTTAAGCCAACACATCAATCACTATTAAAATCACCAACATTGCCACTATTCAAACGTTTAAACGTTTCTGCTTATAATTATGTTATATACTAGGATCCGCCAATCGGGCGCGGCGGGTGTTGAGCTGAGCCCCTCTCTTTTCGTCTTTTCTTGATAACGTTTGAATGGCTAAACATTTTTTCAATCTGTTTTCGCTATAACAGGATCCGCGTTCGGCTCAAACATATATGAGAAAATTTTTAGCTAATTTTCTCGTCGCATTCTGGAGACAACTAAACACAAAAAAGGTTCCCAAATGGTTAAGAGATTCGCTTACGCTCAGCTCAATAAATATTAATAATAATATCTATCCAAAAGAAGACCAAAATGAAGAAATGAAAGTGTGTATGCTATTGTCGTAACAAAAAAAGAAATATTCGAAAAAATTAACAAAAAATAACAAAGGTTTTAGGGGGATTATAATAGAAAATTAATTTTATATGCAATTATAATAATATTTACATAATTATGAATTTAAAAAAAGTTAGTTATTATATTAAATGTATCTTAAATAGATGAGTGCCCCGGGGCAGCGGGCAGGAGAGAGCACAACGCGGCTAACAAGGCTTTCAATTGTAATATCGAGTAGCCGCGATAAAAAGATATTTCTAAGTAACTAAATATCATAAGTACACTTTCTATTGTATTTATCATAAATACTCGTAATATTTAAGTTGTAAATCTGTTTATTGGACTGCACAGTGAACGCGGTCTGAGCATCCTAAACTTATTCCCGGCAAAGTAGGTAGTTGAGGTAGGTAGGTGACAAATTACCTTATTGTTATGTTTATACCACATGTTTGTCTTCACATGAAATTCACATTCATTGAATTGCAATTAAGCAATGCAACGTGAAGAGCTAAATACTATTTTCAATTGCCTCTTAATAAATTAGATATAATTATGTCATTAGAATGGTTATATTATTTCTTATTATCGGAGATATCTTTGATCCGACGGATCACAGCATCATCACGTTATGCACAGCTCAGTTTACACTCAGACAGAACAAATAAATATTATTCTCAATTACTACTCTCATTTGTCAAGTCAATTACTTAATATTAATTATTACTCTCATTGGTCGCGTCAAATACTCATATTATTTACACATTACAGATTCCGCGAGATGGTTTCAAAGGACTCTTCTAACGTCATTACGTCACTGAGACGTAAAAGCTTATGGGGTAATTATTTTTTAAATTTTATATGAAGGTCGTGTGAGTTGTTATAACGTATTATATTTGCTATCATTGAATAAATTGACGCCAAAACTTTCAAACTCTCTGGAACTTTATTAATATGTTTGATATCAATATAGCGGAACAATTTTAATACTCGCATATTATGATATTATAAAGGAACGAGAAATTTGATTATTCTATATTATATAATATAAGGTATGTTAGGTTTTTGTGTTTTTAATATATTATTAAAAACTCACTACATATATTACAAGTGATTTTTAATGAATACTGAGATGATATTGTTTTTTAGCATTCGCATTCAAAGCAAGATCAGATCTAAATCTAAAATTAAGTATGAATGTTTAAATATATCTATAAAAATGTGTATCCACGTTGAGGTTTCTATATTCCCTTATTTGTAATCCTTGATACCCGCTGGGATACTGCCGCGCACCGCGGCGATATCCAGAGATTGTGTCGACTCGGTCTTTGTTGACGTGATGTTCTTTAATTTATTCAAAGTAGGAAGTGAAACTCTTAAAACAAATAGTTTTATTTAAAACTCAATTTGTGCTAGCTTTTTAATATCATCAATAACCTGTAATCAATCAGTCTTATTAATCTTATTATGACCTCTGTAGCATAAAAATACTTAGATATTTTATCAAATAAAACATTTGGGTAACTTAGAAATTTATTTTTCAATCGCATTAAAAGTTATTTAATTTTTAATTTTAGTCAAAACATTAATTCAAAATGACCTAAATAAGTGTTAGCCATTTTATACTTTTTTTAATCTGTACATATAAACAAAATTGAAGTGTTTGTTGGTAATTGAATATTAACAGGTTTTCACTAAATGCATTTGAAGTATATACAGTACTTATATAAAAAAAATATTTTTTTTTATGTCTGTCCGTCTGTTTGTTTCTGCTAATCTCTAAAACGGCGAAACAAAAAACGAAAGATTTTCGTTGGCGGATTTTATAATTTAGGCTACTTTTATTTAAAAAAAATATTTTCCTCTCGAACGAAGTCGTGTATACAGCTAGTTTTAAATAAATATAGAATAAAGAATAACACCTTGCTATATGTTACATTATGTCTTTATATCATTTAATCAGACTCACGGGAAGTAATGAAAGGCTTTATTGAAAATACATTTTTTATCAAAATACATTATTGGCAATAGATCAAAAGAAAGGCAGTGGATAAAATAAGCCACAATACAATCATAATGATAACTAAATATGTATTACATCAGGCGACACTCAGACTGATTATTTTATTATACCTCTGCTTACTCTTTCCTTTCTTATGAAATGTATTTGTATTTGCCTCTTGTTGAGGTTATGCTTTTATGTGTATAAAAACACAAACAGAATGTTATTTATTTGTCAAAAGTTTTCTTAAATCTAAACAAAAAAATATTTTACTTTGAAATAAACACTTTTATTTCAAAGTAAAATATTTTTTAACATTATATTTTTATTAAAATATTTCATATATTTTAATGGTATTTTACCTATTTCTTTTAGTTGTGTGATAAAAAGTTGTTATTGAATATTCAGACTGGTCTTTTATCTGGTTTACAGACAGTTCATTGTTCGTAACGACTTTTACTACCAAACATCTGATGTTTGCATGATTAAGATATATTGACTTTATAAAATATGCAACTCATCAAAATCACCCCGTTGTAGTTTATATTGGTGTTCCGATGAATCATTCAAGCTGTGGTTATACATGTTCAATACGATGTTGATGATCATCAAATAATTGATTATCTGGTCTTAAATATTATTCGATAGTGCTTAACTTCATGTAGTGTAATTACTATTTATCATTGACTGTAGCTGCGTTTAATAGGTGATATCTATTCTTGTGTTAAATAATAGACTGATATACAATCACATATAAGAGGCGTGACTTATATGTTGTAGAATAAATTATGTTCCTAACTTTATTATTTGTTTTGTATGTTAATATGTTTAGTATAAAATTAGTCTGACGTACATAGCCCCAATAATGTTATTGAAAATATCCCAGTATGAAAAGTGTTTAACACAACGTTCCATTGACAAACATACAAAATTCTGATTTCTTTAATAAATTTTAGATAAACTACTATATCTCAGGTCGAAGTGGTTTTCTCTTTGTAACAATTCATAACTTGATGTGTTTTTTCAAAGTCAAATAGATATTTAATTACAAAGAAGTATTGTTTTGTATTTCATTAATAAAAGTTAAGTACTCTCAATTATAACACAAGTTACTGTTATTAGTTATACATTTATGACTCCTACAATAATCAATTTCTTAATTCATATTATGTAAGACTTACTTGATTTGTTGATTTTGTTATCGTTAAACCCCGTTAATTTGCCAGTGGTTTATAGTACAATATTTTCATGGGACATTATGATTACACTATGAGTTAAAGCCGCTGGGATCGTATTGTTGTACAAATTCAACATTGTTTATAGATATAAGCAATGTTGAATTTGTACAACATTGATTTAATTTCTGAATCAAACAATATGTTAGGCTATTTGTATTAAAATAACGTGTATATAATTAATCTTCAATAAAGCAACATGAATATAACGGACTCCAATTTTAGACTCAAATTATATTGTTGTAATCTATGTTTTGCAAAATGTTCACATAATTTATGTATCGCCTATGATGTAGATAAATGAATCGAAAGTCAATAGCTTTGTAACTTTGTAAATAAGGTTAATCAGTATGTATAAGTAAGTTTAATAAATTATTACTATCGTTTTCGATGAGGCTTTCATTGATGATACGTATATACGTATGTGATATCCCGAAGCTGGTCATCCTGTCAACTCCTTGGTATTTAATTGTATTAAAAGTAAAATAGAACAAGATGTGTATGAGTCTTGTTTGTTCAAGTACTTCTGAACAAACAAGACTTACGTAATTTTATTTAAATTTGTATTATTATTAAATTAGCTAACTAAACTAAACTAGAATTAAAATTTTATAAAACTACTCTTTATATATGACTGAATTATATTAGTTTTCATCACTTTCAGCGGTAAAAAAAGTAATATTTTGTATAGATCTACATTTCTACACAAAGTACAAAATATTAACTACATAACGTAACAGCAAAAGATAAATTGTTTTGTGTCCATATTTTTCTAAAGCTCCGAGTAAGGATTAAAGAGTTTGTGATATAAAGAATTGAAACTAAAATATTGGACAACACTTAGAAATACATAAATGTATTTTTTTATAAGGCCGCATTGTATTATTACTACAAGTCTTTTGATCGCCTTGTATTCTACCATTGCATTAACCATTCGAGAGGACAATAATACGCCTTTACCTTGGCAACCTCGCTCACTCTCTGGTACCCCAGCCCAGAAAGCGACCCGGTTGCCAGGCAAATCGGTTGTATCATTGCCTTTTCGCTTGGTCTCAAACACACAAATAACATCCAGATCTTTGTCATCCATCACTTCTAATAATTCATTCATCTTCTGTTCCATTCCTCCTCTTACATTCCACGTAGCTATTTGTAGCTCCGTCCTCCACCTTCCGCCGTTCGGAACATGGCGTGTTGGTTGGCGCTTCCCAATGCCGACGTTTTGTTGTAATAAATTTTGTATAAACTATTTTTCTATTTATATATAAAGTTCTAGGGAATTTTATTCCCAAAATGTCGGCGTTTTTATCTGAAATTATAACGTTTAATAAGATAATTAATTGGTATTTTCAGAATGTTTTACTCGACACCGCTATTGATATCGCTTAATAAAAACATAATTATAATTTTCTATCACGTTTAATTAATTAAAATTTGTTCAGTTTGTATTAAAATAAGTTTTGTAAACACCCTTATACTGAATTAATTGGTGGTAAATCAAAATTCAGGTGTTCTTTCCTTGGATTCCGTGAGAGTAACAATTTAATACAAAGTAACCCCAAATGAAGGTTGGCTGTTATTTACGACCTGAGTTTCAACTGCCTATAAAATACTAAAAGGTAGGTGAGTCATTACGCAAATTGTAAATTAATGTTATGATTTAAAATAAGAATATTTTGTACTAGCATATTTCCTTCTGCTTCGCTAGCCACTCTATTAAATTGGTTATGAAAGTAGGAAACCTTTGTTATATTATCCGTTCTGATCGTAACCGTTGCTATGGTAACCGTTGTTATAGTAACCTTTACCCTCGCATTAAGTGTATAACTCCTACAGGTTTAAAATTTGGCGAAATGCAAAAAGATAACATCCGTTGGGCTTGCAATTCCGTAAAATACGTTCTTAGTGGACGTCTGCATTACAAAAGAAGTAACTATGTAAAATTTTAAGTTAATCTGACAGATAGTTTTGGAAATTTCGTGATGAGTCACTGTGGTAAATTGCTTTTATATATAGAGATACAAAAGCTGCAGGTGTTATTTCAATAATAAATGATTATCTATTGAATTCTAATCTAATGTATTGAATTTGTACTTGTTCGGATAAGTAATAAGGAACAACAGTAAGGAAACAACCAAGAAGAAAATAACAAAATATAAAACTGTATATAAGATGCCAAAACGGAGTAAAATTATTTTCATAAAATAAGTTTTCTACAAGTAAATTAAAACGAAGTTTATAATCTTTTTCTAAGTAAATTAATTTAATTTAAGCAATTATATAAATCGTTTCATATTACTTTTGAGATATAAAGTATGTAGTAAGTTTAGTTTAATTGTTATGACAGAGAAGGGTTCATATTTGAGAAGGGAAAGACAACAGAATAAAGAAGAAACTACTGGATACCGTCATTTTTAAAGATTATAGGAATAATTTTTATTATCTGACATATAATACTTTTGTATCTATTTTAAAAGAGGGGTAAACAAGGTTTGTTTCACAACAATGTAGAAATAAGTTTTCTTTATCCCGTCAAACATATTATATAATCAAGTAATAGTCAACATATATTTACATATAATATATGAGTTGCCAATGTGCGTGGATCCGAAATTACCTACGAATTATATTTTTATCCTTACTATAATAATATTTTGCTGCAGTGACAAACATAAACTGTTTATCAACGATAAGACCTAAGTTGTTTTACGGTACGATTATTATATTTTTTTCCGGGAAATCGCCGAAGAATTCATTTTAAAGTTATGGTAAATTACGATTCTCTCACAAATGAATGTTTGAAGAGGTCGTCTGACCCACAAAATTTATGCGCGGTCGGAGCATCCATTATTTGAAATTTGCGGGTTACAAATGTTACCCAATCCTCGGTGCAGCATAAATATAGCTCTTTGCGATTTCTTTTAATTTCCTACAGTAAAAAAAAAAATTGTGGCCGAACATTTTACACCGAAGTCGAGGCCGACGAAGAATTTTTACGGCTATTTTTCGATCTATCAAAAGACTTTTATAAAATGTTTTGACAGCTGGTTCGCCCGGAGGTATAAATGCATAAAAGTTGGAGGGAAATATTTTGAAAAGCCATTTATAAAGATTTCTCATATTCATACTCTTTCACTTCACTCATAATTTTCAGATTGTTTGACATTAATTAACTTCTTGATAACGGTATTTTACAGTATAAGCAATAGCAAAAATTTGTTAAAGTATTTTTCTATTGATTAATTAATAAAAGCTGGTTTTTTTTGCTTTATCTAATTTTGAAAATTTCAGCAAAATAAGAAGAAGCATTAATTCGTAAATATATTACTAATATATTTACGAATTAATGCTTCTTCTCAAAATTCCTAATTCTCGTTTCAAGGTTTTTTTTTATATTTGGAATAAAATATTTCTATTTTAACGTACTCGTAGTTGCAATATAAAAAAGAAAAAATGTATTTGTTTTTGTTTTATCTATTTAATTTGATAGTGAAATATATGTTTTGTTAAAAATTAATTTAGAAAAAGCAAAGAGAATTCGACTTTTAACCAATTTGATAAACTGTTATTGCATAGTAAATTTATAAAAGTTTAAACACAATCAAACGTTACTGACGTCTGAAACATGTTTTTATAGTTAACTTATATAAATATATAAAGAATGAAATATTATTATACAAGTTTTAGAATGTCGAATATATGTAAAAAGTTATAATTATAAAGAAAGACCTCAAAATAATTTGTAAATACATTATCTTTCATACAAAAGATTTTTATCATAATATAAACTTAAACCCGATTTTTAAGATAAATAGAAAAGGTCTTATTATGGCGTCATGCGAATCTAATGTTTTTATTAGAATTCAGTATCTATATCAATATTACATCCGTTTTGGTCCAATATTAACAAACGACGTTAACAGAATTTAGACAAGTTTGCAGTTTTTGGCGTCAATCTAAATCTCTGTGATATGATAAAATATTTAGATTTTCCTTGAAAGATATTTTGAAAATGAATGATGAAAGTTGAAAGTATATTGTTACTTTTTATTTTATAGTAAAATTGTTGCCTTTTGTAAAGTAGTAAATGTATTTTTTAATCTAGAAAATAAAACTTTCTTATATATACTCAATATGTTAACAACCATACCAGATTCGTATTGAAAACAAATACATGATGGGGTGGGTGCCGATAAAAAATTGCGGGAATCGTCGGACCGAAGCAAACCACAGTTCAAACAGATCTCTAAACTACATTGTTTTGTATTATCAAATGTTTTTAAATCTTCTTAAAGTTTTTTTATTTATACCAAAAAATAATAATCTATTTAATTTTTATTTAAATTTTCAAATAGCAATGATAAGCGGTTAATTTGGAATTACAAACAGACAGTTCAATTTTATTTTTATGTATAAACAAAAAAGTAATATAACCAACGATGGTCATTAAAACTTATAATATTTAAAAACAACTAACATCTACTTCAACAGTTCTTTTCAATAAAATTCTTTTGACATTCATTATTATTTACGCTTTTATAATCTCTGTACAAGCAATATTGCTTTTTATATAGCATTAATAACGTTGTATTTCTTGTCTCATTGAACTGAATAACTATTTAAAATGTTTCTCTGTTGCCGTAAACTGAGTACTTTAAGCACTAAGCTGTCTCCGACGCTGAATGATCAGTTTAATATGACTCAGCAAATATTTCTTCTTTATTCTCGAATCTCTCCTGTTTTAAACTTTTTCCTTTTTTTAAACGTAAATGATCAATCAGGTTGATATTTTATTGTAGTTTTCGTTACAATTAATATATTTTTAAAGTAATTTTGAACTACAATTTAACATATTTGCATTTATGCACGTCCTAACCGCGCTGTATAATCTCTTCTCCAACTCAGCTCCCTCCTATCTTCATCAACGGTCCCATCTTGCAATTCCTAGTAGTCGTCCTAAACGCTCCTGTGTTATAGTAAAAACCTTTGATATTCCCTCTTATAAATCGCACTTTTATTCCAAATCTTTTATTATACAAGCAGCGCGGTTATGGATTTCCTTACCAACCAGTATAATATCCAGTCGTTCTGTCATGGCATTTAAACGTAAATTAAAGCACTACTATATCTCACACGATTAAATTATAATGTACAATAGATATATATATTTCTATATGTTATTATTATATGTATGTACTTCTTAATTTATGTAGGAATAAATGTATATGTATGTATCTTATTTTATATAGTATTATTATATGTATGTTCTTCTTAATTTATGTAGGCATAAATGTATATGTATGTATCATATTTATACAGTATTATTATTATGTATATTATTATAACATATCTATGTACCATTCTCTGCCCTCTTAAACCTTCTGTCCAACACTCTAAGGGTAGCTGGAAGAGATCTCTTTGTAGAGATAAGCTAATCCTATGTGCATGTCTTTTATAATTGTCTTTTTTTTGTATTTTTTTTTATGGTGCATAAATAAATAAATAAATTTTTGACATAACTACACTAATCACAAAATGTACTACTGAATACTTTTTTTTAATAATATTTTCGTCCCTATCAGATAAGACATTTAAAAATTATTACGAAATGATGCATTGAACTTTGATCCCTATCCCCAGAAACAGACCAGGTGTAATTAAATATATTAAATTATCAAGAATAATTTGCAATATTTTAGATATTTTGAAATTTTTGGGCTCCATAAGTTTTCTGCTGACTTTGACAGAGCATAAGGATATAATTTTTATTTTCGTTCTGTGTTTATTTTTATGTATTTTTAACAAATTATATGTAACCTGTGTGTATTTTCAACAAATTACATTTTTTTTATAAATTACAAATTACCTGACTGTAGGGATAGCGACTATATGATTCTTTTAAAACACAATTTAAAAATATTTTTTGAAGAAATATAACCTCCGTGTATTGATTTTACTTCATACAAAGACGCGATGTAGATGACTCACAATTATTCAGTTAATTGTTCATATACTTCAGTGAGCTGGGTAAAGAGTTCCATATGATTACTGACCACATTCACCAGGCGGACTAAAACATTCAATATTATGACCTGAAAAAAATTGTAATAGTTTGAAGTAAGTAAGTAACTTATAGTGTGTTATTACTAACAAAGATCCTTTTATTGGATATCGGATTGTAAAGGTGCCTGTACTAGTGATCGTTAGCTGCTTGATATCACAATTGCAGCTCGTTAGCTCGTTGTGCTCTCACCTGCTACTGGACACTTATCTATTTAAGATACGGATAATATTATTACAAACCTTTTCGATCCCAATAATGATCATATGATCATACAAATGTATTTTGATATTATACCTAGTTTAAAATTAGCCAAAATAATAATTTAATGACTGAATGAAATTAATAATGATAGTTTTTTATGTATTTATTCTGATTATTGATGACTCCTTTCTCAACTCACCTTCTTATACTTTTATAAAATGAATAAAAACAGAAAGAATTATTATCAGTCATATAATCTTTCAATAAGTAAGCCAATACGGTAATAAGAGAAAAGGTGAATGTTTTTTTTTAATTCTATAATCCTAAAGAGAATTGTAAACGAGATCGCATCGGACAGATTTTTTGAAGAAGTGATCTTATGTATTTATGATTTTTTTTTAATTCTTTTTTCTTGACTTTTAAAGCACGGGTTTTTAACTTTTTCCTTCAGTTGAAATTTAAAAGCCTACTTTTGATATTGTTTTTTTTTCTATTCTGAATAAATAACAGTTTTTTATATCGTATATGTTTTTGGTACTTCTCTATAGTTTTAAATAAAATAATACTATAAATACAATGTTTCTAATATTATAATTTTTTTGATAATGAGTAAATATTTTAAAACTATATATTAATAAATTTATATTTGTAATAGTATTTGTTTTTTTTTAAATTACGTTTAAAGGCATATTAATTGCCGACTGCTTATCTGAGTTAATTAAATTTGTAAGTTGATCTCTCATCTGCTTACATAATACTAAATGGTTTTTCGTATTCTCTGCGGTTTACCCCAAGATTTGACATAATCGTTTGCTGTAGTATCTACTACTGTGGCTTACGACTTAATTCAAAACTTTACAGGATTATAGAAGGCTTCACAATATTTTAGCTATTGTTGTTGGAAACATGTAAAGAGATCATTTAAAAATTATAATAACTTATAAAATGCAATGAAATTTTATTATATTGTTTAATTTTTTTTATTAGTTTTGAAAACTTACAGCCAAATTTTTATAATTTTAATCCAAGAGTATGTATATATATTTTATTTTTTATTTGGTATGTTAAGCATAGTTGATGTTGTTTACAGTAAAAAAAATGTCGAGTTACCCTTACCGGAACATTTTTTCTGTGACATTTTTGGAATGCTTCTAACCCTCTTACTATTATTTAAAGAATTTTTTTAAGTCAAACGTTTTGTTTGTTAGTGTTTGCTTCATGGTTAAGCTACTCGTACCTTTCTTCAGTCCGCCTTCAGTCCGCAACAGATGTATTATTTTTATTATACAAAATCATACTTTCATTGCACTAAAAAAATTAGAAAAAGTAAAAATGTGTAATGGAAATAGTAATCAATTTTTATAAATTTGGTAACTATTTATATTTTCTGAATAGACTCAGTTGCTTTATATAAGCTTCATAAACCAATATATGAAACTCTTGTTAGAAACCTATGTAATATATTGAATAAAGACTCGAACATATTTAAAAAACTTCATTTGATGACGAACGAATCGTAATAATTGTGGAAATCATATATTTCAATAGAGTATATATATATATAGAAAATAAAATTGTATATTGTTATACACTCCTCGTTAGATCTTTTGGTGTTCTTTTCGTAAATAAGTTTTGTCATATACATTTCAAAAATTACTTAAATGTGTTACGATTATTTAAAGTTAAATTATATACTTCTCTCAATTGATTTCCGGTTCTCAGCTCTGTTCATCATATACTCAAGCAATCCACTGCAACTTCCGGTGGTCACCTCCCCACGAAGTTGCTAATAATATTACACATGTTGGATAAATAACATCGAACTCACATATCCATTAATGATTTATAAAAGAGATAAACTTTGAAAATAGTCCGGATCAGAATATTTTAATATTGCTTGTTTCTTAATTGTTATCATCACATCATCGACATACTAGAAATGGAATAACGACAATATGTTGAAATTCACAATATATGACGCTTGTGACGTTAAGTTCAGTCAAAAACAAAATAATTATTTATTTATTTACAGTACATTAATAGAATATACTGTAAATGTCAATATTGCCGTTTCAGTTTCTTTGACTAGATTCACCATTTACCTTATTGCTTTATATGTTGACAAGGTTTTGCTCTTTTCGTTTGACGCTCCGCTCTTTTACTTGACGCTTCCACTTGACATGTGACGTAATAATAATGTTGAATTCACGCGTTGTCGTCTATGAAGTATGTGAATATCTAATTTATCGCTTAAACGTCGCCAAACTGAGAAATATTGGAAAAGTTGCCTTCATTGCTTCTGCCTTTACTATTAAAGGGAATTATCAACGGTGGTCGCCTGCATCTGAAACAAAACGATTAGCAAATAAAATCATAGATAAAATATTTAATGACCAATGATCCGTGGTTGTATTTGACTTGTATATATTTATTAAACATAGTATAAATTTTACTAACAAATAAATAGGTTTTAAAATAATACATACATTTGAAGGTTTGGAGGCTGCGCTACAGTTCGTAGGAAAAATGAATTTAATAAAATACCAGATGCTCGTAGATACTAGAGGTAAATTGCAATATTTTGTTACACTGTCTTATATTTTACTTGTCAACCGTTCATCACGCAATTTTGGATCACTTTTATGTTGTTTGTTTGTCTATCTATCAAGACCCTTAACTAAATAAACACGTGGCGATAACGAGTTGAAATTAAACCATGAATTAGGAACCAGCTATGTTTTGAGACAGTTTTTTTTAAATGTGACTGACTTTTAATGACTTTTGAGATAAAGATCGTTTTTAACATCATAACATTTCATAAAACGTTTTTTTGGCTTTACATTTTAAGATATGTTTTAAAGGCACTGTTGTAGAAATCTTGATCAAGGTACTTGTAAACTGAAGTAATAAAAAAATAACCATTTATGGATTAAAAAGTTATGAGGGTTACACTTTACCTGACAAATAAATTAGTTTGAATACGTAAGATAATTATGTGTGTATACTACATTACATTATTTTATATAATAAACTTGACTAATAATATAATAAAATGAGGTTTATATTTTTGTTTTATATTTTTTCAAAAGTCTTTCGGATGATTGCAGTTAGATTATATACATAAGAGTGGTGTTAATCAAGAACTTGTGGTTTATTAAAACCAATCAAATGTTTCATCTATGGTTTTTGACAACTACGACTAAAATACTAAAATGAAACTTTATGGTGGTTTAATACATTTTGATTTTAAATCAATTTTAGGGTATAAGATATAAAAAATAACTCAACATTGGCAATAAAACTTTCTATTAGTAGTAGCAAAAATGTAAAGGATAAAAGAACAATATCATGAACGGAAGACACGTACACATTAATAACAGTGACATTTCTATCGTCTTAGGTCTATATGAATTGTGTTACAATTTATGAGTAACTATTTAGGTATTCGACGAAATCAGAGCGTCGGATTGACCCCAAATTTAAATTCTGGTTTAGTAGTAACATAACCTATTTGTATTCCGTGTGAGATAAATTGAAAAAATCATAATATTCAAAGT
The DNA here is from genome assembly GCA_918358865.1 of Melinaea marsaeus rileyi. Lineage (NCBI taxonomy): Eukaryota > Metazoa > Arthropoda > Insecta > Lepidoptera > Nymphalidae > Melinaea > Melinaea marsaeus. The sequence goes on from OU911089.1 coordinate 3,143,059, forward strand.
AATACTCATTCAAAGGCTTTACATATACCTACCATATGTCATTAATATATTATAATAGAAATATCTAGGTATGTGATTTTTAATAACGTCATAATAAAATGAATTAAATATACTGAACAATTTCCATTTCACTTCACATTAACTAATGAAATGGTATTTTGGGCTTTGAGATATTTTCATTTACATAATTTTTGGTGTATATATATTATTAATAACACAGGCACACAAAAAAAAAAAAACGTCATGAACCAGAGGGGAGACCCCATTATTCCTAGGTTTTTGGGATCGCTAAAACCGAATATGACAATAAAAACTAATTTTAAATGCCAGTTTTCCCGCTAGCACCCCCTTACTACCTCTTAAGGGGTGAAAATTGAAATTTTTGTAAAAAATCAAGATAGATGTGTCTTTCTACGATTTTTGGGATGCTGAAACCGAAAATGATAACTAAAAATAAATTCATGACCACTATCACCCCCTACCATCTCTTACAGGGGGTGAAAATTTCATTTTTTTCTATAAAATCAAGACAGATGTGTATTTCTACGTTTTTTGGTATAATGAAACCGAAAATGACAACCAAAAGTAAATTTGATACCTCTTTTACTCAATACCACCCCCTAACTACCCCTAAGGGGAAGGGGGAAGGGGTGGGGGTAGTTTCAATTTTGTATAAAATCAAGATGTATGAAGAAATTTTGACGATTTACAGTAAATGACATGTTTATCAAACTAGTTTGAAGTTACTCTTAGCTCTTATATTAGAAATTCAAATGCTTTATCGATCAGAAGTATCTGATATATATTCATGATTTAATTCTATTCTTAGCGTAACCCAGGAACAACGGCGTGGACGTAGTAGATTTCTGTTCCCTTTTGGAGTGCTGGATTAAAGTGAGTCCCCTTGCCTCTCACTATCCGGGGTGCTGAATTAAAGTGAGTCCCCTTGCCTCTCACTATTCAGCGTCTACCTGTTTCTACGATAACGAACTCTCTTGTTGTCAAAAGTTCTTCTAAGTGGTTGCCTTTTATTGGTTCTTTTCTGTTCTGGCAAATCTCTTTTTAAATTCCAACAGTAGTCTGCTAACATATTGACATCCCATTTACCCTGATAGCGCTGTTCCATTGTCTTAAGATCCTGTCTGATGGAACCTTTCACCTTGCTCCTCACTATAGTCTCCTAAATTGGCCGAAAAATAGTAACCTTTCTATTTCGGAGGCATAGAATTAGGTTCAGCATCTTTTAAGCGTTTTACAAGACTGCCGGATGGATAACAGTATAAACAGAATTAAATAGAAAGCAAAAAAAAAAACAAAAAATGAAACAACTTGTTAAGAATAGGACAAAAATCATGATTCAGTCTTAGTATTATAATAACAAATATATGCATACAATAAGGTTACCATATACTTTATAATCATTTTTTTCTCTTAGCATCTTGAAAAACATAGAAATTCACATATTTTCGGTTCCAGCATCCTAAAAAACGTAGAAATACACATCTATCTTGATTTTATAGAAAAATTGAAATTTTCACCCCCTTTAAGGGGTAGTAAGGGGGTGATAGAGGTCATGAATTTATTTTTAGTTATCATTTTCGGTTCCAGCATCCCAAAAAACGTAGAAATATACATCTATCTTGATTTTATAGAAAAATTGAAATTTTCACCCCCTGTAAGGGGTATTAGGGGGTGATAGGGGTCATAAATTTATTTTTAGTTATCATTTTCGGTTTTAGCATCCCAAGAAACGTAGAAATACACATCTGTCTTGATTTTATAGAAAAAAATGAAATTTTCACCCCCTGTAAGGGATGGTAGGGGGTGATAGTGGTCATGAATTTATTTTTAGTTATCATTTTCGGTTTCAGCATCCCAAAAAACGTAGAAAGACACATCTATCTTGATTTTTTACAAAAATTTCAATTTTCACCCCTTAAGAGGTAGTAAGGGGGTGCTAGCGGGAAAACTGGCATTTAAAATTAGTTTTTATTGTCATATTCGGTTTCAGCGATCCCAAAAACCTAGGAATAATGGGGTCTCCCCTCTGGTTCATGACGTTTTTTTTTTTTTGTGTGCCTGTGTAATTTATATATGTAAATATACAAACAGGAGTGTTTTTAAACGTATTTATTTAAACTATTTAATTGCTTATTTATATTTATTATTTAAATTTTCACGTTATCAAAATTTTATAAATCCGCATTTAAATTGAGTTATTGACCTCATACCACTTAATATATTCATAGTTTATTACATAACCTTTATTAGATTAAAATTATTATAATAAATATTTATGTGTAAACACACTGTATCATTATAAAGTAAATATTAATAGACTCATAAACAAGAAGTACTTTACAATAAATTTATTTAAATGTAATTAGTTTATATAAATATAAACCAAAAACATATTTCGTATGAACAACAAAAGAGTGCTTTAAGACTTTAACAAAAGAGTCATTTATTTTATTTCAAATACACGTATATTGTCGTATTAAAAATTATCCTAATCTTACAAATAATATTTTAACTCGTAATATATCTTTAATACATAATAATGTATTAACCGGAGACGTTCGGACAGTCATAACAATAATAATAACAACCCCATATATATAAAATATGCCCCATAAGTTCTAACAACCTATTAATAAAAAGTTTTAAATATATTTATTAAATCTTATTAATATATATGTTTTCTGGAAATAAATACAATTGTTATGCATTATTACTAAATTATAATTGTCTTTAGCTCGATAAATTTTTATTCTCTTTCCAAAGTAGTAAATGAAAATTATACCTTCAAGAAAGAATATAAAATAATCACATAAAATAATGTTTAAGACTAATTTAATTAAACGCACCGACGAACATTAATCAACTTCTATTGACATCGTCTGAGTCACTTTAGTTTTGAAAGCTCGAGCCACGTGAAGCTTCAGGGAAATACCTTTGTCTTAAAATAAAATATATTATAATATAAATCATCAGGATGTTTTCAGAAATATGACTTCTAACTTTTATTTGTAAGTGACTAAAATTATGTAAAACATGTTTTTTTTATTCTATTTTATATAAATTCCTGATTCCTAAATATCAGTATCATGTCTTTCATAATATAATAAAAAGAAATGCGTGAATTGGTTCATTTTTGTCATATTAAGTCTTAAAGATTGTCAACGTAAGTTAATATACTTAAATGTTTTATTTGATGAATTGACTTTGGTAAATTGAATAATTGAATTCGGTAAATTAAATAAATTCATCTAATATCTTTATTCATATCAGTATTTCTTCTGGTAAGAAAAAATAATAAATATATAGAATAAGAAATAATTTAAAAACCAGTGAAGATGCATATACCCAGGGTATTTCCCGAACGAACTTTGACGAAATTATTAATTTTAATAAAAAACAATTGACTTTAAAGAAAAATGATTATTATTTATTGAAGAAAAGAAAACGTTAAATACATGTTTATTTATATAATTACTAAGAAATTACAAAAAAGTGTGATTAAAAATAATACAAAATAGTAATATAATTAAATATGAAAATAAATTAATTCAGTAAATTATAACCAGCGACATCTCTCGACATTAATAAAAAAATTTCCTTTCCCCAGGATTCATACATCCATCCATCCGAGTAAAGTAAAAATACAGAACGAACAAAGTTAGTTCGTGATAATGGGAATTTATTTAAAAAATAATAAGAATTTATTTAAAAAATAAAAGAAATCTATTCAATTCTTTGTTGTTTAAAATATGTAGTAGATATTATGCAGTTTGTAAAAATACAATACATCTTTAGTATTTAAACTACAAATGTTATAATGCATATAATTGACTTAGTAGCGGCAATACGCTATATATAATATGATATTATTTTACTGAATAGCGATTATAATAATTTAACTAATTGAATAAACTAAATAGAAAATAATACAATATTTGGAAATGGGACTTCAATCAAATACCGTAAATAAACTATTACCTACCTACAAACAGGTAGGGCTAGAGAGTGGAAGTACCCCGTAAGATTCTGCTCATCCGAAAAAAGTCACAAAAGGAGGCAAAATTTTAACGTCAAAAATCTTAGAAAATTAACAAATTAAAAGAAGAAACTTTTTTGTCCAAAAAGTTATTTGATGCGACCCCTCGTTTAGGAGGGGTGGGGGGTGATTCTCCCCTCTCCCAATATATGCCAAGTTACCCCTCAAAAGACTCGTATTAATCAGTAAAATACTACTGACTAGATTTTTTCTCGTTCCGACCCCCCCTAAGAGAGAGGGGGGCCCCCACCGCCAAAATCACAGAAGCCAGAAATTTTGTTCAATTCAATTCAAACTCGGTAGGCTCATTCTTTAGGACATTCCAAGTGCCTGTGTAAAAATGGGCGATGCCAGTTAAGGGGTGTGGGAGTGGGGGGCAAAAACTCTTCAAACCCCGAAAAGTCACATAAGGAGGAGGAGGCAGATTGCGTGACGGGAATCTACCTAACACGATCGACCCTGTCGAACGAACTATTTTATTTACAGACTATAATATAAAGTGAGCGAACTAACAAATATTTATTATTTTTGATTATAACAGAGTAAGGATATGAAGTAAAAGCTGTACCGCTTTTATTTTCATATGAATAGTTATCACTCGTACTACGTAATCCTCTGGTAATGATATCGACAAAACTGCAGACACTGTGGTGTCGCTCGTTTTGTAACCATTATCTCGCTTTATGTTGTAATGACCTACGTTTATTGTTATATATTATATGTATTATTACATACATATTTAAATTTCAGGTAATGCAACAATATCACTGTTGCTTGTATTATTTAAATTTCATTACTTCTACTGCTTTTCATAAATCGTCTTCCCTTGGAGGATAAGACAAATCTAACAACAAAGTCTTGTATTTAAAAATTATAACAATTAGTACAGACTTTTTATAATAAAAAGTTCCAAATATAGTGTTTTTCTTTTAATGTAAAATAAAAATGAGGAAACCAGAAATTCAAGAAACCAAGTCATATCCAAGTTATAATAAAAAATACATAAAAAATACGCTCATGTCAAAAATCATATAGAAAGAGAATAAATAACAATGATAATGATAACTAAATATGTATTTCATTAGGGATCACTCAGTCTGATTATTTTATTATACGACGGATTATTTTTTATTTGAGATATATCTGCATTAAGAAGGTTGTGATTATAAAAATATCACCGACTGTAATATATGTGTAGATATTTATTTGTTTTACAAAATAAGAAACATGACATCTAAACTAATATTTGAAAAAAAAAAGGATTTCTTTAAATGATTAAATTTTATAGTCTTAAAAGATATCTTTTAGAAAAATTTACTAAATATCAAAAAGCTACTTCATTTATTTACTCTTATTCGTCCCGTTTACCAGTTTTTACCCTTAAAACCAGTCAATAGTTCATAAGAATTTTTTATACCAAATGACGTGTGGGTAACAAGATTATTATATATACATTATGTTTATTTTTCAATATATAAACAAATTTTATTAGGTTATGGGTTTAACAAACAAGAAGAAATCTTTAGGAGACAATTGTTGTTCAGTATTGGCTCTAAAATATATATGCACTAAATCTAGTGCAATAATGTTTATCGGAATATTGCCTTTGAATGAGTCTTGAAGCTATAATACTTGCTACAAAATAGAAAATTATATATGTTATTAATATGTCACGCTTAAGATCATCATCTTGTTCAAATATTCTTTATTGGGACGTTAATAAATGTTAACTATACTGCCACAGTGTAGTTGAATAACATGGTAGGATACGTTTGAGTTGTGAATCGCTAACTACGTTCTCAATGTAGTCCTAGATTTGATGTCTAACAATATAGTAATAGTCTTCTTTTTTAAAATCCCATAACGTTTATTATACATAGTAATAACAGACTATTAATCTAAAAAATTGCGTGTAAATAATATCTAAAATATTCTGTTCTATTATTAGTTATAACAGAGAAAGAGTTTTGATAAATACTTTTTTGCATTGGTTTTATTAATGTCTGCCAAATCGGTACTTACAATTCTTCCTATCGCTTTATCATTATCAATGAGTACATGTTATAGAAATGAGAATAGTTACGTCATCGGATTTCATCTATGACAAATTAATATTTGATCGAAATTATCGATAACAAATGCACAATGATCACTATAGATCATTTAGTACAGGGACTTTGGCAATAGGTGTTATGAAGTTTTTAACCAAATACTCATAAAAATATATTTACATGTTTTTTATATTATATATTAATTATTATTTCACATTTATATGTCAAAAAACTATAACATAATGACTGAATAAAAAACGTTAATTCCTTTTTATATTCTATGTAAAATATTTTGTATGAAAGCGAGTTTTTTAGTAAATCTATCCACTCAGTATATTTAGAGTTATTTTTGTAAAATAATAGACTTTTTTGTCAAGTTTGTGGTTAGAAAACCTCGTTAATATGTTAGAGGTTTAGTAAAAACTTTTACGACGGATTTCGTGATTATGGCACGAGGTTAACAATGCCGCTGGGATTAGAAAGTTATAGGAATTTCACTTTGTTCATATCTGAGCGACAATTATGAGGAGTAGCCGGAGTTGGATTCAGTTTCAATTTTAATCTTGTAGGCGGATCTGGTAGCTGAAATGATCATCTAATTATATATTATAGACTAAACAACATTAATATTTGGATCTCTTCACATTACAAATGGAATACATGAGAAATTAATTTATGTAGAAATCATAAAATTGGCATATTGCAGGTATGAATACTTTAGAGTACTCAAACCTGTAACGGCAATAACTAAGATTTATTATTATTTATTTATTTAGCTTCATGCCAAATCTCTTACGGGGTAGCCAAAGACGACGGAGCGCCAAACGCTACGAATAACGAATGCGGCGTTGGGGATCGCCAACCAACACGCCATGTTCTGAACAGCGGGAGGTGGAGGACGGAGCTACAAAGACTAAGATGATTAACTAATATCATGGTAAAGTGATATCACACACTCGTTAGAAATACAAAGTGCTTCAAAAGTAATAATTGTTGTGTGGCTTCGTCTCCCCTCTCCTTTTATATTTATTATAAACTAATTACAAATACAAATTATATTATAATAATTTAACCTGTTCACTATTATTGACGCACACAGACGACATACATGACACGTACATATGTGAACATGGGAATACCCACGACCGTCTTGATTACGTAAACTTAGAAGGAATATACAACAGAGTTACACAGTGTAAGTTTTCTTGTATTCACTTAAATGCTTAATATTCATAGTTTATTATATTTGAAATATACAGATGAGGTATTATAAATATAAAGCTATATAATAAACAATTATTGAAACATTCTGAACTTCAATTCATTAAGATAAATAAAATTTGTGTTGTTTAAAATTGTTTCAATATTAAGAGTCAATATTAATAAAAATAAATTTCATATAGGTATAAAAACTATACAAACAAAAACATCTCTAAGGTTCATATAAACTTTATAATTATTCATACAATTACAGTTCATTCTCGGTGCAAATATATAAATATCTAATTCTTGTGTCGAACATCGGTTCACTGTTTACTATAACTGTCTCTAATGTATTGCTTGTGAGTGGTGGAATGGCTTTTGTATAGTTTTCCTAATACGAACAATAATTAGCTCTAATTTTATAGAAATAAGGACGATACTGATACAGATTACGTGTTGACTGCCCTTTGCTGAATCAGTGCGTTTTCATTCCTAATGGAGCTAAAAAAGTTAGTAAATAATGGTTCATTATATTTGGTTACAAATATGGAATTCTGCAGTGTTTTAGAATATTTTGCTAAAACAAATATAATTAAATTGTTTTTCAAATAATAAAACGTATAATTGAACCAAATGCAAATATATTTTTTAAAGCTCTTGGTCATGCAGAAAATTTAATTACAGTTTTAAAACCACTATATATATATCATAAACTGTTTGTTGACTCTCAGTACGAGGTCCTATTCAATATTTCCTGGTTTTTGACTTAGAAACAATTCATACACTAAATATATTATTCAAAAATAAATTCAATATATATTACTCTTATATATATTTCGTAGAAGAATATAAATTTACCAATTACTCTTCATAATATGTATTGCGGATTTTCTTTTGTCATCACGGTGAAAAGTTAAGAAAGCCTGGCAATTTGGCGCAGAGAGAACAGTGTGATTAGTCGCTGCGTCAGAGTTTACAAACCACAAACATTATTTATTACATCAAAGATTTTATCTGGGGCTTAGCTTACATCTTTATAGCAGACATTTTTCAGGGTACAATATTGCCACTTCACAGACCTGCCTTAATATAAAAACACAAATTACATTATAATTAATTTTATATGCGATATAAAATTTTGTTTAAATTTTGCTGTTACATTGATATTTTATTATCTAATATTCGTCAAAATCTAGTGCTTGTTGAATCCAGGGAGGATAATTACATTGATCCCATGATCCCATCTGACATCTTGTCAATAGACAGTAATGTACTAATGCATAATATATAAATAGTAATGAATTCTCAAATAAATAAATGTATATAACAATTCATACATTCATACATACATACATAGGTTATAGTTCAAAATTTTAAATAATAGACTGTTTTATAAAGACCTGCAGCTGAAACCCTTCAGAATACAGATTTCTGGTTCGTTAGCAACTTTTTACTAACACCTGTCGCTCAGACTAATAACAAACTTATATGTTTTAAGCTGGTTTTGCCTGAAAAACGAGTCCATTGCGTTTTTTTAATTCATATTATAATCCAAATAATGTCATGCAGCAAGATGGATAAAGATTACTTGAAATAATACATAAAAAGATTTACACAATATCTTTTTGTTTTGAAAATGAAAGATTAGGTTTTGTGCATTTATATATATTATATACTTTTGAATATTTTTTTGTATATATAAGAAATAGACTTCCAGACTTTTGAGTGTTATACATGTGACATGAGCTATGAGCTATGAAGCTAACTAGATAGAAATTTGTTTATTTAGGAGCTAGCGACCGGTAGATATAATTATTTAAATATAATTGTTAAGATGTCTTCACAATTATGTTTAAATTAAATTCAGGTTCAAGACGTAATTTCATTATTTATGATAAAGATATACAATCTAATATTTTCAAGGCTTACATACAATTTACCTAGATGCAATTAAATTATTATTTTATTCAAATTAGGGAATTTAAAGAAAGGCTAATAATATATATCAGCAGGAGTAAGGTCTCCCTTCTTCTCACTTTGTTCTCTAGGACCGACTTCTCAGTCGGTCCTAGAGAACAAAGTGATGCATAATCTTCAATTTCACAAGGAAATGTTTGTTCATTTGCAATATGTTGTTTAGTAGTTATTTATTTGTGCCAAAATTTTAATACAAAAATACGAATTATTAAACAGTAATCACAATCATATAATTTAAAAATATAATACCTGTAACTTGGTAGAAAAATCACGCGGAATTATAAAGAAATAACATTATATAACCTTGAGTCTGAAACTGGACATGATGACCTATTTTATTTTTATACTCCTTCTATAATGGATTTTGATATGAGGAAAACAAGGATCCATCTTTGTTTTAATTTTCGATGCCTTTAAAGGTCTCAGTCAGCTAATATTCAATGAAAATGTAGACATAAATATTAACAGGTTTTAATTTGAACACTAAAATATATTTATACATGACGTCTGTATGTGGAAATACATTGCATACCTTTAACATATATATTGATCAGTGTTTTGCAAAAATAATAACGATTTAAAAAGCAAATATTCTTATTTCATCCCAAATGATATATTTATTAAAATAAAAAAAGATATTTTTGTATGGAGTCATTCAGTTTAATTTTAATTATCTGATTCCTTCGTATAATATCGGTGAAAATATTGTAGTCAAATAGGAATTAAATGCTGGATGAAATAAAATTGGATAATTTTGAAAAAATTTGAAACCACAAAAAATATTAGGAAATGTTCGCAAAGTTACTTAATTAGTTGGCTTATAATTAAATAACAAAATTCGAACAAACTAACACAAGTATTTTTACTTAAGCGATAAGGCCGCTCTTTGTACTTTTTTTTTTGCTTTGAATATTATTAATTGAATGATAATAACGAACTGAGGAATATAAAAGGCCGACATTATGACTCAATAAATAATTATTTTAGAATGGAGCTAAGGACTAAATTAACAATAATTAATTTATATTAATCATAATAAAAGCTGATCGTACACTATCTGTTTGAAATTTATCTTTAAACCTTTATTTTACTCAAGTATTTTATAAAATTTCTAACGAAGTTCTTTAAAATTTTAATGAATTAATTCTTTTATTCAGGTATGTAATCGTCATACTCGCTTGTCGCTCATTTATATTCATTATAGTAAATAAAATGTACACGACGAAAAATTTTATAAGAGCTTTATTTGTCCGTTTAAAATAAAGACCTTAAAGCGATCTTCTTAAAAAAATATGACTGATGAGTAAATGCATCGTATATGAGTAGAAATATAGATGACTATCAGCAGAAATCTAGAGGTTATGAATAAGATGTACTAGTTGTGAAAAAAAAATAAAGAGAAAATTAAAAAGGTTACTATTTAAAATATTCTAGTATCATACTGTGAAGCATTCTAAAAGCATTAAACAAAAACGAGGCTTGAAAGATATTATACTTGTAAGACTTTAAGTTGAAGTTGCTAAAATATTTTTTGGGTTGTACTAAATAAAAAAAATCTTTGATGTAATGAAATAAAGCTACATTTTCAATGTATTAATATTTCCCTTTTTTATATTCTGATAAAAAATAACAAATGCTTTAAAGATTTATATAATTAATTATGGGCCCAAAATACACAGCTAAATATTCACAGGGCATTTATAAACAATCTTCAACATTATCTGTATAATGAATGACAGTAATCCTCTTAAAAGCCTCAGGTGAATAGAATGGTATTTTGAAATAAATGTGACATTTAATAGAACCTCTAAAAGAAAAATAAATAATTTTGAAGCTGTTTACATTTAATGAAGTGTTTTATTTAGAGTTCATGAGTTATTTAGACTTGGTAACTTAACTTAACTCGTAGTGATATAAAATAATGTTCACCCTTTCTTTTTTGTCCAGATCTACATTAAGGATAACATGAAGATCTCCAATGTCATTTGTGTAGGTCCGACATTATAAACATATTGGCAGTTGGACAATTTTCGTGGTTGTAGTTGTAGGTTTCGTGGTTGGTAGACCACGAATATTGACCAACTGCCGATCATCCGCCGATAATCTGATCTTTATCGATCGAAGTAAATATAAGTTCTATTTAATAACATATACTAAATTATATGATATTAATGATAAGTACTGTAAAATCTGTGTAACTTTAAACATATAGTCTAACGCTTAATCTTTGCACTGTTAAAAAATTGTGTAACCAGCATCTTAGGCTTCTTTTTATGTCGAAAAAACAGCATCGTTATATTAGTATATAGGTGTATTACAGATTCTTTAAATTACTATGTATTTTTGTAAACTTAAACAAAAAGAACTTTGTAAATTTATCTGTAAAATTTTACTTTTTAGGTATACCAGTGCATGAATGTTTAATTTTAATATGTTCCGGAGAGATTTTCGGCGTCGTAAAAAATACAATGCTTCTATAAATGTTTAATGACGCAGTTTGAAAATAATGAGACAGAAGAGGGCTAATTCACATAAAATCTTTGGAACAACTCATTTCACCGCAATCATTACAATACTAAAAGAATTATTTAAAATCTATTAACAAAATAATACAAAAATGTTTAATTATTTCCCCTTTTTGTTCAGATAATTTTTGGAAAATAATAAACATTTATATCAACAAAAATACAGCTTTTGACAGTTGAATGTTTTGCAAAATGCCATATTGAAAAAGTACTGGTTTTCTATTAAGTTGTCCATTTTTCGCTTATATAACACACTTGGCAGTGACACATTCTGGTTAAATGGGTGAGAAATAGTTGTCGTTAGCTAGTATTGTGTCTGTTTTATAGACAGCAAAAAAAAAACAAATCACACAGACAGGGGCATACAAACCAACAGAATATTTTTATATATGTATAGAAATATTGGGACTTGTATAAATATATATTTATTAGAAAGGATAGCTTAACAGGAATCTTAATATATAAAGCACAAAGACACTCACTCACTGCTGCTGGACTTTCGCCGTCCGTCGCGAAGCGCGGGTAACCTGCTACTTAAATATATTATTATTTATTTATTTATTTACCTTCACGCCATATCCCTTGCGGGGTAGCCAGAGACGACGGAGCGCCAAACGCTACGGTCTCTGCATACCTCTTTCGCCTCGGCCACAGACATCAACCTCTTCATACATGCCCTCCGGGGGGTCCTCATGCTTTTTATGTGACCTTCCTCCAGTATCGTAGCTACTGTGTTTTCGAAGGTCACTCGAGGCCTCCCCCTGTCTTTCTTACAGCTTACTTTTCCCATATAAATCTTTTTACCATTCTTTCATCACTCATTCGTTCGACGTGCCCAAACCACCTGAGCACGTTCTTCTTCATTCTCACCGTGACATCTTCGCTAGTACCTGCCATTCTGTGGATATCTTCATTGCGGATTCGATCAGCTATACTGACTCCGCATATTCTGCGAAGAGATCGCATCTCCACAGCATTCATCTTTCTTACATTCTTCTTCTGTGTTACCCACGTTTGGCTGCCGTATAACAGCGTCGGTAGCAAAACTGCATTGTGTACGGCCAAAACATTTTTATCTTCATATAAACGAAGAAAACACTGCCGTTTTTTTAATGTATTTAGACAAAATACTTTGTCGTCTTAGATGTAATGTATGGAAGCAATCAACCGGCATTGAACATAAAATTTCGATTTATACTAATATCTTGTAATGCTCAGATTAATATTTTATGTACATGTTTATTATCTAATTTAAGACGGACAAAACACAACAATTTTCGAGTATATATCTGTTTTGTCGGCTAATTCTATAAATATTTCGAATATTTATTTAAACATCTTTCAGTCTGCAAAGAAATGATGTTTGTAGAAATAACAAACACTTAAATCAATATTTCACACCAGCGACCAGCACCACCAGCGCCACCGGCATCGGCTTCACACGACTGGTAGTTCTGCCAACTTCTCAACCATATACAATAACAATAAGGTGTATCAAAAGAATATATTTTTAATAGTAAATTGTGATTGCTCTTAAAACTTTATAATAGTCGACCCAGTTTATTCTTTGAATAACATTGCTATATGTAACAATATATAATAAAATCTTTACTATTATTAAGGTGTTTTAATAGTATAAGTATATGAACCATTTCACCATCAGGTATCAATGTGAATTTGTGTAAAGTTAATATAAAAAATATTCCTTTAATTTAATAAACAGGTAAACTGTAAAGTGATATTATAATAATAATAATAATAATAAACGTTTATTTCGGGACAAGCCCATATTTTGTTAGTAACAATTATTCTTAAAGACTAGTGTTAGTATTATAAATCAAAAATTCAAAAATTAACAAATTAAAACAGCAATTACTAAATAAGCCAGCAATTTACACATGTAGTTTAATCCAATGTTGCAGCATTGGACTTTCCCATCTATCAGCAAATATTTTTAAAATACTATTACGGCTGCCGCGGAAACGCTTTAGTAACGATGCGCTTCTATTACGCATAATAGCTTTGAAGTCATTAATGCGTCTTTCCGCGAACATCAGCGAGGCACTGCAGCGCCACGGCAGCAGCAACAGTATCCTGAGCGCATTATTATATTGTATGCGGAGGTCACTGTAAGCACGCAAGCTGTAATTTGTCCACAAATTACACGTGTAAAATGATTGGCAATAGGTCTTAAATAGCGTTATTTTCACATGGTCAGTACATCGTGCAAATCTGCGAGCCAGCATGTTACAGCGAACTGACAGTGACCTTCGCTCCCTATCGATATCCTTATTGTCACACAAGTTCTCTGTTAGCCAATGACCCAAGTACTTAAAACTGGTTACCCTACGAACCGGTAATCCGCACAGCGACACTTTGGGTATAGATGTGTAACCCTTTGTTCCAGCCTTAAAAACCATGATTTCGCTTTTCTTTACATTGTACTTGAGTCCTTGTGCCTCACCATATGTTTCACACATTTTTACTAATTTTCTTAACGCATTGATCGATGGGCTCAGCAACACCATATCGTCGGCGTAACTAATGTTATTAATACTAACACCGTCCACATGACACCCTACGCCGCTGTTATTGAGCTCACCTATCAGACGATTCACGTAAAGGTTGAAAAGCCGAGGTGAGCTCAGGCCCCCCTGTCTCACCCCGCACTCTAACCGATATACATTAGAAAAGGATTCCTGCCACTTTACACTGTTGAGTTGGTTGTTGTACCAATAACAAAAGAAATCGATAACTTCACGTGGTAACGTGGTTTCATTTTGAAGTTTCTGCCATAAAACCTCATAATTGACCAAATCAAAAGCCTTGGAGAGGTCCAAAAAACAAGCAAAAACCGGCGTCTGCCTACTAGTGTAGTACTGGACAGTCTGCTTAAGGCATAAAATAGCACTCTCTGTGGATAGCCCTGGTCTAAAACCGAACTGATTATCATTAAGTTGAATATTATTAAGTAATTGTTTGTCAAGCAGACTGTCCAGCACCTTGGCCATGATAGTCGCTAAATATATTGGCCTGTAGTTATTAATATCAGATGCATCACCCGTTTTATTCTTTACAATTGGCACAACTATGGTATACATAAGTTCATCAGGTAAATAACAATGACTCATACACAAGTTGAAAAACATAGATAGTATTCGAGGTAGATGTTCACCTGCGTGTTGCAAATGCTCGTATATAAGCGTAATAAAAAAAATAATTTTATAGGTAACCCTTTTAACGGAGTGTATCGTGGGCTGAGTATTCACTATTAAATAAACGCTTTACTCGCTAAGGGTTTAGAAACTGCCTCTTAGAGGTCATTGTCTCTCTAATCCGGATAAGTTCTAAACCTTACCGTATATTATATGTAAGCATGCAATTGCCGTGCCCTTTCTAAGATAAGGAACATCCGACTATAGTCCATTATTACATTTATGATGCATGAATGAATTTGTTGGTAAATTACAATATTTTACGGTAGGTACCTAGTCATTATTTTAGATTTTTTGTTCGTTATCAAACCATTATATGTAACATACAAAAATAAATGTCTACTAAATGATTTAAATCTTCAACTTTTTTACAAACAATATACTTTTCGTAATAAAAATAAACACTTATAAAGTTATCTTGAAAAAAAGACTTAGCTAAGGATGTGAATAAGCGTGTGAGCGGAAGAGGGAGCGTGGGCGTAACAGAAAGTTAAGATCTGATGAGGGATTTGTTACAGAAATGAAGCTTCTACTAAAAGCTAAACTTGACAACCCTTACTTCTATGAACAAATAGACGCCCTCTGCTAACATCAAGTGGTATAGGAGTTAAGAAAGTGAGTTTGCAAGTATTTTCAAAACTACGATTGTTGTTAGAATGTTTGATATTAAGAGTACATAATCAGGATCAATCAATAACAAGATGAAAATTATATCTTTAAAAGATTTAATTTCAAAACAAATACAAATTGACTACGATATTTTTATATGAAATGAATCAAAATACAGAGAGTCTGTACTTGTTCAAAACAAATTTGTAAAACCTTCAATCTTAAATGTGATATGACATGTGATAAAATTCCTGTATTGATATTGACGTATTAATAACGGATTTCACTTCTCGTTGATATCGGGCAATTACTATTTAGATTTAATACTGGAAATGGAATGCGTTAATGCATTTCTTCCATTGCTTCGATGATAGTTTTAATGATTTTAATCTATTTGCTATAAAAGTATAAATTATGATACAATACTGCCTTCAAATAGTTTAAACAATTGTTTTATTCTACTATTTAATATGCATTAATGTTAGTAATTATTTATAAAATGGAACTGATTTAATTCTTTAAAAATCTCATTACATGTTATGTTGATTTATTTTGATTTGAGAGTTCCTGGAGAAACGCACTGTGATAAAACGCCACCCATCCAGATTGTGGTGGTGATTTTGTAGTTGGAGGCATTCTGGTGGTGGTAAAAATTTAAAATAATAAATTAAGTTCATTACTATATTATAATGTTATTTACAGATAAATTATTTTTAATATTATAATTATATGATAAAATACTTTACTGGCATGTATAAAAGAATATATAATATAAATTTATCTTAATTTGAAACTGCATGCTCGGTAATGAGTTGATGATGTTTGTTCTGCAACATGTCCCTGTTCTGTCTGTCAACAAACTACAAACTTAATAAGACGAAGTTGAGTGACTTGTTACTGTTAGTGACTTGTTAGTCCTTACCGCTGCGCTACTTGCTCTTCCGTGTCATAATAAAATCTTGTAAACATTATGTGTTATAAGTTATGTATTTTTAAAGTAAACATCACTTAATAAGTTTAGGCATCGACATTTAAAATGTCAGCACCTTTATTATGACTGAATAATGGATAACTAGAGATTGCAGATCTGTATGATTTGAAAAAGTACAGTAGTACGGAAATAAATAAATAGACAAGGAAAATGATCATTTTTCGATACTTTTGTGATTATATATACAGATTGTCAAATAAAATTTTAAAGAGTTAAGGATTACATATTTAAATATTTTATACAATATAAATATTTTTTTACACAGAATACAGATTCAAACTTATTTTATTGTGAATTTTTTAAATAAATACAAAATATACTTTCAACAAATAAATACACTGTATAGCATTGTTGGAATTATTGATAGCTTTGAGTAATTAAACAGATTTTTCCCGTCCCAACAGCAATTACTTCTAAGACCTTCAGTAAACTTTTTACTTGACTTCTACTTCGAATCGTTTAAGTTCCCTACAATAAAACCTTGGGATATTTCTTGAGACATTTTTAAGTAATTCAAGATGAAAGAAATTAAAATATGACATAAATCCTCCCAGATCAGATTTACGTATGATGACTATCAATTATGTAGAAATTCTCAATTTTCTAATTTGTCTTTTACTTTGTAACTAACTAAATGTTTTCACGATTTCATCACAACAGTCTATTGTGCACTATTGTAAGTTGAGGTCGCCTATACGCGTGTTATGTGTACTTAAGAGATGTTAACGATGGCAATACTAATAAATATTAAATTTTACTAGTGTCATGCTTTTGTTAGAATAACGTTCATCCAGAGCAAGATTAAGTAGTAAATTCTAAAGAGTTATTTAATTATGGAGTTAATTACGAAATGTATGACGACCTCTATAATGGTCACACACTACATCTGAGTGTTATAACGCTGTTCTATAAGATTACTGTCGTAAAATTTATTTTTTATTATTTTTTTTTTGGGACGTGCTATTTTTTTTTGGCTTTTACTTTAAGCTGTTTTTTGCGTTTTACTTTTACCACGCTAGTTTATAAATAATAAACCATATTTTATATTATAAGAAAATAAAATATTAAGATACACATGACACAAAACGGCTATAATAAAAAACAATCTTTACTTATAATTTTTCTATTTCCATATAATAGTAATTAAAAATAAAAAGTATTTCTTAAAATCACGTAAGCCCTTAACTACTACGTAATTATAAAACAGGTCGGATGTTCGTAAATTAGTCGTATGACAGTTAAAAGCTAGTGAAAGGAAGATAGGTCCAAGGGTCTGAATATATAACAAGGCTCTACACATTACCATATACACTACAGATACCCTGCAAGAATTACGACACGTATTACTGAAGGTTCAAAACCCTATGTTAATAATATTAATGTTACTGAAGATTCAGATTCGTTCATTATACCGTAAAGAAATTATAATTAAAACTACATGTAGAGATTCCAGTATTCTATGAACGTACCAAGTGTTTTAACTGAGTGATAAATATTTATTCTGCAACGACTAATTATTTTACTATTGTTACAAAGTCATTATTATTAAAAAAAATCACGTTAGTAATTTCATTTGAATATATAAAGAAGTATATTTTTCTGTAGTTAGGCGTTAATAAATGTATACATACTTTGTACTGTTTTAATCAATTTATAAAATTTTTTAATGTTAATTAACTATTTATCATCAGATAATAGTAGTGTTTTATAATTTTAATTATAATTTTCACCTCGAAAATCTGATTAAAATTTTACCTGCACACCTACTACTAAGAAAAAATAGGTAATATTAATATTATTGTTTATTTTTTCTTTATTCTGATTTTCTTACCTTTTATTCGGTATGAAATAATCTAAGTAAACATCTAAACTTATTTAGAAACTTAACTTACTTACAGTCATTATTTATAGCAGTTTATCTATCTTGCAAAGCTATCTTATATTTGTCTTATTATTTATTATACTATTTTAATGTAATGTTTACAAATAACACGATAGCAGTTATCATTATCGTTTCGCATTTGTCATTTGATTTGAAGATTGTTGTTGTTTCGCCAGAATCAGGTAAAGGTTTATAAATATACAGCCATATGACATCTGACATTTAACATTTTGTAATGGATTATGTACTTACGATTATCATGAAACCTCTTTACACGTCTTTAAAATTAGTAATAAGTTTTTTTTAATATTTAAATTTTGCTTTCCTTTCTTTTTTATTGTAATGTAATTGTGTTTTTGAGTAGATTAGTATTAAATTGCGGTCAGAGAGATTTTTATTATTAATTAATTCCTTTAATTGTGATTTTCACTTTATTTTTATAGGATTTGTATATTTGCAAAGATACTTTGTCATTATTATATTTTTTGTTTTTTTTTTTTGTAATTTGCCGAAAGCCGAAATTCTATTAATAATTATCTAAATATTTTTTTTAACTGTGAAGATCTAAAATTTTATATGTTGTTATAATGATCTATATTTTCAAAATTTGTCAGTTTATACGTTAATTTAATTAATATTAAATTAACTTATAAGCTTATAAATATAAATATTATTAGTATTATTACTTACAAATATTTTTATTAATAAATATGGTAAGTTATTTGAATTTTCACTATAAATTTTGAAGTATTCTTTAATTTTCATAAATTATACATTTATACATTTTGATATTATTTAATTAGATTAAGGCGTGATTAGTGCTATTTGGTAGTTTAACTTGAATATTGTTCATTACAGGAGGTTTATCATTTTTATAATAAATCTTACCTACATGCATACGTAACTTCGGGGCGTCAACCTGCATTTCCTGCTTCCTGGTCTGTTGCTGTAATTTTTCAATGAGAATTATTGTCTAAAATTTTTCAAAATTGTAATGTAGATGTTACATTCGTTTAAAGTAGAAAATATACAAAATTTTAGTAACAAAATATCAGTAAGTCATTAAGCTAGGGTTTGATTAAAAAATATATTTTATTAAGATTTTTTAGCCAAAATATTTAAAAATATAAATATATCTCAAGTAAAATAAAAGTATCTTTTTTATATAAATGTATATAGACATACTTTTATTTCCTGGAATCGTTCAGTAAATGTTACCTAGAATATCAAACGTATTCTGAACACAATTCCGTAGTCCACGCAGCAGATGGTGGACGGACGAGAACTTGCAACAACTGGTTTGTGACGAATTTAAATAAATGTACATTTATTTAATTTCATTTATTAAATTTTATTCTTTATACTATAGATAATGTTTTATATTTCAAGGGATTATGCACATTATTTATGCATATTTTAAAATTATATGAAAATTCATTTGTTTGATTACTATTCTATTTTTTATAATACATGTCTTTAAACCATTAAATTAACACAAAGTAGGGAAATGATTCAAAAGAAAATTTACCAAAAAAAAAATAGTCTACCGTTTAGGTCTATCAGAGCCTTCAGACACAGAAATGACTGTCGTGTTTTCGTAGCATGATAATATTAAATAATTTTATAAATTGGAACTGTTACAACTATTTTAATATAAAATTTTGCATTTGACTTTTCTACAGTATAACAAATTATTATTAATTTATACGAACATAAAAACGAGCTCTTAATTAAATTTTAATGAGATAGAGAAGTTTAGCACTTCTGTGATAAATTGAATTTAAATATTCAAATATATTATGATGAAAGCTATATTTTTAATAAAAAAAATGCTAAACTTTATTTATAAATAATTTTATTTTTATTTCATATTATGCTAGTTCCTTAAGAGTTATCTCAAAATAAAAACGAATCGGTAAAAAAGGAATTCAAACAGACGAAATACCGATAACGTAGGTGAATCTATTAAATTACCACAAGTAATGTCACATTTAAAACTTGTATATTAGACGCAACAAGCTGATGCTACCCGTGCGACGCCGGGGCGGGTCGATAGTCAAGAATATAATTTACAAATTTAATTACTTACATAATCTTATTGAGCTGAGCGTAAGCGAAGCTCTTTACCGTTTGGGATACCTTTTTTTGCGTTTAGGTGTCTCCAGAATGCGACGAGATAATTAGCTAAAAATTTTCTCATGAATTTTTGAACAGAACGCGGATGTTATAGCGTAAACAGATTGAAAAAATGTTTAGCCATTCAAAAGTTATCAAGAAAAGAAGAAAGGAGAGGGGCTCAGCTCAACACCCGCCGCGCACGGTTGGCGGATCCTAGTAGTATATTATACATATTAAAAATTCGTCAATCTCAAGCTTTCTGTATTTAATTAAGTAATTTTATTAATAAAATATTCCATATGGGTTAAAATAATATAACAATATCTCTTTATATCATGTGTACAGAAATCAAGTGTTATATTTTCAAAATCTTTCTAAATAATATTTGCTATTTAATAAATTAACATTCTGTTATTTTTGAGGTCACTTTAAAACCAATTTCAACATACTTCAAGTAGATGAATAAAGATTAAATTTGTGACAATATTTCTTATAATATCCAGTCTGCTCTCTGTTTTATTGAACTTGATCTGTCAGTCTGTCTGATACAATTGTGTCATACATTCTTTTTGCAAAAGATAAAAGTCAACGAAGTCCATTTGCTCGAACTTATAATTTCGCTGAGCTCATTTATGTCTTTATATTTGACGTGTTATATATTCTATTGGTTAAGAGCATACAAAGAAAATTACTTGTTTATAATATGTTACTTATAATACTTATAGACGTAAGTCTTTGCTGTTTTAATGTATAAAAAATAGTTTGCTTTCTATTGCTTCTTCTCATATTTGAGAAAACTGCTGGATATTAATTGAAGTAACAATAGCAATAAATATGCAATGTACTCGTTTATCAGCTAAATCAACTTTACAATATATGCACATAACATAAGTTAGTTTGTTGTTAGTCCGGGGACAGGTGGTGGTGAACGTGCCTAACGAGCCAGCAATCTGCATACCGAGGGACTAAAGTTACAACTCTTCAGAAACCGATCTGTTATTTAAAACAAGTAACTATAAACTACGACAAAATATAATATATTTTGTACAGTATATGTTATTTTTTAATTACAGTAACACGGCACCTACTTGATTATAATTGGCCATCGTCCAGGGACGTCGCATCTCTTAATATATTTATTATATGTACTATATGTTACAAATGTGAACGGATGTTTCTTATAATATTGATGTTATAAGAAATGTCCATTCTTATTTTTATAGTGAGGACATGACGGCAAATTATCAGTTTTATTTTTAGTCATTTTGTACTTGATATAAATATAATGAATTGTAAAAGAAGCAGACTATTTGTGTTTGAAGATATTTATAAATAAATAGATTTGGTACGTAATGTCAGCTTTCGTTGTTAGATTGGTAGGATATGTTACTCGTATGATCGATGAGAATAAATACTTTATCAATGACTTGTCTATATCTTATATTATCGTGATGTTTAAATCTCTCAAAATACAATAATTAAGGTAGTATCAGTTAAGGAAATAAAGAAATAACTTCATTAGTTATGATCCCATCACAAAACCTTCACACCATATAAAATGCTTAGATGCCTCCTTAGAACTAGAAATTAGTAATTAATACAACAGGTTCTTATGATTTAAATTAATATAAGTAATTAAATACAGTGTGAAATATTAAAATATATAAGTCCCTTGCAATATTGTATATATTTATACAATATATAATTCTGTAAATATTTTTTATATAACCAGCTTTATAATTAGTTTAAATATTAACAAAACCTACACTAGGCCCATCTGGACATAATTACATCGTTATATTACATTACTATCACATTAGCAAAACTTTCTGATAATATTCAGCTTTAGTTATAAAAACACACTTCAATGAGATGATTTACACGATCAATTATTATACAAAGGAACTTCCCGGCCCTTCGGGCCAGGAAGGGTCAAATGTCACGTGTGAGGTTGGCACCTACCCTATTTTGTAGCCTGATTCAATAGCTTTTTTTGATGTATTACACATTATTGTGTGATTTGTGGGTGATAAGTGATGCGCGTGCATACAGAGTCAATTAGGTCATTATTATATAGTAAGGATTACGTCACATATATAATGATACAATGTACATACAATATGGATACTACATGTTGTATCTGCCGCATACATAAATCAAAGTGTAGTCAAGACAACTGATCTGTTCAAAGAGTCGTACGTCATCAATCAGAAATTAAACCTTAATACCAATGAAACATTTAATATCAAAATAACATAATTTGATAACACTTATATTCTTAAACAAATAATATTATTTGTTAAGTAAATTTTATAACAAAATTTATTTAACAAAGAATGAAATATAGGTATACAACAAGTCACTATTTAAAAATCACCAAAATTTTGTATATTTTAGAATATTACTTATATTTTATAATATGTATTATACTTATTGCTTTAATAAAATATGGTCCCAAATAAAATAATGTATCTTTTTTTATTATCTAAAATAACTATGAACTGATGTATTCAAATAAATTAACAATAATATACTAGAGGAGTCTTAAAATACAGGGTGGGCCAAAAATTTTTGCACTTTTGAAACATGTCTAGAAATAAAAGTACAAATGTTATTTTGTTTATGATTTATTTAACGTAATTATCATTTATTAAAATTTATTTTTTAAAAATGACATAGTCGAGATGTGCTCCGTCTCGTCGTTGGCACTCCTGCAATCGACTACGTAAACTTTGGAAAACTCGTTGACACATGCTGCGAGGAATCGCGGCTATCTCCTCGTGGATGTTTTCTTTTAATTGGGATATGGTCGTCGGTTTATTAAGATATACTCGACTCTTCAGATATCCCCACAAGAAAAAATCGCAAGGTGTAAAGTCCGGGCTTCTGGGAGGCCATGGGATATCACCTCTGCGAGAAATCAATTTGTTAGGAAACATTTCTTTGACCACCGGTAAAGTCACGTTTGATGTATGGCATGTTGCTCCATCTTGTTGCATCCAAGTCCGGCTATTGTATCCTTCAAATTCATGCAACTGTAGTGTCAAAAACTCTCGCAACATTTTCACGTATTCCACTGAGTTCACAGTTACGTTATTTCCTTGATTATTTTCAAAGAAGTATGGACTGATTATGCCCTTTGCGGATATGGCAGCCCACACTGTCGTTTTTGGTGAATGAAGAGGCTTTTGGTGTTTATAGTGAGGGTTTTCCATGCTCCAATATCGACAATTATGTTTATTTACGTGACCATTAATGTGAAAATGGGCCTCGTCCGTAAACAATACATTCTCAAGGCTAGAGAATCGCTCCAGTATAGTGTCAGCCAATAACTTGTGTTGAATGTAATCGTTTGGTTTCATCTCCTGTACAATTTGAAGCTTATATGGGTGCAGTTTAAGGTCCAAATGCAAGATTCGCCGCAGACTAGTTCTTGGTATAGCAAGAGCCGCCGACCGCTTACGCGTAGATGATTCTGGATCGTCTCTTACAGAAATTTCAACCTCCCGAATGTTCTTTTCGCTTCTTCTTGAACGTGGTCGCCCAGTTTGTTTAATATTCGTTGTCGATCCCGTTTGCTCAAACTTTTTAAACCACGCTTTAATTAAATTAACACTTGGACACCCACTTACACGTGGTAATCCGTATTCAACTCTAAAGAGGCGTCGTACAGTAACGTAGGAATCGTTGTTTTTGTAAAATTGTTTTGCGCAAAAAGCACGGTGTTGTCCCGTGAAGCGCTCCATCGTGACTAAAATTGCATTAAACGACGCACAATTCCCCGCCACCCGCGCGCCCCTTGCTCTCACGGTTTTGGAGAAATCAAGTGTTGCTATTTGCAAAACATTTTTGGCCCACCCTGTATATTCTCAAGAGTAACTTAAATTATTTTTTACGGTTCATATCTTTCTTGTCCTATGGCCAACTCCATTCTTGAAATTGTTTATTTTTAGTTTTAAGTAACTTTAATAATTCAAATAGACCTCAAAAAATCAACTGATAATAAATAAAAGGTAATAATGGAGTGATATCGGAATTCTCTATTCATGTATTCACGAGGCATATAGATGTCTTTGTAGTGGTAATAACTGGTAATATTTCATTGTATAAAAACCTTATAATATATTTTTTTAATATATACAAAAATAATTTGCTTTCCTCAAAAAAGGTATACGTTAAATTATAAATGTTATAAATAATACTTTTTAAACAAAAGATTATATTTTGGTAATTCTCTTTATTCAAAATTTCTCATTTATTTATTATATTATACAATATTTAAACACAATATACTTTTTGCATAAGGTTTGTAACACCACTCGTAGTGTAAAATAGTATCTTACTTCTATATCCAACAGTAAAATAAATATATAGACCACACCACTTCGGAAAAATCGGAAAAAAAAATATAACAGTCTAAAACTACAATACTTTAGATACATTCTATATGAAATGCTTTGAGATAACTAATATTTCTGTATCTATTATCAAAATTAACAAACGAATTTATCTTCCGGAAGAAATAATCTAACTTTTATCCATTAAAAATCTCCAGATAAAATGTCTTAGCAGCAATTGCTATAAAGTTCCTAAATAATGCAGAGGGGAAAGTTTTAACTTTCTCTGCGTTGCGAGGGTAAATTTGTCTTAGCAGCGATTGGTATAAAGTTCCTAAATAATTGCAGAGGGGAAAGTTTTAACTTTCTCTGCGTTGCGAGGGTAAATTTGTCTTAGCAGCGATTGGTATAAAGTTCCTAAATAATTGCAGAGGGGAAAGTTTTAACCTTCTTCGGGTACCAAGTGGGTGAAAAGTTTATCTTCAGAACCTTGTTCATCTCGAACATCATCTTCGGTTATTGCTACATTCTCAACTTTTACCACTTAGACTATACTCAGTTTTATGTATCTACTACTTACCTGAGAATTAAAATAACCCTTACCCTTAGTAAGGTAGGTTAAATTTATGTAGATACCAATTATTTAACACTTTCACTGCCAGCTCCGTAGCGTGTACGGAGACGCAAGTTTCACCCCGTGTTTCACACCAGGGCCGTAGCATGTACGGAGCAATTAAAAGTCAATTTTTTATAGTATTTAATTGGCTCAACATTTTTTTTACTATTTTTCCGTTTATTTAAATGCCTTTATGCAAACGTTTATATGAAAAATTGAAACAGCACACAGGGCTCAATTTCTGAAAATCTGGTGGCAGCGAAAGTGTTGATATCCAATTAATGTCCGTTAACAATTATATTAGATTAGATAGTCAGTGGTGTCATCGCCCATCACTATTTGCAAGTACACACGCAGTATGTACACCAATATAGGCGCTACAAAATAAATTACTACACTTACATAATTCCTTATGGAAAGACCTTATTTTCAACAAAACCGATGATGACAAATTTTACTGTATTTGATAATGTAACATGTAACTTTACTATTGTTATAAGATATATTTATAAAAAGCAAAGTAATGAAAATTACCTAACCTAAAGTAAAAATAACTAGTTATTGGAATCTAGACTATAATTACTACAGAAGTATGTAATTACAGCTTGCCTATACAAAATATATGTACATAATTAAACAATATTTAACTAGTTAAATCATTATGAAAGAAAGATCACTACCATATTACCATTCTACCTTTACAAATAAGAAACTGTAATTTAATTACTTCATTCATACTTAAATTGATAATTTTATTAAAATTATAAAAAAATGTTATATGATATCAATAAAAAAAGATGAAGTTATTATTTCTATACATTTTGATCATATAATATTATGAATATAAACTTATACAATACTAGAAAGATCCTTCTTTATAATCTTTTGATTGTAATTGTTTACAATATCGATATAAATTATCTAAATCAAAACAGATGACGATAACCCTTGATCTTGAAAGGATGCGTTTATTAGCTTTTAAATATAACAAGATAAATGTTACTTATCACAATTATTAATATAATAATTGGTAGGATAATTTATATTTATATAAATAATTTAATATTAATATAACAATTGTTCGCCTGACATTTGTAAATTTTTAATGTAATTCCATTAAATATTTTTGCATTTTATTACAAACTAAAATAGGAAAATTGGAATTTTATTGGAAACACCTAATAATTAACTATACGCAATTTTAATTTTAATTTAATTGAATTAAGCGCTTTCTAATACAATATAATACAGATAACTCTATGATAGATCCTTATAAATCCTTATAATTACAAAAAAAAATTAGTTGGATTAAAAAACAATAAAGAAAAGCCAAAGAAAAGGATATTGAAATCATTAAAGTTCACTAAACACTTCATGTTTTCTGTGGTTTATGTATTTCTTTTGTTTTTATCCGCATACTTATAAATATCATATAATTATTGTATTTGATATTAACTAGTTGCCTGCGACTTCGTCTGCTTCTTTATAAACTATTTTACGTCAATTAACGGTTTACTATAATCGTCACATCTATTGGAAAGAAGAATATACTTTAGAAGTGATGAAACTTTTCATTTATAAAAAACATATATTTTAAGTTGGACAAATAATATATGTCATATAACAATATATTTTCTTGGAATCGATTCAATAGTTTTAAACATTAGCTCAATTATATTATTATTTTTATATGATTATAATAATAAGTGTTATATTTCAAACACGGTGATAAATTTACGAGTGTAAAACAATTTGTTGATTTTTACCTTTTAAATTCGAGGAGAAACTGACGCATTTTGAGCAGACATATGAGATATATAGAGTGACAAATCGAGTTTAAAAGAACAGACAGCGGTCTGGTTTCTTGTAAGAAATCTTGTTCATAATTCAATCATTTTAATACACATTTACATTAGGACTTTAAAAAATTTTAAGACGTTTCTTCAATTTCATAGCATGATATACTTATAATTTTAGCATCAGTAAATAATATTATCAGACAATTTATTATTTACATTTATAAAAAAGGAATCTTTGTTATTTTTCCTGATCTACTTAGATTTTATGAAACATAAAACTATATAGTAATAATTAGTTTTTTTAATGTATATTTTTTCTTATTTAAGTATATTTTATGTTAAATAAGGTAGGTTATGACTTCGAGCACGGGTGAGTATCAACTAGAATTTACAGAGCAAAATTTCACCAAGTCCTATATTTTATTTTTAATATTTTCAGCCAAATATAATATAATCAAATATACGTCATATTTCTTCAATTATTACACAAAGTTAATTAAACAGTACAATCAAAATATGAAGATAAGGCAAAAATATGGAATATAGTTAAGAATTATTTTATTTATCAAAGATTTATTTTAATTTGAATAATTCTTCTTGCTCGTGTTCTTCAACTGTTCTCGGGTAATTGAGTGTTATGATTTGTATTTATTAGTATTTAGACATGCTGCGGCTCTTTGGTCGGGTCTTTGGCGCACGAGCGGTTTTGTTGTTTGTTTTGCTTTGTGCAGTGCAAGTGCTGATGAAATATTAGTCAATATTTCATACTTATTTATTTATATGTAACTATTTGTTTATTCTTAAGTGGAATATTTTTAGTAATTTAAAGAAAATTTTTAATAATAATTTTAGTTATAGTCCTAATAGTCCTAAATTGTCCTAAAATTTATCTTTAAAATCTTTGTCTAAGATTAATATTGTAACATATTAAAAGATTCTCCTTTATATAAGTACTATTTACCAATGCAAAGTTATTGTGAGACTTCCACTGAAAATAAATATTTTGAATTAAGTAATTATCTTGTGGTAATAATTTTCTCGCATTTCATAGTTTCATGTAGTACATTATTATGACTCTTTTATGACCTCGTTAAGGTAATAACGTTCATAATTTATGACAACATTAATTGCAGAAACCGATATTTTTAACTGACAATTGATCATAAATTTAAAATTACCTTATCAATAAGTTTGTTTGATTTATTAGCAATTGCATCCTAAAATAAAATTAGATACTGTTAATAAATAATTTGCTTATATAATATTCTATTAGTTTATTATATTTATTTACTTTAATTTATATATAATATTGTTTTGTTACCAAATGAAAACCAATTAAACCATTTCTTGAAATAATGCTACAATGTAATAAAAATACAAAATTTTACTGTTAACAGTCTGAGTAAATAGATAAATGGGTCTGAAATAATCAACAGGAGTTTATTTTTATTAATATAAATTAAATACAGTATTATTATTTATTATCCTTCAATATTTTTACTATTACTACAAATTTATTTTACTATTGAACAGGCAACTAACGAAAACAATGATATGTGTACTAGTTGTACCCTGACACACTTCGCAGAGGCACATTTTTGTTGCATGGGTGAGATATAGTAGTCGTTAGCTAGTATAAATTTGCGTCTGTTATAAAAGACAGTAAAAGAAAAGAAAACAAAATCCATAAGAGTGTCCAAAGCGTTCGAATTTCAAAATTATTGTCCCACATTACAAATACGTTCCATTTTTAAACTCTGCGGCTGAATACCTCGTGTAAGAGGAAATGTGCATTAAATTGATTACAATTACAATAAAGATAAGATAAAATAAGATAAGATGGATAGATAACAATCATCTCTCAAACGGGTTGTATATCATCGTCGTGTGTCAAAACTTATTTTTAAGTGTTTGAGGCATACACAAACAATCAGAACATTTACGTAGACATTGCATTTATGTGGTTATTTAAATACTTATTCACATATTATAATTCTTATGATGAATAACTGTGATGAGGTTGATTAATTATCGGTTGTCATTTACGAGGGGAGGTCCAAAAGTTCGTGGAATGGAGAGGATAGAGCGGGGGTAGGGGCGCTCGCTTGGTGTCATACGAATCGGAGACTCATCATTAGTATAAATACGGAGTTTCAACCCTATTGCTTCATTCGTTTACTAACAGTCGCCTGCTAAACAAGTCAATCCGGAAGAAAACTGAAACTATGGAGAAAATTGAACACCACGCTGTGATAAAATTCCTTACTAAGCAAGGAAAGAACGCTCAAACCATTTTGAATGAAATGGGAGTCGTTTATAGGGAACAGTGCCCTAGTAAATCTATGATTTCCAAGTGGCATGGTCTTTATAAACATGGTCGAGAGTCAAATGAAGTCAACCCCCGCTCAGGAAGGCCAGTTGAGGCCACCACATCGGACATCGTTGAAAAAGTGGAGAAAATTGTACTAGAGGATGCCCGTTTGAAGAAAAAACAATTATCTGCATTAGTTGGAGTATCAGATACCACCATTTTGCGAATCCTACATGATCACCTGGGTATGACAAAAGTCAGTGCAAGATGTGTACCGAGAATGCTCACGCCGTTTCAGAAAGAGCAGCGCGTCGATGCGTCAAAGCATTTTTTGGAGTTGTGTGGAGATAAACCTGCACAGATTTTGGACTGAATTGTTACGGGAGATGAAACATGGGTTAATCACTTTGAGCCTGAGTCCAAAGAAGAGCCCATGCAATGGCATAAAAAGGGGACACAACCGTCAAAGAAATTCAAGGTGACGGAGTCGGCTGGAAAGATGATGGCTACTGTTTTTTGGGATTGTGAAGGGATAATCTTGATTGATTACAAAAAAAAGGGAAGGACTATAACCGGAGAATACTACGCAACGATATTAGAACCATTAAAGGATGCCATCAAGGAAAAGCGGCCAGGAAAATAGACAAAGGGTGTGTTGCACTTGCAAGACAACGCGCCGGTTCATAAGAGCAGAATTGCAATGGCTGCTCTGCACACGCATGGGTTCGAATCCCTAGTTCACCCATCCTACAGTCCAGACCTGGCCCCAAGTGACTTTTTTTTATTCCTCAATTTAAAAAAAGACTTAAGGGGAAGGAAATTTTCCGACGACAATGAGGTAAGGGAGGCAATTTCGGCACATTTTGACGAAAAAGGTAAAACATATTTTTATAGCGGTTTAGAAAAATTAATTCATAGGTTTGATAAATGTATTGAGCTTCAGGGTGATGATATTAAAAAGGAAAAATAGTTTTGTTGTTTTATTTTATTTAGAGCCCTTTCATTCCACGAACTTTTGGACCTCCCCTAGTAACTCAAAAGACTTTAATAGTCTGTGACATTATGTATTATTTTAGAAATTAGCTGTTGCCAGCTTGAGGATGCTTCGGATTTCTCGAAATTATTATATTTCTTTTATTATCTAGATTCAGTATTATTATTTAGTCTTAAATTATATAAATTGATAGCTTACTATATAATTTAAAAGTAGCTGTCATTCGTTTCAGGTTAAAATGTTGTTAATTAATAATGTTTATTTGTTTCCAAAGACATTCAGGTATTTACTTTAAAGTTACTAAATTAATTATTTCCGTTTATAATAATTCAGAATTTAGTCATATTTCTGCGTGGTGTAGTAACTGTTTTTTTATTTGTGATTTAGAATTAATGACCTTTCTTTCTATCGAAAGCACGATATTCCTTTTTTAATTATCACCCGGTGCGTGTGTTTTAAAGAGTGTTCTTAGTTATGCTTACAAGGCGTTGATACTTTTAATAATTCATGTGTATTATTGCAGGCTTGATTAAATATTATGGATTGACCATAATTCGTTTTGCCAGCGTTTAAAAGTTATTTTGTTGATACATATGTATTTGTACTGTTTCGGCAATTAGAGTCGACATACTTGTAGGTTATATTATTATATATTTATAGGTATTTGTAGGTTATATTATTATACTCGTATTGCTTGTGATACCTTTGCCCTTCATAAGATTTTTTTTTATATAAGAGCGATTTATTTCACCTTACTAGACTTTACCACGTGCTTTCGTGTAACTTCGGGATGTCGACCGTAACGTCCTGATTCTTGATCTGTTGTTGTAACTGTAGCTGCATGTGTATATGTCTTTACCTGTCTATTGTCAGTGACGCCCATGAATTTAATTTAAGAGACCATAATATTTAGGATAAATTGGATATTTGATTCAAAGCGGTTATATTTATTTATTCTTAATGAGAAAATTATTTACAAAGTTCTTTAGCTGCCTTGTATTAGGAATGAAAATGCAGTGATTCAATAAAGTGCAGTCAACACAGCTGTTCAAATATCTTTTTAACCTCCTTGTTTATATTAAATTAGAGCTGACTGTTGTTCGCATTAGAAATAGTACAAAGCAACGAGTCAGTAGCAATATATTACACAGAGTGGTAGCAAACAGTGAACCAACGTTCAACACAAGAATTAAAAATATTTGTCTTAAACTTAACTTAGATTGTAACTTGTAATATTGAGGCACATTGTACTTGATAGTGTTTAAATAAATAAGTTATTAAAATTAGTAAAAACAAGTTGTTTGTCTCGGATATCTCAGACCTCGGTGTTAATGTGAGTTACACTTGTAGTGATCGGTTCTGTTCAGTCATTGGTTTACAATACATAGAGTTCTGTGCTATTGAAAATTAAATAACGCTCTTAAAGTTATTTTATATATCAGGTGTAAACACGTATTGAAAGAACTATATTATATAGATTATTGTTAAGCAATTTTAATTACTTTTACAGAATAACAACATGAAAATTCTGTGTATAATGAAAGTCGACCGCATCACAATAGAATTACAATTATGTATGTTGTTATGTTGCATGTTTTAGGCCACATTATGTAGGCCTGATATATGTAATGACCAATGTATACTGTAGATTCATTTTATTAGTTAAGCCATGTAGTTTATTTTAGCTACATTGAACGCTTTAGAAGATTATATATATTTGTATAACCTGTGTTGAATCAAGGAGGTTTTTTCATTTCAACATGAAGAAGTCAACTTTACTAATAGACTTGTTTTCTTACCATTAGGAATGTATCGTATTTCCTTCTGTAAGTATTAGCACAGAAAAAATATGTCTGAGACTTTATTAGTCTTATAGATATTTCTATTATATAAGTATTCTTCATATAAAGAATCCAAATTAATATTGTATTTTCAAAGGTAGTATGTACTTGTTCTTTGTACATAAAATGATGATAAAAAAACCTGCTTTTTAATAATCTTATATATTGTTATACGATGAGAAAGAAATTTATATTTATATGACAAATATTTTTCAGTAAATTACTTTTTATGTTTTATTATTGAGGCGAAGTTAAAATCGAAATTATTAATATAGATGTAGCTCTGTGAGAGAAGGCTTCAGACAACAGAGTATTTTGACTCTTTCTATTCTACATTGGGTCGATATATTTTAATTAATACAGGAGGAGGATAAGATACTACATACTACAAAGAAAAGTATCATAACAAAAGTCAATTTTATCTCGCGGTAAACACCGAGCACGCATACGTCTTTATGCAAATATTTTAATTGAATGACAAGGAAAATAATTTTATTTATTCCTATGAATAAAAAATGAGAAGCTCGATAGAAAAGTTTACATATTTTTCTCACTTCATTTGTTTAGAAAGTTTTGTAAAGGGATTGAAAATGCAAATGATGATATTTAATTTTATACCAAGAATGAATGAAGAATGTTATGCAAAGATATTACAAATAAATGCACAATGTATATAGTATATAAAGTTAAAAAGAATTTAATTCTTGGATCAGAGTAACCAAAATTTAAATAATGAAAAAATAAATTCGCACGCTATTAATCTTTTTCGCTTGACACTTAACGCGGTCTGCACTTTTCATGGCTTTCACGATGCTTCAAATTATTTATTATTTAATTTTTTAAGTTGGTAGTTGATTAAATAAGTATGTTGTATGTTATTGTAGAGCATCTAGGATTTATAAGTATTGTAGCAAAAGACAAGTTTTCCATATAATAACAATTTAAATTTATAATCTTAACAAACTTTTCCAAACTACTGATAGGCGTTTGATCCACAAATAAGGATTTAGTAAAGAGTTCAGTATCTATTGTATCAAAGCACGTGACATGCTAGTAAGGCCTGTGAAATCGAGGTCATCCATTATCCTGGCGCGTTGCCACCCAAGGGGTATACCCGGCGTAAATTCTTACTTCGAAGATGTAAAAAGTGTTTGATTGATGAAATGTGGAGCGGAGTAAGTAAACTAAGTGCGAGTCAAATACAGGCACTTTCACGGCAAGACACAGTTTGATTTGATCTATAATAACAATAATACAAAACATGTTTCATTTAGGTTTTCACGAGCTTAAATTTAGATTAAACTAGTTTAAGGAATTTAAATTGCTCCTAAATTATGTGGCCGGAAAAAGTAAACTGCTAGAAGTTGATGACTAATTAAGTGACTCGTTGAAACACACAGTCACTACATTTCGTCTTCCGGTAGACACGATTACAACAAAGCATTTGAAACGTAGGTTTAAAAATTCAGCAACAGTTTAACAATAGAATGGAATTGACGAGGTTTGACATGGTTTCATTTCACACGGTTTCACAAAGCAAAGTAAGAGATATTTTTACACTGTTCCATAATGTGCTTTGTGACATCATATTAAAAAAAAGATATTACAAATAAATAAAACTCCCTTAGGAAAATACAATTTTGGCAATACTTCAATGGCAACTATATATACTCGTAAATAACTTTAAACGCCACTGAGCCTGATTATATTATTACTAGCTTATACCCGCCTGCGTCGCTGGGCACACTAGCAATTTGGATTTGGAATTTAGGTTTCTATGGTAACCTTTTTCATATTATCCGTTGTCATCGTAACCGTTGCTATGGTAACCGTTGCTATAGTAACGCCCGCGTTAAGTGTATATCTATTACAGTTTTAAAAATTAGCGAAAGGCAAAAAGTTGAAATCCGTTGGGCTAAGTACTCCGTAAAATCGGTTCTTAGTGGATGTCTATATCACAAAAGATGTAACTAAGTAAAATTTTAAGTTAATCGGACAGATAGTTTCGGAGATTTCGTTATGAGTCAGTGAGTGGTAAATCGCTTATAGATATATTGTTCATCTGCTTAGATTTGCTTCTTTATTATGCTTTCATAATATATGGTATTTATATGTTATGTATATTGTAATTTTGAAAAATGGTGGTTTATATATATGTATGAAAAATAAAATGAAATGAAATTTTTGTGAAGAATTTAATTTGTCATTAAATTCTTTACAAAAAGTCGGTATGGAAAAAATATTTTACCATATTTTCAGTATGGTAACATATTGTTACCATACTGATTCTGCATACTCATTTCTGTGGGAATCAAAGAAATATCTTGAATTTTATCATTTGGTGTGCAATTTATCGTAACCATTCGGTTGTGCTTTATATGGAGCAGTGCTTAAATATTTTATTATTCTTTACTGGTATTCTTTGAGTGAATTTTATATTTCAGTGAATAATTACATCTGAGACGGGTATGATAATCAACAAACAAGTTTTTTCTCTAGTTGTTAAAAGGAACTTTTCTAAAGATTCAAAGATATAAACACTAAAGCTAGTAAATTATTGCTTAATCGACCTGAAATGATAAGCATAGTGTTTATCTTCATCTATACAAAGTAGCTGCATTGAATTATTGGTAAGTACATTAAATATGAAATACAAAACAATAATTAGTTTGGGCACACGTACTTAGTCCCATTATCTAATAGAAAATGTTCCTGTCTATACAAAAACATTAAAGGTAGGTAACGTACATATAAAAAAAATCGCTTAAGTTATAAGGCTAACCAAAATTCTTATTCCTTTTTTAAATTGTATATAAATTGCCCTAAATTTGAGCCAACTTGTTTTCTCTTTGAAGTCAAACTCTCAACTCAGTATTTTTTTTCATTATGTGGATGGATATTCATTTATAAAATGTCTTTTATATGTTACTTAGATTTTAGTTACACAATTATATATTTTTACAATCGTTGTGCATTTTTAAACTACTTAGAAATACAACTTATGTACAAACTTTAGTATTATATTTTTTTGTTAAACAACCTTTTTCCTTTTTTCATATTTGCTTAGTAATCCGTTAATTAGTTATCGCAGTAAAACGTTTAACGATGGACTTCATGATCACACTACGAGGTTAACGATGTCGCTGGATCAAATGGGTACACACAATCGGGATTGTTTATGTATGAGCTACATTTGTTAGGAGTAGTTTGTTTTATTAATTTCAATCTTATATCCGTCAATATATAAGTGTAATCTTAATTACATTAATTAACTCTTATTTTTAGTGTAGAATTTATATCAATCATCATCATTTCTATCAAGGTTTATGCTAGATTTAATATCATTTCTATAAGACATATAGAAAGACAAATCAGGAGTCAAAAGTTTAACAACTTTGGCTTGAATACAGAAATTTAATACATTGGCATACAATGGTGAATAACAATAAAGAGATGATGATACGTATTTGTTGATCAGCTTCTGGGAATCATCTCTTGTCATATTTAGAACTATATAATACGAGAGAGTAATTAGACTTATTTGTTCAGGTAATCCTGAACAGTTATGTTTCATAAGCACGATGCCACTTCGAATTTGTTGTTCTAATTTATTGTTTTACTTTTTTTTATACCATATTTTGTTATAATTAACATATGGTTGCAGTATTGTTAGTTTTCAAATAATTTATATACACATATATCTAATATCACAGACTTGCAGAATGAGTCCATTAGAAACATGTTAATAATTGATTCTGAGATGAAAGTCAGTGACTAAAATATTTCATTACAGTATGTATACTTTACCAAAATTATACGGGACTGTACCACTTATAAAATTTCTGTCATATTATGTATTTGATATTTTTTAAACTTTTAAAAGCTGTTGACAATTTTAAAAAACGAACTTTAAAAAACTTATACGAGTAGTAACAGTCTCTTTCATGGTATCATCACTTTGAATATGCTTATTTAAAAATTGTTTTGCTCCATTACATTCATATATACATTATTTATTTCCACAATCATATATTATGCCGAGTTACTAATGAATTAGGGATTTGATTTTATTTTATGGTTTACTGGAAAAAATATTGATCTGACCTTGTCCATGAATTTTTCATTTAACAATTGTTTCAAATTTATAGACTTAATATGGCTAAACATATTTGTAGAAAATTTTAAATACTATAATATAAATTTTTAAACCATTCCCAGCACTCACTTCACAAGTTTTTAAATTAAGAGAGATTTAAACTTGTATGTAAGCAATGAAGTTGTTCCCAATCCTCTTTTGCTTTAAAGTATCTTACAGTTAGAAACGTCGCTTTTAAAATACTTTTTACATTCAACTACAGTCTTTAAAAAATGAACAACTAAAACGCCTCCATTGAAAGTTTTTAAGTGAATTCTGTTAGCTCCCGCAACGTGATGCGGATAAAGTCATAAATAGTGTGAGCACGCTAAAGTAAATTTAATTTACAAATATTGAAGAATTAATATAAATCGTAACCAATAACAAATTTTAATATTTCATTCTTTGAATGAGCCAATTTATTCACAGTTAGCAAGCTCAGTCGGCGGCAACTTTATACCGTGTGGTATTCAGAAAGTTGTCGGAAGTCAAAGAAATGATGTTCTACTTAAGAGGTAAAAGATACCATATATGTGGAAATAAACAAAAAACATAAAAAACTATTTAAACCCAAATAAAAATAATAATAATATGGAGCGTAAAACCTTTATGTATTTATTTTGCTCATTTCGTAACGATATACACAAGATAACTTTTATCAACGCGGTAGGACTATTGATTTTACAGTTTTCTTTAAGACTAAGGGTTAAAAATCTTAAATAAAATTATACATTTTTATAGAACTGTGAAGGAAAAATAATTAAATGTTACAATGTAACAGGGCTTAGTTAATCAATTAAGGATGGAGTGAAGTACTTATTCTCAGTTGTGGCAACGATTCCTAAACTCGATTCTTGTTTATCACAAATACTCGTATGATGACAATTATCAGACCTTGGGAATATGTATCTGTTTATTTCGTTTTTATTTCTATAAATATGACAGAAACATGAACATACATTATGAATCTTAAAATATATTCATAGCAATTTTCGTGAGCCAATCCTTTTAGATATCATAACTGTCTGTTGCGATTTCCGGATATTTTTATAACTTAAAAGTTATTAAATATAACATGCCCACATCAGTGACATTGTATTTTTTTGTAAGAAAAATAACAAGCAACAATAAGCGTGAATATTCTGAGAGAGAAAGGGATGAAAGGTTGACGAACAACTTCCGGGAAAACACGAAGCTTTTCTGGCGAGAAGTTAGTGGTTCCCGGGGTTGTTCGGTAACCTGTAGAATGAAAGGGGTGCTTTCGAAAAGCGGTGAAATTTTAACTGAGCAAGCACACGTTTTGCAGCGGTGGGCGGAATTCTATAAGGAGATGTATGAACGTGAGGACGCCTCGGTCTTGACTACCAGCGTTATGCTGAGTCAAGACCGTGAAATGGTGAATGGTGAAATCAGTTTGGAAGAAGTAGAGAACGTGATTCGAAATCTGAAATGTGGTAAGGCTGCGGGAGCAGATGAAGTTACTGCCGAGATGATCAAATATGGTGGGCCACGCGTCTGGGACTTTTTCTGGTTTTTGTGCAATTTATGCTGGAAATCAGGGGAGGTCCCAGACGATTGACGAGGTGCAGTCATCGTACCTTTGTATAAAGGCAAAGGTTCACAGATAGGCTGTGCAAGCTATAGGGCCATCAGTTTGATTAGCTTGGGCGGTAAAGTTTATGCTAAAGTTTTAGCGAGAAGAATGCAAGAGAGATCTGAAAGGCTGTTGTGGGAGGCATAAGGAGGTTTTAGACCTGGAAGAGGGTGTATAGATCAGATCTTTTCCCTCCGCATGATCACGGAAAAGTTTTTGGCCCTAAACCAAAAGGTTTTCTGTGCTTTTGTGGATTTGGAAAAGGCGTTTGACAGGGTTGTGAGAAAGAAGTTATGGGAGATACTGCCCCGATACATTGTAAACGGACCCTTGCTACAGGCTGTAAGGTCTCTTTACCGAGATCACTCAGCCTGTGTGCGAGTAGGAGCTGGCATGTCGCCCTGGTTTGACATCCAATCGGGTGTTAAGCAAGGTTGCGCTATGTCAGCTTGGTTGTTCAATTTGTATTTGGATAGTTGTCTCCAAGGAGTGAAAGATAGTGACATAGGAGTGAAAGTAGGTGACCTTAAGGTCAATTGCTTACTATATGCAGACGATGCAGTGCTCATTGCATCATCAGAATGCAATTTGCAAGCATTGGTCACCACTCTGAAAGATGGGTGTGAAATTAATGGTCTTAACCTGAATGTAGATAAGACGAAGGTTCTGATATTTGAAAGAAATGAAGAAAGAACAGAATGTAAGATCAACGTGAATGATAAGATAATAGAACAAGTGAATGAAGTGGTATATTTGGGAAGTATGTTTAGCAGAGACGGAAGATACGAAATGGATGTGGAAAGGCGTATTGCTGCCGGTAACAGAGTCAATGGTGCTTTGACTGCATTGTTGAGATGGCAAAACGTCAGTATAGCTGCACGTTTGGCTTTACACAATGCAGTTTTGCTACCGACGCTGTTATACGGCAGCCAAACGTGGGTAACACAGAAGAAGAATGTAAGGAGATGCGATCTCTTCGCAGAATATGCGGAGTCAGTCTAGCTGATCGAATGCGCAATGAAGAGATCCACAGAATGGCAGGTACTAGCGAAGATGTCACGGTGAGAATGAAGAAGAACGTGCTCAGGTGGTTTGGGCACGTTGAACGAATGAGTGATGAAAGAATGGTAAAAAAGATTTATATGGGAAAAGTGAGCGGTAAGAGAGACAGGGGGAGGCCTCGAGTTACCTTCAAAAACACAGTAGCTACGATACTGGAGGAAGGTCACGTAAAAAGCATGAGGACCCCCCGGAGGGCATGTATGAAGAGGTTGATGTCTGTGGCCGAGGCGAAAGAGGTATGCAGAGACCGTAGTGTTTGGCGCTCCGTCGTCTCTGGCTACCCCGCAAGGGATATGGCGTGAAGGTAAATAAATAAATAAATAAATAAATAAAATAAAATCCAGATAGTGCAACAACTAAACCCTAATGATTTAAATTTGCGTAAGTCATATGCCGAAACAATGTTAACTCGAGTCAGTAATTTTGACAACATCTTATTCTCTGACGAAGCCCATTTCCACCTAAATGGACATGTAAACAAACAGAATTGCAGGTATTGGAGCAGCGAAAATCCCAAAGCTAAACATGAAAGGCCACTTCACTCTCCTAAGGTATGGGCTGCAATTTCAGCAAAAGGAATCATCGGACCTTACTTTTTTGAAGATTCTCGAGGCCGTTCAGTTACTGTTAATTCTGCCGAGTATGTGAAAATGTTACGGGAGTTTTTAGCACCGATGCTACTGGAATTTGCTGGCTATAATCGTAACACATGGTTTCTACAAGATGGAGCCACGTGTCACACATCGAACGAGTCCTTGCCGGTGGTCAAAGAAATGTTTTCGGAAAAACTGATTTCCAGACGAGGTGACATACCATGGCCGCCCAGAAGTCCAGATCTATCCCCAGCAGACTTCTTTTTATGGGGTTATTTAAAGAGTCTTGTCTACATTGATAAACCGAATACACTCCGTCAACTTAAAGAAAAAATCATCGAAGAGATGTCGACGATCTCGCGGTCTCTTTGCAGAAGAGTATTCGAAAACTTCAGGACTCGCTTAGATGAGTGCAAAAACCGAAACGGTGGTCATTTAGACAAAATAATTTTTAAAAAATAAATTACAACTAATTAGCTTTCTCGTAAATAAACTATTTCTAAAATATGTTAAATGGTTTTTTTTTACGATTTTTTCAAATGTTAACTAATTCATGGCCCACCCTGTATAATATCTTATTTTGTTTGAATCGCTCTAGTAATCTTATTCTTCAATGATTTTAAGACACATTACACGTATAATTTATCTGATTTCAATAACACGTACAGCTTCTTTTTGAAAATACGAGGCACAGTTTTATAGCACATTTGTGGTGAAATGTTATGTATGTAGCAACAAATTATTTTTTATAAATATAGTATAAAGTGCGGAAAAAAGTAATTATGCTGAAAATGTGACCGAGTATAAAAATAAAATATTAAATAACGTTATTTATTTCCTCTTGTTTCACAGAATTTTCCTAGTCATGGTCTACAATTGTGTTGTTAGCTAAAGCTTCATAGAACAGATCTTATTATAATAATAGAAGACGGAGTCAACGATGATTTAAATAAAGATGATTAACTTAAAAATTTACCTAAAAATAATTAAACAAAGTTTTTTAAGTTTTCAATACAAAAAATAACCAATATCTCTTCTCTTCTTCCTGCCCTTATCCCATTTTGGGGTCGGCACAGTATGTTTTTTCCTTCCATACTCTCCTGTTACTCGTCATCTCTGTGCACACTCCCTTCTTCTCCATATCGTCTTTCACGCAATCCATCCATCTTTTCTTCGGCCTTCCTCTACCTGTCCATCCCTCCACTACCATACCTAGCACTCTTTTGGACACGTGCCTTTCATCCCTCCTCATAACATGCCCATACCATGACAGACGGCTACCTCTAATTTTTTCTGTCACTGGCGCTACTCCTAAGCTTCCCCTAATATACTCATTTCTTATTCTATCCCTTCTTGTCACCCCACACATCCATCTTAACATTCGCATCTCCGTTACATGCAAACGCTTTTCATCCATCACCTTCATCGCCCAGCACTCAGATCCATACATAACGACAGGTCTAATGATGTTTTTATAAATTCTCCCCTTTAGTTTAAGGGGAATTCGGGCATCACATGTCGTCCCAGTGACTTGTCGCCATTTCATCCATCCCATGTAGATTCTGTGCTTTACGTCACGGTCAATATTGCCATCGCTTTGAATCAGAGAACCAAGATAGCGAAACTCCGAGCCAAAAAATAACCAATATAGCGTAAACTAACTATATACCGTGTAATTATTTCTGATATGTTGACATAATAGCCAATAACTCTTAACAGTGCTATCAATTATTTAACTAATTATAATTAATAATAAAACATGTTTAAAATAACACATAATTAAAGTTAAAGGGGTGTCAGAACTACAATCTCTATCAATCCACTAATATTATAAATTCTATATAGCGTTAAATATTACTTTCAAATTAGAGAATCGGTTCTAATGATTACTTAGAACCGAACCACAAACGAACAGAGAAACAGATAAACAGACTGACTTCAAAAAGTCTTTTTTTAAAGTTTTAATTGTTACTAAAGACCCTCAGTGATAATTTTGTCCCAAATATTTTCTTTACACAAACAACGATCACTAAGATCGCTCTATGTATTCAGAAAATCTGAATTCTAATATGTATGTTTTTTTTTAATGATTTACACTTACAACAATTTTATAAACCTCACTTACGTTGAAACCGAGAAGTCGCTTCAAAAACAAGGATAATAATATATTATTTAAGAATGGCAAATGCTAAAATGGTTAGTTCCAGAAGATAATAATAATTACTACGTATGTTAAGCAAGCATAGCCAGGGCAAACCTTTATAATAAGCACCAAGTCAATTTCCCACGGTAAAGTGCAAAATATTAAATGCTGACTTTGCACCTCTTGTTAAATGAAGCCGACACCGCTCGCGTTACCGCCGTCGATGGGAAACGAGGTTGAAACTACTAGCACTCAACAGTGCCAGAGGTTTCGATGTATTCTTAGGTTGTTACCTAAGTTACGTTGTTAAGTATTCAAATATAAATATTTTTTCTGTTATCATTTAAATAATATTGTTTCTTAATAAAAAAAATACGAGATATTTAGCAGGTCTCTCGAACTCGCGATATATTCTTAAAACAGTTGCATGTGTTATGTTCACGAGCAGACTGAAGTGAAGACAACAGTGTTATAAAATGTGCCAACCATGTCAGTCTAAAAGCGTGTTGCACAATTATTTTCCTCCTGAGTGCTATCAAAAAATTTACTAATAGTTATACATTTTACATAAATACATTATATTAATTATGCTTCCTAAAATTTAAATAAATATATAAAAAAAGAAATTGTAAAATTCTTGTTCTGCTATTGATTGATTGAATACTTTCAATACATTGTCATTTATTATTATAACAATGAAATCAAAACTGTATTGCATCAGGTTCAATAATAAATATGTCCGAGAAACTAGCTTTATGCGTTATGCGATAGGTGTTATGTTTATTGTCTGTAAGAGAAGGAAGACGGTGAAAAATACATTTTACGAACAAGCGTTGTACATGATTTTCTGACAAGTCTCTTTTTCCTTTCCAACGAAACTACTATGGTACAGAAATACATAACATCACAAAATATCATATCACGAGCTCCGTAAGACGTGAGTATATTTTATTCACAGTTATCTTGGAAACGTTCCCGTGATTTGAAAGGTTGTTTTCATTTAAAAATTAAAAATATAATTATACTATTTTATTCCTGTTATATTTGTGTTCCTGTACGATTAACTGTAGATATTAGATCTGAA
Source organism: Melinaea marsaeus rileyi (assembly GCA_918358865.1). Lineage (NCBI taxonomy): Eukaryota > Metazoa > Arthropoda > Insecta > Lepidoptera > Nymphalidae > Melinaea > Melinaea marsaeus. Next base: position 3,186,196 of record OU911089.1, read on the forward strand.
ATGGTATGGAGAGGGCACTATAACCCTCTCAGGAGCATTTCCTTGAGTAGGAGAATTAGAAGTCATCCTCCATCCTTCCTTTTCCTTCTATACCCGTATATCCTACTCCCAGTTGCAACACTCCTTATGTTTCATATCCATATGAGTACCAATCATCATTAGGTGCGACGTTTACTCATTTACGAAACATAAAGAAGAGAGAAAAGTGAAATAGAATATCTTTAGGTTGCTTATCATTTTAAACAATGTGGTTCAATTTGTAACAATAAAAGTTAATATGGGAAGGAATAATTCGCTAACAACTGTTTTGTATGCACAGTTTAATATAAATTATTTTTAATATTGTTTTATTTGTGCTACCTAATTGACCTTTACAGTACTTGATGGAAGGGATCCAGGTTAATTCCGGGAGTAAGCATTATAAGTTTTTTAAATACCTTAAATATTTATTGTAATAAATTATAAATTTTGATGTTACTATGCAAAATAATTATGTTATTTTACTTCTTAAATAAATTTACATATATATTCAATTTATGTTATAATAAATAATAATCATGACATGAGTCTGAGATAGTAACACCAACAGACAATTAATAAAGAAACAAAAATAATCTTTACATACGAGTATCTACTGAATGCTGAAAACTTAATAAATGATTCATCCTTATTATCTGTGACAGTGGTTCAAAAATATTAGCAGTTTTTCAATATGTCTCTGTATATACATTATTCAATACTTACATTAATTTTCATCGGTTTTTGATATCTTTGCAGAAGGTTTGACAAAAACTTTTATAAATTTGTGATTTCAATGATTTAGCTTCATTCTTCAATTTTATGAACCACAATTTTCTACAGTGCAGCAAAAAACTCTCAACAGAAGAGTTCCAATGCGGATATTACATTTTTATCGACTGTCGTCGTCTCACTCATAGTAATGAAGCCTAATTTCCTGTCGTTACATAATGTAAGTTCCTGTAGTATCCAAGCTTTGTAATCATATAATAGTCTACTATTTTAATTGGGTTGCTCCTGGATATATTATAATTAAAACAAATTATAGCAAATTAAAGCAAATTATATTGAATATTAGGGATCGCGGCAAAATGAGTAGGTGAGAGATAATATGACTTGAAAATAAAAATAACTTATTTCAATTATTTAATAATATACTTAAAATTAGAAAGAAAATTAACCATTAATTGTATTTTAGTGCTTCAAGCAGCAGCACAAAAATACATTTGTGATCATCAAGAATGGTTAATTATTATTAAGAAATCTAAATAATTTACATTTATAAATATCTCCTTTTAACTAATTATACTTATTGTATTAGCTTCAAGCTTAGAACTGACTTCACTCAATAGAATTCAAGCTGAGTGATTAAATATACTTTTAAAACTTCTTCAGCTACGAAGAATGCAAGAGCCCTCATTTTGAAAAACGGCATTACATCTGAGACACTCATGTAGAGTTTACCGTGTTCTAGTTTCTTTTGAAATTACAACTTTTACTTTTTTCGTAAAAAATCCACACAACAATTTGGAACAACGACTTTTATGTCAAAAAGTAACATGTAATTATTTATGAAGTACAAATAAGTACCCCAATATTATTTTATTTTTATACTGCCTTATTAAAATTAAAAGGTTTGAGTTTTAGAAACTTTATATTTTATAAACTCTTTCCTCAGACATATCGCATATGCACCGAATGATAATAAATGATATCATAAATATCTATTATAAACTGTCAAATGCAGTAAATATTTTTATACCCCTTATAAATATATCTCTAGCAAAATTAATTGTTATCTATTTGATGAGATAACGTTATCATCTGTATTCTATCTATTATTGAATCGATGCTGAGTAAATAATTTTATTTTTATTATATAAGTTTTAAATAATATATTTTTTCAGTCAATTAACTTTCCTACATAAATAAATGTATTTACTTTTTTAAAGCATTTTTTATTATTGAAACTTGCTTATTTAACGTAATTTTTATATAAATCCTTAAAATATATTATTATTTAAGTAGTCTTGGAATACTTATAAATATTTGGTATTGCTTAAATACATGTTAGCTATAAATAAATATATAGGTATGAAAAGCAGATCACCAGTCAAATAGTTCCTTAATTTTAAACATACATGTGGTTTATAACCTATGAAGTTAATATTGAATCAAGACATTCTATCTATCATCGGGGACAAAACCGCAGCGGTTACGAGATTTAGAACTTTTACTATTATGTACCAGATTAGTTCGGGCAGCTTCGTTTATACAACTTCGAATTCAGGTCAGCAATAAAGTAAATCTATGGCAATATAATACTAATAAAACAGTTTATAACAACTTTGTGTAGAATATATATTAACAACGGTGTTTACTTGTTTACAATATATTTTAACAAACAATGAAACCAAATGATTTTTTAATTTAGAGTAAATAAAAGTTGTAGTGTATGGTACTAAAGTCATATTGTTTGCATATAGATTTATCACCAGACATTTAGTTTTCGTCGTTAAAAAATACAACAATATTTTCTTTAAAAAAAACAATCAAACGAACATATCTTAAAAACAAAAAAAAAATATGTACGTTTAGTGTATAAGGTTGTAAATAAATCATAAATTTTTTAAAATATTTAAAAAAAATTTAAACTTGTGAATATATAAATGTATTAAAGAATATCATCAATCGGGGGTGCAATGAAGAGTAAAATTTAGATATATATTTTTTTCACAATTTTTGAGAAGAATTTAGCATTTTCAATGGGCTGCTACAATTTTTGTGAAGAATTTAGCATTTACAATGGGCTGCTACAATTTTTGAGAAGAATTTAGCATTTTCAATGGGCTGCTACAATTTTTGTGAAAAATTTAGCATTTTCAATTAAGTTTAAACTATAAATATGGTATTTCCTAAACTCGTAGATTTGGTCCATGATTGCTTCTGTGAATACACAAGGATAGATCTAACAGGGTATGTTGCGTGTTTCTGAATCGGTATTGTTCCTATTATAAGATAATAACTTTTACATAATAATAAGCATCAGGAAAATTAGGCAACAAGTTTTATGCAAAATGTATGTAATTACTCAATTAATCGACAGGAGACCTTATAAACTAGTAAAACTCTTTATTATTCACTTTGTTTATCAGCTTTGAGGCCTACCATCCCTTATTAGTGTGTTATTACACAGTACCAGTACTACTACTACAAAATACGATGAGAGTCAAAGTAATTAAGAAATGAAATAAAAAGACATATAATAGACATTCTAAAGACAAGCTCTCGACATCTACTTCAATAAGAAAATGTCATCTAAAGTGAAATGTATTTAATCTATTTCTTGGTAGTAGCTAGCGATTGCAAGACATTACAATCTATTGAAAAGGAGATAGAAGCGATTTCAGTTTCTAAGAACATACATACGTCATATATATCATATTCCTTTATTATTATATTATTTTTAAAAATTTGTTAACTTTTAGAAGACGAAATTTTCCTATTTATCGTGTATACGTACGGTCTATAAATAATATTTTATTAAATATGTGTTGATGAGAAGGGGCTGTAAGAATACCTATTTCTTTAAATACATATCTCAGAGAATCTCTAGCTTTTCAGTTATAAATAGCCTAAACAGCAAAGTCTTGTGAAATAAATATAGAATTAACTTCGGCAGCACTGCTCCATAATAAAATACCTTAAGATAAAATACTATGAAAATAACTAATATAAATTTAAAAAAAATAGTTAGTTTTTCATTCTTTTATAAAAGCTGAAGCTACTTCCCTTATTATAGATATATTATAAGTGATTTTTATTAAATGGAAAGTTAATATTGCCCGTATAATAAATTAAAATTAAATTTTATTAAATTTTAGTCAAAATTGTTTTCAATATATAATTTAAACACGTGTTAGCCATTTAAGACTTAATAATTTAATATAATGTTATTTTTATATTTTTTTAAATATTCTACTTACATATAGTAATTATTCTTATTACACTAAGGATAAAGAAAAATGTAAGGTTTTATTAATAAAATATTTTTTATCAAAATACATTGTTGGCAATAGATCAAAAGAAAGGCAGTGGATAAAATACACCACAATACAATCATGATGATAACTAAATATGTATTGCACTAGGCGACACTCAGACTGATTATTTTATTATACGACTGCATACTCTTTCTTCGTTTGTTATGAAAAATGTATTGTATTGTTATGAAGGTTACGATGTCAAAACGGTCAAAAGGAAGATTTCTTTATGTATATAAGAAATAACCCACACACAACGGTGTTTATGGGTCGACAAAGGATTTTGAGATTTAAATGAAAAATCTTGAAGGTAATAAAATAAAATATTGATATTTTACCCACTTTTTTCTAGTTGTTTAGTAAAATCGCGCTACTGAATCTTCATAAAGGACTTTCATGTTGTTGACAGAGCATCGTAAGTTCATAACATGCTACCAAATGTCCCTACACCTAAGCCGGAATCTGTATGTAAACTGCTGTAGACATGAAAAAGATATTTTGGGATCTCAACCAGATGTAAATCACTCAAACCCTCCCACTTTAGTATGTATGTTGTATTGGTTAATCAAACTAATCATTCAAGCAGTGTTTAAATATTTTTATAAATCAAAAAAACTTATCCCGTTCAAAATAACCAATTTTCTACTTAACAATATTATTTTTCTGAAAATTACTTAATTCTATGAAATTGTTATCAGTAAACCCCGTTGAGTGGTTCATGGTAAAACGTTTTGTGAATAACATTGTGATTATATGAAGTTAACAATGTCGCTGGGATCACAATGTTGCACGACCCCGACCTTGTTGTAATCTGATCGAACATTGTGAGGAGTAATATGTTTGATGTGATTATATATATCAAAATCAAATCAAGCTGGCTTTCGAGTTTCCGGCACTTCTCACCAGAGCAATATTCCGAGCCAGTGGTAGCTCACTCACGGACCTTTTTTATTTTAATGATTGACGATTCAAAACTCAAAATTGACGAAGCAAAAATCTGGCATTATTTTATTACACTGGTATTAAAATAATGTGAGATTAAATTTAGCTTCACAGTTAAAACTTTAGCTTTTATTAAAAAAAAAGAGTTATAGAATTGTTAGGTCTATCACTACTCCTGTACTTGATCAACTTATTATTTAGATTTTTCTCATAACAGGAGGTGGGTTACAAATATATTTAAGAGATCAATATACATAGCATTATGGAACATTTCCTTTCAAAGTATAATTTCTATTACTAGGATCCGCCAACCGTGCACGGCGGGTGTGGAGCTGAGCCAATCTCCTTTCTTTTTTTTCTTGATAACTTTTGAATGGCTAAACATTTTTTCAATCTGTTTTCGCTATAACATTTGTGTTCGGCTAAGACATACATGAGAAAATTTTTAGCTAATTATCTCGTCGCATTTTGGAGACAACTAAACACAAAGAACCGTCTTACCAAACGGTTAAGAGTATAATAAATAAAATTTTCAAGCACATTATTATCTCCATAAATTTGTATGAAAACAATTCATTTTCAAAATTTCCTTTAAGTGCAATAAATCCTTTGGCATTTCTATTTACCTAAAGTTTAAGAATATTATAATATGTAGTTTAGAACAGCTGCTGCAGCTGAAGTCATTTGGAATTCTGTTTTTTTCATATTGATTGCACCAATTGGATGTTAAAATTGAAATATTATTTTCTTACCTATAACTGGTAAAAAATATAAGCTTGAAGTATGACGTATTCAGGTCAGAGAGTAAATTAGCAACAAGGAGATTATGAACATATAGAAACAATATCAGAATAATAAAGAAAAATTATGATAAATCTTACTCATTACCATTATCTTCAAACAACGTCCACCTACAAACAACCAGTACACTTAATATGGTAAATAAAATATCCAGGAAGATATATTTCCTTATTATTAAATAAATCCCTCTTAAAACTAAAATCTATCTGATTCTATTTGGAGAAAAAATATTTTGTAGACTTATTTATGACTATATTGTGCATAGTAAAGATGTTGAAAATTTTAGACTACTCAGAAACAAATGAATTCCTGTTATTGTTATAATTTATAGATACACAGTAAAATAATATTTAAAATATATTAAACACAGCTTAGCAATATATTTTTAATGTTAAACAATATAATATTAATAATACTAAACTATTAATGAAACATCTTTAATTGTTTTTGTCATATCATTGTAAATTGAACTTTTAATTTTTGACTATAATTATTTTATGTTATATGATCTAAAACATTGCCTGATAGGTTTATATAAGCTAATATAGTTATTAAAATTCATTCGTTCCAAAAGTTAAATATTCTAATAAAATGCATCCGGAAGTAAAGAACCAATCCTTTTAGCCTTAAAATACAATTTATTTTATAAAAGGAAAATAACGTTACATTAAAATGAAAATAAAATGTATGTAATGTGCTTAATTAATTCCATATTATACTTCAACACCAATAAATTCATAATTATTCAAAATTGGTATTCATAATTTACTGTTAATAAAATAAGCGAGGAATATATATTTTTAGAGATAGTAACAATAATTACAATATAAAAGTTATTTTATACCATTATCTTTAAGGAGTTACATTTCAAAATCATTTGCAAAAACTGGATGAATGGATTACCTTCCACTACTGGTGTCTGCCGGAGAGCCGAGTCCTACGTCAACGACAGCCCTAATATGAAATTCGTTCATTTATCATATGTATTTAGAATAAAGACCTATTGTTTTGTAAAATAAACAATGTATTGTTTACTTGTAATCTCAAACTTATTAAAATAAATAAGAGAGTCATTTAACCTTACCTTACATACATACATAATCTAACAAATAAATATGTTTAGCTTTCTTAAACTTATTTAACTTTGAGCAACTGGGTATTTCATTTGAATTCGCAAAATTATTTATTTTTTTTTTTTTACAATTAACGTTCATTATTTTAAATCAAAATATTTCAGTACGATTTTTAATATAATTCGAAATCATATAATATAAAAATAAAATTTACCGAAACATATGTATTTAATGAATTATATAATTGTTTGATTCAATCAACGTTTTTTTTAGTTTGATAACAATTGAACAGGCTTTTTAATAGTCATTTATAAGTAATTTACTCAAAAAGTTCATTTAACTCCATGTTATTATTTAAAGATGACAAAAACATGGACATACATTGTTTATCTTAAAATATTTTCTTAGCTTTTTATGACCCAACCCTTTAGATACCAAACAAACCGTCGTGACTTTTATTATTTAGGTATATTATATTTGAGTTTGTTATCAAATAAAAGATGTCCAACATGTCAAATGTATTTTTTTCCAGAGAAGTTACAAGAGTAGAGTCACACATGAGAAATAAAAAGGCTGTGCATGATTTTAAAATGGAAACTGAATATTAAAAAGAAAAGTAAAATATTTTAACATTGAATTCTTTTGCACATTATCTAAAATAGTAATTATATTAAAAAGGTATTGAAAATTATATGAACTAATACACAATAATGTAGTGTCCACTTTTAACATGAAAAACGTACTATTTTAATTATTTATTTATTTATTTTTATTTATATTCTTTATTGCACGCCATACATATCATAAAAACAAGTAAAAATATATATATAATAATAAAAAAAATATTGATATAGAAAATTAATACATATAGAAATATGAAAATATGCGATGCCAAATCAGTTTGATCTAATGAACATCATAATTTATGTGTTAACCATGTTAAGCTTATTGAAATATAAAAGAAGAGATGTTTTATTTATTGGCGAATATTGAACCTCTCTGGTCCTGCCACGAGTCCTGCCGCTGGTGATGATTTCTCATTTCATACTTATTATAAATTAAAAGAAATCTACTGTTACAATTAAGCTACGCAGTGCCTTATCTTTAAAAGAATCCGGGCTATTCCGAGGTCCATAGTAACAAGAAGACTGCAACTGAAACAGACAGAAGATGTTTAACTTTGCACATATACTATAATATCTATTATTATCCAATGTTAGTTTTTTCCAAACTCTTATTCAAAACCAACCTGGTATATGAACTTTTTAGATATTGCAACATCTAACGTACTATTTAGGATAACTATAGTGCAGCAGCCTTGTAAATAAATTTGAAGACTGTTTAATTAACTTTCAAAAGTAGACTACCATAAGCTCTTCTCCTCAGAAGGGCTTATTACCATAAGCTCTTCTCCTCAGAAGGGCTTATTTTGATAAGTATGGTATCTAAATAAGCCTCCCTGCCACTCACATTTGACGTACATAAATGATATGATGAATGAACGAATGAAATGACAAAGATATAAATAAATAAAAATTTATTTATTCTTGTCTGACTTTCGAACTCCGAGTTTACATAAATCTTACCTCAATTCTAGTTCCCCCACACAGGAATTCTAAAATAATATGAAAAATGAATACCTTTTATATAATATATACGGGTAATAAAATACAGAATCGTACATAGTAGTGTAATATGCACCATGAGCGTTCCGGGTTATTTATCCACATACGAGTATGTAATACTGCGGACACATTCTACATTATAGATAATTTAGATTTCATTTTCACTGACCACATCCTCCACTGACCCAATCACTTGTTCTATTGTACATTTATATAAAAATAAATAATTCGTTTTCTACTTTCAACTTACCCATGCTAATAAACAGTTATTTTTTGTGTTCACAACTTAATCTCTGGAACTGGTGAAATTGATGGAATTATAATGCTACTTATTAAGTAGGTATTTTTTATTTACCGATATTTCCCCAAATTTCATCAACAATGATCACATAATTGTTATTATCGTCGACGTCACCTTGCATCAGCTGATATCTTTAATTTTATTGAAGATGCAATTGAGGATGTTTTGACGCTTTATATATATTTAAATACATATTCGAATTGTTATAATTCAAATATCCATTTATTATAGTTTAAAAAATATTTAATATTTAGAAAAGACAATATCAATTTTAAGATATGCATAAAACTTATTATTGACCAAAATACATTTTAATTCATAATATCATGAGCTTTATTTCCCTGAAATAGATAGGAATATATTAAAAAGGGAGATAGGAATAATATCGGTTTTTCATTACATATTTTTTATGTTGGTAAATATTTTTGTAATGGGTTAATATGATATTAAATGGGTATCATATTTAGAGTACATAACAGATGGATATATAGATGAATAAAGCTAGTGATATTAATATTAAAAGTATGTTAATATAAGATACAAATGTAAATACATTGCAATGTGATTTAGATCATGATGATTAATGAAATAGGTAAATGTACAGCGAATTCAGAATTCTATTCTTTACCGAATTTTATTTAAGAAGAAAGTCACATTTTACAAGACAGGTTAACGAACTGAGTTTAATAAAATCTAGAACTGAGTGTTTTCCTCTTAGGATTTTTATTCGCAAGTGAAATTTTATATTCCAACTATTGACATCGACTTTAAAGAATTCGTGAATGCTGGTGACTACTAAATAAAATATTAAAATGTCCATGTTAAATAGTTTTTTTAATCAAACTATGTATTCAGAATATATATCAAATTCTGTTTAGATGCTACAAGCAGATGTATCATTATACACAACATGTATGTGACTCCATGTTTTTATTGTTGCGAGTTATGTGATTTAATTATATTGTTTTAACTACAGCCAAAGAAAACGATTAAATAACATGCAGATGAGCTTATTCGAATGTTAAGGTCTTAACTTAGACAAATAGAATTAGAGACTTTGATACGAATTTAATAAAAAAAAACATTAAATACGATCTACTATTCTATTAAATAATTTTATGGCTGTGTATATCAAAAGAGTAAATTCTTGATTTCGGGTTGATCAATAATTAATTATATATATAATTAACTTTACTTTGCCACGCTTTGCAATGACACATTTTCGATGCATTGGTGAGAAATACTTGTCTTTGTTACAACAAAACAATCGGTAAAGCATTCAAAACGTTCGAATTTAAAATTGTTATCCGCAATGAAAATACGTTACAATTTTAAACTTCTCGTCTGAACGCCTCGTGTAACACGGAAATGAACATGTGTCATTTACGATTATTAAAAGTAGATATAGATGAAGTAAAATAAAATAATATCGATATTTATCGATATAATATTGCTATTTAGCAACCATCTCTGAAAAGGATGCGATAATATCCAGTTATTATTGAGTTTTTGAAGCGTTGATTTGTACTAACAAAACATTTTTATATTTAGAGATGTTCTGTACTTAGTTGTTAGATTTTTATGTCATCTTCCAAAACACTATTTTTGTAAAGCATCGTAACTTAAAGATTAAAAGTAAAAAAAAAAAAACAAGTCTAATTAGAATAGTTGTTTAACGACTACACCATATCAGTTTAAACATTTATCAAATAATAGAAGCATTACATAATGAGTGTCAAATATCTCATTCGTTGGTGACGCCATATTGAGATTATTAAAACTGATCCGTCACATTGATATCATCATATTAGTGAAGTTTGAGAGTTTTGAAGGTTTTATCGATGATGACGTCAAATATTTTTGATATCACTTTTCTTTTGAACTTGCCCTGTTCACTTTATGATGCTTTTGGTGAAATTAAAAGGAAAAAATCTAATATGGTTTTATATTTCTCACTTACAGAGTTTATTAAAAGTAATGAAAAGATTAATTGCCTTTTATTTATTGTTAAGAAAACTATTATATTATATTTAAGCTACTTTGAACCTCTAAATAGCAATTAAAATTAATAATTTTAGTTTTTAAATATGTTAATTACTTAAGGGTCAGTAATGTATTTCTAAACATAACGATGCTGCAACTGATCATACCTTTATTTTGGATATATAGTGTGATTACGAGTAGTAAGATATAAGAATAATATATATAAAAAAACTGTATATATATGATAACTGTAACAAAAAATATAACTTAATTGAATACTATAAGGCTGCATCAATATTAATTTAACAAGTGAAGTCAATTGTAAATTGTCACATTATCATGTTATAGAAACTTAAATTAGATATCTAATTATGAGAATATATTAAATATAAAGCTATGATCATATATTTCTATATATGATTACTGTAAAAAAAATAAAGCATTTTTAATTACAAAGCAAATCTCTTTAAAAACTTCTAAGTACAATCTCATTTAAAGTGTATTTCATAATTCATTTTAAAAATTAAAAAAAAAACGCTTTAAATAAAATTATACCATGAATACTAAATAAACTATAAATATAATTGTTTATTAGCTGTCAATGATGTCCCGGTCCCGGGGTATTAAAGTATCGGACAATCCCAGTGAATACAAACTGTAGACTGTGATTGGATCATTTTAGGTAATACTTACAAACAAATATTTAATGGAGAATGAAATGCATCTCCTATTTTGTCTCTCTCTCCAAGTTACGGGGAAAAATCTGTACTGTATTAAAAAAATATATTAATTTTACTTCTTCTATATATGATACATTAATATATAATTTATTTAGATTATTACAATGCAATAAAACAATTGGTAAATATTCATAAAGCTTGGTGTTGGCTTAATATTAAAGTCACTAAATACAACACAAAATAAAATTCAGATTAAGTTTAATAACTGAATGATATTTGCAAAATTACAATTAAGTTAATATTTGAAGTAATCTTTTCCATCGCCACTAAATTGAAGACATTCATTATCTTTTTTTAAAATAAACATTCTAATCCTTAGATTTCCTTATTACATTATTATAGTAGTAGTGAAATATATAGTACTTAAATAAACTACAAATGAAATATCATAAATAATATTATATTTGTTTTGTGTTATTAAGATTAAGTATTGAATTTATAATTAATAGGTACGAAGTCTTAAATAGTATTACAACCGAAACAATAAATTCCGTGAACGAATATTTATACCTTTTCAGTTCCAATATACATGCAGGAGCCATAATTGCGTCTATTCTAGGAAATCTCCTCTGAAACTAGATCTGAGTTCTGAACGTCTTTAAGTAATAATTTACATCAAGTAAACTACATTATTTTATAGAAAACCCCTTTTGTTTGGAAAAAAAAGTAAGACTAGTTGTTAATGTAATTATGATTTTATTTTAACCCTTTTTGTTTTAAAATAATATATTTAAATCCATATGGATTTAATTATAACACGCTCGTAGTCACGTGAATATTTCATTAAAATTAACTATGAATATTAAAACTATTGGGAAGTTCATTGAATCGATTTAAATTCTTATTAGATTTCGGTAACGTATCAATTAACATCGTTATATTAATAACAAATTATATTAATAACTTATATTATTATTAATATAATTAATAATAATATAAGTTTAATATTAATATTAATTTTATATTTTTATTAATTATATTAATATTAATTTTATCTCAATAGGACCAAGACAAAGACTATTAAATAATCAGTAAGGATAACAAGATCTTTACATATAATAAAGAATATATTTTTTTAATAATTATTTTCAATAATGATTTGATTGATTAAGTTCAATATTTCATTAGGTACGTGCTGGCGCTGTTCAGATAGTTGGTCAGTCATGAAAGTAACTTCCTACTACTATGTAATAAATAACTATGTATGTAATAAATAACTATCCAAAATGTTTTTTTACTTATGTTACCTAAAAAGCCGAGAGAGCTCAATTCAAATCTAAAATTGCAAATCTTTTATTCATAATTCCAAAGTTTTAAGTGTTTCCTATTTATTTTTAATAATATTTTTTTTTGTTCCTTAAACCCTATGGATTTAAAAATGTCTTCATACTTAGGCTTTTAATTTTAAAAAGTAATAATATAATGTAATAGTAATAAAGGTAAATATATCCAATGGTAAATTTATTTTATTGAGCGAAGCGAACGAAGTGAGCGGAGCGTTTTACTGGAGACTTTTTACATTCTTTGTCACGAATTGGCTCGAAAACTACTTGACGGAAAATTATGAAACTTTGCAATCAAAAAGATACACATTAGGTGATGATTCAAAAAAAAATTGAAAAAGGTCCTCAAAAAAAAAATTTTTTTTGAATATAATATATTAAATCATGTCATAAAACTGATATCCCATTGAAGTCAATGGAAAACGATGTGTCAATACAATAGGCTCGCTTCGCTTAATATGCAAAGGGTTTGTTGGCGCCCCTAGTTTAACCTACCATAAGTGATGATTTAAATATTAAAATGTTATTGGTCTGTAGAAGGTTTAATTTGATTTCTATTGATTTTATTATTTGTAATATAACAACGAATACTAAACACATATGTTGGTTATAAATTCTTATATTCATAGTTCCTTAACAACAAATCCTTATTTGTATCTAAAGGGGTGATAGCGTCAATATAAATAACATTATTTTAATGTACTGATATCTTTACAAGGGATTTAGTAATAGCAATGGTAAAACAAATTGTGTAAACTTGAAAGTGCCGTTTGTCTTCATATTTTTTGCCAGCACCGATAAGACCACAATGATGTGTACAAATAGCCCTATTACTCACATACATTTTTATTCAAATTGCTTGCGGGTTTACCGAATACATTTAAAGTACTAAATTATGTAAAAAGTTTAAAAAGAATTACAAAGAACAAGTGATTATATCTTTCAATCCATTCTTATAAGTTATATATTAATATTTAAATACCTATTATACATTTTGAAGATATCTTTAAAAGATTATATTCAAATCGGAAGAAAATCAACATAATAGCTTTTCAACAAAATGACCCGGATAAATAATTCAAATGATTTCAAATGTGTACAGAGAAAACAAATAATATAAATAATCTCCATTATTACGATAACATGTGGAAAATGATGTTTTTATAAATAATAAAGTTATGGTTGCATTTTATATTCAATGTATGAATTTACATTTTCTCATTTATATCTTTGATACACCAACATAAAGCAAGTGTTTTATGAACCATGAACCATCCACATAAGATAAATGAACCAACTCCACTGGAGGCTCGTGTACTCGGAGGTCTCAGCACTTTGCCAGGTACCAATACCAATAATAATAGGATCGGAAACTATTTGTAATATCTATAACTAACAAGAATGTCACACTTTGTAACTTGTGACCGACAATGTTATGCATTTTTATTGCAATTTTTATTAAATTTGTAATAAACTATAAACTTAATTATAACTTCATCTAAATTTATTTATTATTTTATAAGTTTAAAATATATGTATTATAGTATATAGGTTTCTTTGCAATTATTAGACTTGAATTGATAAATAACTAGACACATCCAATCTTTTAAAAACAAAACATAATTATATAACTTATATCATGTAGTATAATATATTTCCATATTAATATTATCAACACTTTTTATTTGTATTTTATTTTTATTTCTTTTGCACACCTACGGACTTCTTCTCTTTCACATCCTAAGGTTGGCTGGTACTGAATGGCTATTAGCATTAAGCCCGTCTTTTGTTCAATATTTTATATTGTGTAATTAAGAATTAAATAAATAAATAAATAGACACCAATTTCTTAGCTACTAGATATTTATTTTTTACGTTTTTTATTAAAAAGTTTTAGGAAGATATATACAAAATATTATATTTAATGATGACCTGTGTATAAAATAACACTACTTTGATATATATTTAACGTGTAATCGAACAATATTACAAGTCATTCAGTTTTATTGACCCCCATTTTAAAAGTCAAATTGATTGCACCGCTCCAGTCCTTCCGATATGTACAAAGCTTTAAACGTATTTAATTATCATGGTATCATTTATAACTGTATTATATATTTAATTTTTTTCATCACTGGATGCAATATAATGAGTTACTACAATAAAAATAGTAAATAAAGAATGTATTATATAATATATATTATACATAGTTTCAACGGTTCATTCTATTGTTTAGTATATTTACAAGTCTGACTCTCTTTATCACAACTATAATAATATATTCTAAAGTGAACGAGTGTGGTTAAAGACTATTTGTTATAATACATCTGTCATTGTAATAAACATCTTAAAATATAAATTTTACTATCACCTGATAATATTTTTTTTATTTTTGTAGTGCTATAGCCCAGTTATGTTTTTTATTACTCTCATTAAGATGGAACTTTTTATCCGAAGAACTTTTTCTTGTAATGAACTTTAAGAACCGGGCGGAATGTAATGAGGAAAGAACTGAAAATTGCCCATGTCACATAAAGTCTTGGTACCTACAGCTTAAAGAACAAATAGCTATAAAGAGTATTAAAAGTACAAAAATAACTGCATTGAAAATAGTACCCCATGCTCTATTGGCACAATCTGGCTACAATAATGGCAAATTAAATAAATTTGGGCCAGAAAGCTGAAATGTGAAAATATTTTCATAAAACTTTTAAATTACAATAGTAGATAATTAACTTTCATTAAATTAAAAAAAAACTTTTGATATCCGACACAAAAATATAAAAAAATATTGAGTCTTTAAGTCAATAAGATAAGTGCTTATAGGAAATAGTTTAAATTTGTCCTTTAATAAGTGTAAACGAAGAATATTGAAAGTGAAATAAAAACAAATATATGTCAAAAATATTGTTTCTAAAATAGTTTTAATAAATAATATATGAATATTTAAAAGATGTTATGTTGTCGCAAAATGACTGTCCGAACTCGAAACAGCGTCAAATATAAAAAAATAATAATTTCTGTAAATTAAAAGCTCTCCACGCTCAAAAATATTAATAATAATATCGTAATAACAAATGAGGGAATAATTTTGAGATATTATTTTTACATCACTGATATATTATGTAAATGCTTAAATGCTATTAAAAAATTCTGCAAAAGCATACATTACTTTTGCCGTATAAGTCGTTATCAATTATAGTTTATACAAACTAAATATAATAATTTTATAATACACAAGGTTATCATCAATCAATGAAATAGAAAAAAATATATTATGTGGTACCCATTTAGTGGCACAAGTGGTTTTGCTATTAACGCCGGTCAGCGTCACATGCTGGAGAAAAAAAAAATATTAGGAGGCAGCAGTCTGTATGTCAACTAAATGTAATACTATGTACTGGTAATAATAGTTCATTTGACACTGATAACGAAATATAGTTTTACCGTCTCACAGTGCAAATATAATAGTAACAAATTTAATTCTGAATTTTTAGTATTAAAATTAAATACAAATGTGTTACTTTCTGAATAACAATGCTCTTTTAAATATATCTCAATATTAAAATAATTAACAATTGCAAAACAAACTTTCAGTACTTAAAAACAACTTTTATCACATGTGATACCATTATGGAATCTCAAAAAAGGTAGTGTTTTAGTGTGACACTAGAACGAATCAAAATCCTCACTTATATTAATAGGTACCTGTACACAGGACTTTGTTCGGAAGATGTTTTTTAAAATGAAAGCCATCTGCCAGTGAAAGTCCTGTTAAAATCGGTCCATCCGTTTCAGAGATTAGCCGGAATAAACAGACAGACAGACAGAGAAAATGTATTTCTTTTATGTAACTACCGTTTATACTTTCATATGCATTTAGTGAAAAGCTGTTATTTTGGAATTACAAACAGACAATTCAATTTTATCTATATGTATGTTTCGAATAATTACAGCAACCATGTCTATTAAGACATGGTTGCTGTAATTATTCGAAACGTGTTGGATCCTCCACATGTTAGTACCATAAATCATACAGGATATCTCTATATGATAATGTGTAAAGCCTAGATTCATATTCAGACCCTTGGACCTATATTAAACTACAGACAGATCTTTATTACACTAGCTTTCAGCTGTCATTTTCCTTATTTAAGTCGCGCTACCAGCGTGCTGAGTTATTAGAACTTAGTACTTACGTATAACCCGGATATAATTTTAACAAAAGTTTTGTTTTTTTTCATTTTGATATTTTTAAAGTGACCAAGAAGTATCGATAATTAAAGAGGTAATTTTCATATAAATAATCAAAATAATCATAATTAGTAAAACACTGTCATTATTTTTAGACATTTAGATTAAACAAAATAAAATTATAGTTTTACATAATTTTTATTAATATAACTTAAAATGAATTTCACAAAGGCTTGCTATTTTCGCTACACTGAATCTTGCTGTTACCATAAAGATTTACATACATTTCTTTAAATTTAAAGTACGATTTTTCAACCATTACAACGCTAATGCCTTCTTGAGCAGAAAACTATCTTAGAATAAGTAGTTTTTGCTTTCTCTTTTTGATTTTCTAGATTTATAAGTTTTAACATTGTGTAATCTGAATCAACATAAAGATCTTATATACAACAATTTTTGATACATAAACAATAAAATATTTTATTATCATAATAAAATAAGGTACTCTTAATTTCTTATATTTTATTAAGCAGTATTCTTTTGATAAACTAAACGTGACAAAATTTAAACGTCCAGTAACACAGTGACTTAGTCCCATATACTGGCGTGAAGTATAGAATACCTCTTTACTGGATATACTAAGTCAAGTAGCTCGAAGAAAATTTCTATAATCTCTGTCATAAAGTAAAATTAAGTCAAATTTCATAAAAATTAACTGTAACATTATCAAATATTTCTTATTACTATATATAATTTTGACTGTAAATTACTCTTGAATATGCATATGCAATATGCAATGTATTAAATATTTGACATATAACATTTTGATGTTCAATCATTAATAGCAGTACCAATATATTTGAAGAGACAAGATATTCAGAAAATAATGAAAATGCCATTACACAGTAGTGTATATATCTTCCACACATTACGTCAAATTATTAACATTTACGATATAAATAATGTAGGGTAAAAAAAATATATATTTTGTTCCATATTTTACCAAATAGTTTGAAGTACCCTCCAATTAGTTTGAATACTAAACGCTTAACTTATTATTTATATTTTAAACATGACGAAACATTGTTATTCAAAAATATACCAAATTTAAAAATATTCTGTAAGACAGAATTGTCCTCTTAAAAATATCCGTGTATAAAAATGTTCTGTTGGTTTATGTACGCCTCAAAAACTCAAAAATTTTACTACACCGATTGATCTCTAATTTTGACACGATACACATACACCCGTTTTAAAGACGGTTGATATCTATCTTATCTTATCTATATCTATTTTTTTATAATTGTAATAGATTCAATGCACATTCCCTCTTACACGAGGCGTTCAGACGAAGCGTTTAAAAATGGAACGTATTTGTAATGTGGAGCAACCATTTTGGAATTCGATCGTTTTAAATACTTTTATCGATTTTTTTTTTGCCTTTTCAAAAAGACTCAATACTAGCTAACGACAATTATTTCTCACCAATCTCAATTTTTCTCTCAATTTTTCTTATGTCATATGTAAGTATAGACTATATTGTACATTTTATATGAACTTCATACTTATACTACTAAACTAACCGGAGTGTATCTATTACTTAAATTGAGGTAGGTGTAAATTATATAAACTATATATTGTTATTTAATATTCGTGCCAATATAAATTATATAGTTTCTTATAAGAATTTCGAACGCTATGTACAACTGGCTCTTGACACAATATTATACTAATAGGTAATGTCATCAAAATATTTAAACATTATCAAGTCACGAAAAACAAATAACGTCAAATAGTAGTTTTTAAATAAAAATTAAATTCCAAGATATGGATATCAATTTATAAAGATGGCTGTACTTGTGAACGTTAGCTGCTCGATATGCAGATTGCCTGCTTGTTAGCCTCCCTTCACCTGCCCTCTGCCGGCCACTTATCCTAACGTTTAAAGATTTTGCTACTTTTTTTTTTAATTACTTAGTATGTTTACATTTCTTAAAACAGTTAAGTATTTTTTATTTTACTTTTAAAGTATTCTTTATATAAAATATAATACATCCATTAAATAAATCCACAAAAAGTATTAACCCAATTAGCCAGGTAGATTGAATATTGTCTTTTTTAAAAAATATTATTAAATTTTTATATATTTATTCACTTTTTTGTTTGGTAATTATTTAATACGATATGAGTACCTTCAAAAAGCGCAAAAGTCGGCTTTCTATAGCAAAAGTTTATTTATCGTAAGTGTCATGAGTCTGTGGAACACTTCAACGCAGACCGAGCAGCGACATGGAATAACAGACGAGTATGTATGTGTCTTCATACTGGTCGTATGTATTTTAAACATGCTTAAAAAGTACTACACTTTTATTTCTGCACTCAAGTAAAGTATTTTAAAGCAAGTTAACAAACGAATTTAACTATTTTACTACAATTTATACAGACTAAACACTTAAGATAACTTAAGTAACCCTGTTGCAGTCGAACGGTGTGGGACATCTTCAATCAAGGATCACCAGCTCCCGCACCGGCCGCACGATACCTTCCCGTCCGTGGTAGACTTTTGACATTCTGCCTCGGATCCACATTGGTTGGTCGTCTCGTCTATCTTTTCTCCAGAGGTATCGGAGGGCATCTCGATCCTGAGGTCTTAGTTTGACCTGCATAAACATTTCTTTTATATCCGCGTTCACTACTATCCTTTGCCGTCGGAATATCAAGACGACTCCAGGAAGTGCCAATAGAAAATCAGGGCCTTTCAGAATCATATCTTTTAAAGAGACTCCGCGCGGCTTGGCAGCGGCGTCGTGTACCACCCTTATCTTGTTCGGCTTTAACGAGTTGATGAATGCAAAGTGAGAGAGGTTCCGAGTACCTACCTGTGCGGTTCCGAGTGTAGTTCTGTACCATGTTCTGTTCCAAGTCTCCTCTGCTGGGGCAGGTTCGGCGTATCCCTTCTCTATGAGGGCGTCCATCGTTGCGTTGTACTTATTTTTCAGTGCCTCGTCACGGTCTAACTTCTTTTCGAAACTTTAGATTCTTCAAGTGGGCTGTATTTTCTTTCAACATACGAAAGACTTGTTCAGGATTTGATTTCGCCTTCTTCGTAGTGATACAAAGTTGTCTCTTTTTGTCTTCGTGGCTAGGAGGGGATGCCAATTGTCTTGTCCTATGAGGATGTGAGGCTGGGCGTTCTCATAGGAGTGAGTGTCGCAGATGTTCTGAAAATGTTTGCGCTACTTCGACTGAAATTATGTTTAAAATCATTATCAAAACGAGAAAGTACAATATTTATTTAATAATACTTAACCATTTGCTTCAAATATCTCAGTTACACAGATCAAGCACATTACGATACATTAATAATTAATTATTATTATATTGTTGTGATTTAATAATATTTATTTTTTTAAATACTTTAAGATCGTGGTATTCACTTGTAATATATTGTACTTGATGTATTTTTTAAAATATGTTCTTTATCTTTAACTCGAGTTTTAAATAAAACATGAAAAAACATATTTCTGATGTAATTTTGATTAAATAAAAATGTATCTGGATCTCAATTTATTATCCGACATTCATCAGTCATTTTAATTGAGACCTAAATTGTGGCGCCGACAAGTTGGATCTTTATTCTATTGAGGTTTGATAAAAAAATCTTTTATTATTGTCTGAAGGAATGGAGACTAATTCTTTTATTTTTCGGATAATTAGATTTTTTTTTTAAATATCTATGACGCTGTTATAGTAATGAATATTATAATAACATTATTGATACTTATTACTAAAGCAGTTCATATCTATAGGCATGGTACCAAATCCTATATCTACAGGCATGGCTCGAAAAGTTAGTTTTAATAATAAGTTTGAAAAGAAACAATATATTTTATATTATTATTGAGTATTAAAATTACTATTATTTCGATATGCATACTATATTCTTATTATTTATGTCTATCTTTATACATACATTTATGTCTATCTTTATCATAAAAACTGAAAGAAATGTGTTAAATGCTTCCCTTAAAAGTAATTTAAGATATGGGAAGATAAAGAAAAAAGAAAGCAAGTTAAAATGTACATCACATACTTTTATTTGTTTCAAAATAGAGAGGCAATTACGATAGAAGACTTTGATTTGATTATAAGTCTTGTACATTAAAGTTGTATTTATAACATGGTAAGACGGAAAATAAGGCTTTATTACTGTAAGTGACACGACCATTCTGTTGAGAGCTCTTTGCTGCACTGTAGAAAATTACGGCTTCTAATGTAATATTTTTTTAAAACAGCGTGAAAGTCTATAAGTTATCTTTTTATTTGCCCTTATCAAAGTGTATTTATAACTTTAAGCGTATAACAAATTTTAATGGCTTCTCAGAATAAATGGACATAAAAAGTAAGAGAAATTATTAAATTTACAAACTCATAAAAGTTTTGTCATATTTCCTAAGAAGATGTAAAGAAACGACGAAAATTAATGTGAGAAAAGAGCGATGGATATTAGGAGTATCTTATTTAAAAAAGTGAAAATATCTTTGACTCACTTTAATGATTATTACGAGAAGGAATCATTAAATTACTTTACAGTATTCCGTAGGTACCTAAACACTTTTGCTGTGTCACGTAAATCTAATAATTATTCTGCCCTATAAAATCAAATTCTCTTATTAAATGTAACAAAAAATAAGGTAACCAAAAACTTATAATAGTTACGATTCACTCCCAAAAGTACGTTAAATCCTTTTTGTTGAGAGATAAATACATTTTACGGACATTTAATAGCACAAGTAAAAGACGGTCTAAAATAATGGATATCGAACTGTACATTGAAATAAACCAAGTGAATTAATTTTATTATAACTTCTAAACCGTTCCTGACAAATTCTGCTTTCAAAACATCATCCCTTGTACTAAATATTATAATTTGAATGAAATTATAAAAACATTTGTATGAACCTTTCTCTCTTGCTTCTCTGACGGGGTACTGGTAATCGGACTACTTACCATAAGATGGACCTAATGGTAAGTGGTAATCACATGTATATGGACATCTGCAACATAAAAACTTTCAAACGTGCGTTAACGCCCTAAAGGAATGGGATCAGAAGAAAAAGGATTTTTTGTTATTTTAATAAAATAAAACAATCTATTCAAAATACAGAATTTTTATCGAATCTGATTTCTTGACTAAATTATATTTAAGGACTCGTAACAATATGAAGTCAATTACAAGTCATTATTAGCATGTAACATTTTATTTATAAAAACCTTAAAAAAATATATAATCATTCACATAAAATTATACCCTTTACCTAAATTATAATTTGCAAATAATTGCGAAGATGACTCTAGCACCGGTCGCTTCTATATACGCAGATTGCCTTCTGGTTAGCCTTGCGTTCTCACTTGTTCACTTCTACAACCGTCTTGTGAATTATTATTGTTATAAATATAATTATAAACAAAAATATATAAATATGCTTGTATAAATCCTTTACTACAAATACTTTATCTGACATATACTCGTATTTATAAAAAAAACGGATTTCTAAAGTAAAGACGATGGTTGAATGAAATTTATAATATATGTAAATTATAATAAATGCATTTCCTGTTAGTCCCGAGCGACGAGCAACAGGTGTTAGTGAAACGAGCCGTGGATAACGAGCCTCGAGACGTACAATATAGACGTACATTATCATGTACATTGTACATATATTGTACGGTATATTTATGTATTTGACAAAGAACCTTACCTCATTAATACTTATTATAAAACTGTTTCTTAACAACACTACATTGTAACTATGTAACTATTTACTGTGGTTAAAGGTATAGTATAGGTGGTAGGTCGGAATAGAAAGAAAATGCGTCGCGGAGGAGGAATGAAGGTGGCTGAGGCAAGCAGAGATCGTAATAGTTTTGATATATCGTCTAACTACTCTTAAAAGTAATAAAATTTAAACAAAATATCTTTGTTATTGCTTCATAACTTTTAATACAGCGAGCTCTATTTGCGAGCTCCTGTGTGAGCTGCACTCGTTAATATTATATTACTTGAAAGTAATATAATAATAACGAGTGTAAAGTAATATAATAATTATAATAAGCTATTAATCTTGAAACTTAACTAAGCTACAAAATTAAATTTTGTATAAAATTAATAAATTGCTTTCAGCATTCTTAGTCATTGAATTTTTTTTATACGTTCAAGATTTCAGACACGAACAAAGCCAAAGTTTTTTTTAAGAATAGGAAATCCAGTAACGATGTCAGACTCTAGTTGTTCCGTTTCAAAGAGTAAGTCATTTGAGAAGAGCTGGCAATGGATACTCTTTTTACTAACTATAACTATAAATATAGTATTGACTATTGAGTCACAGTCATAATTTATGTTTATCCATACATATATCATTTTATTTTGTAATTGCTGTAGATATAAACTGTAGATTGTTATTAAATCACTTGATTACTTCCATGATATGGCTGTTCTAAATTTATAATAAATTAAGGCTAATAAATAATATATATAAAAAAATACTACTTGTATTTTTACTAATATGGATATAGAAATAATATTAATTTATTTCTAAACAATTATTTTGATTAAAAATTTAAAACTATTTGAATAACAGTTGATATTGATACCAGTACATAAAATAATATAATTTATAAAGCTTAGATTTTATTATTTCAAATACTAAGCATTAAAAATTATTCAAACAAAAGTAGCTATAACAAACAAAATTAATTATTATACATCACGTTGTATTATAACATGGGTCATATACATGTCATGTATAATGATACAATGTACATACAATATGATACTAAATGATGTATCTATCTTCATACATAAATCAAAGTGTAGTCAGGACAACTGATCTATTCAAGGCGTTGTACGCATCCATCAGCAATTAAACCTTGTTGGTAATAAAGTATCTAATAGCAAGGTTGATTAGTTTAGATCTTGTAATATAATGAAACAAATTCTGTTATGATATGAATAACAAAACTATTAATAACATTTTGTTTTTAATAATTTATTTTTATGATTTAAAAAAAAAAAAATTTCTTGTTGTAAATATAGATTTGTATGGTATTTATAAATTGAAAAACGTGTCCATTCAAGTAACAACAATTACATTTACTTAAATACTACTTATTTTTAAGAAAAACTAATTAATTATACGGACCTACACTTTTGACATATTGTTATTAAATATATTTTGAAGATAAAGATTTCTTCTGTAACTAACTCTAGTTAAAATGGGTCGCATAATAAATTATATAATAATATTACCTCCATTATGTTTTTATGGCTTTTCTTTTAAGATACATGTTTTAAGAGCACTCTTGCAGAACTCTTGTTGAAATTGCTTGTAAATTGATTTAATAAGAAAAACAATGTAATGGATTAAATAGATTGAAACACTATTATTATATAAATATATAACTATATAAATATATATAAATTTATTTTGTCAGTGTGCGGGTCACATATGATACGTGACCATCGCCACCTATGAACTCTTATAACATCCAAGGATTCGAAAGAGCATTGTCGGCCTCTAAGTAGGAGTATTTACCTTCGTCGTATCGATTTGGGAACAGAGCTGAAAGAAGTTCCTTTCACTTGTGATATGTGAAAGAATTTCCTTAAAAACCGTACAGTAGAAGATCGCCACGTATCCAGGTGCTACAGATGGTATTGGGAAATTATTTTTTCATTTAAAAATAATATGCAGTATCGAAATATTCCAAATTGGATAATCTTACTAATTTACTGAACTACTTCTTTAGAAGCAACTTTAAAGTGTACTAAAAGTATATGAAATACAAATTTATTAATCATATAAATAGGTTTTATGGTTTTTTTATTCTAATATTCTGTTTAATATATTTTTCTACAGAAAATATTTAAACTTAATTTCAATTAGTTATATATATTTTCAATTAGTTATATATATATATTTTCGCGTTATCATATTTAATCCACATTCAAATTGAGTTAATGATCTCGTACCAATTAAAATATTCATAGTTTTTTGAACGAACTTTTCGATTACAATTATTATTCAAAATATTTAACTGACAAAGAACCTATCATTATTAAGCCAATATTACTATATAATAAAACAGAAAGTACTTTACGCTAAATCTATAAACATATTTCGTATGAACACACAAAACATTTGTTAAGTTGTAGATATTTATATTATTTCAAATACATGTATTTTATTGGTAGAAATAAAAAATAAATTCTTTATACGACCCTCGTCTTACAAAAAAATTATTACCTCGATATAAATCTTTGCTGTCTCCTTTCTTACAATGACTGACACAACAATGTATTCACCTGAAACTTGAACACTCACAGTTATGTTTTTATTGTATTACAGATTTTGTATAAATAGTGAATTTTCAGTAAAAAATATCTGATATATTTTAAAGGTACTTTTACATTGTTGTATTACTTTAACATTTAATTGTGACTATCTTAAAATAATATTTGTTATTAACAAGTATTGGCTGGATTTAAGAGAATATTAGTTGTCAAAAAAAAATAGTCACAATAAATGAATTTCTATATTAAATAAAATACATTATAAAATAGATCATCGTTTTCGAATTTTAATAAATATAATTTTTAAACAACATTGAAACGGCAATCCTTAAGATCTTTTAGTTACAATTACTCAGAAAAGACTTGTATTTGTAAATTTTATGAAATAAAATTATAAATTAATGTTACAATTTAATTTAGTTTATTTTTGTTTGGAACTTTGTTTCTCTAAATTGTATTCCCAAACTATCCAAATTTATTAATCAAAATACTGAGATTCCAAATTAAAAATAGCCCAAATATAAAACATGTCCGATCAGTTTTAACAACCCATTTATTAAAAGCTTTTAAAGATTTATTTAATTTTATTAATAAATAATTCTATTGGAAAATTAATAAAACCAATTATAATTATAATTATAATTATAATTATAATTAT
Organism: Melinaea marsaeus rileyi; assembly: GCA_918358865.1. Classification (NCBI taxonomy): domain Eukaryota; kingdom Metazoa; phylum Arthropoda; class Insecta; order Lepidoptera; family Nymphalidae; genus Melinaea; species Melinaea marsaeus. Next base: position 3,212,210 of record OU911089.1, read on the forward strand.
AATACACTTTGTTTAATTGATTTTAAAATTAATAATTCCTACACCTTGATTTAAAACATTACAATAATTTTTTTATTTAATGAATCACATTTATGATATGAATGGTTAATAGACTTAAATATAACTTTATATGAAGAATTGGTTTTTTGGTAAATGGAATAACGACATTAATTTTAATATTTACTTCCATTGGCGAAGTAAATTACATAATAGTATTTACACATTTTATATTCAACAACATGGTTTTAATCGATCCCTTTTGTCTGTTTTCAAGACACAGACATAGACAGGGTGATGGCAAATGGTATAAAATATTTTGTTTTTAACTTATAACAGTATGTATTATTTTATGATATATCATTACTTATTCAAGTTTGTTATGTAATGAAAATATTATTGATAATCTCATCAGACTTACTAATTTATCCTTACTCCAAACACAAATAGGGTTAGTAATAAAGCGTACAGTGTGCCGTAAAGCACTACTTTCAGCAGAGATATCAAGGTCACCTATTACCCTGGCAGCCCGAGAGTGTAGTTTACTTGATGTAAATTCTTAGTCCAAAAACGTACAGAACAGATATCCGGTTCCGGAGGAATATATCTAGAATAGACATAATTACACAGGCACACAAAAAAAAAAAACGTCATGAACCAGAGGGGAGACCCCATTATTCCTAGGTTTTTGGGATCGCTAAAACCGAATATGACAATAAAAACTAATTTTAAATGCCCGTTTTGCCGCTAGCACCCCCTTACTACCTCTTAAGGGGTGAAAATTGAAATTTTTGTAAAAAATCAAGATAGATGTGTCTTTCTACGTTTTTTGGGATGCTGAAACCGAAAATGATAACTAAAAATAAATTCATGACCACTATCACCCCCTACCATCCCTTACAGGGGGTGAAAATTTCATTTTTTTTTATAAAATCAAGACAGATGTGTATTTCTACGTTTCTTGGGATGCTGAAACCGAAAATGATAAGTAAAAATAAATTTATGACCACTATCACCCCCTAATACCCCTTACAGGGGGTGAAAGTTTCAATTTTTCTATAAAATCAAGATAGATGTATATTTCTACGTTTTTTGGGATGCTGGAACCGAAAATGATAACTAAAAATAAATTCATGACCACTATCACCCCCTTACTACACCTTAAAGGGGGTGAAAATTTCAATCTTTCTATAAAATCAAGATAGATGTGTATTTCTACGTTTTTTAGGATGCTGGAACCGAAAATATGTGAATTTCTATGTTTTTCAAGATGCTGAGAGAAAAAATGATTATAAAGTATATGGTAACCTTATTGTATGCATATATTTGTTATTATGATACTAAGACTGAATCATGATTTTTGTCCTATTCTTAACAAGTTGTTTCATTTTTTGTTTTTTTTTTTTGCTTTCTATTTAATTCTGTTTATACTGTTATCCATCCGGCAGTCTTGTAAAACGCTTAAAAGATGCTGAACCTAATTCTATGCCTCCAAAATAAAAAGGTTACTATTTTTCGGCCAATTTAGGAGACTACAGTGAGGAGCAAGGTGAAAGGTTCCATCAGACAGGATCTTAAGACAATAGAACAGCGCTATCAGGGTAAATGGGATGTCAATATGTTAGCAGACTACTGTTGGAATTTAAAAAGAGATTTGCCAGAACAGAAAAGAACCAATAAAAGGAAACCACTTAGAAGAACTTCTGACAACAAGAGAGTTCGTTATCGTAGAAACAGGTAGACGCTGAATAGTGAGAGGCAAGGGGACTCACTTTAATCCAGCACTCCAAAAGGGAACAGAAATCTACTACGTCCACGCCGTTGTTCCTGGGTTACGCTAAGAATAGAATTAAATCATGAATATATATCAGATACTTCTGATCGATAAAGCATTTGAATTTCTAATATAAGAGCTAAGAGTAACTTCAAACTAGTTTGATAAACATGTCATTTACTGTAAATCGTCAAAATTTCTTCATACATCTTGATTTTATACAAAATTGAAACTACCCCTACCCCCTCCCCCCCGTTAGGGGTAGTTAGGGCCACCCCCTATTGAGTAAAAGAGGTATCAAATTCACTTTTGGTTGTCATTTTCGGTTTCATTATACCAAAAAACGTAGAAATACACATCTGTCTTGATTTTATAGAAAAAAATGAAATTTTCACCCCCTGTAAGGGATGGTAGGGGGTGATAGTGGTCATGAATTTATTTTTAGTTATCATTTTCGGTTTCAGCATCCCAAAAAACGTAGAAAGACACATCTATCTTGATTTTTAACAAAAATTTCAATTTTCACCCCTTAAGAGGTAGTAAGGGGGTGCTAGCGGCAAAACTGGCATTTAAAATTAGTTTTTATTGTCATATTCGGTTTTAGCGATCCCAAAAACCTAGAAATAATGGGGTCTCCCCTCTGGTTCATGACTTTTTTTTTTTGTGTGCCTGTGTTATTACTCCCGCGGGCGTGTCTATTGGGGCAATATACATAAATAATCGTTTGGAAAAGTTGTTTTGGCAGGAGTATTAATTTATATCTTTATATCTTTTATAAGTTCGGTACTTAAATATTATTAACAGAAAAATAAAATAAAAGATCTCTATATTGTTTATGATATTTCAGTTATTGATTGTATTATTTTAGATTACATCACTACTACTGCTTTTAAGAAATCGTGATCCCTTGAAAGATAAGAAATAAATCTAACAACAAAGTCTTGAAACTAAAAATATAAAAATTAGTACTGAGTTCGTATAATAAATAGTTCCAAATGAAGTGTTTTTTTTATAAAAATTTAAAACAAAAAAGTGATGAAACCAGACACTGTAAGCAAATCCTATCCAAGACAATCTGTTTTTGACAAAATAAATTTTAGCCAAAATTCAAAGGGAATAAATAACATAACCCACATTTCAATCATGATGATAACTAAATATGTATTACATGGGGAGTCACTCAGTCTGATTATTTTATTATTTGACGGATTATTATTTATTTTTGGTATATATAATAATTAAGTAATATTAATATAGTTGAATAAGATGGACATCTGTGCAGTTGTTTTGTTTTTCTGTTTATTTATTTAAACGAGTTGAGTTGAGTCAACTACGTTCTCAATTTATTCCTGGGTTTGAAGTCTAACAATATAGCTATCATCAGTCATCTTTCGTTATTAAAAATCCCACAACGTTTACTATACATAGTCATAATAGGCCATTGATCTAAAAAAAATGTTGGTAAATAATATCTAAGATATTCAGTTCTATTATTAGATATGACACAGAAAGAGTTATTGATAAATACTTTTTTGGCGTTGGTTTTATTAATGTCTGCCAAATCAGATCGGATTTCAACAATGACGAATTGATATTAGATCGAAATTATTGATAACGGGTGAACAATAATCACTTAGATGATTTAGTATAGGAACTTTGGCAATAAGTGTTATCTATTTTTGTACCAAATGATTGCCCTCACACATACAAAAATAATAGAAATAGATTTACAAGTTTATTATTTTTAGGATATAATCAAATTATTATTTCACTGTCATATGTAAAAAAAACGATTACATAATAGACTAGATAATAAACGTTAATTCTTTTATTCTATGTAAATTATTTTAAATGAAAGCGAGTTTTTTAGTAAATCTCATCACTTAGTATTTTTAGAGTCATTTAGAAATATTTTGTTAAAAAATAGACTATTTTTGTCAAATTTGTTGTTTATAAACCTCGTTAATTTGTTGTGGTTTAGTTTTGTGATGGACTTCGTGATTACGTCATGAGGTTAACAATGCCGGTGGGATTAGAAAGTTATAGGAATTTCACTTTGTTCATATCTGAGCGACTATTATGATGAGTAGCCAGAGTTGGATTCAGTTTCAATTCTAATCTTGTGGGCGGATCTGGTAGATGAATTGATCAACTGATTATATACATATATGCGAAGTAACTAAATAACCAGTATAAAATTTATTTTAAATTAAGCTCAATCATATCCTGCTCTCAGCAGTGTCTTGGATAACTTTCAAGTTCGTGAATGGCACCTTGTTTTAATTTTTTTTATGTTAACATTATTTCTATAACTCATATTTCATATACACAGCTTTGCACATCAGATGTATCAACAAGTGCAAGTTTATTCAATTATGGTTAAAGTTCTCATAGAAGTTGAAATACTAAACGCTCTTAATTGTATCTTAGTGTCAATTAAAGGTTAGAAATACGTATATGTTGATAAACATTTAAATGTCACCCCTTGTAAACGAATTGTATTCGAAACTTAATTAAGACAAAAGATACACGTGCCTTGTTTGTTCAACAACTTCTGAACAATTGTATATTTCATCATTACAACGCTACAACCTCTCGTTTATTTTTTTCTATTATTGTCACCTTAACAGTTAAACCGATGGATTACACTAAGTGGATAAGTGGACTAAATATGAATAGATAGTTTTAGGCCTGGGGACGGAAATAGATTAGTCATTTGAAAGGTTCCAAAGCCAAGTAGTAAACATAGAAAGTAATTATTTATTAAAAATCCTGACATTGACAACACTATCACATTATTCACTATTTCATTATATTCCTTTATTGCTTCAAAATTTTGTTAATCTGAAATAATATTCTTAATATCTTCTATCTCTTATGTTGATATTTAAAATCTCTCTCTTTTTACTTGTTCTAAACCTCTTAGTGTAATCGAGTACATATATACTACACCGCTGGACCTGAAATTCCATCCAACTTCTAATCTATGCGATGTCTTTGTTTCCTCAACGACTCGGCGCTACTACATCCGTTCATAACCTGGGATGATTTATTGTTATGGATTTCAATTAAGGGTCATTCATATAAGTAACCCCATCTCGAATATACGAATTAACAGAATTATGATGCTGTAGTTATATGTTTAGATACTGTGTTAGTTTTTATTTAAAAACTAAAGCATATAGTTATTTAATTTATAGTTTGAATTTTTAATTCATACAATTGAAAAGCCTTAATCCAATATTATATTCACATGACTATTCTTAAGTATCAAGTATAGTACAAGTAATATTTGTATTATAGACAATAATGTCATAATTAATTGAATTCATTAGAAAAGTCAAAAAGTTTTTTCAGATAAAAAAACACTATTCTCATATCGCTGAACATTAGCTAACTCATTGTAAAATCTTCTATGATATGTATGTCATACAAAACAATTATTCTTGTTGTATTTAGTAGCTTTCAGGTTTTATCTGAACTATTGTATAAATAATGGCATATGAGTTGAGTTCCGTGTATTTCCTTACTTAATATCCCTTCGCCTTTAAGTGAAGTGCTCTTGTGTTTTATAAGACTGTTGAAGTAAGTAAATGTTGATATTAAAAGAATATAAACCTAGTCTTGGCTTACCTTGCCCTTAGTTTGTAGTGATACATGTTATCTTGATAATATTAACGTTGCTACTTCTGGTTTAATAATAATACAAGGAATACACTATAAGGTTTTATGGTTATTGATCATTTATCATTTAAACTTTACTTTGAACTGTAATATGCATATTGAATGTATTAAATATAAAAACTAATATGAAACTTCGACATTGCGTTGCAAACATATGGTTTAAAATAAGGATATGCAGCAGTCTCGGTACCAAAATAATGACTGAAGAATAAATGCCTCTTATTGAATATATAAGTAGAAATATAATTGACTGTGAGCAGAAATATAGAAGTCTTGAATTAGACGTAGTAGTTGTGAGAAATAAAAAAAAACAATAAAAAGGATACTATTTAAAATATTGTAGTGTCATACTGTGAAGTATTCTAAAAGCATTAAATAAAGACGAAGCTTGAAAGGCGTTATACTTGTAAGAATTCAAGTTAAAATTGTTAAATTACTCTGTGGATTATTTTAAATTAACAAAAATCGATAGAAAAAAAATAAAGCTACATTTTCAATATATATTTTTATCCCTTTCTATATTCTGATAAAAAATAACGAATAATTAAAAAAATTATAGGATTGATTATTTACCCACACCATAAATACTCACAGCGCACTTAATAACATTCTTCAACATCAGCTTTATAATGAATAACAGTAATCCGCTTAAGAGCCACAGGTAGATAGAATCGTGATTTGAATTAAAAGTGACATTCACACACAATAAATTACACATTCTGGTTTCATGGGTGAGAAATAGTTGTCATTTACTACACAACAAAAAAACACAACTAATTCGATAAAATTATTATAATTGTTCGAATGTTTTATCGCATTGCAATTTTTTTCTATTTTTAAGCTGTTTAATTATTAAAATTGTAATGTGAAATGAACGAATGCGGCGTTGGGGACCGCCAACCAACACGCCATGTTCCGAACGGCGGGAGGTGGAGGACGGAGCTACAAATAGCTACGTGCAATGTAAGAGGAGAAATGGAACAGAAGATGAATGAATTATTAGATGTGATGGATGACAAGATCTGGATGTTATTTGTGTGTCTGAGACCAAACGAAAAGGCAATGATGCGACCGATTTGCCTGGCAACCGGGTCACTTTCTGGGCTGGGGTTCCAGAGGGTGAGCGAGGTTGCCAAGTTGTAGGCGTGTTGTTGTCCTCTTGAATAGTTAATGTAATGGTAGAATACAAGACCATTAAACCGAAGCTTCTTTGGGTTCGCTTTAAGCTGAGGATAACAAGAGTATTCTTGTTAGCCGTGTATGCGCTAGTATCCTTAGCTCCAGTAAGCGAGCTCGAGGAGTTTTGGGAGAGTGTCAGGGATGTTCTAAGTAGTGTCAGAGATAATGAAAAATTTATAGTATGTGGAGATATGAATGGATGGGTTGGAACCGCGCGAAGTGGTTACGATAGCTTGCTATGCAAGTACGGTGATATGATGAGGCTAGGAAGCTTATTTTGGAATTATGTAAGGAGAGAAATTTGTTTGTGGCAAACACGATGTTTGATCACAAACGAATTCACATGTACACATGGGAGCGTGCGGAAGAAATAAGTATAATTGATTTGTTCCTAGTGGATCAGCGTATTCGAAGCCAAGTTATGGACACGAGAGTATTTAGGGGTGCTTATCTGGGAACGGACCACTATCTAGTTGTTGCTAGAATAAGAGGTCTGTTTGCAGGTTGGCGCAGCCGCACGACGTACCCTAGCTTGGAGTCGAATTATCGTATAAAAAGCTGGAAGCTTCAAGATCCACCGATCAGAGAGGAATATCAAAAAAGGGTTACACAGAAGCTTGAAAGCTGTGAGCTGGAAATGAAAGTGCTGAAGTATGCTGGTAGAACCTTAGGAATGGTATGGTGAAAGTAGTGACAGAGGTATGTGTTAAAAGGAAAAGAGGTTTTAGTAAGAAACGCGATGAATGGTGGGATGATGAAGTGAAAGACGCTGTGGAGTTAAAGAAGAAAGCATGGTTGGATTATAAAGTCTCGGGTAAGGATAAAAGTATGAGAGAGATAAGAAAAAGAGAGTACAAGCTGCAAAAGCACAAAACGAAAGCACTGCGAATATGCGGAGTCAGCCTAGCTGACCGAATCCGCAATGAAGAGATCCACAGAATGGCAAGTACTAGTGAAGATGTTACAGTGAGAATGAAGAAGAACGTGCTCAGGTGGTTTGGGCACGTCGAACGAATTAGTGATGAAAGAATGGTAAAAAAGATTTATACAGGAAAAGTGAGTGGTAAGAGAGAAAGGGGGAGGCCTCGAGTGACCTTCGAAAACACTGTATCTATGATACTGGAGGAAGGTCACGTAAAAAGCATGAGGACCCCCCAAAGGGCATGTATGAAGAGGTTGATGTCTGTGGCCGAGGCGAAAGCGGTATGCAGGGACCGTAGCGTTTGGCGCTCCATCGTCTCTGGCTACCCCGCAAGGGATATGGCGTGAAGGTAAATAAATAAATAAATAAATATATAAATAAATATAAATTTAAGCTCTTTAAGAACGCCTTTTATAAGAGCGAAATGTGCATTAAATCTAATACAATAATAAAAATCGATAATATAAAATAAGATAAAATAGATACATAACAACAACTTCAATATATGTAATTGACATTGACTTTGACACAATAGTGCAACATGTAATACTAAACAAAATTGTTGACCTTTATATACCAAAAAATCAAAATAAAACTTAATATATTATATACTTTTAAAGTCATTAAATAACGTTTCAAAGAACGGTTTAAACAAACAATGAGAATAGAATCAACACGATATGGAAAATATAATGATTTAATCAAAACATGAATCTATTATAAATTCACGATCCCGATATAAAAATAACAGTTTGAGAATGGATTCCAATTTTGTAGCACGACTTATATACGAGGAAGATCTTCACAAAATTGGTAATATGCTTGTAATACAATCTTTTATTTATACGATATCATGTCTTTAAGCCTTTTTTTTATCTATATATCTTTATTACTTAAGAAATATCGAAAACTACTGCATGTTGTATTATTCCGTATTTGATAAGTTACAATCCGAATCATCTTTTAGATTACAGAAATTAAAGACTACGAATTTTTTTAAACATACCACCAATGAAAGTGACTAAAACTGCAGTTTAAAATAATAATATAGCCTATTATGAAATATTTGAATTTCTACTTTACAGAAAAGTGCCGCGCGCGTGAAGCCGATTACGAATAAAAAAAATGCAATCTGACTAATGGAGAGAAATAATTTGCTTTAGATTAAATAAAATCTGCATCCTAGAATTTTTGAATTATTATGTAAGTACTTTATTCTAAACAATAAATCTTATATTTTTTTATACATTTATTTTCCTATGCGAATAAATTGTATATCTTACTTGGGGCAGAAGATGTGCCGTCATGGGTTTAGTGTTATCATCGCAAGAGACGGAAAATCTATAGTTTGTATTACATTTATAATATTAAACAGAAACTGGACTAGTATACAAAGTGGAATTGACACAAAAAGAAACCGACCCAGACTCTTAACAGTTTGCCGACCATACTGTCCCATTTGAGAATTGGACCGACAACCTTTGAGTCAACAGTCTCAGAGACTAACAACTGGAAGAACAACCAATTCATTGCCCTTAATAGCATAACTTTTACACATAATTAATCAACAGCTATAATGCTTCTATCTTTTAATAAAATAAATTCATAAAAATATATATCATTAAACAAAGATTAGATTGATAAGGAGTGTTTATCGAGTAACAAGTTTAGTAACAAATAAAAAAGTTTTTGTTTGTCACTGAATGAAATAAGAGAAAATAACAGTAGCGTTAGTATCCTTTGTAGTAGGTTGTTTTATATTGGACAATAGTCTCGGTACTCTTTTTATAATACTTAGACTTTCGTATTTGTATTTTATTTGGTATTTTATAATGTTCATACAGTCTTCTTATTAAGAAGATATCATCTCTCTCAATATTGTCCAGTTTTTTCAATCATTTATAATTTTGAGTTTATTCCAGTTGTTTATTCACTGTTTAAAATTTTACCCCCAATACATACATTATTAAAAAATATGAATTTGAGTCCGAAAATGCATAATACTACATTTACAGACTGTAATTTAAGCTTCCTATTAATACAACTTTTAATAGTAGTTTATATTTTAATGCATTCGATATATACTTAAAGATAATAAATCATGAAAATCTTTAAATTTACATCAAAATACTAGAATTATTTGTATGAGCTACAGTTATGAGTTCTATATTGTATTAACTCGCAAGTCCCCTGCAATAATGTTCACTGTACTTAAAATTAAAGGGTCATGTTTGTTTAGTTATACCGTGGGGTTCTTAAACCGTACATTCTATTATATGGAACTTGAGTGAATAATACGCTCTCTGAACTAATACTATTTAATATTATAATAGAAAATAGTTCACATAAATATTACGTATTCTCACTAACAAGTCAATACGTTTATTCTTATTGTTCTTATTGTATTGTTAACTGTATCATAAGTTTTATTTCTCCGGAGTACTTTTACTGTTAACTAAAACATTGCTATATGCAACAATATATAATGAAATCGTTGTTAAGCTGTATTATTAAGGTTTTTCAATAGTCTGAGTATATGAACTATTTCTCCTCCAGGTAATGTGAGCTTGGGTAAAGATAGAATAAAAAGAACTCATTTAATTTAGTAAACAGAGAAACTGTATAGTGATACCATGTAAGCGTAATAAGAGAGTAATTTAATAAACCTTTTAACGGGGTTTCATGTGCTGGGTATTCGCTATTTAGTAGGCACTTTGCTCACCAAGGGTTTAGGAACAGCCTCTAAGAGGTCATAGTCATTCTAATCCGGATAAGTTCTAACCCTTTTCATATATTATATGTAAGTATGAAATTTCCGTAGGTTTTCTAAAAAAAAAAAGGAAGACATCCGAGTATATTCCATTATTACAAATAGCTAAGAAATATTAATATAAATGTATGTGATTATATTTTCAAAATTATTCATAAATACCTGTAAAGTAAATATTATTTAGAGTAAAATTTTCGTGTGAAATAGTGATGCAAGTTGTTTATACTAAAATTGACCCCACACTTAATACTATTGTAATTCGTCACTTATAAGGTACGTGTTCCGTCAAAAATGAATTATACATAAATCAGTTTGTTTCTTTAGTATCTTCATTAGTGAGCTACAGTACTTTGATGGTATCTTTTTCTTTGATTGGTTTACAATTATATATAGTGCAATAATTTATACTTTATATACATTAATATTTTTACTACTTTTTTACAAAGAATTCACATTTACGCTAAAACATTTACACAAATTTATCGGTTACGATTATTATTAATTAAAAAAATCGGTAAAATATATTGTGTATCGTACAAAGGGGCTCGGCTGACCCCACGACACAACCTCTAAACGGGCAACGTCATCAACAGCTACGTATACGATTACTCCCTAATTTGCTTATTAAAACTAACGACTTACCTGTCTGCTTCTGTTATGCTTCAAAGAAGGAAGTCACATAGTCAGTCTGTACTAGTAAAGGATTTGGGGTTCCCCAGAGAATAGGATAAATTGTATAAAATTAATAAAAGGGAAATAATTATGGGACAAAGAATTTGATACTTAAGTGTTCCGTCGCGTGACCTTCGGTTCCACGCACACTTCGAGTGAGAAGGCAGCCACCAATTCGGCGCTGCAGCCAACAATTCAAACACTCGACACTAATGTAATTTACTCTTTTGGAAACTTCTAGAACCGATATGATTACTCCGCAAAATCGTTAAGCACCAAGGTTCACCGAGAACCGCTCACCGAGAACTATATTCGAGAACTGTGTTCGAGAACTGTCTCGACCGTTACGCGTGCGTTTGTCACACCACCAAAAACGTCACATCTACCCTCGATTTGTTAATAATTAAAATATATTTAGCGCCTGACGATTGCTATTAGCAACTGTACAATTTAATTAATAACTATTCCGAACAATCCCCCGCCCCAGCCAGGCGAAACCTGACTGAGTCTAAAGTTAATACCAGGCACCTGAAAAGTGTCTAAGCTACTGGTAATCGAGAGAGAGTAGCTACTGCCCGCTTTAACACAGAATTGCCCACATGTACTTCTGCGACTCTTGGAATTCCATCTGCGCCTGTTAATAACCTTAGAATACGACCCCATCTCCAGGAGAGTGGAGGCATATTCATTTCTTTAACTAAGACAAGATCACCGACCTTAGGTGGGTCAGTTTTATCAGACCATCGTACACGCTGTTGCAACAAATGTAAGTACTCTAAATTAAACCTACGCCAAAAACTTTGAGATAGCTGTTGTAACAGTTCAAAACGTGTGAGCCTATAAAGTGGAGTATTCTCTAAAGGATATTCTGGCAGAGCTGTGAGTGGACCACCGACCAAAAAGTAACCTGGAGTCAATACATCCAAATCATTTGGGTCCGAAGAGACTGAACAAAGAGGTCGCGAATTAAGGACCGCTTCAATTTTGCAAAACACCGTCTGCAATTCTTCAAAGGTGAGTACCGTATCTCCAATAACCCGGCGAAGATGTGTCTTCGCGACCTTTACAACCGCCTCAAATATACCACCCCAAGAAGGATATGCTGGAGGATCAAATTTCCAGCGGATACCCTGCTGAGACATTTTTTGACCTATACAATCCTGACTTTCATATAAGAATTTGTGTACCTCTGAGAGATACCTATCTCCTCCCTTAAAATTCGTACCACAGTCGGACCGAATCAAAGCAGGTAAACCGCGCCGACTGACGAATCGAGACAGACAAGCTATAAAAGCCTCAGTACTAAGACTTGAGACCACCTCCAAATGTACGGCCTTAGTAGATAGGCAAACAAACACGCACAAGTACGCCTTACAGATTCGAGCACTTCGACCAGTAAAAGTTTTGACCATAAACGGACCCGCAAAATCCGTACCAACTCCAGAGAAAGGTCTAGAAATCTTTACTCTTTCTGGAGGCAAGTCTCCCATTTGAGGTTGAGTAAGGGTAGCCTTTAATCTATAACACGGCATACATCGGTAAATAACTTTTCGAATTGCCCGTCTAGCTGACAAAATCCAAAATTCCCGCATGAGGCCAAGAACTTTCAAGTTCACAAAGCCAAGCTGGTCCCCACCAGAGATGATGGTCAACCAAACCCGGAGATTCACAGCCTCGTGACGCACAATCTGCAGGGTTCAAATCACCGCGAACATGTCTCCAATTAATAACCGCATTTGAATTTTGAATTTGTGATACCCGGTTAGCCACAAAAACCTCCAAAGCATGGACAGATGCTCTTAACCAACCAAGAACAATCTGACTGTCAGTCCAAGCAAATACTTTTTCAATTTCCACCACTTGCCCCAAAGTAGAATTCAAATGATTTAGAAGTCTTGTTAAAAGGGCTGCCCCGGATAATTCTAACTTCGGAATCGTGAGCCTTGATCTCACAGGAGCGACCTTACTCTTAGCCATAACCAACTTAATAGTCACATTATCCTTCGGGTCCATAACACGAAGATAGACGGCAGCCGCATAACCTCGTTCGGAAGCATCACAAAATCCATGCAGGCTGACACGACATTTAGACGTCGGAAAGAAGGCTCGGTCTATTTTAATAAATTCAAGATCTGGCAGAGATGTTACAAACCGAGACCAAGCCTGGAGCAACTCACCAATGAGAGGGGCATCCCCACGTCAATTCCTGCAACCAAAGTTTCTGAAGGAAACACTTGGCCCAAAACACAACCGGCGCCAACCAACCATTGGGATCAAAAATCCGAGCTACGGTTGACAGTACCATACGCTTAGTCCAAACCTTGCAGATAGTTATATCCTGTACACGAAATGTGAAAACATCTGGGACCGGTTGGTACTGTACTCCGAGAAGAGTGACTACGTTAGAATTTTCTATATTTTGAAAGAGATGTGGGGCTTGCTGGTGCTCTTCCGGTAAATCTTCAAGAAGAACCTGCGAGTTGGATATCCACTTTCTTAATTCATACCCACCAGACCTCAAGATACCGATCAGCTCATCTCTTAAAACCTTCGCCTCTTCTTCACTTGCAGCACCTGTACATATGTCATCGACATAGACATCGCTTGATAAAATAGCGGCTGCCCTGGGAACGTAAATACGCTCGCGATCCGCAAGTTCCAGTAAAGACCTTATAGCAATGAACGGACTAGACTTGAGTCTATAAGTGTTCGTATTTAGCTCATATACAGTCATTGGATGAGATGGATCCTCTCGCCACAGTATGAGCTGATAACACCGATCATCTGGATGAATAAGAGTCTGACGAAACATCATCCTTATATCCGCAACAAAAACGACTTGATGTCGGCGGAAGCTGGTTAAGAGGTCTGAAATATCACGATGCAGTTTTGGACCGGCATGCAAACATTGGTTTAAGGTAATACCGTTAGAGGTGGGTGCTGAACCATCAAAAACTACTCTAATCTTTCCTGCCTTAAACACAGCATGATGAGGGATAAAATAATGCTCTTTAGAACGCCAATCATATTTGGAAACCGACATGTGGCCCAACTCCAGGTATTCCCTCATGAAATTTAAATAGTCTTTTTGAAAGCCACATCACGTTTCATACGACGTTCCATGGAGATTAGTCTTTTCTCTGCCAGCATCCTGGACTGACCAAGGGGAGAACGAGAGGGCAAGAAGGGCAACCGTGTCACAAACCGACCTGAATGGAGCCGACCGGTATTATTCTGGAAGAATAATTCGCATTCCTGGTGCTGCGGGTTGACACGAGGCGCTGTAGGAGGTTCCTCTATTTCCCAAAATCGCTGAACTGCGTCAGCGAGGGATAGACCTACTTGAAAGCTGGCGTTATCCGGAGAGGAGAGTACTGGAAATGCTGGACCCATAATGACTTCACCAAGATCAGTATTTATTGCAGAAAGACCACCTGCTTGAAGAAGCTTACTGCTTTCCAACCGTAACAATCCAAGAACATCTGCTCCGAGTAGAACATCAACTGGTCCCGGAATGTGGAAGCCTGGGTCAGCAAGAGAGAGTTTAGACGTTAAACCTACGACGCCTGGAGGTAATGAAACTACTGGATGCTGTCCCAAAATATTATCCAAGACGATCGCTGTCGTCGTGATTCGAGGAGAAGGGGAATGAAGTGGAGAAAAGGATAGTGAGACTTTCCCCACCAATCCAGACACCTTGACTCCACCAACCCCATGAATAAAGTTCGCGCCAGGAGCAACATGTAAAGATAATTTCTTCATCAACCGTGTTGACACAAGACACCCCTGAGAGCCTGAATCCAAAATCGCGCGCGCGGTAAGCTGTTCGCTCCGAAGAGAACCAACACGAACATACGCAGTAGGTAGCAAAACGGTTATAGGAGAAGATGGAGACACGCATGGAGAACGAGGATTGAGTCAACAATCCTGATCACGATTACAGCTGTCCGGTGAGAGAACGTTACCAGACCCTTCCTTCAAACGTCGATGAGAATGTTGATTGCGTTGCCCCAAGCGAGGATGATCTATATAAGGAAGCTGCGCTTGTGGCTCAATCCAGCAGCTCCGATCCGTATCTGCACCAGCCTTGCTCCGAGAACCGTGAGGACCCCCGCCCGTACGAGGTGGTGAACGACGACCACCATTGTCATCTCGATTACAAAACGAATTACTATTTCGTGGTGAAACATACTTGACGCCTCCGGTCCAAGGCTGAGGCGAGTTCCTTATATCACACCCTGGAGAATTTCATGGTGATACTCGACCCGTAGCAACTGGTTGAGGAGATCCATTGCGATTGCCACAAAGTAGGAGATGATGATTACCTCTACACTGCGCATAGGGACGGGCCGACTGACATTGAAACGCGAGATGGCTGCCTAAACAATTGTAACACCAGTTACGCTGACGAGTAACACTGCGCCGCGCCTGCCAACGAAGATTTTTAAATTTATGGCAGCTCGTAACACTATCCGGGTAGAGGAACGTTCTCCATACGACGACACTCCTCCTCCAGGAAAACAATTAATTCATCAAACTGGGGAAGATGAGTGGCGGAGTCCCCGCCGTATTCCAATTCGAACCGATTTCTTAAGTCATGTGATAATTTACTTAACACGATGTGTAATAACAAAAATGACCAACTCGTCACTGGCAATTCTAATCCCTTTAAACCGTTAAGTGCAATTAACAACGGGTTAAGAAGCTTCGTTCGTAAGGCGTGAGCTCCAACGATCCTTGGTAAACCTAAAATGGCAGAAACATGATTATCTGCTAGCCGTCGAACATTCTGGTACCTACGCTTGAGTAAGTCCCGAGAAATGTCATAATTTGCATCGACGAGCTCCAAGTGTTGCACTAACCCTTTAGCCTCACCAGTCAATGAAGCCATCAAATAAGCTAACTTTTGAGCAGGGGTCAAATCCTTACGACAATGTACCAAGCTATCGTACAAGTTACTAAACGCAACCCACTGTCCTAAATCGCCGCTGAAGTGCGGTAAGTCGAGGACTGGCAACCTACTAATTAATGCCGGCGAACTATCCGTATCCGGAATTATGCGAGGATCATTTATCTTAGAAGCATTGATATTGCCTACTGCCTGACGTAATTGATCCGCCAGATCGTCCGCTTGATTAACGTCGCAATTGATTTTACTCAGAACGTCACCGTCCAAGTCTATTTCCAAAAGAGACCGGTACGCATCATACAAATCAGCCAACTAACTATCTAATAATTTATAACGTGATAATAAAGCCTGAGCACGATCCTTACGTTCAATATTTAGAACAGCGGAGCCGAGCCAACGCAATACGCCGGCAATTCGTGCGGTATGTTTAGCACTCATCGCGAAAATAAAAATAAAAATCAAATAAAATAAAAAAAGTAAATTTAAATCCAAAATAAAGAATTCCCGAAAATAATAATATGTGAGCCAATAACCAACGATTATATTGAATAATATAATATAATACTAACTAATTACTTACTGAAACAACTAAATTGAAAATAAATTAAGTTACACTAATTAACAAACCGGTTTAAAAATATGTTACGTGGCGAGTAAGCGTACAACGATTTTATAAACGTCACAAAGAAAGTAATCCTAGCTATTTATTTTTACGAAAATAATAGAAATTATACAACTAAATATTAATTAACCGTTAATAACAAATAACCCTTAATAATAAAATAACAAAATAATTAATAAGTAATAGCCGCGTATAACAAACGTATATCAATTGATTATGCAACCCGTAATACCGAATATTAACATTTTAAACCTACTCGGTTAACAACCACGCTCTGCTACCAGCAATTGTATCGTACAAAGGGGCTCGGCTGACCCCACGACACAACCTCTAAACGGGCAACGTCATCAACAGCTACGTATACGATTACTCCCTAATTTGCTTATTAAAACTAACGACTTACCTGTCTGCTTCTGTTATGCTTCAAAGAAGGAAGTCACATAGTCAGTCTGTACTAGTAAAGGATTTGGGGTTCCCCAGAGAATAGGATAAATTGTATAAAATTAATAAAAGGGAAATAATTATGGGACAAAGAATTTGATACTTAAGTGTTCCGTCGCGTGACCTTCGGTTCCACGCACACTTCGAGTGAGAAGGCAGCCACCAATTCGGCGCTGCAGCCAACAATTCAAACACTCGACACTAATGTAATTTACTCTTTTGGAAACTTCTAGAACCGATATGATTACTCCGCAAAATCGTTAAGCACCAAGGTTCACCGAGAACCGCTCACCGATATATTCGAGAACTGTGTTCGAGAACTGTCTCGAACGTTACGCGTGCGTTTGTCACACCACCAAAAACGTAACATCTACCCTCGATTTGTTAATAATTAAAATATATTTAGCGCCTGACGATTGCTATTAGCAACTGTACAATTTAATTAATAACTATTCCGAACATATTGCTTTGGTATAATTCTCTTTGTTTTATTTATTTATTTGTTTGTTTTATTTATTTATTATTCACAATTTAGTATTAAGATTAAAGATATTATAGAAGACGACATTTATCCGGTTAAGAGCTGCAAGTAAATAAATTTTGCAATAAATGACTAAAGCAACTTTAATAGCTATGAATATGACATATGGTATTTCGAATGTTATATAGGTACTGTAAAATATTATATTATGTTTGTTTACAATTCAGAAAGTTCTTATTAAAATAATTTAGCTGATTACATTTGCCTATATTTTTATATATTCTCTAAAACCCCCCACAAGTAATCCACCCGACAGACTTTGTATCTGGCTAACAAAGATATAAAAAATTCAATGTCAAATGTGACATGACCCGTGCCTTAATTCCTGTATCGATAGCGACATATTAAAAATAGATTTCACTTCTCGTTTATAGTGAAGAATTACTATGTCAATTTTCTATTGGAAAATAGAATCTCTCTATGGAAGCAAGTTTCTGGAGGATGACACTGGGGAAAAACGCAACCCATATAGATTGTGGTGATGCTATATAATAGTTGATGGCGTGATGTTAAGACAGTGATAAAAAATTTTAAACTATAAATTAAGTTCTAATTCTTTATATAATATTATTTATATGAACATTATTATATAATAAAGTATTTACTTAATATGTACATAAATACGTCGATTTGAAACATGTATAACATAAATTTATCTTAATTTGTAATTGCATGCTCGAAAATTAGTTCACTGTTTGTTCTGCAACATGTTCTATTTTGCAAGTAATTACCTAATGACAAGCTCAATAAGACTAAGTTCTGTGACTTGTTAGTTCTTACAGCAGCACTACTACACTGGTAACGTGGAGAAGATATGTATCTACGAAACTATAATCTCTATGTAGAGATTGCAGCTTCATACAAATTTTAAGAAGTACAATTAACAGTACAGTAATAAGCAAATTAAAGTTTTTAAAATGTATACAATAATGTTTATGAATTAAAGTACGTTATATAACATAAATAATCAAAAAAAATAATAATACCACAAAAATTTATTCCGAAATATGTTTTACCTAGGTTACAAAATTTATTTTCTAATAATTAATACACTTTATGTTTTGCTTTTTACACAACCATAACTATTAATGGCCTGGCGTATTTGAATACATGGTTTCCAGTTTCTATACAAAACTTTTACGGCGAGTCATTTAAATTCCTTACAATAAAACCTTAAGATATTTCGTAAGATGTCTTTAAGTTATTGTAGATCTAATAATGAAGGTATGTCATAAATCCTCACAGATAATAAATATAATGATTGTCAATTATGCGGAAATTCTCAATTTTCTACTTCTCATTGTCGCATTTAAAAACACAGTTTTAATTAATGCAAGTTTGAAATCTTAAAATACTCTAATTATCACTATCATAATATTTTGAATTCATTCATAATGTTAAGAATAAATACTTTATCCTTTAAACTGATTTCATAAATTGCACAGATAAATAAATACCAATTGATGAATTAAACAAAGATTTAATAATTTGGGAAATTCATCATTACGTGAATACCGATAATAATTAACATCCTTTATCAAATTGACTATGATGGTTCTAATTGTTTGTACATTGCTCACCTAATATGTTGACGTTTGTGAAACAGATAACACAATATAAAAAATAACCCGGCTAAGTGTGTTACGTGACGCGGCCTGTCTGAGAAGAACTTTTGGACCAGGGCGCCTTTGAAATCCTCATAACATTATTTTAAGTTGTAGAGTGTCTTAACAGAAGGCCTTATTTCGATATCCACAGTATCAAAATAGACATTCCTGTCGCTCCCATTTGACGTACACAAGTAATCACTGGTATTGAATTAAAGCGGAAGAGATATAAATAAATAAATAACTTCATTTATTCACATAAAGATGGTGAATTTTCCAGAACTTTATAAATCACTATTATGTTGATATTCCCACGATTTTACCACAACCGTCAATTTTATACCATGGTGAGTGGAATTAAGCTTAAACGCGTGTTCTATAGACATAATAAATATAAAAGAGGTGTTATACGATTATTAAATAAATTTGAATAGTGTCCCGCTTTTGTTAGAATAATTTTCTTCAAGGATAGGGTTAAGCAGGAAATTCTGTAGGGTTATTTAATTACGGAGTTAATCCCGAAATATATGACGACCTCTGAAATGATCACACACTACATCTGAGTGTTATAACGCTGTTCTACAAGATGACTGTCGTAAAATATTTCACTACACTGCCCGAGGATGCATGTAATTTAATTTGTCTTATCTTATTTGTTTTAATGACTTGTACAATCTATTTTTTTGCTTGACCTATTTTTATAACGTTAAATTGTAAATAAACATTGCTTTGCGAATACAGAATTTTATATTATTAATATATTATAATGACATTAAATATTAAGATACACCAGATACATAACATGGCCCTAGTAAAAAACAATCATTACTAAATATTATTCTAATATGTTCATATTATGATAGTAATCGAAACACAAAAATATTAACAAACTTAAAAACTATAAAACAATTTGGCTGTTTGTTAATAGGTTGTAAATAAATTAACTAATATGGATTACTGAAGATCTCCATATTACCACTACATTGCAAGTCTACCAAATTTCTTGAACGCTAAGTTGAGCAGACATTTAGACGATTAAAGATTAGAGGTTCTCTAACTAGTAGTATTTCCTTGTATTGTCCAAAACCGCTTGTGCCAAGAAGGATACAATTTCCTGCAGCACAAGTGGTTTTGCTACTAATATACATTGATCTTAACCGGAGCAAGGTTAAATATATCTAAATATCTAAAAATATTAGTAATTTACCGCTGTTTGACAATGGATAATTATCTAATAAGATTATTTTAAACTAAGAACACGAAAACTTTTATAAGTCGTATATACTTATTTAATACAATAAATAATTTGACGCCTGATAAAGCTATGACAAGCGCGGCCCGCTTTAAGTATCAAGCGAAACATACTCATAGCGTCAGGGTATCATTTTCATTATTTCTACAACTTATTCTGATCCAAGAAATAGATTCTTCTTAGTTTAATGTTTTATACCCATCGTGGATTTATTTGTGATTTGTTTACATAACATTGTTCTGTGTCAATATTAAATGTTACAACATCACTTTCATAATAAAATCTTTTATAAAGGTTTCTAAACAAATGAAGCAAAAAATATGTTAGCGTTTGCCTCAGCTTCTCATTTTTTATTCATAGGAATAAATTAAATTATTCTCCTCGTCATTTAATTAAAATATTTGCATAAAGACTTATGCGTACTCGGTGTTTACTCCGCGGGATACAATTTAACTTTTGCTACGATATTTTTCTTTTTCAGTAAAATTATAAAGTTTGTAGTTTTTAGTATAATGTATCCACATAATGTTCCATTATAAATATAACTTAACTATATGATCTATCAAGAGATTTGATGTAGATCTATATGTTGGTCAAATATTAAGAACTAACATTAACAAAAAACATTTCCCGTGAACAATACACAATTTCTTAACAAAAGGATATTTATATTTTGACAATTTGTAAATTTATAAACCGTACTAATATAATCCAAATTATTGAAGAATGTCTTGAAAGGTATATAGGAAAAAGTCTTTCGTATTAAAAGTATTTCGAATGTTTTAAGGACTGGAAAAAGCTTTGGTAAAAGTGCGTTTTATACGACGGGGATCACTTTAAAGGGGATGAAATTGATTTGAATGATTTGATGACAATACATATTTTTTTACGATAAATAAAGTAACATTCGACAAATATAATAACCACGCAAAATATAAGTTTAAATTATGTATTAAAATGATATAGATAATAATTTTTGTTTTTTATTTTCTGGGAACTGAAACTACACTGGGAATGTATGTTGGTGTTTTAATCAATGATTATTAATAAGCAATTTTGAATTGTTATGTCTTTGAAACATTGTACTTAAACCCAAATAGAAAGACTCAAGACTAGGTTTTCAAAATGTGTCTCTGTTATACGAATTTTGATTCGTATGACTGTAAATTAATACCTAACAATATTATAGAAATATGACAATATGTGAATAAATAGTATTGAATGCTTTATTTTTTCAAAGGTGAAATGAAACTTTAAAACTATTTTATATTAAGAAAACTAACTTATTAACACTAACATTAACATTAACACAAAAGGAAAATTATATATTTATAAATACATTATAATCATTAAATCGGAATTCTGTTAGTAATTGTGTAATAATTTACTTGTGTACTAATAGATATCATATTTATATAACACTATAGTTGCCACCTATTTAATGTGCTCTCCCCCACCCTTTAACTTCAACAGTAAACCATCTATTATCATGCAAAATGTATTGTTATCACAGCCTAAACCAATTCTGTGGTTTCTGTGGTGATAGTAAGAAGTATCCTAACTGTTTACTTTGGACAATGAGCTATATAACATTAACGCTTGTTTACTATTTTTTGAGTAATGTGGAAACAATCAACATTTTCTGTAAGATTACGAATCCGTTCATAAAGAGAAATAACTTTTCTTAATTTTTTGGTTAACACTTGGTTAATGCTTGATTACTCGATTAAAAGAAAAGTTTAAAGGTATACCTTACCTTCCAACCTTTCCAACAAGACCCAACATTGTAAATTTGACCAATTCCACTAACAACTTAAACCTCCACGAAAGTCATTAAAAGTGGAGAGCTCGTTGAGCGACAAACAAGATTAATAGCAACCGGAAATCGTTTTATTGGTACTCTTTGGTTATAGCAATTGTTTTTACAGTTCCAATCAAATTCTAAAACTATATTTTTTAAATTCAATAAATATCTTGTTACTTAGTTCATTTTACCAATTTATAAACAATTTGAAAGTAACAATTTTAAATATTGTGGTAATTTAACTTTCCAGGATATTATTTCATTTTACTATTTTTTATATATTATTATAGCTTTAAAAATATAATAACATATATTTTTATTGACCACGTGATTCGCTAGTTTGTGTTTCTATTTAAAGAAATGCTTAAAGAGTATCTTATATGTGCTCAGTGCTTATTCCACGTGATGCAATTTTATCTTAATATTTGTACGCAACATCGCTATGACGTAATATTTGTGGCAAATTTACAATAACTGGTGCTTGAAATATAAAATAACATTCGAAAGGTTAAATCTAGGTTTAAATGTTCTATATACATGTTACCCATGTTATTATTATATTAAGTATATATATATATATATATATATATATATATATATATATATAGTTTTGAACGAACCATATCCATTTAATACCACAACCTTCTATCAGAAACTTACCCCGAAGAGTTCCACATTATAACGGAGTATACTCACTACATATAATTCTAGTTAATGCCTCACAAAGCCGACTACGCTTAGCTCGATATAGCTTAGATGATTATATTGTAACATCTAATGGGAAATTATATCAATTAATAATCTACATTAATATTATTATGCATGGCAATGTTTTAATCTGTTAAATAATATATTATTTACTAAACAATTACTAACAGAATTAATTGTTTAATAAAACCACGTCAATATAAAATATTTAATAATAACAATTGTTATAAGTAAATGTGAATTCTTAAATCTAATTAATAAAATAATAATAAATTTTAACACATTTATATAATATAGTTTTAAAAGAATTAAATAGTTATATAAACAATAACACTATTGCATAACCCATATTATAACATATTATATCATAACAGTTCAACATATAGTCAATAATACATATAATACAATACATGCAGGAATCTATCTATCAATATTATTACTACTACTGGTGCTATAAATTAACATGCCTAATGGATATTGCTGAAGCTTTAGTTTTATATAAGAAAATATTAAACTCTTTAATGCTTTTAATTCATTACATTTCAATTTCTTTAGAGCATAACATTTATTACATTTTTACCCGAATTTAATTCAATAAAAAACTGGAAATACAATAAATTTTATTTTATTGCAAATATTTGATAAATTGTGGAATGAATTACAAATATAAGGGAAGGAATGTCGTTTCCAATAAGAACTTCGAACATACACATTCAACAATAGTATTAATTGATATAGTAAAGTTTTCAAAAGGTTACATTATCTCCTAAAGTATAAGTTAGTATTTCAGTTTTATAGTCAATAATTCATGTTATGGGATATGAATAAATATATCATCCTTAGTTTATTATTTTACTAAAGAAAGCTTCGTGTTAACTGGAATAAAGTTCCAATTTTAGTTTGTTTTCTTGTATCTGAATAAATAATTTTAATTTCCTTGCGTCTCATATCCGCAAGTAGTCTTAAGCACTTTATTCAAAATATATAATAAATTAACATCATTATTCAGTATTTTGTTTTCATGAATTCATGACATGATTATCATTGTTTATTATTATTAATTCCTTTAAAAAAGAGTAGGTTAATATTGTTAATAGGTTAATTTTTCAATGCTTATTTATATATGTAATATTTCTTTTAGACAGGATAATTATTTATTCATCATAAAATATTATGTTTTTCCCACGTTAATTTATAAATATAACGCAACCGCAAGAGCCTTTCAAAGAGTAAATCAAAGGTGCATTCAATTAAAAAGTATATAAAGTTATTGAAGCCAATGCAGTGATTTAGAAATTGCTATGAAATATTCTTCACAAATGTTGTGTATAAATATTAAATATATTTCCTGCTGCTTTAGGTACATTAAATACAATATGTAAACATTAATATTAATATATAAACAAATGAAAAGACAGACAATGCACAGAATGCTACTGATATTCCTATAGAGTTAAACAACTGTTTTTTATTTTATATATAATATAATTTTAGAATTATATTTATTAAAAAAATCTAATTGTGCCACAAATATCGATATGAATCGTCATATACTTACCGAGGTATTTTATAATTAATTTTTTAAGTCAAATACTTTACTCGTATGTTTTGTATTCCAGTACTTGTAGTGTAAACCCACTTTTTCCCTTTATTTTTACAGTTTTGTTACTGAAGTCTAAACTATTATAAAAATAAAGGAGACAAGGTTTATGCTACCAGGTAATGCATAAAACAATTAAGATAAAAAGTTTTAATTAACCTGCATTAGCTGATACTTCAAGAAGAATATTAATATAAGAAGATAAATAGTTTTTTTTGGTAATAGCACGTGGGATACGATGCAGGCCTACCTACAGCTGATATAAATAATTGTTAATTATTATTGATAAATGTAGTTAAAAGAGAAAGTATTTATGTACCACAAATAGTATTGGTATTACACAATATAATTGTTTTGCAATCATTTGTTATAAAAGCTCAATTTTGTTACGATTATTATATTACGGAAATAATACAACAATAACCTTCCTTTCCTATTTCATTCATTTTGCCGAACAAATTATAGTTGTTGTACTCTTAGATATTAATAGATTGCAATTAATTATTAACTAGCTGCAATCGAGTTAAAAATATGTTCCTTTCATATCTAACATAATGCTATTGTAAAGTTATAAATGACGTTTATTATTGCTTTTGAGAGTTTGTTTTACGCCGACAATTTAATTACATAAATTTCTTATCTTTTTACAAATTAATATGCTAGTTTTAAGTTACAGATCCAATCTGATATCCAATTTCAATTATTTCTATACGACTAGTGCATGTATACTTTAAAGATCACTCTTGTATAGAAAGCGAAAACTTGTTATTAAGTACGTACGTGTTTGTGTCTATGTAGTAGTGAACACATGCATGCTTCGAACGTAAGATTTCTGACAGTTGAAGTTATTAATTACACATGGGAGTATTAATATACGATGTTATTTTCTCAAGGATTAGGATTGATTATTAGGAGTTATATTTAATAAATAATGACATAAATGATATTTGTTGTTATTAATTAATGCCTACATGTTGCAACATCGCTTAAATAGTCAGATAGCTATTAATACTTAGAGGTGGGTCATTGATAGGAGGCAACGAGAATATATCCAGCAACAAACAACCTCAACAAGACTTTTATACAGAATTAGAAATTCAATACAGAGTGATTATACTATAGAACTCTGAACAATAATTGCACCATAAACATTTTGGGTTATAAATCATTTTTTCTTAAATATCTTTGCTACTATAGAACCAGGTGTACCCTCAACATCTACTCACGTTTCGTTCTTGAAATATACACGCCGATAGTTTTAAAAATGAAAAGTTAAATAAATAAAGGTTGGATCCCGTTCATGAATTGGGAAACCAGAGATGTGCCACACAGCTTTAATGGAGCTGATGTTCGGGTCAATTTGGTATAGCGTCATTTCATCGTTGTTATTTACTGGAGGAGCAGTCACATTGGTATTCTAACGTGAAATACCGCCAAATCACTTTCTTTATTCACATATTTGCGAATATATTTGTTGCTTTTCATTTCACAAAACGTTATCCTGACCACGTCTCATCATCAACCTTCAAACTGCCGTTCTTGTTTGTTTTGGCTCCTGTAATAATATATTAATAAATACTAGTTGACAGTAGCTAAGTTTTATGAATTAAGATTAATAAATAAGATTTGTCCAGTTCATAAAGAATATACTACCTGTAGCGCGATCTCTCTGTTTAATATTTATGCAATATCCGTCTTGTCCCTTCCAGAACATCGGTGGATATTGGAGAGCGTCATGTGAACGGTATCACTATTTCTGTTGCATCAAACGATGTGATTTGGAAACATAATTTAAATGTTCGAATTTATTTTAAGAACAGGTTAGAATGTGGGTCCGTACCGATAAGTAAACTGTTCAATGGTTCAGTTGGAGTTTCAATTGCTGGTAGTTGCATCTTTGCCAACGCGCAATACATCTCTCATATATTTTTTTTTGTATAAAACTAACAAATTCAGGCCTTTTGGTAATTTTGCCAATATAATGGTCTGTTAAATAAAAGTACCCTGACATTTATGTGTTTCTTTAATTTGTTTTTATTTATTTTCATAATTAAATCTTTTAATATTTGAAAAGATCTTATTAATTATAGGTGTTATAATTTTTTAATATTATTATATAATATTATTAATATTATGTAAATAACATGATATTATTACGAGTAAATATAAGTATGTAAACTTACGAAGTGTGTTATTTTACTAGATCTCGTTTAAAAATCTATTACATTTATAACAGAACTTATATGAAATGGTAATGAGTTAAGTAACAAACCGTAATAATACTGTTTTTGTCAGTATATAAAACTCGAAGTCTTTTAAAATCTATAGAATCAGAGACGAAGCCATTAAAATGTATTTTTTTCAAAAAAGTTATTTTATATCAATGTGAAAAGCTATGTCTCACATTAAATTCTTTAATACCCAGAAGAGTGAAAGAAGTAAAGCACGGGGTGGATTAGACAAGCTGAACTTGACACGTGGAAAAGTTTTAGGCTTTACGAAAAGTTGCTTATTTTATATTGGTTTTCTAATTGAATATTGAAAATAGAAGGGAAATTTAACATTTTGAGATCATACAATGTATTATATTATAAATAAAATACAATTAATAATTTATGAATATGTTGCTAATATAAAAGAACCCTTATTTTAAATTTATTGTTTATTTATTTTATTTTATTAGGATCACGGCAAGTTTAATCCGTCGGCGAGAGAACGAGATAAAATACAACACACGTTATTTCTTTGTCATATTAATATATGACAAGTACTTCAATAGGTTATATTTATGAATACTGTTTTAGTATTCCTTTGAATACTAAAATAATATTCATTGAATATAATTTGTAATATAATTATAATAATATAATTAAAAGTTGATGTCAAAACATAAACAAGATTTAACGTCCGATCAGGCATTGTCATGCCTGAGTCAGAATTTATGGCTATACTCGCCTACACCTTTTTGTGACTATACTCACCTCAGGTTCAGGGGTAAAAATATTACCTTAAAATCATTCACGTTTTATTTCTTGCCCAAACAACATACGAGTACATTGCTAAAGTTCTATGAAACGATGTCTTACTTTATAAGATAGTTTAGTATCTATTAACGTTTTTTTTGTCTGCATGGATCTTAACAAATGTGAAACATATTAAAGATGCAGTAAGAAAGGTTTATTTTTTTTATAAAGTCACGTTAATGACAGACACCAAATAGATCCAAAATCTAAACAATAATCTACGGATTATATAAAAACTTGTGAAATGCACCCAAAACCTTTGTCTCATCAGCCCGGGTCGCTATTAATAACACGAATAGGCAATTTAAAGTACTGCCATTGATTGCAGCGTAATTCAATCATTCAAATATTTATTCATAAGTTCAGCTCTGTTGCTTATTTATTTCCTACAAATATTTAACATATTTTATTATATTCAAATTCTTAACATATTTTCACAATACAAACGGTAAAATTAGTGTTTTTTGTAGTAGATTGTTTTACATTGGATGTTAGTTGTTGTCTTTCCCGAGTACTTTTCAATAAGTAATAATAATTATCTAATCCCTTATAATATCTAATATCTATTATTGCTTCTTTATTATGAAAGGATATGAAATGTACTTGATTTCATCAGATGTTCTAAGGATCTTTATTAACAAATATTCTAAGGATAAATTCATGTTAAGGATAAATGTTGTTTATTTAAATTTTATATCTTCAAAATTCTTTTTGCACACCTACATACCCCATATGCAATAAAGTAAATAAATAGTTAAAATACTAATATATAAAAATAAAAAAAAAAACAATGCAACGACTACAATGACGATACTTGATATCCTTGTCTTCCGGTTTATAATTTATATATGGAATTCTTAAATACATCTTTTCTGTATCAAAAACAAATAAATACTATAATAGGTGAAACATAATAATAACGTATTAATTATATAATTAGAAATATTCAATAGAATTATTTATAAAACATTATCACTAATAGACACAAGGAAATACGATACATTCCTGATGGGAAGATAACAAGCTTTATTAGTAGCATCCACGTGTTAGAAAAGAATGACAAAGAAAAAATATCTTTGCTTCAACATCAGTTATAAAAACTATATTTATTTTACACTTGTAACTTGTAATATAAATTTTCATATTACCGAAATCTAAACGGAATATAAATCGATTCAATGAATTTTGTATGAGTTGAAATATTCATAGTTTATTGACTCTGAAAATGATAAATTTATTATATTTACGAACGTGTCATTATTAACTCCATATATTCTAAAACAATATACACAAAAGGAAATTTAATTTTTTTTTTTTTCAGAAAAAAATCATAAGCACATATTGGTTGAAAATATAATTATAATGTTAGGTTACATACATTAGTTATTTTATTTATATCATTAAAAAGTCGATCTTCATCTTACATAATGATTTATTATATTATCTCGGAATAAATCTTCTCTTCTCCTTTCTCGTGATGACTGTGAGCTTTAACAATGTATTCGCAAGAGATGTTTAAACAGTTCTTTACTTATAAAAGTATTGAATTTCAATCATTAACCTATGAAAAAGTTATTGAACAATTGCTTAAATTGAATATACTTTTTTATTCTATTCAGTCATTTCTTTTTTTTTTAATTTTCATTTTATTAACTTCAGAATAATATAAATTACTATATAAGTATTTAACTCGATTTAAATGTATATTATATATATTATAATCAACATGTATTTTAAAGAACGAACATCTATTTTAGTTTGTAACAAAAGGACTCTCTAATTCCTAAACACTTCAAATAGAAAAATGTACTTATTATTATTTAATATTTGTAAGATGTTATAATAAATTACTCTCTTATTTTCAAGTAAAGTTAAAAAAGACAAATGATAATAATTTATTAACCTCTGACTTTGTCTAGTTTTTTTTCATTACAATTACGTGGCTTGTATGTATGATTTTTAATCTATTATTTTAAGGTTGCTTTCGTGGTTTTTAATTTAGTGTTCGTTAATTATCAAAGTTTAATAATCAAAGTTTCAAGTTTTAAAGTCAGCCCTAAATATAAAATAAATCCATCTAGTTATAACAATAACAATAACATGATTTATTTTAATTTTAAAATTATAGAAGTACCTACTTAATTAGATACAAACAAGCAAGATCAACAGATAAATTGACAACTGAGGCATCCGAATAGGCTGTTATTGTTGTTAGGCGTCATTGTTTTGTGTTATATAATATTATTTATCTCTTAATTGGGATCATCCATATATTGCACCCTGGGTATGAAGCGCTCGCTATTATTACAAATGTAAGTAAGGTTTTAAGTATGGCCTTAAAAAAAGGATCAAAAGTAACCCGCTGAGCCTTTGTCGCCAACTCTTCTCAAGTCAGTGGCAAAATAACTTTCCGAGCATTAGCTAGCTTAGACAATGAAACAATATTTATGTTAAATTTACAAAAAGACTTTGATTTTTGATAAAAAGGGGTACGATTTTTTTTTATTTCACGAATGTTATATATTTAGATAAAACTATTTTAACGGATTTAGCTTCCTTATAAAGAATCTAGATTTTATACTTTTACGTAATATCTCTTAAATATTAAATATAAATGCCCGGAAGCTAGAAACCCTTTAGAAGCAGCTGACTAATTAAGCAATTCACCAAGAGACATAGTCACTGTATCTCTCATCTCTTCCGGTAAACAGAATTGCTGCTAAGTATTCAAAACGTCGGATTAAATTAATAATACAATAAAGTGAAAATGATTTATGTAAGCATCACATGTTTACAATTCCATCACTATTGTAGTTAAACAAAACTGCTTTATTTTGTAACGTTTTCTCATTTCGATGTCAATTAAGTATTATATATATAGCTCTAGCGTCAGAATCTACATTTTAATTTTTCTATGCTATTTAAAGAACGGTTCAAGATATTTTTTAAATATAATATGAGAGAAATTTAATCTGTAAAAAGAATGCAACTAATTTTCTCTTCACGTCTAAAAGAAATGTTTCAGAAAGTAATCAATATTCGTTTAAGATTTTTTTGTCATTTTTATTTTATCGCCAAGCGTTGTAAGGGGAAACAGATTGAGTTCAAAAAATGTTATAAAAAATATTTGATGTCATCGTGTCCTTAATTGACGATGAAAACCATCAAACTCTCTCGAACTTTACTAATATGATGAAACAATTTTTATATTCGCATATCATGATATTATCATGAACGAACAAGATTTGATTATTAATATATATTAAAAATATTTCTTTTTTAATAAAAAGTTATTAAAAAAGAACCACCATGGTGCGACAAGGCTTTTACAAGACGTACACAGTTCATATCGAAATTTAATATTAAATCTCTCTACCATACTCCGATTCAGCATGTTCATTGCTGTGGACATCAAAGAGATGTCTTGAATGTCAACAATTATTGTGCAATTTATCGAAACCTTCCTGTTGTATAAAACATTTCTAATACTTTATTGATATTTCTTGAGTGATGTTTATGTTTCAGTAAATATACAAATCTAAGCCGGCTGTGATAATTATTAATCATTTTTTTCCCTATTTGTTAATATCTATTTTTGTAAAGGGCCAAAGAAAGATACTCATGAACACTATATCTAGTAAATAAGTTGTTATTTGATCTGGAATGATAAATGATAGTGTTTAATTATAAGTAATAATTAAATTATAAGTAATAATTTATAATTTATTGCAGCTACTTTGTGTACATGATTTATACTTATGAGCTAAATAATTTCACGCGCACACATTGAATACAAATTCTAGGATGATATTAAATTAAAGAATCAAACATTTTTTCTTATTTTATTACATTTAGTATGAAAATTTAAATGACAATTAATTTGACCATACGTAATTAGTCCCTTTATCTAATTGAAAATGTTCCTGTGTAGAAAACATTAAAGGTACGTAACAGACATTCAATAAACATGGGATTAAGTTAGAAAACCAAGTAAAATTCTTATTACTTACTTACTTACTTATCGTCACGCCATATCCCTTGCGGGGTAGCCAGAGACGACGGAGCGCCAAACGCTACGGTCCCTGCATACCTCTTTCGCCTCGACCACAGACATTAACCTCTTCATACATGCCCTCCGGGGGGTCCTCATGCTTTTTACGTGACCTTCCTCCAGTATCGTAGCTACTGTGTTTTCGAAGGTCACTCGAGGCCTCCCCCTGTCTCTCTTACCGCTCACTTTACCTTCATAAATCTTTTTTACCATTCTTTCATCACTCATTCGTTCGACGTGCCCAAACCACCTGAGCACGTTCTTCTTCATTCTTACCGAAACATCTTCACTAGTACCTGCCATTCTGTGGATCTCTTCATTGCGGATTCGGTCAGCTAAACTGACTCCGCATATTCGACGAAGAGATCGCATCTCCACAGCATTCATCTTTCTTACATTCTTCTTCTGTGTTACCCACGTCTGGCTGCCGTATAATAGCGTCGGT
Organism: Melinaea marsaeus rileyi; assembly: GCA_918358865.1. Lineage (NCBI taxonomy): Eukaryota > Metazoa > Arthropoda > Insecta > Lepidoptera > Nymphalidae > Melinaea > Melinaea marsaeus. The sequence continues at coordinate 3,244,211 of OU911089.1, forward strand.
AGCAAAACTGCATTGTGTACAGCCAAACGTGCAGCTATGCTGACGTTTCGCCGTCTCAACAATGCAGCCAAAGCACCGTTGACTCTGTTACCGGCAGCAATACGCCTTTCCACATCCATTTCGTATCTTCCGTCTCTGCTAAACATACTTCCCAAATATACCGCTTCATTCACTTGTTCTATTATCTTACCATTCACGTTGATCTTACATTCTGTTCTTTCTTCATTTCTTTCAAATATCAGAACCTTGGTCTTATCTGCATTCAGGTTTAGACCATTATTTTCACACCCATCTTTCAGAGTGGTGACCAATGCCTGCAGATCGCATTCTGATGATGCAATGAGCACTGCATCATCTGCATAAAGCAAGCAATTGACCTTAAGGTCACCAACTTTCACTCCCATGTCACTGTCTTTCACGCCTTGGAGACAACTATCCAAATACAAGTTGAACAACCAAGCTGACATAACGCAACCTTGCTTAACACCCGATTGGATGTCAAACCAGGGCGACATGTCAGCTCCTACTCGCACACAGGCTGAGTGATCTCTGTAAAGAGACTTTACAGCCTGTAGCAAGGGTCCGTTCACATTGTATCGGGGCAGTATCTCCCATAACACAACCCTGTCAAACGCCTTTTCCAAATCCACAAAAGCACAGAAAACCTTTTGGTTTAGGGCCAAAAACTTTTCCGTGATCATGCGGAGGGAAAAGATCTGATCTATACATCCTCTTCCAGGTCTAAAACCTCCTTGGGCCTCCCACAACAGCCTTTCAGATCTTTCTTGCATTCTTCTCGCTAATATTTTAGCATAAACTTTACTGCCCAAGCTGATCAAACTGATAGCCCTATAGCTTGCACAGTCTATCTGTGAACCTTTGCCTTTATACAAAGGTACGATGACTGCACCTCGCCAATCGCCTGGGACTTCCCCTGATTTCCAGCATAAATTGCACAAAAACCAGAACAAGTCCCAGACGCGTGGCCCACCATATTTGATCATCTCGGCAGTAACTTCATCCGCTCCCGCAGCTTTACCACATTTCAGACTTCGAATCGCGCTCTCCACTTCTTCCAAACTGATTTCACCATCGGCTACATCCGGACTCAGCATTTCACTGGTGCTCAAAGCCGAGGCGTCCTCCCTTTCATACACCTCCTTATAGAACTCCGCCCACCGCTGCAAAACGTGTGCTTGCTCAGATAAAATTTCACCGCTCTTCGAAAGCATCCCTTTCATTCTACAGGTTACCGAACAACCCCGGGAATCACTAACTTCTCGCCAGAAAAGCTTCGTATTTTCCCGGAAGTTGTTTGTCAACCTGTCGTCCCTTTCACGCTCAGAATTTTCACGCTTCATCTTTATAAGTGCTTTCGTTTTGTGCTTTTGCAGCTTGTACTCTCTTTTTCTTATGTCTCTCATACTTTTATCCTTACCCGAGGCTTTATAATCCAACCATGCTTTCTTCTTTAACTCTACAGCGTCTTTCACTTCATCATCCCACCATTCATCGCGCTTTTTACTAAAACCTCTTTTCCTTTTACCACATACCTCTGTCGCTACATTCACCATACCATTCCTAAGGTTCTGCCAGCATACTTCAACACTTTCATTTCCTGAATCACAGCTTTCAAGCTTCTTGGAAATCCTTTCTTGATATTCCTCTCTGATCGGTGGATCTTGAAGCTTCCAGCTTCTTATGCGATAATTCGACTCCAAGCTTGGACACGTCGTGCGGTTGCGCCAACCTGCAAACAGACCTCTTATTCTAGCAACGACTAGATAATGGTCTGTTCCCAGATCAGCACCCCTAAACACTCGCGTGTCCATAACTTGGCTTCGAATTCGCTGATCCACCAGGAATAAATCAATCATACTTCTTTTTTCCGCTCGCTCCCATGTGTACATGTGAATTTGTTTATGATCAAACATCGTGTTTGCCACAAACAAATTTCTCTCTTTACAAAATTCCAAAATAAGCTTTCCAGCCTCATTTACTCTCTTATCACCGTACTTGCCTAGCACGCTTTCGTAACCACTTCGCGCGGTTCCAACCCATCCATTAACATCCCCACATACTATCAGCTTTTCATTACTTCTGACACTACTTAGAACATCCCTGACACTCTCCCAAAACTCCTCGAGCTCGCTAATTTGAGCTGAGGATACTGGAGCATACACGGCTAACAAGAATACTCTTGTTATCCCCAGCTTAAAGCGAACCCAAAGAAGCCTCGGGTTGATCGCCTTGTATTCTACCATAGCATTAACCATTCGAGAAGACAACAATACGCCTACACCTTGGCAACCTCGCCCACCCTCTGGAACCCCAGCCCAGAAAGCGACCCGGTTGCCAGGCAAATCGATCGTATCATTGCCTTTTCGCTTGGTCTCAGACACACAAATAACATCCAGATCTTTGTCATCCATCACATCTAATAATTCATTCATCTTCTGTTCCATTCCTCCTCTTACATTCCACGTAGCTATTTGTAGCTCCGTCCTCCACCTCCCGCCGTTCGGAACATGACGTGTTGGTTGGCGGTCCCCAACGCCGCATTTGTTCATATTAAATATTACATACACACATTTTTATATAAACATACAATAATAAATACAAAAACTATATAAACTCATCTGGCACCGAAAAAATAGCAAACAATTATTGGTGAAATACTTAATATAATATACATTGCAATAGAAATTTAAGTTCAAAATAACGAATGTAAAAATTATTATAAAATTAAAAATAACAACTATTGTATTTCACCACAATGAATGGATACAACATTTAAAACAAAAGGTAAAAAATATGCTAATAATTCGCTCGATAATATTATTTAGAAATTATTATCTTCAATATATTTAAATTGTGCATTCAACATTAAATTGATTCAAACAAATAAAAAATAAAAATAAAAATAAACAACAAATTATTGTAAAACATACATATAAAAATATTATATTTGAAACTTATTTACACCTCATTATTATTCTACAATTTTATTAAACTACATCTCATTTTTACCATTATACAAAATAAATTATTAAATTAATCTTTCAATTGAAACACATTCTAATATATATATAAAATTTAAATTGAAATTGTAATAACTAAAACTATAGAACATATTATTATATAAAATGTTCGTTATTATATCACATACAGGTCACCACACTAAGTTCTCTTTGTTATTTTACACTTTGCTTTTAGTTTTGAAATACCTTTTTTTTTTTTTTTTTTTTTTTTTTTGTGCAGACACACTTGTTTTTTGATTTCCATTTGTGGTGGAATTGATTTTTGAGTGCAGCTGGCGGCCAGACTTATTGCAATTAACTCTTTTTCTTGTTCTTTCTTCTTCTGTATTTCATGCAGTATATTACAATTTTATAAGACTTTGCATTTTATATTTTTTATTATATTTACATAGAAAAGATATGAAAATATCTATAAATACAACAACTTTCTCATATAATCAATATATAAAAGAATGAAAAACCAGTGAAAATGCAAATACCCAGGGTATTTTTCGAACGAACTTTGACGAAATTACAAATGTTAATAAAAACAATTGATTTTTAAGTAAAATGATTATGAAAATAAATGTTTAAAACTAATCAATAACTACACACAAAAATGAATTGCAAAAAAAACTACATTATTTTTTATAATTGAATATATTAAGTTAGAAATGTCGCTTTTAAAATACTTTTACTTTCAACTAGAGTCACTAAACATTAGAACTGAAACACTTCAATCCAAAAGTTTTGAAATGAAATCTGTGAGCTCCCGCAATGTCTTGCAAATAAAATCATAAGTAACATATCTATGCTACAATGAATCGTATCTTCAAAAGTTTACAGAAAATTATTTTGTACAAGTACATATTACAACAATTATTAAAGATGATATTTTCGTTTTGTACAAATTTGTGTTTAAAAAAAGAAATCTTACTCAAGTATAATATTTATTTCTTATTCATTTATTGTCCTTGTTTGTTAAAACAATCAATTAACGGACAGTTTAGACATCATAATTGCTTCAATTACTTTAGTTTTCATCAGTCAGTAGTAGAAATTATTAATACTGTATAATAAAGCATTTCTACAGAAATTTAAAAAATAATATAACAGTAGTAGGCGAAATGCTTCTGTCCAATTTATTCTAAGGTTTTTAATTATAATTACATTGACATATAATGTCTTGGACCTTGAACAGCCTTGGACAGAAGTGACAAGAAACGTATAACTTATATTTTTATTATAATATATATTTATATATATATATATATATATATATATATATATATACAATGCGCATATATTAGTTACATTTACTATTTAGGTATTAAAAAAGGTAGGAATAATATCTTGTTGAAGTTAAATCAAAATCCTCTCTACATACATGTGACGAAGTTTGCGAGTATCAATACAACTATCGCTATTAATCAAGTACACTCGATTAGTACATTTTGACTGTAACAATGTATCGTAATAAAATATAAGAATATCTCTGCTTTGAGAGAGCAAAAGCATTGTAAGATTGTAGATGAAAATTTTGGAAAGAAAAAATGGAAAGTGGATCGTTTCAATAAAGTTAAGAGTTGTTTCTCTTTAAACTGGTCACTGAGACGATTGATGTGAGACTTATCTTAAACGTTTATACTAACCTCTTTTAATATTGAACTGCGTTAATAAATTGATCGTTTTATCGCTTTCACTGCAATTAAAGATCAAAACTATAATAATTAATATTTATTTTGATTTTATATTATAACCATTATGTTTGTTATAAAATATTTAAAGGGTATATTTTATTACATAGTAAGTTTTTTAATATTTTCTTTGATAACTTAATAAGTTCTCTAGTTATTTACATTTTTAAAGCTGCAGGACAAAAGCTGTCTCGTAGGTGTAATTCAGAGAATTTTATTATTTTTTATTTTCATAATATAAGTTTTTTACATACTCTTAAGAAACTATGATGTTTTTTAAATCTTTCACATCTTAAATATTTGTTAGGTATTGATTTATATCAATGGAAGGCCTGTAAGTAAGCTATAGTACTACGTTTAGATGTATATTAGTATATTCTATAAGATTTATGACCTTGTGGTTTGATCAAGACCTGTATTAATATTACTTGGTCCATCGTAAAGAAACAATTAATCAGAATTATTATTTATTACTTGTTTATTTATATTACGTTTAAACTTATATAATTTACATACACTTTTTCTTGAAATTGTCAAACTAAGTTGAGATTTTTCGGAAATGCTTTAATATTTATATATGTGTGTTTAATTTACTGTGAAATAATATAATATATAAATAATGATCTTTGTTGATATTTCAATGTATTATAGGCCTTAAGAACTTATTTTTTATGAGTTCAACTTTTTAACTTGTTGTCATTGTAGAGTTTATATAAATATAACAATATAAAATTTAAATAAAAACATAGTATTGTTCTTGTTATTTAAAAAAAATATTTTTCATAAAGCTTTATGTATTATTATGGATTATTCTTACTAATTACAAAATTTTACTTGGGGCATAGTTGTAGTTTTATATTTAACTCCTATTGATCTAAATTATGAAGAAACTTAAGATAGGACTTAAATTATAATTAAATTATAATTAAATGTATTATTACGTTAAATAAAATAAAATATAATTTTATGTTATGCTTACATATATTATTTTCCTATCTACATCGTTGCACAGTGACACGTATTGTAAACAAAGCTATGTCGTATACTTCATATTACACAGAGAATATGGTACTTATAATAAAAGCTACCGTGTATGTGGTAATAAACAAAAAAACATAAAGAAGATCTAAAATCAAAGAAACAATGTCAATATGGAGCGTCATAAAACCTTAACGTATTTATTTTTCTCATTTCGTAAATACATACACAAGATAACGTTATATATCGCGGTTGGATTATTTATTTTAAAAGTTTCTTAAAGAGTGAGTCAGACATCTTAAATAAAGTTAAACTCATGTTTTAGTAGAATTGTGAAGGGAAAATATAAATATAAAACAGGATTCATTTTAGTTTTATCAACGACTTCTAAACTCGATTCTTACTTATCATTAATACTCGTATGATGATGATTATCAGATCTCGGAAGTTTATATCTGTTTTGTAAAAGATTTATATGTAACTGCCCCGATATAAGAAACATAACCTCATAGATTAGTAATTGTAATAGTAGTAATAGTTGTAGTACACTTTAGTATGAAACATTTGTTTATTTTCAAGTATGTTCATAAAAATTACAATTGCATATTACAATATCTAATAATTAAAATATTATGCAAAATGTATTAATAATATATTTTTATATTAATTATTTGGTCTCGTTTAAGAATGATTGTCTAGAAGTCAGATAACACTTAAAATAAAAAGCTTATTTCACAGTTAACGTATTAAAAGTTGGAAAAATCCGTACACTCAATAAATAGGTTAATCAACTTGCAGGTGTTCATTCGTTGAATTCCGCGAAAGCAACATTGAATAAAAAGTAACATCAGGTGTAGGTTGGCTGTTTAGTGTTTATTTACGAGCTGAGTTTCACCGACTATCAATAAAATATCAAAATGTAGGTAATTTATTTCGCAACATTATGGTTTACTTTAATTGCCTTTATTGAATTTATATTTTTCTGGACCATTCAAGAAATGAAAACACGGTATTGTCACAACCGAAAAACCTATATAATGTCTTACTCGGCAACCCGTAATTGAAGAGCTCTTGTTATGTACTCTGTCTGTGGAAAATTATATCTGTCTTTTTAAATAATGTGAAAAGTATAATTATTTTACATAGATTATTTTGAGTAAAAATAATCGTTCGGATCGTTCTACTGGAGACTTTTTCACATTCACTTTGTTATGAATAGGCTGGAAAACTACTTGACGGAAAGTTATGAAATTTTGCAATCAAAAAGACAAAAATTATGAGATGGTTTTAAAAGAAAAAAATTTGAAAAATGCCATGTCCTTGCGGAATAATCGTCAAAAAACTGATACCCCATTGAAGTCAATGGGAAACGGGCTCGCTTCGCTTAATATGCAAACGGCACCCGAGATTTCACGAGCGCAGCGAGTCGAAATTGAGGGTCTGTTGGCGCCCCTAGTTATAAATATGCAGTCTAATATTCAGTACTATTGGAGATAAAGTACGAAGAAAGCTTGTAGAGGCGTCTTAAATTTAATTAATGACAGTGATCGGTTAGGATTCTATAAAGTTAAGGAACGAATTAAAAAGCAGAATTTGATAACGTTAATTTTTATGATTTTTTGTTATGAAAGTGTAGCAAAATGGTATTTTTAGAACAAAAACAAATCCTTAAAGTTCATTTAAGCGTTGGTGAATTTAAAAAATATGTGGAAAATAAAGTGTTTTTTACGTTTTTGATAGATCTAGTGCCTCCTCATCATATCTCATAATAGGACATTGGCTATGAAGCGATACAATTTTTGTTTAGTCATTTTGTTTATTTTAAATTTAAAATTAACAGTTTTAATAAATATAAAATACATATATTTTTACATCCAAATTAGAAATATATAATAATAATAATTCAAAAATAAGATCCTTTTACTTCCATCTAACCTAAACTATTTCAAGAGTAATTAAAATAAAGTCATTTTATATTTAGATTAAAAAACGTGATGAATATTCATATTAATATTAGAATAGCCTGAAAGATTTAATAAAAAAAATATAGTATACTCTTAATACGATACAATTTCTTTCTGGCGTTTCAATTTTAAATTAATAAACTTTTTAAACACAATCAACTTCTCAATCAATTATAAAATGGCCGTCCAGTATGCACGTTGAGACATACTCGTATAAACATGGAAGAGCATTCAGATAAATGAATGTCAGAATTCAATAGAATAGAAATAAAAAGATCACAACTGAACAACATACTTTTATTTGTATATCTATTGTTGTTGATATGTGAGCGGTGTGATAAGAACAAAATGACATTATCTTATTATAACGTTGTAGTATTCTATGACCTATAATAAAAGCAGGTTGAAATAATCCACCTGAGGTTTATGACAAGATCATATTTGTTCAATAAAATTATTCCGCACTGACCTCTATAAACATTTATTTCCACTAAGACCTCCATTTATTTGATTGTTGTTATTAACCAAGATACGATTCTTTTATTTACTTGTTTTATTGTAATACTCATATTACGTGGACGTCATATTTTCTTTGTCAAGTAAGCGTTATTTTAAGAAATGTGTTGAATAAATGTTTCTTTCTTGTTTGAATATTCCATAGAATTATTTAATTCAAATTATATTTGAAAGTTTGGTAACAATTTCTTAATTGTTAAAATAAATAATAATAATAATAAGTTTATTGACTTGCTTTACAATGCTTTGAGATTACAAATCACATTTAACAAAAATAAGTAGGTTTATAAATAAATAATAAATAAAAATTAATAATTAAGAAAAAAAATGAAGAGGTCTCCAATCTTCAACGTATACAAAATTTGTCTAGCATTGTGAGTACAGGAATAAAAAAATATAACTTTGGTGAAAAAATGTGTTTTAATTTCAAAGTTTTACAATCAACCAAGCCTATTTTTCTGTATAAACTATATTTCAGTTAAAGATTTGTATTACAAAAAGATTAAAAGAGATTAACATAATTTAAATACGCGCATCTGTTTCTTTCATATAATTCCACTAGAATACGATTCTATCGGAATAATAATAATAATACATGTCAGTGATAGCATCCCTACGATGACGATCCTTACAATAGTCTCTGACTACAACAAAGTAGTGTTCATCAAACTTTAGATACCTTCTGAATAGTGAACAACCTAATGCCACTTTTGAAATAAATAAAACTTTAACATTGGAATCTCTCAACATTGATAAATGTTAGATATTATGAATAGTTTAATTATCTACCAAATTGCATATAGCGGTCTCGTTCTGTAATAGCCAATACATAGTAGACTTACCTGTAGTTGTAGTATACTGAATTTATAATCGGTTGAAATACAAAGTTTTCATACATTTTCAACTCTTAAGGTCGAGTGTTTATAGTAACTGTATTATTTTGAAACACATTTTCTATAATATATATTATTATAAAAATTCACCAATAATATTGCTATTTTTATACAACAATGTTCTTATAAAAATATATACACCATACAATTTTTTTTCTTAGCGTTCTTATTAGTTTTATCTATAAAAAGTAGTGTCGCTACTTTACTGTTCGATTTACATTCTCATATATATTATAATTTAATTTAATAAGTATGATATTCCTACTATGAAACCAATTATAATAATTAGTTTATTTCATTCTCATTAATATGATATTTTAATGACACAAAGAAGCCCCGCTCTTTAGTGATAAATTGAATATAAATAATGAAGTGAGATTAAAGCCGATTTTAATACAAATTGATTATATATTTTTATCAGAGATTTTATATATATTATAATGAGAGAGATATATAATACTTTATACAACTCGTTTTTAATTTTCGAATTTCAACTTTTTGCACGCCGCCCCACCTCATCTCAATTCTGGTTGCCATGGTAACCGTTGCTATGGTAACCATTGTCATAGTATCCGCTGTCATCGTAAACGTTGCTATGGTAACCATTGTCATAGTATCTGTTGTCAAGGTAACCGTTGTCATGGTAACTGTGGTTATGGTAAACATTAAAAATAACTCAATGTAAAACAAGGCTAACTTTAGTTGTGGAAAAGATTCCTAAACTCAATTCTTGCTTATTTTTAATTTTCGTATGATGAAGATTATCAGATCTTTGAATTATGTTTTTGTTTGTAATAATAAATCAAAAATGAGGTCTTTTTACTTTCATCTAACCTAAACTATTTCTAAATTTATTAAATACAATCTAACACTTACTATTCGATTCGTTTTGTAAAAATTTAAATGAGACATACATCGAACCACTGAAAATTTTTACAGAATATTTATTGCTGAATGTCATTGATTATATAGCAACACATTACTTTTACTAAATGAATTGGAAAGTATGTTAAAAAAATATATACAATTTTGTTTTTTTTTATATTTCACCAAAATGCACTAGTCATAGAATTACTGTTGTTAGCTCAAACACGTCTTCCCATCTTTATTTTACACAACTATGTTATTACTGGGATAATAATACTATTAAATTATTATCATATTTATTTTCGTATGTGATTAACTGTGGACCTTGAGCATCTTTTGAACGTGAAATTGTATGAAGAGGATATCATTACCATAGCAATAGATAGACAGACAACGAAGTGTCTAAAAATCTACCGAATATTAAACTACTGCATACTACTTTATTACTTGCATTAATTTTCATCGTTTTGGACATCATGTTAGGAAGTTTGACTAAAACTTTTAAGGGTTTGTAAATTAAATATTTTTTCTTACTTTTTATCTTAATTTATTGCTATTACTATCCCATAAGCTTATATATATAGTATGATAATGGAGGGAAAATATATAATATATTGAATTTTGTGTTGCTTTATATTATTTTTAAAACACCGCAATTTTATACTGTGCAGCAAAGAACTCTCAACAGAAGGGTTTCAACTCTGATATTACATTTTTAGTGACTGGTTTCGTCACTCGGAGTAATGAAGACTAATTTTCTGTCATTACATCATATAATTGCCACAATTTTAGTGTCCACGCTTTGTAATCATATAATACGATATTTCTATCGCAACTGTTTATTTATTTAACTTCACGCCATATCCCTTACAGGGTAGCCAGAGACGACGGAGCGCCAAACGCTACTATGCTATCGCAACTGGCTTTCTCGTTTAGAAATAAATAGATGAATTTGATATATTTTGACACCTAGAAAATGCATTGGTAGGTTGAAAGATTTAACAGTTAAATTTTTTTTTGTTTGTAATTTATAAAGAAAAACATCATAGTGCAGTTCTATTGTACAGTGACCCCAATATCAATAATAAATTTTATCTGCTAAAATAATTTTTACTTGTATGATATGTATATTTTAATTGTAAAATTAATTAAAGCTTATTATCGTTAAGCAACGTGATATAAGTTAATAGGTACAATTCATGAATCATGCTAAATGTAAATTAAATATTACACTTGCAAACAAATATGTCCAACGTTAAAAAACAGGCAAAATAGATAATATTGGATTTTCGCATTTTGACTCTTCTATTGTAAATTAATACCGGTCAGTGCAACTACAATTTACGGATAACAGACATTATAAGAACGTCGCCCATTTTAACATGACGCCTAAACAGTATAATGCTTATATATACAATTTCATACTTTTTTTTTGTTTAAATATTTGAAGTAGTATGTTGTAGTAGAAAATAGAACCAGTTATTTTCAAAATGACCCAAATGTTACAATAAAATATAAAACGATGAAAAATTCAACTGTAACCATTGTTCTTAAACTAATTAATTAACCAACATAATAAGGTATTTATTAAATTTAGAAAATATAGTTTCAGAGTTTGATTAGAGCTGTAAAATAAATTGCTATAAACAAAAAATAAGATTTCTGGAGGCTATTATTCTTGTTTGTCACTCCACGAGCTCTCCGCTTTTAATGACTTTCGTAGTGGCTTTATTTGTTTATCACTTAAAGTCCGCAATTGACCAACACTGGTCAAACACAAATGTAATATAGGAAAATAAAAGTAATAGACAGAAGGTATTAAATTAATTTAAATTTGTGTAAATCAAATGTAAAAAAAATAATTCCTACGTGCTGAGTACGGCTATACATCTTTTAGTTTGTAATACCAAAAATAAGACTACATATTTCGGTATTTTGTAGTAATTGTTCCATGTAGTTACTACCATGCAGCATAATTAAGTATGTTTATAACTGACCGTTCGTTATCTGGAATGCACAAGTAGGATTAAGAAAAGGGAACGTAATGTATCAGGTTTTTTCCTTGTGTTGCATTGTAGAAAAGTTCTTGCCTAAAAGACAACGTTATTACATATTTGTAGATTTGGAAAATACTTGTAATCGAGAAATGAGTTGTGGTAAACGTTATCCATTAATGGTTTAGTTACAAGTTACAATACAGGCACCGAAATTACTATTTAAGCATTGCAGTATTTTGCATTGTATTTGATTGGATTAACGGCGCGTACGAGAAATAAAAGAGCATTGTGTTATGAAAAAATATGTAGTGACTAGGATTGAGAAAGGAGTGTTTGGATGTTTCAGTAATATAGAAAGAATAAAAGAACGGAGATTGAAAAGTAGGATATATAACGGATAGGTGGATGGAAAGGTCCACAAACGAAGGTCGAGATGAACATTTCTTAATCAGATTGAGGATGTTCTGAAGAAGGGACAGGTCAATAGTAGCCGAAACCCATGAAAGGACTTATGACAGTAGAAAAAGCGAAATAAGTATATCAGGATCGTAGGAAGTGGAAGTATTTGCTCTCTGCCTATCCCTCCGGGAAAGAGGCCTGATAGTATTTCTTCTTCCTACTAAAGATAATTATATAACTTTCGCGGAAAATAATAAAATTTGTGTTGGCTATAATTACAACGAAACTAGAAATTTATTTATTTTTTGTGACTCCAGATTATCGTTTAGGGCCTTATAATTTAGAACCAGCAGATGAAATAGCTAGAAAATGTAATTTTTATACTTTTTTAAATTATATTAGCATTAAAATAATTCTGTGAGTATGTTAGAAAAATGACTTAATTTAATAAAATGCAATTTTCTGGATACATATAAAATAAAAACGTATAATTACTTAATTGATCATCGTGATATAGGATATGAAGAGCGTCGATAAAACGATTTCCGGACTGTATTAATCCTATTTGTTTCCGTAATCGGTTCAAAGCCCTCGCTCCGTTTAATGACTTTTACGAAACATAAACTATTATTATTTATTACTACAAAGTTGATAAATTAATAAATTAGTATTGTTACGGAACTAATCACGGAAGGAGTTGATTATTAATCTTCTGTTTATTATAGAGAATTATTTAATAAAACCGTTAAATACGCCTTTCATAACCATGACTGCTAAGGGTTGCTTGTATGTTCAAATTTTTACATCTTTAAGGTAAAAAGATAACTGAAACTCTAAAAGTAATACTTGTGATATTGTTGATTCCATAAGTTATATATATAAAAGTAGATATAATGACAATGAAGACGTATTTTGTGCTTCAACTTCCAAACCTCTAACAAAGAAACAATGTGACCTCAAACAATACACAATTGAATGAGAATGTACCACTGTCTAGACGTTAATAACTTGTTATATCTACAATAAAATAATTGAATTTTAAAACAAATCGACTACATTTTCAGTTAATGCTAATACTACTATATACCAAAATTTGTAATAAGTTTTATTATTTATAAAACCTCTTATTACATGCTACATAAATATTTAATTATTTCAGGATCACTTAAGACAAAAATTATTATTAATTGTTACTGTTTCGAACGCAGTTTACAAAGCAGTGTACATTCAATGCAGATTTTCACTTATCAGTTTCTTCAAATATATAGACTCTGATTTTTTAGAGCCTGGTTTAAATACAAAATATCGTAACCGTCAGTTTTACGAGCTATTTAATAATCGCAATTGAAGTCACGTAGCATTTAGAAGTATTTCAGAAGCAATAAGGAAATGATATATTTGTTATATTTTGGTGTGACTTTATATATTACTAGTTGTGCTCATGACTCCAAAAGCAATATATTTTTTTCTTTTTGGACAGGCTGACTTTTAACCTTTATATTTTACAGACCTGAATTATATACTTATCTAAAATTTTAGGCTATTTAATAAAACTGTTTCTTATTAAGATTTCTTTGAAACGTAAAACTTTTTTATCGATTTAAATAAATTAAACAGAAAATCTTAAGCGAAGGTTGCCACAGCACAAGCCTGGAAGCATTCAAATTGGGTAATTCTTTCCAGAGATGAGCGCCTACAAACGCACAAATAGCAGACAAAAATCTTAGTTAATAAGGAATGATTTTTCCCAAACATATTATAGCTTTAAAAAAATGAACAAAATAACGGGAATATTGAAAATTAAATAGTTTAATCAAAACGGGAGTTTATTCTTTATTCATGATCTCAATATAAAAATACAAGTTCAGACTGGCTTTAAATTTTGTAGCACATTTTCCAACACGAAGTGATTCGCACTTTGTAAGACGCTTGTAATCCAATTAATTATTTATATAATATCGGGTTTATTAAGATCTGTATTCTTTTGACTGTGTGGATCAAAAGAACTTTGTTTTATAAAAGAATCTTCATAAATCCGTATTTCGAATGTAAATTTTTTCAGCGATGGTTACAATTCAATAAAGTTATGTCTCCAATAACCCCAAAAGTAAGAAGGTTTAACATAATGGCCCTAGACTAGAAAGATAAATTAAATCTAATAATTGATTTGTAGTTAGTACACTATCGTTTATGTAAGAAAATGAGAATAGTTTGAATAGTAGTGATTGACAGATCGAGTAATGTATTTCTCGGGGTCAAAATTGTATCAGTCATTTCCATAATTATACCTTATATCGTGGGATGGAACAGCATTAATGTTAAAGGGACATTGTGCCTTTTTTATTAAGGAAATAAAAGAGCCACACTGAATTTATAAAATGTTTGTAATACATATTATTGTAAATACTGTAAAAAAATAATTTCATTTATGAAAAAAAAACGGTTTAAGTTTTTAATACACTGATTATTTTATTACATTTTAAACTTTTAATAGGGCCTTCATAGTTTAAAACCTTTAAGCTATGAAGATAATTAGCGTTGCGTTGCCATTAATTGTTGTGTGAGGTAACTTGAAATTGTTAGATTAATTTCAGTAAAGCTGTAACGCTTATTAATTCTTTATAAGTAATAGCAAACTCTAAATATATATTTTACAGTACAAAGCTTAAATACATAAGGAATATTTATCGTCCCCAGGTTTATATTTTCTCACGAGATGAAATAAGAGAAAATAATCAAAATAGTTCTTTGTAGTGGATTATATATATAATTTATTTATTATTATATATATAATATAAGATATATTGGAAATTACTCACGGTACGTTCATCACGTTGTTTAGGATTTTTTATTAAAATATTTCTAAAACTGTGGTAAAAATAACAAATATAATAAATTAATAATATTTAATAAAGACACCTTACATGTAGTCTTCTGATTTAGAAGATACTGCTGCTCTTTCTGAATATAACAGATAGATCTGGAATCTTCTATTTTTACTACAAATACAGAATATTGCATAGAGATATAGCAATTACAGCAAACGATTGTTTCTCTAAAGAGATTTTAAATTAAATAGTTGTCCTTAAATTGTCTTATCTATTTTATGTAAGTCCAACAATGAATCCACTATTTCGTTAATAAAATATAAGTTTTTCCATACTTTCTGAGTATATTTTGAACTCGTAGCCAGTTTCAACTACAAGTCAATACTCTGTTTGATATTTTAAAAATCTCTGTTGATAATTACTGAGAGGGTATATAACTACATGTAATAAAATAGTAGAAGCTGAGGCTAAACATTGTAACAAAACTATTTTTGTTTTATATATACATGAAGCAGTATGAACAATAAATTTACAAAAAAAATTAACAGATTTTAATGAAATCTGAAAAGGCATACAAATAAGTAAAAATTAAGTTGAAAATAAAGTCAATGAGTTGGTTTAATTCTAAATATTGATACTACTACACCACATGAAATAATTGATCTAAATTATTTTGTGGATGTTTAATATTTTTTTTTTATATAAAAACGCTTTTTTACACCTTGGTCAACATAACCTGTTTTTTTTTTGCACATGTCTAAGTTTTTTAGAAAGAAACTATAGCCTGTAAAAAGCCTTTTACTAGTAAAAAAATGGTTAAAATGGGTCCAGTGGTTTTAGAGACTACTCCACAGACACAAAAAAAAACATAAAATCTTTCCTATTTATAAGATTAACTTCACTTTTCTAATATTATATAATTACAATTAAATATCAATTAGTAAATAGTAAACGAAATATTTCTTCTAGGTCTTTCCAAATTGAAATAATAAAAAACATACTTTGCTAAAGAGTTTGAAGAGGAGGAAAGGTTATTTTTTGGTTACTTTTCAAAACCGCTGGACCAATTGGCTCTGGAAAATAATCAGATATATATTGGAATAGTCTATGAATAAATGAATCTCTAGGGTTTGAAACGTAAAGATTAAATAAAATTTTTATTTTGTTTTTCGGGATGGATCCAATAAATTCCCTTCAGGAAACCAAACTCGCTCTTTGGGGTCGAATATTATGGTTGGTACACTGTAGGGGGAAATAATATAAAGGGTACTAAATATCTCGCCGGGCGCCTAAATGACTGAGACCCAAATATATTTTCTGACACTCTTATCTCTTATATGAAGTTAGTATTCATATTATTGACTGAATATAAAAATTGAGAATAGAAAAAAATTACTTAATGCTCAAGAGAATCTATTATCAAATTTATATATTATTTCACATATTGATTTCTGTTGCTTTTTTAATTTATTAGGAAATCCTAATATATTTCACTAGATAATTCATTGACCACTTCCGTATATAATAAGATAAGATGTCAAAGAAACTTTTTCACGATAAACAAAATGTAAGTTACTCAAGTGCAAGCGAAGTGAGTGTAAGTAAGCCTTGAGGGTAAATCTTGGACGCCAACAATAGATGAAGAAGAAATGATAATGAATCTCAATAATATAAGATATTTATAAATAAATATAAATAATCAAAGACATATTTGATCATCCATGATGTTTCGATGAAAAGGACAATAAAATTCCGAAAGTAGATTCCAAAACTTTCCATCGACTACCTATAAATCATTTTTAGACTAAACCATTTTTAGTAAGCATGGGCATCAAAAGTAACCTTCGGCTCCTTTTTATCTCTAGCACGAAATAGTAATGTGATAAAAGGTTAAATTAAAAAACCTATTTTATAATAAAAATCTCTAACGTCTTCAAATACCTCTACAACAATTAAACTAAGAAATAAAGTAAGGTAAATAAATATTTAAAAACTTTACAATGTTAGTTGAGGTACTTCAATTGTTAAATAGTCGCTGGATAGGTGTTGTAGACATTCTGAGAGAATTTTGAAGATTCTGTGATGTTATTTATTCCTTGATTGCTATAGCTTGAATCAAAATAACTAATTTATGAACGACCAAGCATAGCATACATAAATATTTTGTTTATGGTATCAGAAACATTTTTAAATTTTATTTATTAAACTAGAGCGTTAAGAACGCCGTCCATTTCAACATGACGCTTAAACGGGAATATGTTCTTGGCATGAAGCCTAGTTTAGAGGATAGTGCTTATACATATATAGCATATATAGTATAATAGATAAAGTTACAGACACAATTAAATGTGTGTACATATTGTGATCTGCATTAAATTTTTGTCGGGTAATTAATTTTATTTAAAGACTTCGAATAGTAGTTTAAATACCTTTACTGACTGCTTCATTATCATTACATTTTCATCATATATAAGTATGTTATGATAAAAAACTGATAAGAATTTACTTTATTACATTTTTATTATGTTGCTATTCCTATTTATATTAAATTAGGCTACAAAAATCATTTATTTAACTTTTAACTCTCTAATTCTACACTGATTCTTTAAAATATATTGCTATATTATAACATCTCATGTTATAATACAATTTTTACTCCAAATGTGTGTTTAATTTTTAGTTGACAGGATTATAAAATACCTCTTTTTAATGAAGTTAAAAAAAACAATGTGGGTATTTGATGTGAGCGTAATAAAAAATATAATTTAATGCTTAATCTTTCAATGAAAGCGATCGCATTCTATAAAATTTCTTATTAACTGAGCGCTTTGCTCACGA
Source organism: Melinaea marsaeus rileyi (assembly GCA_918358865.1). Classification (NCBI taxonomy): domain Eukaryota; kingdom Metazoa; phylum Arthropoda; class Insecta; order Lepidoptera; family Nymphalidae; genus Melinaea; species Melinaea marsaeus. The sequence continues at coordinate 3,262,208 of OU911089.1, forward strand.
AGGGTTTAAGTACAATCTCTAAGAGGTCGTAAGAGGTCATAGTCATTTTAATACTTGTAAGGTCTAACCCTTTGCAAATACTCTTATGTGAGTATGCAATTTCCGTACTCTATTTACGATAAGAGAGACGGTCAAGTAAGTATCTTTATAAATAGTTAATTATTAATATAATCATCTGTGGATTTTATCTTTCAGAAATTTATTTAAAAAAGATATTGAATGAAATTATCATTCATATACATATATTTTATTGAGATAAGTATTTCTACAATGTTATGTACAATTTTATTTTATGTATGTTTTTAATTTTTAGTTAAAGATATTATCGATAACTATACTCTATAAATTGATTTTTATCGATATATGGAAAGCAATTAAATTAATAGTCAATCTTTGTTTTATTTACAAAAATATACATACATGCGTGTATTACATTTAACTTTAGTAGTAATACCGACAATACCGAAAATGGTTTTCGGCTCTCAATGATAGTGGATAATTTATACTTTGATTCCTGCTGGAAAATGGAACTCGACAATCCGTGTTACAATAATAGACTTTGAACAATTTCAATATATACTTGTTTATATTTATTTTATGTATGTTTATCTCTATAACTATTGATTATCTATATTATTTTATATTTGATAATATAAAATTAGATTTTTCCTGGTATATCTGATTACTTGTATCATATCTTTGTAAATGTTGAAATAGTTTTAACAAACAATACATCATGTGATTATAAATATTATATTATAATACTTCCATTTTCATCCAAATATCCTTTAGGAAAACGTAGATTTCATCTTAGCATTTTGTATTCAGCGTTAAAAATTTTTTGCAGCGAGAGTCTTCACAGAATCTAATGAAAAATATTGAAAATTCTTTGGTCCAGTTACTTTTAGCTCGAAGCCATTTGACGACGACATTATAACAAGAAATGTATATATTCTTTATAAAAATATTTTAGAATATATCTGTAGTATATTTTTTTTTGTTATTTCTCTTTTAACTTTATACTTAATTAATTACTAACCGATTAGGAATTATGGATATTAATTTTCAAATGCTTTGCAGTTATCGTATTCCTAAAAACGTGTGTACAGTGTAATCATGAATAATAAAGAAGATACTAAAATATGTTGTTCATTATTATATAAAATATTGAATATTTCTAAACTAAGCCAGAGCTAACACCAAATATCTACTCCGGTGATGACCTGATGAAATTACACTAATGTAATCATCAAAGTAACTAATTTGATCAAAATATTAATTTTATTGTTAGTAATTAGTCTCAAAGTAAACTGTACCGGGTGTCTCTTAATTGGATGTTAAGTAAATATAGATAATTGTATAAGATTTAAAAGAATTATAGACTCTCATCAAACTTTAGCTAATTTTATGATATATTGATGCATACTATTCTACTGCGGAATAGAATTTATGGAATTGTTAATGAGCATATTACAACACATATAAATAAAAAAAAAATGTGATCCGTTGGTCTCTACAATACTATTAAATAAAATAGTTAAACATCTTGTATAAATAAAACTAACTTGAGTACTAAAAGTTATAAAACTGTAACCACACACACAGAGACACTCCTGGTATGAGATAAAGTATTATCATTATTAATATACTCCAATCTTTGTAATTGAAATACAATTAATACTTTTTTTATTATATTCTATCATTTGTAATCTAATATTTCTAATTAATGCGTAAATCCTATGACGTGCAAAGTTAACATTTCATTTAAATATACTTATATTATTATTTAAATGCTATATATATTTCCTATTACGGAATCTTGATTGAGATTTATCTGAGGAATAAAACAAAATATAATTTAGTATAGGTATCCCCATATTTTATAGGGACACCCATTTAAAAAATAAGTAGTTTAATTTAAGAAACGCATACAAAATCATTTGTTTGGAGTTTAAAGTGATTCATAGTCAGTAAATAAAAATTCTGAGATCAGAAACCATATAACACTAAGATGTGGTTTTAATCATTAATAAAGTTATATATTTTAATCTAGTATTTAGAATTATTTTATTAATATATTATTTGCACAAAAGTGTTAAGCGTATACCAAATAAAATTAATAACTATAGATTAACGTTACCACTAGTTCGCTCTACTAACTTTGATTATTTAACAAAAAAATATTTATCCAAATAACTATGTATAATGCTCACAATGTAATTCAGAGAATTTTTCGTGATAATGGAGCCATTAGCGACGTATTCCGATTGTTCAGTTCCAAATTCTCTATTCATGAATTCATTTCTTAAATTAGATTAGGTAAATTAAATAAATTAAATCATTATATCTGTTCTGAAAATGTGAAGAATTATGTTAAATGACTTTTTTAGCCATTTATAATATTGTGAATAAAACATATGTATATATATTTTTTTGTTTGCATTCAACATTGTTATTTGCAGAAACTAAGTCTTCACTGTGAAATATACTATAATGGTTCCGTTTAGTCGCACGTTGTTATTAGCCTATAAATTTGAAAGGATGGATTTAAGACGCCTTTTTAGAGAATTTTGAAGATACTTTTGGTATTTTATAAGGACTTCCATTGTTCCATTATTAATAGGTCGAATAATTCTCTCCTTGAATCGTCATAAGGACAATCGCGTCATTTGATTATAGCTTTTTACTTTTATTAGTTACATCTGATACCTGAAGTCTGGATCAAATATGTGTTTAATTTAAGTCGATTTTATGCACTGCAGAAATTGTTTAATTACACTAAAAGGGTTTTTTCAAACTTGATTACCACACTTCATTGTAAATTATTATAATCCCAAATGCATGAGGAATGCATTTTCTTTTTCTTTTAACCACTCTGCTTTAACAATTCATAGGGGGTCATTGGTAATACGGTTATGTTTTTACCTTCAATATTCTTTGTGTTCTGTGATTTGTAGACCTTGCGATTTAATGCGCTATAAGCAAATTACCTTATGTTTATATTTACATTTTCATTGAAATTCCTTGGTTGATTATCATAATTTCTTCATCATCATCATTGCGCCCTTATCCCGATTTTGTGATCAGCGCAATACTTTCCTACTCTCTATCAGCAATGACAGGTAATAAAACAAATAATATTTGATTAATATTATACGCGTTAGAAGCTATCATTTACGTAAACAAGTTTGAGTATCTCCGTGACAAAGACTATCAATATTCGTAATGGAGTAAATAAACAAACATAAAGTTAAAAACAATATCATAAAGTACCTTGTTATATCCAGTAATTTAAATTATTCCTCTTAAATTATCACATAATTCAAACCGTACTTAATACATATAATTATTATTTTTGTTAATTCTTATGATAAATAACTTTACATAAATATTTGAATATTCATAAATATATATAGTTATAAATTATACCTATGAAAATTTTACTCGTTTAATGCTATTTCCATGCATTGAAAGAATTGAAGCGATACTTTCCATTTTCCAATTAAAATGAGAAAACTGACTAAAGAAACTGACTAAACTAACTAAATAAACATTATACCTACTCCAAAATAGATTGTACACATAATAAAAAATTATATATCAGTGACTTTATGATCTATAATAAAATATTAAAATAGATATATTATATATAAATTTTAGTTCTGGATATTTGCAACGGGTTTCTTATCCGAGCCGCTATTATTAGTATCTGTCAAAGTGCCGAGACCGTGTATTCAGTCTCGTGTGAAGTTGGTTTCATTTATCCTGTGTCGATGGTTCATGCTTTGTAAAACCTTTACTGTATGCTGGTGTATCAAAATTATCAATGAGAATGTGTATTTATATGTTGTGATTCGTAAAACATGTCCATAACTCCACAATGCTCTCGATGTTTTTATAATAAATGAGATTAGTTATATGTTTTGTCTTACCAGATTTCAAAACATTTTAATTATTTATCTAGGTCAGTTTGCTGAGGAGAGCTATTGTGTTGATTTTATTCCGATTCAAATATAATAGTTTAAATTAACTTATTCAAATTACTTATATAAAAAAAAAGTATTTCTAATTTCATTTTTATACCAAAATAAAGTAGAACAACTATTAGCACACATTATAAAGCTTGGTGATAGATGAAAAAAAAACATTATTTTCTATTTATAAATAATTATAATTAGAATACAAATAAGTGATGAGTATAATAACGCAGGTTTATGTATTATCATCTGCATCTAGGTTAAGAGTTTGAACATATGTCTCATTTAAAATTACTTTAATAGATAGCCCATTTTCAAATCAAATTGATCAATAAAAAATATTACAGTATAATATTATAATACAAACAAATCCTATAAAGTTCAATGAGTAAAATTTTTAAGTTTCTTTTAGAGAAATGGTTTACATTGTCAAAGTTACCAGGATTCAAATCAAATCAAATCAAATCAAAAATCTTTATTGAAAATAAGTTTCATACAAAACATTTTTTCATTGTAAAAGCTACCACCAGCTCGGAAAATTATTTCCACAGACCTGAGAAGAGCTGGCGACAGAAACTCAGCGGGATTGTCATGATATGTTTTTTTTTTTTTTTTTTTTCCTTAAATTCTAAATAACATAAATACATTACACAATATTAAATAAATAATCTTGAAGCAGCCTGGCAGCGATCGCTTCATACCCACGGTGCATCCTATCCTCTAAGTATTCAGATACATTCTAGTATCCTTTTGCACACAAACGTTCCTTAGCTATTCTTTTAAATTTGTTAAATGGTAATACTTGAACGTTTGCTGGGACTTTGTTGTAAAACTGTATACATTGCCCCATGAAAGATTTACTCACTGTTTTAAGTCGAGTAATAGGTAGCGCGAGCTTGTGTTTGTTCCTGGTATTTATAGTGTGTTTATCACTGTGCTTAATAAAATTGACAGAATTTTTATGATTTAAGATTTTCAAAAATATACTGACTGGCGACCGTAAGTACATTAATTTGCTTAAACTTATCTCTTAAAGAATCTCTAGGGCCCAGGTTGTAAATTGCACGGACAGTTCTTTTTTGTAAAACGAAAATGGTATTTTATATCGGTAGCAATACCCCACAGTAGGATACCATAAGATATTAATACTGTGAATATAAAGTTTCTAATTTAAATAATGGTTAAATATTTTTTTAAATTATATAATAATAAATCTCAATTTATAATAGTAATTGGTTTTTCTTTAAGTTTGTTTAAAGGTATATTAATACCAGACAGCTTATCTGAGTTAATAACTTGTAAGTTGACCTCTCATCCGCTTACATTATACTAAACGGTTGTTCGTATCCTCTGCGGTTTACCCCTAGATTTGACATAATAGATCTGCTTTAGTATATAGTACTGTGGCTTACGAATTAATTAGAAACTTTACGAAACGGTAGAATATTTAAACTATTATTTGTTTGAAACATGTAAAGAGATCGTTTAAAAGATGTATAAATTTTCTTGTCTAGCAAAACATATATTTCTAATTCATGTGTATATGTTTTATTTTTTCATTCATTCATTGTTGTTTACGGTATAAAATCTATCGAGTTTTTTTTTGTGACATTTTTGGAATGCTTGTTACAATTATTTAAAAAATCCTTTTTAAGTCAAGCGATTTGTTTGTTAGTTTTTGCTTCATGGTTCAGCTACCTTCCTTCAGTCCGCTACAGATGTATTATTTCTATTATACAAAATGAGATTTTCAATGCACCCTATATTTAGAAAAAGTAAAAATGTGTAACGGGAATAGTAAATAATTATTATAAATTTGGTAACAATTTATATTTTTCAAATAGACTCAGTTGCTTTAAGTAAGCTCCAAAAAGTAATATATGAAACTCTTGTTATAATATATTGAATAAAGACTCGAACACATTAAAAAAACTTCTTTTGATGACGAAGTGAATTGTAAACAGTGTGGAAATCATATAAATGAGAGTAGAGTATATATATATATATAGTAAATAAAATTGTATGTTGTTACACACTCCTTGTTAGATCTTTTGATGTTAATTTCGTAAATAATTTTTGTAACATACATTTTGAAAATTAGTTAAATATGTTACGATTATTTAAATTTAAATTGTATACTTCTATCAGTTGATTTCTGGTTCTCAACTCTGTTCTCATCATATACTCAAACAATTCGCTTCAACTTCCGGTGGTTACCTAACATGAGGTCAATAATAATAATACACATGTTGGATAAATAACATGGAACCCACGTGGTGCATGTTACAACTAATATGTACGATTTTGCAATTTATTGCCCATGTTAATAACTGTATTATTTACATGAATGAGGTGACCTTCGGAAGTATATTGTTCGATAAATGTATTATTAATATCATAAATTAATAGAATATTTTAATATTGTTTGTTTATCAATTGTTATTATCAGATCATCCACATGCTAGAGACGGAATAACGAATGTGGAAATTCACAATATATGATGTTTGTGACGTTAGGTTCAGTCAAAAAACAAAATAATTATTTATTTATTTACAGTACATTATAGAAAATACTGTAAATGTCAATATTGCCCTTTCAATTTCCTTGACTGGAGTAGATTCACCAATTATTATTTTATCTGTCTACAAAGCTTCGGTCTTTACGTTTGACGCTCCGCTCTTTTACTTGACGTGTGACGTCATGTTTAGGCAAAATACAACATCAATATCGGTTTCAACGGTAATATTGTTGAATTGACGCGTTGCCGTCTATAGAGTATGTGAATATCAATCTGATTTATCGCTTGAACTTCTCCAAATTGAGAAACATTAAAAAAGTTGCCTTCACTGCTTCTGTCTTTACTGTGAAAGGGAATTATCAACGATGGCCGCCTTCATCTGAAATATAACGATTAACAGATTACACTGACTGATGACTTGTATATGTTTATTAAACATAGGATTAATTGTTTAGCAAATAGGTTTAAAGACAATACACACTTTAGCGTTTGAAGAGTGCGCTGCAGTTCGTAGTAAAAATTAATTTAATAAAATACCAGATGTTCGTCAATACTAGAGGTAAATTGAAATATTTTGTTACACTGTCTAAGATTTAACTTGTCAACCGTTCATCACGTAATTTTGGACCCACGTTGTCAGGGTACAACAAAAAGGATAAAAAATACTTTCATCCGAAAAAAAAGTCGATGCCAGGGGCAGAAATATAACCTTAAGACGTCCAACATAACAATCCTGTCATTAGGGTTCCGTATATTAAAAAGAGAAAAGCTGAACCCTTATAGAAAAGTGATTCTATTTTGTTATGTTGTTATTCTATTAAACGTGGCTTACGCAAGTGTGGATTATAATGATAATCATATTTATTTTTTAAACACTGCAGAGATGTCCTTATTGTTTATGTAATATGACCGTCGTCGCGTTGTTTTCACCGAGTAGTTGGATTCAAGTATTTATAAAAATATAATGCATTGTCGACCACAAAGAGATATAAATAACGAGGAATTATTTAAAAAAAATTACAAACTGATTTCTCTTATGCTACAAAAGTTAGTAATCTCAAACATTTTGACAATAAAATATAACTTATTTAATTTATAAGTGTAAAATTTTTGTATTTCGTTTGAGGAACCGGTTACGGAAGACACATTCATATTAATAACAGTGAAACCTCTATCGTCGTAGGTCTATATGAATTCTTTTACAATTTATGGGTACTATTTAGGTATTCGACGAAATCAGAGCGTCGGATTGACCCCAAATTTAAATTCTGGTTTAGTAGTAACATAGCCTATTTGTATTTCCTTTAGTTTCTGAGATAAATTGAAAATATCATAATATTCATAAGTAATATTCGTTCAAAGGTTTTACATATACCTACCATACGTCATTAATATAATAGAAATATCTGGGTATGTCATTTTTAATAACGTCATAATTAAATGATTTAAATATACTCAACAATTACCATTTCACGTCATATAAGTCTTCTGGAAATAAATACAATTGTTATACATTATTACTTAATTATAATTGTCTTTAGCTCGATAATTTTTTATTCTATTTCCAAAGTAATAAATAAAAATTATACCTTCAAGAAAGAATATAAATCATCACATAAAATAATCTTAAAGACTAATTTAATTAAACGCACTGATCAACATTAATTAACTTCTATTGACATCGCCTGAGTCACTGTAATTGTGAAATCGTGACGCTTCAGGGAAGTGCCTTTGTCTTATTGAAGTAAAATATATTACAATATAAATCATCAGGATGGTATCTCAAATATACAGTTCACAGTCACAGTCACAGACAGTTCTAACTTTTATTTGGTAGTGAATAAAATGTAGTAATACACATTTTTTTATTAATTTTGTTGCAAATTAATGATACCGAAATACTAATATTAACTCTTTCATAATATAACAAACAGAAATGCGTGAATTGTTAATTTTTGTTATACAAAGAGACTTAACGATTGTCAATTTAGGTTAATTTTTATTAGATGAATTGACTTTTTTAAATTGAACTTTTATTCATATTCGTATTTTCTTCTGGTAATAAAAATCAATAAATGTACAATATAATATCAAAGCAAAAATGTTTAAATCAATCAAATCTAATTAAAACAATACAAATACAATAAATAAACAGATGACTGAGTCACGTGTACGGGATGATTAAATAAGTGACGTCACTGTTATGTTTTATATAATGCTATTTATTACATTATTATATTTAAACTGGACATGTAACAGAGATCTACTTTATATAATGTCATATAAGAGATAGACGTGATATAATAGTCATGTTACGGAAAAGATATCGATATTCCTTAGAACGAACTACGTTTAAAAATAAATTATAACATAAATAATTATTGTATATAAAATCTTTAAAACGATCAAAATACAATTTTATTAGTATAGTAGTAGTATTTTAGTAGTATGTAGTAGCAGTAATAGTAATAGTAGTAGTAGTAGTGTTCGTTTTAATATCTCGGTATTTATTTAAAAATCTAAATGTTATTTTACTGAATAGCGATTATAATAGTTTGTATACAAAATATTAACCTATGGGTGTGAAGAACACTCAATGTGTCTCATTGAATAAAGTAAATAAAAAATAATACAATATTTGGAAATGAAACTTCAATCAAATATCGTAAAAAAATAAACTAATACCTAGAGCAAACAGGTAGGTCTAGAGAGTGGAAGGCAGATTCTGCTCGTTTCTGAGCTGCAGTGACAATTTGCAATAAGAAGTCTAATCCAATTAATACATTTTACATAATACAGATAGGTCATACATACCATCATGTACAATTTTTATACATAGACTATAATATAAAGTAAGCTAACTAACAAATATTTATTATTTTTTATTATAAAGATATGAAGTAAAAGCCGCTTTTATTTTCATATGAATAGTTAGTTGGTACTACGTAATCCTCTGGTAATGATGTCGGTAAAACTGCAGAAACTTTGGTAGCGCTGGTTTTGTAACCATTATCTCGCTTTAAGTTATAATGACCTACGTTAGTACGATAATACGTTAATCTAACAACAAAGTTTTGTATTTAAAAATTATAGCAAATAATACCGATTTTTTATAATAAAAAGTTCCAAATAAAGTGTTTTTCTTTTAAAATAAAATAAAAATGAGGAAACCAGAAACTCAAGAAACCAAATCATGTCCAAGAGGATCTGCTTTTACAAAATATACATACAAAGTACATTTTTGTTAAAAATCAAATAAAAAGAGAATAAATAACATAAACCATAATTCAATGATAATGATAACTAAATATGTATCACAGAAAACTTAAAATTAAAATATCTTTTAGAAAAAAAAAACTAAATATCATAAAGCTACTTTATTAAATTTCTCATTTTCCGTCTTTTTCACATTACTTAAACCCGGCTTAGAACTAGTCGATAGTTCATAAGAATTTTTAATACCAAATGACGTGGGGGTAACAAGATTATTATATATACATTATTTTTACTTTTCAAAATATAAACAAATACTGTAAGGTTATGATTTAACAAACAACAAGAAATCTTTAGGAGACAATTTTAAAAGTTCAGTATTGGCTCTGAAATATATATGCATTAAATCTAGTGTATTAACGTTTATTGGAATATTGCCTTTGAATGAGTTTTGAAGCTATAATACTCGCTATAAAATAGAAAATTATATATGTTATTAATATATCACGCTTAAGATATAATATCATTCTGTTCAAATATTCTTTATTGGCATGTTAATAATTATTACCGATACTACCACAGTGTAGTTGAATAACACGGTAGGACACGTTTGAGTAGTGTATCGCCAACTACGTTCTCAATGTATTCCTAGATGTAATGTCTAACAATATAGTTATAGTTATCTTTTCTATTGAAATCCCATAACATTTAGTCATAACAGACTACTAATCTAAAAAAAATTGCGTGTAAATAATATTTAAAAGTCTGTTCTAGTATTAGTTATAACAGAGAAAGAGTTATTAAAAAATACTTTTTTGGCATTGGTTTTATTAATGTATGCCAAATCGGTCTTCACAATTCTTCATATCGCTGTCTCATTATCAATGAGTACACGTTATAGAAATGAGAATAGTTACGACATCGGATTTTATATATCACAAATTAATATTGGATCGAAATTATCGATAACAGATGCACAACAATCACTGTAGATCATTTAGTACAGGGACTTTGTGAATAGGTGTTATCAAGTTTTGAACCAAATACTCATAAAAATATATTTACAAGTTTGTTATTTTTATTACATTTTTAAATCATTATTTCACTATCATATGTAAAAAAACTATAACATAATGACTGAATAAAAAACGTTAATTCCTTTTTATATTCCATGTAAAATATTTTAAATGAAAGTGAGTTTTTTTAGTAATTCTCTCCACTCAGTATTTGTAGAGTTATTTTTATAAAATAATAGACATTCTTTGACAAGTTTGTTTTTAGTAATCTTCGTTAATTTGTTAGAGGTTTAGTAAAAAAGTTTACCGACAGACTTCGTGATTACGTCATGAGGTTAACAATGCCGCTGAGATTAGAAAGTTATAGGAATTTCACTTTGTTTATGTCTGAGCGACTATTATGAGGAGTAGAGTTGGGTTCAGTTTCGATTTTAATCTTGTAGGCGGATCTGGTAGCTGAAGCGATCAACTGATTATATATATTAGACTAAACAACGTTAATATTTGAATCTCTTCACATTACAAATGGAATATGTGAGTAATTAATTTTTGTAGAAATCATGAAATTGTCATATTGCAGGTATGAATAATTTAGAGTTCTCAAACCTGTAACGGCAATAACTAAAATTTATTATTTAGCTTCACGCCATATCTCTTGCGGGGTAGCAAGAGACGACGGAGCGCCAAACGCTACGAATAACGCATGCGGCGTTGGGGACGGGACCGTTGGGGACGTCGAGGACGGAGCTACAAAGAACTAAGATTATTAACTGATATCATGGTAGAGTGAAATCACGTCCTCGTTAGAAATACAAAGTGCTTCAAAAATAATAATCGCTGTGTGGCTTCGTCTCCCCTCTCCTTTAATAATTATTATAAACTAATTACAAACACAAATTATATTATAATAGTAAAATCTGTTAGCTATTATTGACACACATACACAGACAACATACATGACACGTACATATATGAACGTGGGAATACCCACGACTGTCTTGATTACGTAAACTTAGAAGGATATACAACAGAGTTACACAGTATAAGTTTTCTTGTATTCACTTAAATGCTTAATATTCATAGTTTATTCTATTTGAAATATACAGATGAGGTATTCAAAATATAAAGCTAAATAATAAACAATTATTAAAACATTCTGAACTTTAATTCATTAAGGTAAATAAAATTTGTGTTGCTGAAAATTGTTTCAATATATTGTGCTTTTGTTTTTTAATAAAAATATATTTCATATAGGTATAAAAGCTATACAAACAAAAACATTTCTACGTTTGAAATAATTTTTATGATTACTAGAACGACTATAGTTCATGCTCCGTGCAAATATATAAATATCTTTAAGTCTTGTGTCGAACATCGGTTCACTGTTTACTACAACTGTCTCTAATATATTGCTTGTGAGTGGTAGTTTTGTATTGTTTTCCTAATACGGACAATAATCAACTCTAACGTAATAGAAATAAGGACGATACTGACACAGTTTACGTGTTGACTGCACTTTGTTGAATCAGTGTGTTTTCATTCCTATTGGAGCTAAAGAAGTTAGTAAACAATAACGTATGACTTCTATTATATTTGGCTAAAAATAGGAAATTTTGCAGTGTTTTATAATATTTTGGGTTTTCTAAAACAAATATAATTAAATTCTTTTTCGAATAATAATATAAATAAACGTATAAATAAACGAAGTGCAACTGTTAATATATTTTTTACAACTTTTGGTTATACAAAAATTTAATTACAGTTGCAAAACCACTATATATAAATATCATAAACTGTTTGTTGACTCTCACTACGAGGTCCTATTCAATATTTCCTGGTTTGTGGCTTGGAAACTATTCATACACTAAATATAATACCCAAAAATAAATTCAATATATACGAGTATTACGCTCATATATATTTCATAGAAGACTATAAAGTCACATTGTTAATTTGGCGCAGAGAGAACAGTGTGATTAGTCGCTGCGTCAGAGTTTGCAAACCACAAACATTATTTATTAAATCAAAGATTTTATCTGGGGCTTAGCTTACATTTTTATAGCAGACATGCTTCAGGGTACAATATTGCCACTTCACAGACCTGCCTTCATATAAAAACACAATTTACATTATAATTAATTTTACATGCGATATAAAATTTTGTTTAAATTTTGCTGTTACATTGATATTTTATTATCTAATATTCGTCAAAATCTAGTGCTTGTTGTATCCAGGGAGGATAATTACATTGATCCCATGATCCCATCTGACATCTTGTCAATAGACAGTAATGTACTAATGCATAATATATAAATAGTAATGTATTCTCAAATAAATAAATGTATATAACAATTCTGGCATAGGTTATAGTTAATACTTTTAAATAATAGACTGTTTTATAAAGACCTGCAGCTCAAATCCTTCAGAATGCAGATTTCTGGCTCGTTAGCAACTTTTTACTAACACCTGTCGCTCGGACTAATAACAAACTCACTTATATGTTTTAAACCAGTTTTGCCTGAAAAACGAGTCCATTGCGTTTTTTTATTCATATTATAATCCAAATAGTGTCATGCAGCAAGATGGATGAAGATTACTTGAAATAATACTTAAAAAGATTTACACAATATCTTTTTGTTTTGAAAATGAAAGATTAGGTTTTGTGCATTTATTTAGGAGCTAGCGACCGGTAGATATAATTATTTAAACATAATTGTGAAGATCTCTTCACAATTATGTTTAAATTAAATTCAGGTTCAAGGTCTAATTTCATTATTTATGATAAAATTTTATTAAAAAATTTTATTAGAGTTTTATTTGTTCGTTAATAAGTATTTGTATGACTTATATCTTATATAATTGAGCATTAAATAAGGCCACGATTGTACTTTGCCAAAGAAAATATAAATAAAAAACATAATGAGAATAAATTAATTATTCGCACTATTTTTGGTAGATAAAACACTTTAATATACCATTTTAAGTAAAATTGTATAAATATCTTAAGAATATGTTCCTCTAAAAAAAATTGGCTTCGCAAACTCGCTTTAAGCCAAATTAATTTCCTTACTACAAAAAACAATGACTGATGAGTAAATGAATCTTATAAAGTATGTAAGTAGAAATAGGGATGACTATCAGCAGAAATCAAGAAGTTATTAATAAGAGGAACTAGTTGTGAGTTTAAAACCAAAAGAAAATTAAAAAAGTTACTATTTAAAATATTGTACTGTCATACTGTGAAGCATTGCAAAAACATTAAATAAAACGAGGTTTGAAAGATATTATATTTATAAGATTAAGTTAATGTTGCTAAAATATTCTTTGGGTTGTACTAAATTAAAAAAAACTTTGATGTAATAAAATAAAGCTACATTTCAATGTATTAATATTTTCCCTTTTTTATATTCTGATAAAAATAACAAATGCTTTAAAGATTTATATCATTAATTATGTACCCAAAATACACAACTAAATATACACAGGGTATTTATAAACATTCTTCAACATTAGCTTTATAATAAATGACAGTAATCCGCTTAAGAGCCTCAGGTGAATAGAATCGTATTTTGCAATAAATGTGACATTTAATAAAACCTCTAAAAGAAAAATAAATCATTTTGAAGTTGTTTACATTTAATAAAGCGTTTTATTTAGAGTTCATGAATTATTTAGATTTGGTAACTTGACTTAACTCGTCGTGATATAAAGTAATTTTCACCCTTCCTTTTCTGTCCAGATCCATATTAAGGATAACACGAGGTACTCCAACGTCTTTTGTATAGGTTCGAGAATATAAACATATTGGCAGTTGGAACATTTTCGTGATCTACAAACCGATCATCTGGTCTTTATCGATCCAGTAAATGTAAGAGCTATTTAATAACATATACTAAATTATATGATAATCGTGAAATATATTTTAAAATCTGTGTAACTTTAAGCATGTAGTTCTAACACTTAACCTTTGCACTGTTAAAAAATTGTGTAACCAGCATCTTAGGCTTCTTTTTATACCGAAAATATAGCGTCGTTATATTAGTATATGGTATAATAGTATATAATCGGTGTATTACAGATTTTTTAAATTACTATGTATTTGTAAACTTTTACAAAAAAACTTTGTAAATTTATCATCTGTAAAATTTTACTTTTTATGCATGAATGTTTAATTTTAATATGTTCCGGAGAGATTTTCAGCGTCGTAAAAAATACAATGCTTCTATAAATGTTTAATGACGCAGTTTGAAAATAATGTATACAGAAGAGGCATAATTCACATAAAAATCTTTGGAAGAACTCATTTTACTGCAATCATTACAATACTAAACGAATTCTTTAAAATCTATTAACAAAATAATATAAAAGTTTGAATCAAATCATCAATCAATCAAAAAAGTTTGATTATTTACCCCTTCTGTTAAGATAATTATTGGAAAATAATAAACATTTATTTAAAAAATATACATTTTTTACAGTCGAATGTTTTCCAAACTGCCATATTCAAAACTGCTACTACTACTTGTACTACTTTTCTATTATGATGTCCATTTTTCGCTTATATAATACACTTGGCAGTGACACATTCTGATTAAATGGGTGAGAAATGGTTGTTCTTAGTTAGTATTGTGTCTTACAAAAACAGAAAAAAATTACGAATTCGACAAAACTGCCAAAACGATCGAATATCAAAACTGTTGTCCCGCAAAATAAATACGTAAAAGAATTATTATATAAAGATAAAAAAAGATAACAACTGTTTGTACATCGTGTCAAAAGTTGAGCTCAATCGGTGCAGTATGTTTGAGTTTTAGAGGAGTAGATAAACAAACAGAACGTTTTTATATATGTATAGAGATATTGGGACTTATAAAAATATAGATTTATTAGTAAGTATAGTTTAATAGTTATTAAATATAATAATAACATTTTTAGCTTCATATAAAAGTAAAAAACCATATCGTTTTTTAAATGTGTTTCGATAAAATAATTTGTTGTCTTAGATATAATGTATGGAAGTAATCAACCGACATTGAAGATAAAATTTCGATTTATACATTAGTATAACAAGATATTAATCTTGTAACGCTCAGATTAATATTTTATGTACATGTATATTATTTAATTTAAGATGGACTTAACCCTTTTCAAATATATATCCGTTTTGTCTACTAATTAAAATAATCTTCTATAAACATTTCCAACATTTATTTAAACATCTTTCAGTCTGCAAAGAAATGATGTTTGTAAAAATAAGAAAAATATTTAAATCAATATTTGACACCAGCAACCAGCACCACCAGTACCACCAGCACAACCAACACCGGCTTTAAACGACTGGTAGTTCTGACAACTTCTCAACCACATATAATAACAATAAGGTGTATCAAAAGAATAAATTTTTTGATAGTGAATTATGATTGCTCTTAAAATTTTATAATAATCGATTCAGTTCATTCCTTGAAAAACATTGTTATATGTAACAATATAACTAAAATCTTTACTATTATTAAGATGTTTTAATAGTCTGAGTGTATGGACCATTTCTCCTTCAGGTATCAATGTGAATTTGTGTGAAGATAGTATAAAAAGGATTCCTTTAATTTAATAAACAAGGAAACTATATAAAAATTTTATATTAGCATAATAAAAAAAGTAATTTAATAGTTAACCCTTTTAACGGAGGGTTTCATGGGCTGAGTATTCACTGTTAAGTGAACACTTTACTAAGGGTTTAGAAACTGCCTCAAAGAAGTCATTGACACTCTAATCCAGAGAAGTTCTAACCCTTTCCATATATTATATGTAAGCATGCAATTTCCGTGCCCTCTCTAAGATAAAGAAGACATCCAAGTATAACCCATTATTACCAATAACCAAGAAATAATAATATAAGTATTTGTAATCATATTCTTAACATTATTTAAAAATACTTGTGAAATTATTTTTATTTTCGACTAATATTTTCTCATTACCTAGGAGTACGAATTATTTATACTAAAATTGACCAGAAAATTAATAATAGGCTTTATCATTTGGAAATATATGAATTAATTTGTTTGTAAATTGCAATATTTTAACGGTACCTACTCATTATCAAACCATTATATGCAACATACAAAAATAAATGTACACTACAATGGTTTAAATTTTCGACTTGTTTACAAACAATATACATTTCGTAATAAAAATAAACACTTATAACATTATCTTGTAAAAAGTTAGCTAATGAAGGATAAGGATGAGAACAAGCGTGTAAGCGGAAGTGGCAACGGAAGCATGGGCTTAACAGTAAGGCCTTAAGATCTGAGTGTTATTAATAAAATTTATTAAAACCTATACACAATTCCCTATTGAACCAAATACTTTATAGAAGATGCTGAAATTCGGTTAAGAGCGGCAGTTAAATAAAATCGCATTTTGATATAAATAAATTATTTAAAACCCCTAAAACAAACACTAATCAAAAATCCTGCAAACGCAATTATTAATGGGCATCTTTTTTTTTAATTAATAATCTTAACTTTAACTATTATCTATCATCACAGACCGATAGGAAACAATATGTTACAGAAATGAGAAAAAAAGTAACAGAAATAAAGCTTAAACGTGAAGCCCTTACTATATGAACAAATAGAGGCCTTCTGCTAACATCGAGAGGTACACGAATTGAGAAAGTAAGTTTGGAAGTATTTTCAAATAGAAGAATGTTGTTAGAATGTTCGAAATTAAGAGTAGATATATAATTAGCATTAATAAATAACGAGATGAAAATTATACCTAAAAGATTTAATTTCAAGATAGAAATAGAAATTGACTTTGATATTGTTATATGAAATGAATGAAAATACAGACAGACTTTTTAGTTCGTCCAAAAATATATAAACAAATATGTAAAACGTTTAATCTTAACTGTGACATGACCCATGATAAAGTTCCTGGGTCGATATTGACGTATTAAACACGGATTTCACTTCTCGTTTGTAGTGGGCAATTACTATTTAGATTTTCAACGGAAAATGGAATTCGTTAATGCATTGCTTCGATTGCTTCTATAATATAATAGTCTTTAACATTTTAAAAATATAAATTATGATTCTCCCTTCAAATAGATTAAACAATTGTTTTTTCTTCTACTTAATATGCATTAAGGGTAGCTATTTTTTATGAAATGGAACTGGTTGATTTCTTTAAAAAGCCCATTGAATGTGAAGTTGATTTATTTGATTAAAATTACTCGATGAAACGTTTTGTACGCAACTTAAAAATTCTAGAAAAGCAAAAAGAAAAATTACAATTTATAAATGATACTCTTAACATAGAATTGGATTAAACAATATTTAAAGAAATGGATGTAAATCTTTACGGCAAAGACTAGAAATTTGCTTTAACAAATGTAATTTTATCCATTGCACTTACTTTTAGACATTAATGAAGCCACAAAAGAAATAACCTTTTGGTGAAATTCTTTTCAATAGTGGTATACCCTTCTCTAATACAAAACATAAATGAGTGTATATACTCGTACATGAAGTCATCCATGTCATATCAAACTAAAAAAAACCGCCGATGGAAGCTCATTCCACATTTTCGTACAAGAGAGTTCCTGGAGAATCGTACTGTGAAAGAACGCCCCCCATCCAGATTGTGGTGATGTTGGTCTGGTGGTGGTAAAAATTTTAAATAATAAATTAAGTTTTATTTCTTTACTATATTATAAAATTATTTACAGGTAAATTATTTTTAATATAATACTTATAAAATAAAGTAATTTACTGATATGTATAAAAGAATATATAATCTATAATACTAATTTATCTTAATTTGAAATTGCATGCTTGATAATTAGTTTAATGTTTGTTCTGCAACATATCCCTGTCCGGTCTTCTCTTGTCTGTCAACAAATTACAAACTTAATAAGACGAAGTTGTGTGACTTGGTAATTCTTACCGCAGCACTACTTGCACTTCCTTGTCATAATTAAACCTTGTAAACATTATGTGTTATAAGTTATGTATTTTTTAAAGTAAACATCACTTAATAAGTTTAGACATCGACATTTAAAATGTCACCACCTTTATTATGACTTGACATTGGTAGAACTAAAGAATGGATAACTAGAGATTGCAGATCTGTATGATTTTAAAAAGTACAGTAGTACGGGAATAAATAAATAGACAAGGAAAATGATAATTTTTATAAAGAAAAATATCCTAAGTATTCTCAATACTAGGTAACGAAAACTCTGTTTTTGAAAAACAGCAAAACAGTATCGATACGTAAACATTTATCAACACTTTTATGATTTTATCTATTAAATTATATATGAAACCAACAGAACATATATATATATTATCAAATAAAATTTTTAGGAGTTGAAGATTACATATTTCAATATTTTATACAATATATATAATCTTTAACACAGAATACAGATTCAAAATTATTTTATTGTGCAATTCTTAAATATATCTTACCTGGGTTACAAAATATAAAATATACTTTCAACAAACAAATACACTGTACAGAGTTGTTGATCCTATTTATCAATAGGTCAGCCTATCGCCTGGAGTATTTAAACAGATGTTTCCGTCTCAACAGCAATTACTTCTAAGACCTTCAATAAACTTTTTACTTGACCTCTACTTCGAATCATTTAAGTTCCTTACAATATAACCTTGGGATATTTCTTGAGACATTTTTAAGTAATTTAAGATGAAAGAATTAAGATATGACATAAATCCTCCCAGATATCAGATTTACGTATGATGACTATTAATTATATAGAAATTCTTAAATTTCTAATTCATCTTTTACTTTATAACTAACTATTAACTGGATGTTTCATCACAAAATTCTATTGTACACTGTTGTAAGTTGAGGTCGCTTAAATGCGAATTATGTGTACTTAAGAGATCTAAATGATGACAATACGAATAATAATTAAGTTTGTTTAGTGTCACGCTCCTGTTAGAATAATGTTCGTCCAGGACAAGATTAAGTAGTCAATTCTAAAGAGTTATTTAATTACGGGTTTAATCGCGAAATATATGACGACCTCTGCAATGATCACACACTACATCTGAGTGTTATAAAGCTGTTCTACAAGACGACTGTCGTAAAATACCTCATTACACTGGTCAAGGATGCAATTAATTCAATTTATCTTTTCTTAATAGGGATGTGCGGTTTTTTTTGCTTTATACCTTTAGCTGTTTTTTTAGGTTTTATTTTTACCACGTATATACATCACACAAATCGGCTATAATAAAAGAACAATCTTCACTTATAATTTTTCTAATATTCTCATGCTATGATAGTAATTAAAAATACAAAAATATTATCAATATTAAAAAAGGTTTTTGTAAAATCATGAAAGCCCTTAACTACTACGTAATTATAAAATAGGTCGGATGTTCGTAAATTAGTCGTATGACAGTTAAAAGCTAGTGAAAGGAAGATAGGTGCAAGGGTCTGAACATACAATAAGGCTCCACACATTACCATATACACTAGAGATACTCTGCAAGAATTACGACACCTATTAGTGAAGGTTCAAAACCCTATGTTAGTAATATTAATGTTACTGAGATTCAGATTCGTTCCTCATACCGTAAAGAAATTATAATTAAAACTACATGTAGAGATTCCAGTATTCTATGAACGTACCAAGTGTTTTAACTGAGTGATAAATATTTATTTTGCAACGACTAATTATTTTACTATTGTTACAAAGTCATTATTATTTAGAATACTCACATTAGTAATTTCATTTGAATATATAAAGAAGTATATTTTTCTGTAGTTAGGCGTTAATAAATGTATACATACTTTGTCTTAATCAATTTATTAAAATTTAATAATAAGCAATATTTTTTTAAATGTTAATTAACTATTTATCATCAGATAATAGTAGTGTTTTATAATTATAATTAATAATTGTCACCTCTAAAATCCGATTAAAATTTATAGATATATATTAGATAAAAATCCTACTACTAAGAAAAAAGGGGTAATATCAATGTTATTGTTTCTTTTTTCCTTATTCAGATTTTCTCACCTTTGATTCGGTACGAAATATTCTAAGTAAACATCTAAACTTAATTAGAAACTTAACTTACTTACTTACAGTCATTATTTATAGCAGTTTATCCATCTCGCAAAGCTATCTTATATTTGTCTTATTATTTATTATACTATTTTAATGTAATGTTTACAAATAACACGATAGCAGTTATCCTTTTCGTTTCTCATTTGTCATTTGATTGTTGTGGATTCGCTAGAATCGGGTAAAGGTTTATAGCTATACAGCCATATGACATTTGACAGTTAACATTTTGTAATAGATTTTTTACACTTTACACGTGTTACAAATTTATTGTTTTTAAAGTTTGCAGTTTTGTTATATCGTTTTATTTAGGTACTTTTTAAACTACTGTCGTATTATTATACATAGTAAATTAGGAATTAGTTAGTTTTCCATATTTTTTTTCCTTTCTATTTTTAAAGTAACTAAATTAGTTCTGTTTTTTCAGTGTATTAGTATTACATTGCGGTCAGATAGATTTTTATTATTAATTATTATATATATATACTAATCTACTACCAACTTTAAGAATTTAATGATCAACAATTTTTGAAAACCATAAAAAGCGGAGACTTCGTCAAGTGTCAAGCCAACGAAAAAGATTAATAGTATCTATATATGACTTTCATTAATGTTACCGATAATTCTGATACGCGAATTTAATTATTCTAAAATTAAAGCTCTACACAGTAAGTATTTAGCACTATGTTTATATAATATTATATTTGTGATAATATATATATACGAAGCTTTCATTTACGAAGCTTTATAAACAAAATAAAACAAAAAAAATATGTAAATGTTTGCCTCGAGTTGTCTCACGCGTGATAAAGTCTTAAGTTTTGCTGCGAGGCTTTTCTTTTTCAGTAACTGTAAAATATGTACGTAAATTAAAATGCATGACATGTGCTGTTTTGTTTGCTATTTTGTTCGGTACGGTTCGGTAATGTTTGTTTTATGTTTCTTCTTATAAAATAAATCGGCCATCCATGTTGGTTAATGATGAAAGTGAGATGCAATAAAATAATTTCTCAATAATAAAATTCTTGGTATTTCAATTGAATTAATTCATTTGAATTGAATTGCATTCTAATTTAATATTAGTTTGCCCTTGTAACAAGTTTACTGTAAATAGGACAAACCACAAGCCACTTTAATCAAAGCTGATATGAGAAATAGGGCTATTTATATCCATCTTATTCTGGTCTTGTCTTTGTATTCCGTAAACAATTCTTGTATAAATGTCACTTTCAAATATACCCAATTGGTATCACGATTTATTAAATTCTCGGCTCGGCTCGGCTTACTATCACTAACAACACCTTAAATAACACATACAAAATAGATTTGGTATGTAATATCACCTTTCGTTGTTAGATTATTTTAGATTCACTGTTGGAACTGTTACCGCTTTAGAGGTTATTATTTAGAAAACAACTTTCTATCAAAATAATAGTAATTAACGTACCGTAAAATAATTAAAAGAGACTATCAATTCTTTGAGTTGGTTAGGAACTTTCCGCAAATAATTCTAAATTACTCCTTCTATTCCACTATTTTGAGTTGATATATTCTAATAAACCCCATAAAACGTCTACTGTCCCAACCAGGTCTCGGTGGCACAAAACACTTCACTATCCTAAGGGAAGGAAATTAAGTGTCGTTGGAAGTTTCAACATTATATCAGACACAATAATATAACCAATGCCAGAGATATGTTATGATCGATGAGAATAAATACTCTATCACTGATGTGTCTATATTTAACTTTATCGTGTTATTTAAATTTATAGAAATACAATAAATAGAACTATCGCTAAAGAACCGACTTTA
This sequence comes from Melinaea marsaeus rileyi, assembly GCA_918358865.1. Lineage (NCBI taxonomy): Eukaryota > Metazoa > Arthropoda > Insecta > Lepidoptera > Nymphalidae > Melinaea > Melinaea marsaeus. Next base: position 3,284,853 of record OU911089.1, read on the forward strand.
ATCGTCTTATTGTTAATCAGCAATTTTTTTTAACTTTCTCTAATTAATGAAGTTAAAAATTCTAAATTACTCAAGAATAAGTTAAATTGTCTTTTAAAGTTTATATCTTTCTTGCCTTATTTCCAACTTAATACTGGATTTTGTTTATTTTAAGTTTTACGTAACTATAATAATCCAAATAGACCTCAAAAATCCACTAACAATAAATAAAAGATAATAATGGAGTGATATCGGAATTCCCTATTCATGTATTCATGAGGTATATAGATGACTTTGTAGTTAGTGTTAATAATTGGTAATATTTCACTTCATAAAAACCTTATAATATATTTTTTTATAATAAATAATTTGTTTCCTTCAAAAAAGGTATATGTTATTAATAATACTTTTTGAACAAAAGAATATGTATTGGTTACTTTCTTTATTCAAAATTTCTCAAATTAAAATATTTTTTATAATATTTAAACACAATATACTTTTTACATAAGGTTAGTAATACCACTCATAATGTAAAATGGTATTTTACTTCTATATCCAACAGTAAAATAAATATATAGACCACACTGTTCTGTAGAAATGGAGAAAAAAATAAACAGTCTAAAATGCATAATGTATTACAATTACAAACATTCTATATAAAATATTATACGAAAATTAATATTTTCTGTATCTATTATCAAAATTAACAAACGAATTTATCTTCCGAAAGAAATAATCTAACTTTTATCCATTAAAAATCTCCAGATAAAATGTCTTAGCAGCAATTGGTGTAAAGTTCCTAAATAATTGCAGAGGGGAAAGTTTTAAATTTCTCTGCGTTGCGAGGAGATGAAAAGATTTTTCTTCAACCGTTTTCATCTCGAACATCATCTTCGCTTGTGTTATGTGTACACAGAATAAGTAAAAACAGAGTTATTTGAAAGATTCGTACAAAGCCATTCGTATTTAGAAGCATACACAAATTTATTTATTAGTATTTAGGTGCATCGTCTGTTTGTTTCGGGTCTTTGAATTTTAGGCTGCCATTGCTTTTGACGTAAACTCGCGAGAATATTGTCCAACTAATTCATTTATATTTAACTATTTGTTTTTTTTAAAGTGGAGTATTTTCGGTAATTAAAAGAAAATTATAAATTGTCCTACAATTTATCTTTAAAAATCTCTGTTTAAAAGTGAAGAGTGAAGTGTTATTAGGTTTTAAGATATTCAGGGAATCTTCTTTACATAAGTATTATTTACTATGTAAAATTATTGTGAAACTTCCCCTTAAAACAAATATATTGAATGAAGTAATTATCTCGTGGTAATAATTTTCTCGCATTTCATAGTTTCATGTAGTACATTATTACGACTCTTTTGTGACCTCGTTAAGGTAAATAAGGTACGTTCATAATTTATGACAACATTAACTGCAGAAATCGATATTTTTAACTGACAATTGACCATAAATTTAAAATTACCTTATCAATAAGTTTGTTTGATTTATTAGCAATTGCATCCTAAAATAAAATAAGATACTGTTAATAGATAATATGCTAATATAATATTCTATTAGCTATAATATTTTTTTGTTTAATTTATATATTATATTGTGTTTTGTTACCAAATGTAAATTATTTAACATATTTCTTGAAATAATGCTATCTTGTAAAACAAAATATAAAAATTTACTGTTAACAGTCCGAGTAAATAGATAACAAGGTCTGAAATAATCAAAAGGAATAAATTGTTGTTAAACTTCTTGGCATGTAATTGTATCAAGAGTTTAATAGAACAAAATGAGCATGAGTCTTGTTTGTTCAAGTACTTCTGAACAAACAAGACTTACGTACTTGTGTGTCTTATCAACACAATACAACTTCAAACTATGCCGCATATTTAGTATTATCAGAGAAAATATACTCAACTTAAAAAATAAAAGCTACCATATATGTGTAAATAAACAAGAAACCTAAATCATATCCAAAACCAAAGAAACAATGTCAATATGGAGCGTCATAAAACCTTTGTGTATTTATTTTTCCCATTTCCTTGAAACATATAAACATATATTATTTAATGCGGTTCGACCATTTATATTATAGTCTTCTTACAAACCGATTAGAAAGATTAAATATACAAACTTTCTATATTACTATTAACGTAAAAGTAATTAAAGATTTTATAGGATTATAAATAGTTTTTAGCTGTATCAACATTTCACGAAATCCCTGGTCCTAGAATATAGGTATCTATTTATCCCAGTTTCTGTAAATGTAACTCAAGCACAACAGTAAGAATAACCTTATAATATTATTAGTAGTTGTTGTAATAAATTTTATATTAACTATTTTTCTATTTATATGTAAAGTTCTAGGGAATTACATTACAAAAATCGGCCTATTTATCTAAAATTATAACGTTTAATAAGATAATTAATTGCTATTTTCAGAATGTTTTACTCGACACCGCTATCGACATCGCTTTATTAAAACATAATTATAATTTTCTTGCAAATTTTACGTTTAATTAATTTTAATTAGTTTATTTAATTCAGTTTGTATAAAAATAAGATTTGTAGAAACCCTTATACTGAATAAATTGGTGGTAAATCAAAATTCAGGTGTTCTTTAGTTAAATTCCGTGAGAGCAACAATTGAATACAAAGTAACCTCAGATGAAGGTTGTCTGTTATTTACGAGCTGAGTTTCAAATACCTTAAAATACTAAAATATAGTCATTACTAACTAACTAACTAACAGTCAGGAAACAACCAAGGAGAAAATTTAAAGAACCCGTCAACCCACAGTTGAGCAATGATATGAAATTACCTTTGCACCCCTTATCCTTTATATAGTCGAAAATTAAATATCTGCATTTACCTGAATTACGAGTATATATGTACGTAATATAAAACTATATGCTATTTAAATAAATAGTTACTTTGTAAATAATAGTATGAAGCTGCTAAAAGGGAGTAAAATTATTTTCAATATTTAGTTATTCTCTAAGTAAATATTGAATTGTCTATTAATAAGGTGTTCAAAGCTTTTCATTGCTGTTGCTGCTGAGTGAACTAAAATACTTTTATAATATTAGCTCCATGGCTGTGCTTTAATAACAAGTACGAAATATATATAAAAAAACATTTACAAACTATTAAAAAGATAATGTTTATTACCCTTTCAAGAATTGTTAAAAAAGTTTTTAAAAAACTATAAGATATTACAAAAAATATGGTATTACTGATGTTATAAACTTTTGACTTATTCTTACGTTTACTACGTACCAAACGTTGTCTTGGCAGCAATTCTGACCGTTTAAAAAAAAATGTTAACATTACTCACAAATTCATAAAGTGTGTGAAAGACACTCATCTTTATGGATATTCCTTGGAGTTAATATACCTAACATGTATATATATACCAGTACCCTTCATGATCAAACGATATTAAAACAATTACCAATCGGACTCATAATAGAGTATTCTATGTAGTAGCTATAAATAATGTAGGTTAAAATAATTCACCTGAGATTATGATCTTCTTATATTTGTTCCAATAAAATTATTCCGCACTGAGTTCTATAAAGGTTTTATCGTCACTAAGACCTCCATTCATTTCACTGTTGGTTTATGATACGATTATTTTATTTATTTAGTTATGGTTTTAGTAAATAAATTGTTTTGTTGATGCTTTAGTTTTATTTTAATAGTGAAATAAAAGATTTTCGTGTTGAATATTCTATAAACTAATTTATCAAATTATAGTAATAAATACAAAACAAAACTATAATTAAAAGTTGTAAGTTCTTGTAAGATTGTCCTAGCATTAAAGTAACACGGTGACGGTTCTTGCATAAATTAACATTATTGATCAATAAGATGAGAATATATATATATATGTAAAGAAGACTCGAAAATATCTTTGTATTAAAGTTAAAAAAAAACGAAGTAAAGAACGAGAGAAAACATCATTCTAAAGTGTCGTTTCGTAAACTGTTAGGTATAGGCAATAGGCGCAGATAAAGGATCATAAATTATATATATTTGTGAATCATAGATTTTATTTCTAGATTTAAATGATGCTTATAAATTTATTATTGTTTATGTTAGAGGAAGGCAAATGAGCGTGTGGGTCGTAGATCAGATGATACGTGATCACCGTCATCTACGAACTTTTGCAACATCCGAGGGCTCTCAAGCGCCGAGTTTTGCGCTGTTGAAAGTTTTTACTAGAAAAGTAAAAAGAAAAAGATCTTAAGAACGTATCTATATTCTTGCAACTAACGAATCCTGGATCTACAGCTACGATCTTCTCACGAATGGATGTTTGAAGAGCTCGAGTTACCCATAAAACTTAACTGCGGTCGACGTATCGACTATTGAACATCCGCAGTTTACAAACATTACCCATTCCTCGGTACAGCATAATTTTAGTTCTTTGCGATTTCATTTTATTTCCTACAGTTAAAAAAAAACTTCGTGGCCGAACAGTACACCGCAGTTGAGGCCGACGAAGAATTTCTACGGCTATTTTTCGATCTATCAAGAGACTTTTATAAAATGTTTTGACAGCTGGTTCTCCCGGAGGTATAAATGCATAAAAGTTGGAGGAAAATCTTTTGAAAAGAAAAAAAAAAAATTCTTGATAATGGTATTTGATACTTATGTACCAAAAAAAAAGAAAAAACGTGGTTGTGTTTTCATTTTATCTATTTGATGTAATAGTGAAATAAATACTTTTAATTTACAAATGTATTAATCCATAAATGTAAATAAAAATAATTCATTTTTGAACTTTTTAGTTCCCTTTTAGTGAAATAAATCTTTTAAATTTCCATTACACAAAATATTTACACAAACAGGTAGTAAAGTAAATATAATATAAGCTCCAATTATGACTCGTTCAGACCAGAAAGTAAATTAGGAGATTATGAAAATGTAGAAAAACTATCAAAAATATTCTGAGAAAATATTTTAAATCTTACTTCCATTATCAAACAGCGTCCATCTGCAAACAACCAGTGAAATAAAATGTCTTTGAAGATTTGTTATTAAAATACTTATAAAACTTTACCTTAATTCAAATTTCAAAAATATAATATTAATATTAATATATAAATAAAAGTGATCACCAATCAAAATATTCTCTATTCATAATGTTATCATCATGAACTTCAGTTCCCTGGAGTAGATACGAGTGAAGGGGAATAGAAATAATATTTGTTTTCAATTACGTATTTTTTATCTTGGTAAATACATTTGTAATATGATATTAAATGGGTATCATGTTTAGAATAGATGAAAGATAGATATACGCATGAATAGAAGTTTTTTAAATATAAGTTTCGGATAAGTGCTAAATAATGCAATAAAAAACAAGGAAGACTCAATTTTATATTCCTACTCCTGACATCGAATTTAAATAATTTTTCCACGATTGTGACTACTAAATTAAAAAATATAATTTTCACCTTTAATAGTTTTGTTTGAATTTTATTTATTTACTCATAAAAATAAACTATTATTTTTCTATCTATTATATAAAAATGAATCGCAAAATGTGTTGGTAAGCGCACAACTCAACAACGCATGGACCAATCTTAACAATTCTTTTTTTTAAATATTCCTTGAAGCCCAAGGATGGTTCTTACGGCGAGAAAAATTCGAATAATTTCCAGGAAAACCCTAAAAGAGCCCTTTTCTTTTTCCTATACAAATATTTTCTAACTAAATTTAGAGTCAATTTGAACTGTATTGCTATACAATAAAGTTCATATTAAATTAGAAGCACTCATTTTTGTCTAAACAATTTAGGTGTCTTGCTAACGTCGAAGAGTCAATTCGCACTTTATTGTCTCTGCACAAAGTTCAAATACAATCAAATATATGTGTGTGCAGGTTCACGCAAAAGTGATAATATCGTGAACCCGACCAAATTGAAAAGTCAAAAAATTTAAGAGCTATAGATTTGATTGGCCTTGGAATATTCTTTCTTTTGTTTTAGTTTTGGAAAGCGTCATAAATTATCATCAGTTTTCACGTCATTGCATCTGTCAAACAAACCGCGTTAAAAAGCGTTTTAATAATTAATTTTGATTGTTTTATATCGTGTTTTGTGCAAAGTGTTTTAATACCTGTGATTAATAATTATTGCATGTGACATAATTTAGGTGAGTATATTCGATATGCCTCCTATAAGACGAACTAATTTAGGTAGAAGAACCCGAAATGCTACAAACCAAACTAATTACCGATCTTATCATACTGTACATGAACGTGACGACCGAAATGAACGCGAAAGAATTCGTATATCACGAACGCGGGAAGCGAGAGCGAGAGATTCAACTAATAATTGCGAAAGTTTGAATCGAGCTGCTTTCAATTACGATTTGTCAATTGACTACAGTAACCACCAATGTGTTACTATTGGATCTATGAACTTGGTTTGCTCTCATTGTAAGGCAAATGAAGCCAATGGATTGTGTTGCGCAAATGGGAAAGTGAAATTGATACCATTGGATCTACCACCAGAGCCATTGTACTCATTGGTTTCAGGAATAGAACCAGATTCCATACACTTTTTGTTAAATATCCAACAATATAACAATTGCTTTCAAATGACGTCATTTGGGGCAACAAACGTAGTTCGGGAAAATTTCATGCCAAATTTTAAGGTAGGTATTATAGCAGTTAATCATTATTATTTTAGTGAACAAAATTTCCTGTGAACTAAGTAATTATGTGTCATTAACCTTCAGTTCCCTAATCCCCAAGAAATATATTACTTAGTCATAATATTATTTGGTGATTCAGTATTAGCAACACTTTTATTATTTTGAAACACAATATAATTATTTGATGATGGATATTAGTTATAACTAATTATTACTTATTATTACCTAAGCATATCAATTATTATTTGGTGATTCAAAGTAGGAGACAGATATACTTTTTAGGAACAAATATTATTTATATTTGGTCAAATCATTTTTTTAATTTACAGATACAAGACTAAATATATAAATATACATAAAGCAGGTTCACTGTTACCAGTGTCAGATAGCAATTACAAATTCCTGCATATTTATTTCATTGGCAATTCACCACAAGAAATTGATATGCGTTGTTCAAATAACAATTCAGTAAAGAGGTCTATTGTAGAACAATTACAAACTTTATTTCAGTACAATATTTTTGAGTACAATCAATTGATTAATTTGTTTAAAACTGCACTGGATCTGATGCCATCTGATAATCACAAAATTGTAATCAGACCTGATAAAACACCTGTTGGCCAACATGCAAGACGTTTTAATGCACCAACTATTGATGAAGTTGCCATCGTTGTAGTTGGAGAAAACTTGGAATCCCTTGATATTGTTTTACATCGTCGGAATGATCAATTACAACGTATAAAGGAAACACACCGCTCATATGACGCATTGCAATATCCCATTATATTTTGGCAAGGTGAAGATGGCTATGATTTCTCAAACAAGATGATAAATCCCATTACAGGTAATAAAAAATATTAGTTTAGCAAGGAGATATAATATCAGTCACCATATTTTTTTTAAAATTTTCAATGTTTTGAAAACTAAAATCTATTTTCAGGTTCTAAAAACAACAAAAAAGTCAATTCAATGAACTATTATTCCTACCGCCTAATGATGACAATCACATACTTTGAGTATGTGATATAATTATCACAAGTATGTTGTAGACATGTATGTTAAAATTGAAACGGAGAGATTAACATTCATCAGGTTGAATCAGACAAAACTCAGATCTAAAGAGTATATTCACCTTCGAGATGCGATTTATACTGATGGTAATGCAAAGAATCTAAATCGAATAACTATTCTTCCAGCAACATACATCGTAAGCCCTCGACATATGCATGAATATGCTCAAAATGCCATGTCATATATTTTTCATTATGGTACAGCAGATTTGTTCATCACATTTACATGCAATCCACACTGGATAGACACAGCCAGAGTCTTTATACAAAAGTTGAAATCCTTAATGGATTTTATTGTGAAACATTATGTGTTTAGAGAGACACGCCGCTGGATGCATTCTGTGGGGTGGCAGAAATGGGGATTGCCACATGTACATATTTTGATTTGGTTAGTTGACAAGATAAAGTCAAATGAAGTTGATGCAGTAATATCAGCTGAAATCCCTAATGTAGAAGTAGATCCTGGATTGCATGAGGTAGTTATCAACAACATGGTACATGGTCCCTATGGAACTCTTAATCAAAATTTACCATGTATGGTGGATGGTAAATGTTCAAAACGATATCCACGGACATTAATATCTGAAACAATCACTGGTATTGACGGTTATCCTTTGTATCGTCGCCGATCGACAGCAGAAAATGGAAGATCAACAATTGTCAAATTAAATCAACAAGATATTGAAACAAATAATCGCTGGATTGTTCCATATTCACCCATTTTATCCAAGACCTTCAAAGCGCACATCAACGTTGAATCTTGCCATTCAGTAAAATCTATTAAATACATTTGCAAATATGTAACCAAAGGGAGTGATATGGCTGTGATTGGTATTAATGCAGAGAATTCCAATTATGAAGTTACCCAATACCAAATGGGTCGCTATGTTAGTAGTAATGAAGCAGTTTGGCGAATATTTTCTTTTCCTATTCATGAGAGACACCCTACTGTTGTTCATTTATCTGTGCATTTAGAAAATGGACAAAGAGTATATTTTACAGCACAGAACGCAGTACAAAGAGCTGTACAGCCGCCATCTATTACATTAACCAGTTTATTTTGACATGCCAAAACGATGCTTTTGCTCAAACATTGTTATATTCTGAAATGCCAAAATATTATACTTGGAATCAATCCTTAAGGAGATTTATACCACGAAGTCAAGGAAAGTTTTGATTTCATTGATATTAGCAACAATACGTTTACAAAATAAAATTGCACTTGCACTCGCTTCGTGGGGAATCGCATCAACTTTGCTTGAAAGTGGTAGATTAGCTCATTCAGCACTAAAATTGCCATTACACATGCAAAGCAACGAAACCACAACCTGCAACATTTCGAAGAACTCTGCAATGGCAAAGGTTTTGCAGCACTGTTAATTGATTGTTTGGGATGAATGCACGATGGCACATAAAAAATCTTTTGAGGCTTTAGATAGAACCTTACAAGATCTCCGGAGCAATCATAACCCATTTGGTGGTGGAATGATTTTATTAGCAGGAGATTTTCGTCAAATATTGCCAGTGATTCTACGATCAACGCCAGCTGATGAACTTAATGCATATTTAAAGTCCTTCAATTTGTGAAAGCATGTGAAGGTATTACATTTAAGCAAGAATATGCGTATCAAGTTGCAAAATGACCAATCTGGAGACATATTCTCTAAACAACTCATTGACATTGGTAATGGCAAATTTCCTATAGACACCAGACCACACCACAACCAGTCAAGGTTGCATTAACTTTCCTCAAAGTTTTTGTCAGTTAACTAGATCAAAAGATGAACTTATTCAAAAGGTGTTTCCAGATGTTGCTCAAAATTATAGAAACCATAATTGGTTGAGCGAACGGGCTGTATTGGCTGCAAAAAACAGAGATGTAAGTGAATTAAATTTCAAAATTCAAGAACAAATTAAAGGCGAATTGAGGATATATAAATCAGTTGATTCGGCTACTAACCATGATGATGTCAACTATCCGCCTGAATTTTTAAATTCGCTGGATTTACCAGGATTCCCACCTCACAATCTTCAATTAAACCTTTAATTATCGTTAGTTATAATGTTGAGAAATATCAACCAATCACGTCTTTGCAACGGCACACGGTTAGCGATAAAAAAAATATTGAACAACGTGATAGAAGCAACTATACTGAAAGGAAAGTATAAAGGAGAAGAAGTGTTGATACCACGCATCGCAATGATTCCGACTGACAGTTTCCAGTGCGGCTTGCTTTTGCTATGACCATAAATAAGTCCCAGGGGTCAATTGTATGTTGCCTGTTCCCATGTTGGAAAACCATCAGATTTGTTTGTATTCACCAGGTAATCAAACAAAAAAACATTGTGTATCATAAAGCACTACAATAAAAATAAAACAGATTTTTGTTATTAATACGATTACTGAAAATACTTATATACGTTTTATTTCATTATTCTTTATTGCATCTTATTAAAATGATAAAGTAACATATTAAAAAAAGGATAATTTTACGATTTATTTATCATATTATTTAAAATATTAAATGATAAAAAAGATCCACCAGAAATCTTAATATGTATAAATCACGTGTCACGTTGTTTGTCCGCGATGGACTCCTAAACTACTTAACCGATTTTAATAAATTTACACACCACGTACAGTTTGACCTAGCTTAAAAGATATATAATAATTTTCAACTCAATTCATAGTCGCAGTATTATTTTATTTGTTTATTTTGCAGTTAGCTCCTAACAATTCTAAAAGATGGCGGTATCTGTTGACTGGATTGAATAATTACGAATGATGTATCTACCCTACCTACCTCATTCGTAAGTTTAGTGTTCCAAGTTATTTACTAAAAACTTTGTAATTTACAAATAGTTTTATAAATTTGGATTAAATTTAAAAAAGAATTTTGTTTCTATTTTTGCTTAATATCGACTGTAAGAAAACATTATGATTTTCATGACAGAAGTACTGTAAACGTTACCTCTTTAAATAGTTTACTACAATGTAATATATCAAAAACAATAGTCACAGCAACGCGTGACCGGGTCTGCTAGTATCATATAAAAAGAATATTTAATAAATGTATCTAAATATATTATCGTTCATGTTAGATCTTTTATTACCAATGTTTAAATTCTCATAGACGACATGCAAAGCCTTGAACAGATCTTGGTCTTGATGATGATGCGATGTAATGTAATCGCAATATATTGTAGTCATTTTTGTAACTATCAGCTATTATATAGATTTGATCGCATACTTACTTGAGTCCTAGTACATTATATTAAATAATAGATCCAACAATTGACAATTTTTCTTGTTAGTTAATGAACAGTTCACACAGAGAGTAATTTTAAAGTAATGAATACAAAAATATATATATTTCATAATCTTTTGTTGAAAAACTGTTATTTAACATTCTATGATATTATTTAGATTAGCAAATAAACCTTTCTTATATTTATTCAACATATCAACAACTGTACCAGATTCGAACTGAAAACAAAAACATGTTGGAGTGCCAAAAAAGAGTACTTCGGGAATCCTCGGACCGAAGCAAACCATAGTTCAAACAGACCTCTAAACTACGTTGTTTTAATGTTATTGTGGTCAAATTTTTTCAATCTTTGGGAAGTTTTTTTTATTTATACCAAAAAATAATAATCAATTTTTATCAATATGCCTTCAAGTAACAACGATACATTTTAGTAACTGATTTTAATTTTATTACTGTTTTATTATATTGCTGTATTTTTTCATTGTGTTTTTCTTTAGTAAGTTTAATGTGGAATCTACTGCGACCGGCAACAAATTGTTTTCCTTATATCAATATTATAACTAGTTTAAAAATAATGAGATAATGTCTGAAGTACTCGTCAAAATAAGTTTGTTTTTATAAAACAAATTCTAAGATAATAAATAATAAGACTAAAGATAACTAATAAATCATAAGAATTTATATTTAAACTGGTAATATTGCTGACTCACTTAATAATTTATACTTTTAGAAATAAATAAATACTTTTAGAAATCCACGTACTTTAAGTTCACACACATGAGTGAATTATAAGTAAAGGATATGAATAACAAGTAACTAAAAACGTCCCTCAACTTGATACCTCTGTTATATATAAAGATATATACAAATTAACTGTATGTATATATATATATATATATATATATATATATATATATACACTAGTATTTGCTATATATATATATATATATATATATATATATACACTAGTATTTGCTATATATATATATATATATATCAAATACTAGTATACAAAGTTGCTGTGCCCACGACTTAGTTTGAGCGGATTATGTTTTTTTTAATTTTAGCGTACCTTGAAGGTAACGATCTCCTCAGTGACCGACAGTACGGGTTTCGCCGAAATAGGTCCACTGGGGACCTTCTAGTGTACGCTACGCACATTTTAGGCGAGGCCTTCGAGAAGAACGGAGAAGCGGTCGCCGTCTCTCTTGACGTCTCGAAGGCATTTGACAGGGTCTGGCATGCGAGCCTTATAAGCAAGCTTTCAGCATACGGCATATCTCCTGGTCTGATCGGCTGGGTAACGGACTTTCTGAACCAAAGATCTCTCCGAGTAGTTGTCGACGGGTGTTCCTCGGAACCTTTGACAATAAATGCCGGAGTGCCTCAGGGGTCCGTTCTTTCTGCAACTCTCTTTCTGCTCCACATTAACGATCTGCTGAAGCCCGGTATCTATGGGTATGCAGACGACAGCACAGTTGTAGAAAGATACCTGCCGATTAGTCGGGCTAGTAGAGATCAAGTACAGTCTGGAAGAGAAGCCATGGTGCAACGTTTGAATGACAAACTTCAGGCAGTTTCCGCATGAGGCAATGCCAATCTTGACAAATTCAACGCCACCAAAACGCAGCCGTGTCTGTTCACCGCCAAAAGGAGCCCTATCACCTTGGCTCCTACTTTCCTGAGTGTATCTTTGGAATACAATGACCGGCTTCAGTTGTTAGGCTTAGAGATTTCCTCGAACCTCAACTTTGGTCGGTGTATTGAGTCCAGAGCAAGAGTAGCTGCGGGAAAGCTTGCCGTTCTTGCGAAGGTCCGTCAGTACTTTACACCGGGACAGCTTCTTGTATTATACAAAGCACAGATCCGGTCGTTTGTGGAGTACTGTGGGCATATATTCGCTGGTGCCGCAAAGTCACATCTTGCGGTTCTGGGCTCAATTGAGAGGCGAGCAAAGAGGCTTATAGGTGACCCTGAATTGGTTGAAACCAACCTCCACAGCCTTGAACACAGGCGTAGAATTGCTAGCCTCTCAGTATTCTATAGGATACACTTTGGTGAGTGTGCGCAGGTTACTTTAATTTTAATTACACGATTTAATTCCTCCGTCCCCCTTCCATCACAGGACGTTCCGACGCACGGCGGATATCCATCCTTACGTTGTGGACATTCCTCCTGTCCGAACGAAGTGCTTTGCTTCGTCTTTTTTAACGCGTACAGCGAAGGACTGGAATAGGTTGCCTGCGTCGGTATTTCCGTCCACATACAATGTGGGTGTCTTTAAGAGAAGAGTGAATAGGTTACTAGGTTAATACGCCTTACCACCTATGACTACATTTCCACTTTACATCAGGTGGAATGTAGTCAAGTACTAACATAGATAGTAAAAAAAAAAAAAAATAAATAAAGAATCCTTTTTAAGTCAAACTTTTTGTTTTGCTATCTTTTGCTTCATGGTTCAGCTACCTTTCTTCAGTCCGCAACAGAGTTATTATTTCTATTATACGAGTACAAAATCAGTTTTTCAATGCACCCTATATTTAGAAAAAGTAAAAATTTGTAACGGGAATAGTAAATAATTTTTATAAATTTAGTAACAATTTATATTTTCCAAGTAGACTCAGTTGCTTTATATACGCTTCAAAAACTTATATATGAAACTCTTGTTATACACCCATATAATATATTGAATAAAGACTCGAACACATTTAAAAAACTTCTTTTGATGACGAAGTGAATCGTAAAAAGTGTGGAAATCATATAAATATAAATATATAATATGTAAATTAAATTGTATGTTGTTACACACTCCTTGTTAGATCTTTTGATGTTAATTTCGTAAATTATTTTTGTAACATACATTTTGCAAATTAGTTAAATATGTTTCTCAATTGTTATCGTCAGCATGTGGATGATACATGCTAGAGACGAAATAACGACATTACGTTGAAATTCACAATATATGATGTTTGTGACGTTAGGTTTAGTCAAAAAACAATATAATTATTTATTTACAGTACATTATAGAAAATACTATAAATGTCAATATTGCCATTTTAATTTCCTTGACTGGAGCAGATTCACTATTTATTGTTTTATCTGTTTACAAGGCTTCGCTCTTTACGTTTGACGCTCCGCTCTTTTACTTGACGGTTTCACTTGACGTGTGACGTCACGTTTAGGCAAAATACAATATCAATTTCGGTTACAACGGTTATAATGTTGAATTGACACGTTGCCGTCTATGAAGTATGTGAATATCTGATTTATCGCTTGAATTTCTCCAAATTGAGAAACATTAAAAAAGTTGCCTTCACTGCTTCTGTCTTTACTGAGAAAGAGAATTATCAGCGGTGGCCGCCTTCATCTGAAACAGAACGATTAACAGATTAAATCATAGATAAAATATTTAATGACCAGTTGTCCCTGGCTGTATTTGGACTTGTATATGTTTATTAAACATAGGATTAATTTAGCAAATAAATATGTTTAAAGACAATACATACACTTTAGCGTTTGAAGAATGCGCTGCAGTTCGTAGTAAAAATTAATTTAATAAAATACCAGATGTTCGTCGGTACTAGAGGTACATTGAAATATTTTGTTACACTGTCTAAGATTTAACTTGTCAACCGTTCATCACGTAATTTTAGACCCACGTTGTCAGGGTATAAGAAAAAGGATAAAAAGTACTTTCATCCGAAAAAAAGGTCGTTGCCAGGGACAGAAATATAACCTTAAGACGTCCAGCATAACAATCCTGTCATTAGCGAAACCCTTATAGAATCACTTTTTTGTTCATCTGTTCGTCCGTCCTTTCGTGTGCCTGTTCATCTATCAAGACCCTTAATTTCAGGAACGAGTGGTGATAACGAGTTGAAATTAAAACATGAATTAAGAACCAGTTTGTTTAAGACAATCTTGAAAAGGACTGACTTTTGATGAATTTTGATATATAGATCGTTTAAAAACGTCTTAATGTTTTATAAAATGTATATTTATCAAATCATAATATTAAGATTTTTGCTAGAATTCAATGTGAATTATGTACTGCTGGACTGAATTTTTCTTCAGGTGTCTTTTATGATATTATTGGACATAACTAAAAAATTAATCTATATTTTAATTTAAGCATTTATAAACATATAATAAACGAGTATAGTTATATACCAGGCCAATCCTACTTCTTACTTACTTACTTACCTTCACGCCATATCCCTTGCGGGGTAACAAGAGACGACGGAGCGCCAAACGCTACGGTCCCTGTCCAAATACCTCTCGGTACGGTCCAAATACCTCTTTCGCCTCGCCACAGACATCAACCTCTTCATACAGGCTCTCCGGGGGGCCATCCTGCTCCAAAGGTTTTATTTGTATTGTCATTGAGTACAGTTAATAAACATGGCTTACGCAAGTGTGGATTATAATGCTAATCATATTTATTTTTTAAAAACTGTAGAGATGTCCTTATTGTTTATGTAATATGACCGCCGTCGCGTTGTTTTCAACGAGTAGTTGGATTCAAGCATTTAGAAAAATATGATGTATTGTCAACCTCAAAGAGATATAAATAACAAGGAATTATATAAAAAAATTACAAACCTGTATCTCTTATACTATAAAAGTTAGTAATTTAAACATTTTAACAATAAAATATAACTTATTTAATCTAGAAGTGTTAAATATTTGATTCGATTAAGGAAGCCGTTTACTATCAAAAAGAATTACCACTGCTGTGATAAATGTTGTTAGGTGTAGATAATAAAAAGATATCTTTATTTCTACAAGTTCTAAGGTTCATTTTTGTTATATAAAGAGACTTGAAGATTGTCAATTTAGTTTAATAGACTTTAATTTTTATTAGATGAATTGACTTTGGTAAATTGAACCTTTATTCATATCTGTATTTTCTTCTGGTAATAAAAATCAATAAATATACAATATAATATCCAAGCAAAAAATTTTTAACATTATTAAGTGGTTATTTTTAACAATAATTCAAAATTAATTAAATATGTCGAAAATTTGTGAAATTCTAGTTTCAATTACCAAATCAATCAAATCTAATTAAAACAATATAAATACGTAAAATAAACAGATGACTGAGGCACGTGTACGGGATGATTAATTAAGTGACGTCACTGTTATGTCGTATATAATACTATTTATTACATTATTATATTTAAACCCGACATTTAACAAATATCTTACTTTATATAATGTCATATAAGAGATACAAGTGATATAATATTCAATCTACGGAAATGTAGTTGACATTACTTCAAACGAATTAAGTTTAAACATTATTACATAAATGAAAATTATACATAAAATCTTTAAAACGATCAAATTAAAGTTTTATTAGTACTGTTCTTTTTAATATCTCAGTAATTATTTAAAAAATCAAATTATTATTTTACTGAAATCGATTATAATACTTTGTATACATAATGTTAACCTATTAGGCAATGTTCTGAAGTACATTTGCTGGCGAGTGTTTAAATCACCCGGCTGCAATATAATTTAATATAATTGTGTAAGTAACCTATAGGCGTAAAAAGTAGTAACACACAGAGACACATTGAATAAACTAAATAGAAAATAATACAATATTTGGAAATGGAACTTCAATCAAATACACTTAAAAAAATAAACTAATACCTAGAGAAAATGTTAGTGCTTCAGAGAGTGGAAGTACCCCGTATGATTCTGGTCGTTTCCGAGCTGCAGTGTCAATTGGCAATATGGATTCTAATCCAATTAATTTGTCTTACATAATACAGATACACCATACATACCATCATGTACAATTTTTATTTATAAACTACAATATAAAGTGAACTAACTAACAAATATTTAATATCTAGATTATAACAGTATACGGATATGAAGTCAAAGTTGCACTGCTTTTATTTTCATATGAATAGTTATCACTCGTACTACGTAATCCTCTGGTAATGATATCGGTATAACTGCAGAAACTTTGACCTACGTTTTTTATTGTTATATATTATATGTATTATTACATACATATTAAACTTTCATGATATAATATATTGTAATGTGGGTAAGGCAATAATATCACTGTTGCTTGTATTATTTAAATTTCATTACTTCTACTGCTTTTCATAAACTGTCTTCCCTTGAAGGACAAGATGTAAATCTAACAACAAAGTCTTGTATTAAAAAATTATAAAAAATAATACCAAATTTTTATAACAAATAGTTCCAATTTTTTTTTTTGTTTAAAATAAAAATGAGAAACTTAAGAACCTAAATCATTTCCAAGAGAATCAGTTGTCAAAAAAATATATAAAAATAAGGATATGTCAAAATTCAAATAGTAAGAGAATAAATTACATAAACCACAAATTAATGATGATAACTAAATATGTATCATATCAGACGTCACTCAGTCTGATTATTTTATTATACGACCGATTATTTTTTATTTGTGATATATCTGCATTAAGTCGGTGCTGTGCATTAATTTATTTGTTGGACCAAAAATGATACATGACATCTAAACAAATATTTAAAAAAAAGGATTTCTTTAAATTATTAATTTTTATATTCTCAAAACAAAATATTATAAAGCTACTTTATTTTATTTCTCATATTCGGTCTTTTTCACATTACTTATTTATACCCTTAGAACCAGTCGATATTTCAAACGAATTTTTTATACTAAATGACGTGTGGGTAACAAGGTTATTATGTATACATTATTTATTTTTCAAAATATAAACAAATTTTATAAGGTTATGGTTTAACAAACAAAAAGACTTCTTTAGGAGACAATTTTCAAAGTTCAGTATTGGCTTTGAAACGTATATGCACTAAATCTACTGCATTAACGTTTATCGGAATGTTGCCTTTGAATGAGTCTTGAAGCAATCATACTTGCTATAAAATAGAAAATTATATATGTTATTAATATATCACGCTTAAGACTATCATCTTGTTAAAATATTCTTTATTGGCATGTTAATAAATGTTAACTATACTGACAAAGTGTAGTTGAATAACATGGTAGGACATGTATGAGTTGTGTATCGCCAACTACGTTCTCAACGTAGTCCTAGATTTGAAGTCTAACAATATAGTTGTAGTTATCTTTTGTTATTGAATTCCCTTAACATTTAATATTCATACTCATAACAGACTATTAATCTAAAAAAATTGCGTGTAAATAATATCTAAAACAGTCTGTTCTATTATTAGTTATAACAGAGAAAGAGTTATTGAAAAATACTTTTTTGGCATTGGTTTTATTAATGTCTGCCAAATCAGTCCTCACAATTCTTTATATCGCTGTCTCATTGTCAATGAGTTCATGTTATAGAAATGAGAATAGTTACGTCATCGGATTTCATCTATGACAAATTAACATTGGATCGATATTATCGATAACAGATGCACAACAATCACTGTAGATCATTTAGTACAGGGACTTTAGCAATAGGTATTATAAATTTTTTAACCAAATACTCATAACAACATATTTCCAAGTTATTTTTCTTATATTTTAAAATTATTATTTCAATATCATATGTAAAAAAAACTATAACATAATGGACTGGATAAAACACGTTTATTCCTTTTTATATTCCATGTAAAATATTTTAAATGGATGACAATTTTATGAAATCTCCTAATTCAGTATTTATATTTTTTTTGGAAAATAATAGACTTTCTTTGTCAAGTTTGTTGTTAGTAAACCTGGTTAATTTGTTAGTGGTTTAGTAAAAAGTTTTACGACGGACTTCGTGATTACGTCATGAGGTTAACAATGCCGCTGGGATTAGAAAGTTATAGGAATTTCACTTTGTTCATGTCTGAGCGTCTATTATGAGGAGTAGCCAGGGTTGGATTCAATTTTGTAGGCGGATCTGGTAGCTGAAGTGATCATCTGATTATATATTATAGACTAAACAACATTAATATTTGAATCTCTTCACATTACAAATGGAATATATGAGTAATAATTTTTTGTAGAAATCATGAAATTGTCATATTACAGGTATGAATACTTTAGAGTTATTTATTTATTTAGCTTCACGCCATATCTCTTACGGGTAGACAGAGACGACGAGATCGAGATCGCCAAACGAATGCGGCGTTGGGGACCGCCAACTAACACGCCATGTACTGAACGAAGGGAGGTGGAGGACGGAGTACAAATAACTAAGATGATTAACTGATATCATGGTAGAGTGAAATCACACTCTCGTTAGAAATACAAACTGCTTCAAAAGTAATAATTGTTGTGTGGCTTCGTCTCCCCTCTCCTTTTATATTTATTATAAATTATATTATTATAATTTAACCTGTTCTCTATTATTGACACACACACAGACGACACAAGTGACACGTACACATATGAACGTTAAAATACCCACGACTGTCTTGTAAAGTAAACTTAAAAAAAACTATAACAGCGTTACGCAGTGTACATTTTCTTATATTCACTTAAATGCTTAGGTTAAATGAATTGAAATGTTAAAAAATATAAAATATTCATAGTTTATTCTATTCAGATCAGATGAGGTATTAAAAAATAAACAATATTTTAATAATTATGTACAATAAACAATTATTGAAATATTCTGCACTGCACAAACACATCTCTAAGGTTCAAATAAACTTTATGATTACTCGTACAGTTACAGTTCATTCTCGGTGTAAATATATAAATATCTTTAATTCTTGTGTTGAATATCGGTTCACTGTTTACTACAACTGTCCCTAATATATTGCTTGTGAGTGGTAGTTTTGTACTGTTTTCCTAATAAGAACAATAATCAGCTCTAACGCAATCGAAATAAGGACGATACTGATACAGACTACGTCTTGACTGCACTTTGCTGAATCAGTGCCTTTTCATTCCTATTGGAGCTAAAGAAGTTAGTAAATAATGATGTATGAAGTCTATTGCATTGTTTTATATTTGGTTACAAATATGGAGTTCTGCATTGTTTTAGAATATTTTGCTAAAACAAATATAATTAAATTGCTTTTCAAATAATAAAACGTATAAATGAACCAAATGCAAATATATTTTGTAAAGCTCTTGGTCATGCAAAAAATTAAATTATAGTTACAAAACAACTTTATATATATCATAAACTGTTTGTTGACTCTCAGTACGAGGTCCTATTCAATATTTCCAGGTTTGTGGCTTAGAAAGTATTCCAAAAAATAAAATCAATATATATTACGCTCATATATATTTCATAGAAGAATATAAAGTTACCAATTAATCTTCATAATATATATTACAGATTTTCTTTTATCGTCACGCTGAAAAGTTAAGAAAGCTTGTCAATTTGGCGCAGAGTGAACAGTGTGATTAGTCGCTGCGTCAGAGTTTGCAAACTACAAACATTATTTATTGCTTCAAAGATTTTATCTAGGGCTTAGCTTACATCTTTATAGTAGACATTTTTCAGGGTACAATATTGCCACTTCACCGAGCTGCCTTAATATTAAAAACACATATTGATCCATCGTACTATTGTGGTATAAAAGTTTCATTAAAATTTGTTTAATAGTTTACAAAGTCACTTAACACTTTTAGACATTTCTTCAAAATAAGTGGTTTATTTGTTTATTTATTCATTATATTATTTCGTTTCAAAGTGCTTAATTATTCATCTGTTAATGCATTCGAAATATTTTAAGTTCTAAAACTATTCTTAACTTACAGATAAAAACACTAAAAAGGCAAACTATCATTGTGGTGTTTCTTTGAACTTTTAAGACATACATTTTTATAGGTTCAAATGTATTTGTGAACGAAAATTACATAACATAACTTTAAAAATATATTATTTCCTGTTCTGTGGTTTGTTATAACACGTTCACTAACACATAAAGGAACAAAAGATACGAGTAATTAACCTATACAGATATTAAAACTACAGGAAAATTTATAAATTGAATATTACCACTGACCTCATCCTATAACCGCAATGACAGTGAAACTTACGGTAGTTGTAATGAGTTGAAACCCCATTTTATATAATTTCACTCATTATAATTAATCTTATATGCTATATATGATATTGCTGCTACAATGTAATTTTATTTATCCAGGGACGATAATTGCACTGATCCCATGATCCCATCTGACATCTTGTCAACTAACTAACTATTTAAAATTCTTAAATTAGGACATATTTTTTAAATGATTCTACTTTACATATATACAGGTCGTCTGTGTGTGAAAATACATTACATACTTTGAACATTAATATTGATCAGTATTTTGCATAAATAATAACGATATTTAATATGAATATTTTTCATTTGCTCTCAAAGGAAATATTTATTAAAATAAAAAAATATATATTTAATATGGGGTCATTAATTGTAATTTTAATTATCTTATCCCTTGGTAGCATGTCGGTGAAAATATTTGGCTCAGAATTCAAACCTCATTATAATAAAAGATCCAGGTTTTGTAGTCAAGTAGAAATTAAATGGTGGATGAAATAAAATTCGATAATTTTGAGATCTCCCTCAAAAATTATTAAAAAATGTTCTCAAAGCTAGTTGCTTAGTTGGCTTATAATTAAATAACAAAAATCTAACAAACTGATACAAGTATTTTTACTTAATAGTTTAGAATTCTAGTACAACTTATTAGCTTTTTTTTTTATTGGCTCATTATCTTGAAAATATTGTTATTTAGCGAAAAGGCCGCTCTTTGTACTTTTTTATTTTTGATTTCAATTTTATTCATTGAATGATAATTACGAACTGAGGAATATTGAAGGCTGACATGCTTGAAATGAATGCTTTTTTTTCGAATGGAGCTAAGCTAATCAATAATATTTAATTTATATTAGTCATAATCAAAGCTGATCGTACACTATCAGTTTTTTTGAGGTAGTTTGAAAATTATCTTTTAACCTTTATTTTATTCAAGTATTTTATTACAAAATTTCTTATAAACTTATTTAAAATTTTAATGAAGTAATACTTTTATTCAGGTATGTAAACGTCGAACTCGCTTCTCACTCATTTATCGCACATATTCACATGTCATTAAACAGTATAGGTTGAAAAAAATTATAAGAACTTTATTTGTTCGTTTATAAATTGTATAACTTATATCTTATATAATTGAGCATTAAATAAGCCGACGCTTGTACCTTGCGGAAGAAAATATAAATAACATAGTTATTAGTAAATAAATATTAATTATTTGCACTATTTTTGGTAGATAAAACACTTTAGTATACCGTTAAAGTAAAAGTCTTCAGAATATGTACATCTGAAAAAAAAAAGGCTTCGCACACTCGCTGAATTTGTAGTAAATTAGTATATCCTCACCACTTTAGTACGAAGGTCTCTTTGTGTTCTGAACTTGCCAATGTATTTATAGTGATGAATTAATATTTTTTCCGGGTGTCAGAAAATTTTGTCGATTCATTCATTTCCTTTTATTTTTAGTAATTTTCAATCACCTGTTGTTCATTTGAACATCTGACACTGTTGTTTATACATATATGTACGTTTATAAGTATATATTTACAAACGTATACATATATAATATATATATATATATATATATATATATATAATATAGAATTGATACATTAACATTTTATAAATACTAATATATTTATAAAATGTAAATGTAGTTATAATGACATAATGGCGATTATTACATGTTTGTTGAATCCATAACATTTTACTTATAATTATGTCTGAACATAACTATTAAAATCGAGTTATTTTTTTTTTTATATTTCCCACTTTAAGTCGTCTAATTTATTATAGCTTACTTTTGACTTTTATTACTGCAATTTTGTTTATAATGTAACTTGAAAACTTTGGGTCTTACTAATGACTAAATAAAATAATACAAATGGACTAACTCAAATAAAAACTCAAAAACGTGTAAATTTATAGCTGAATAACTTTGAGTTAAATAAGTTACTTTTAAATATTACTTTCATATTTTGTAATGACTTCTTCTTGGATTCAATAAAGATTATATAATGTGTTATACACAATAATTTTATAATTGAATTGTAAAATCTTCTATGATATATATTTCATGTAAAATAATTATTTTTTTATGTTTAGTAGCTTTCAGATTTCACCTGAACTATTGTATGAATAATGACATATGAGTTGTGTTTCGTGTATTTGCCTACATAATGTCCGTTCGCCTTTAAGTAAAGTAATCTTTTCCGCCATTAAAAGACTATTGAAGTGAGTAAATGTTGATATAAAAAGAATATAAACCTATTCTTGGCTTACTTCGCCATTAGTTTGTAGTGATACATGTTATCTTGATAATATTAACATTGCTACTGTTGGTTCAATGTTAATACAAGGGCTACACTAAAAGGTTTTATGATTTATTGAGGCTTTAAAACTTACTTTTAACTGTTAAACCTATATGAAATTTATTATTACATCTAGAATAATCCTGTGTATAAAAACTTATATAAAATTTAGACATTACGTAGTAAACATGATTAAAAATAAAGATCTTGCGGCAGTCTTGCTACAAAAAAAATATGACTGATGATAAATGAATCTTATAGAATATATAAGTTGAATATCAGCAGAAATCTATAAGTTATGAATAAGAGGAACTAATTGTGAAAAAAAAACAAAAAAAAATTAAAAAGGTTACTATTTAAAATATTTTAGTATCATACTGTGAAGCATTGCAAAAGCATTAAACAAAAACGAGGTTTAAAAGGTATTATACTTGTAAGACTTTATGTTGAAGTTGTTAAATATTCTTTGGGTTGTACTAAATTAAAGAAATATTTCATGTAATAAAATTAAGCTACATTTTAAATATATTAATATTTTCCCTTTTTTTATATTCTGATAAAAAATAACAAATAATTTAAAGATTTATATCATTAATTATGTGCCCAAAATACACAGTTAAATATTCACAGGGCATTTATAAACAATCTTCAACATTATCTGTATAATGAATGACAGTAATCCGCTTAAGAGCCTCAGGTGAATAGAATCGTATTATTCAATAAATGTGACATTTAATAAAACCTCTAAAAGTAAAATAAATAATTTTGATGCAGTTTATATTTAATAAAGTTTTATTTAGATTTCATGAATTATTTAGACTTGGTAAATTGACTTAAATCGCGGTGATATAAAATAATTTTCACCCTTCCTTTTCTGTGCAGATCCATATTAAGGATAACATGAGGTACTCCAATGTCATTTGTGTAGGTCCGAGATTATAAACATATTGGCCACATAGTTGGGACATTTTCGTGGTCTACAAGCCGATCATCTGATCTTTATCGATAGAAGTAAATGTAAGTTCTATTTAATAACATATACTAAATTATATGATATTAATGAAATGTATTGTAAAATCTGTGTAACTTTAAGCATGTAGTCTAACACTTAATCTTTGCACTGTTAAAAATTGTGTAACCAGCATCTTAGGTTTCTTTTTATGCCGAAAAAACAGCGTCGTTATATTAGTACATAGATGTATTATAGATTCTTTAAATTACTATGTATTTTTGTAAATTTTTACAAAAAAAATTGTAAATTTATCATCTGTAAAATTTTAGTTTTTATATCAGTTCATGAATTTTTAATTTTAATATGTTCCGGAGAGATTTTCGGCGTCGTGAAAAATACTTGCTTCTAACATATAAATGTTTAATGACGCAGTTTGAAAATAATGTCGACAGAAGAGGGCTAATTCACATAAAACCTTTGGAACAACTCATTTCACCGCAATCATTACAATACTAAACGAATTATTTAAAATCTATTAACAAAATAATACAAAAATGTTTGATTATTTCCGCTTTTTGTTCAGATAATTTTTGGAATATAATAAACATTTATATCAACAAAAATACATTTTTTGACAGTTGAATGTTTTGCAAAATGCCGTATTGAAAAAATACTAGTTTTCTATTAAGTTGTCCATTTTTCGCTTATGTAACACACTTGGCAGTGACACATTCTGGTTAAGTGGATGAGAAATAGTTGTCGTTAGCTAGTATTGTGTCTGTTTTATAGAGAGCAAAAAAAAATTAAACAAATTCGATAAAAAATCTCAAATTTGTTCCTTTTTTAAACTATTCGTCTGAACCCATCGTGTAAGAAGGAAATGTGTATTGAATCGATTTAAATTAATATATACCATATATAAAAACGAATTGTACATCGTTTCAAAAGTTGAGCTCAATCAGTGCAGTAATGTTTGAGTTTTTGAGGGGCGCACAAACCAACAGAATGTTTTTATATATGTATAGAAATATTGGGACTTGTATAAATATATATTTATTAGTAATGATAGCTTAACAGGAATGTTAATATATAAAGCACAAAGATACTCACTCACTGCCGCTGGACATTTGCCGTCCGTCGCGAAGCGCGGGTAACCTGCTAGTTAAATATATTAATAACATTTTTAGCTTCATATAAGCGAAGAAAACACTGTTTTTTTAGTGTCTTTAGACAAAATACTTTGTCGTCTTAGATGTAATGTATGGAAGTAATCAACCGGCATTGAAGATAAAATTTCGATTTATAGTAATATCTTGTTACGCTCAGATTAATATTTTATGTACATGTATATTATCTAATTTAAGACGGACTTAACACAACCCTTTTCGAATATATATCTGCTTTCTCGGCTCATTAAAATAATCTTCTATAAACATTTCAAATATTTATTTAAACATCTTTCATTCAGTGAGGAAATGATGTTTATAAAAATAATTAACATATTTAAATCAATATTTCACACCATCAAACAGCACCACCGTACTGGCTTCACACGACTGGTAGTTCTGACAACTTCTCAACCACATATAATAACAATAAGGTGTAACAAAATAATATATTTTTAATAGTAAATTATGACTGCTCTTAAAACTTTATAATAATCGATCCAGTTCATTCTTTGAAAAACATTGCTGTATGTAACAATGTATAATACAATCTTTACTATTACGAGTATTTAGATGTTTTAGTAATCTGAGTTTTGGAACCATCTCTCCGTCAGGTATCAATATGAATTTGTGTAATCATAGTATAAAAAAGATTCCTCTAATTTAATAAACATGGAAACTGTATAGTGAAATCATGTAAGCGTAATAAAAAAGTAATTTAATAGTTAACCCTTTTAACGGAGTGTTTCTTGGGCTGAGTATTCACTGTTAAGTAAACGCTTTACTCACTAAGGGTTTAGAAACTGCTTCTAAGAGGTCATTGTCATTATAATTCGGATAAGTTCTAACCCTTTCCATATATTATATGTAAGTATGCAATTTCCGTGCCCTCTCTAAGATAAGGAAGACATCCGAGTATAGTCCATTATTACAAAAAGCCAAGAAATATTAATATAAGTATCTGTAATTATATTCTTAACATTACTTTAAAATACTTGTGAAATTAATTGTATTTTCGACTAATATTTTCTGATTAACTAGCAGTATGAATTGTTTATTTATTTGTTTATTGACCGTAAAATTAATAATAGGGTTTATCATTTAGAATGTCGGTTTACGTATATTATCAATGAATGATACATGAATTAATTTGTTTGTTAATTAAAATATTTTAACGGTACCTACTATTTATTTTAGATTTTTTGTTCGTTATCAATTTATTGTATGTTACATACAAAAATATATGTGTACTAAATGATTTAAATCTTCTATTTTTTAAAACACAATATACATTTTGTAATAAAAATAAACACTTATAAAATTGTTTATAAAAAAAAAACTTGATAACTTGATGTGAATAAGAGTGTAAGCGGAAGCGGTAGCGGCAACGGAAGCGTAGGCGTAACAGATAGGCCTTCTGAAAGATCTGATGAGTGTTATTAATAAAACTTATTAAAACTTATACACAATTCAGTATTGAACCAAATACTTTATAGAAGAGGACGAAATCCAGTTAAGAGCCGCAAGTGAATAAAATGGCAATGTACATTATTTACAGGTAAATTATTTTAATATACTCGTAATAGCAGGTTCGTCCAAAAATCTAAACTAAAACCTTATTCCATCTTGGACGCGTCTCCTGATTGTACTTGGATTCAAAATTAGTTTATTGTGAAATTCTTAAATATATCTTACCTAGATTACAAAATGTACTTTCTACAACTAAGTAAACTGTATAATTGTAGCGTGGTTGGAACTGTTGATAGCCTGGAGTATTTAAACAGATGTTTCCCGTCTCAACAGCAACTACTTCTAAAACCTTCAGTTGACTTCTACTTCGAATCATTTAAGTTCTTTACAATATTTTTTTGAGATATCTTTAAGTAATTCAAGATGTAAGAACAAATATATGGTATAAATCCTCCCAGATCATCAGAGATCAGATTTAAGTATGATGACTATCAATTTATATAAAAAATCTCAATTTTCTAACTCGTCTTTTACTTTATAACTAACTATTAACTAGATTTTTCCAAGACTTCATCACAACCATCTATTGTATACCATTGTAAGTTGAGGTTCCTAGAACGCGTGTTATATGTACTTATGAGATCTAAATGACGTGTTATATGATTCATTATAAAATTTACTAGTGTCATGATTTTGTTAGAATAATGTTCCACGCTTGTGTTAGAATAATGGAATGGTGAAGGGTTATTTAATTATGGAGTTAATCACGAAATATAGGGCGTCTTCTGTAATGATCATACACTACATCTGAGTGTTATAACGCTGTTCTACAAGACGACTGTCGTAAAACACCTCGCTACACTGCCCGAGGATGGAATTCAATTTATTTTTTCTTATTTGTTTTAAGGACGTGCTGTTTTTTTGCCTTTTTGTTAGCTGTTTTTATGCGTTTTACTTTTACCACGTGAGTTTTTAAATAATCATTGCTTTGCGTAAACCATATTTTATATTATAATAAAATAAAGTATTAAGATATTCATGACACAAAATGGCTATAATAAAAAAACTAATAATTATTCTAATATTTTCATACTATGATAGTTACTGAAAATACAAAAATATTCAATAGGATTTTTCGTAAAATCATGTAAGCCCTTACCTACTACGTAATTATAAAACAGTTGGGATGTTCATAAAATGGTAGTACAACAGTTAAAAGCTACTTAAAGGAAGATAGGTCCAAGGGTCTGAATATATAATAAGGCTCCACACATTACCATTTACACTAGAGATATACTGCAGAATTACGACACCTATTAGTGAAGATTCCAAAACCCTATGTTAATAATATTAATCTTACTGAAGATTCAGATTCGTTCCTCATACTGTAAAAAAAATATAATTAAAACTACATGTAGAGATTCCAGTATTCTATGAACGTACCAAGTGTTTTAACATTTTTTAAAATGTTAATTAACTATTTATAATCAGATAATAGTAGTGTTTTATAATTATAATTAATAATTGTCACCTCGAAAATCCGATTAAAATGTTACCTGCACACCTACTACTAAGAAAAAATAGGTAATATCAATGTTATTGTTTCTTTTTTCTTTATTCTGATTTTCTTACCTTTGATTCGGTACGAAATAATCTAAGTAAACATCTAAACTTATTTAGAAACTTAACTTACAGTCATTATTTATAGCAGTTTATCCATCTTGCAAAGCTATCTTATATTTGTCTTATTATTTATTATACTATTTTAATGTAATGTTTATAAATAACGCGATAGCATTTATCATTATCGTTTTTCATTTGTCGTTTGATTTGAAGATTGTTGTGGATTCGCCAGAGTCGGGAAAAGGTTTATAGCTATACAGCCATATGACATCTGACATTTAACATTTTGTAATGGATTGTTTACTAATCATGAAACCTCTTTACACGTCTTATAAATTTATTGTTTTCAAAGTTTGTAGTTTTGTTATATTGTTTTATTTACTTTTTAAGCTACTGCCGTAAAATTACATAGTAACTTAGTAATTCGTTTTTTACAATATATAAATTTTGCTTTCCTTACTTTTTTATGGTAATGTAGTTATGTTTTTGATTAGTATTAAATTGCGGTCAGATAGATTTTTATTTTTAATTAATTCCTTTAATTGTAATTTTCGGGTTATTGTTATAGTAGAGGTCATTATTGTATTTATTGTTATTTTTTTTCATTTTTTTTGTCATTCTTTAATCTACATTTTTAATTCTATCTATTTGCATCTGCCAAAATTGTATTGATAATTACCTAAATATTTTTTTTTAACTTCAAAGATCTAAAATTTGCAATAATGTTATATATTTTCAAAATTTGACAGTTTATAAGTTAATTTGAGGGACATGTAGTAAGTTATTTGAATTTTCACTATAAATTAGGAGGTGTTCTTTAGTTTTCATAACTTTCTTTAATGCTTTACGTTGCATAATCTGTTTTTATCTTGTTTCGATAATTGTAGTCGACATAAGCTATAATATTGCTTGTGAGGCCTTTTTCCTTTAAAAGGTATTATAATTTGATATTATTTGAATAGATTACTGCGTGATTAGTGCTATTTCATAGTATAAACTGTATATTGTTCATAACAGGAGGTTTTTCATTTTTATAATAAGTCTTTACTACGTGCATACGTGTTACTTCGGGACGTTAATCTGCATTTCCTGCTTCCTGATCTGTTGCTGTAACTGTAGCTGTATTTGAGGTCTGCCTTTAAATGCCTGATCCCCTTTAAAATATTGTTTTTAAATGTCAATTATTATTTAAAAAAAATATCAAAATTGTTATGTAGGTGTTGATTAAATTTATAACATTTTAGCAACAAAATATCCGTAAGACATTATACTATGATTCTATTAAATATCTAAAGCAAAGTAAATTTATCTTTCATATTCATACTTTTATTTCCTGAAATCGTTCAGTAAATGTTACCTAGAATTTCAAACGTATTCTGAACACAATTCCGCAGTCCACGCAGCAGATGGTGGACGGACAAGAACTTGTAACAACTGGTTTGTGATGAAATAAATAAATGTACATTACATTTATATAATTTTATTCTTTATGCTACAGTTAACGTTTTATATGCACATTACTTATGCATATTTTAAAATTATATGAGAAATCATTTGTTTGATTATTATGATATTTTTATAATACATGTCTTTAAACCAGTAAATTAAAACATCAAAATAGAGAAATAATTCAAAAGAAAGTTTAAGAAAAAAAATTGTCTACCGTTTATGTATCAGAGTCTTCAGACATTAAAAGATGACTACTTTGTTTTCGTAGCATAATAATATTGAATAATTTTATGAATTGGAACTGTTACAACTATTTTAATATCAGATTTTGCATTTGACTCTTCTACAGTAAAATAAATTATTATTAATTTACACCAACATAACAACGAACTCTTAATTAAATTTTAATGAGATAGAAAAGCTTAGCAATTCTGTGATAAATTGAATTTAATTATACAAAGATATTATGATAAAAGCCATCGTTTTAATAAAAAATATTTACTTTTTAATAAATTAACATTCTGTAGTTTTTAACGTCACTTTAAAACCGTCTTCAACATACTTCAAGTCGATGTATAAGGTTGTATTATAAAGATTGTAGTGGTGTTCATGTTTTTTATAATAACCAATGAAATGTAGAGCGGAGTCAGTAAACTGACACTTTCACGGCAAAACACAAAGTTTGATTTGATCTATAATAA
The DNA here is from genome assembly GCA_918358865.1 of Melinaea marsaeus rileyi. NCBI lineage: Eukaryota > Metazoa > Arthropoda > Insecta > Lepidoptera > Nymphalidae > Melinaea > Melinaea marsaeus. The sequence continues at coordinate 3,315,515 of OU911089.1, forward strand.
CAATAAAACAAAACACGTTTCATTTAGGTTTTCACGATCCCAAATTTATATTAAACTAGTTTAAAGAAAAAAAAATTTAAATGCCTCCTAAATTCTGTGGCCGGAAAAAGTAAACTGTTAGAAGTTGATGACTGATTAAGTGAGTCGTTGTTAAACACAGTCACTACATGTCGTCTTCCGGTAGATACGATTACTACAAAGCATTTGAAACGTCGGTTTAAAAATTCAATAAAATAGAATTGAAGTGGTTTGACATGGTTTCATTTCACACGCTTTCACAAAGCAAAGTAAGAGATATTTTTACACTGTTCCATATTGTGCATTGTGACATATTAAAAATTTGAGATTAAAAAAAGATATTACAAATATATAAAATTCCCTTAGGAAAATACAATTTTGGCAATACTTCAATGGTAACTATATATACTCGTATATAACTTTAAACGTCACTCAGCCTGATTATATTATTACTAGCTTATTCCCTTCCGCTTCGCTGGGCACAATATTAATTTAGATGTGAACTTAGGTTTCTATGGTAATCTTTGTCATATTATCCATTGTCATAGTAACCGTTGCTATAGTTACTCTTACGCCCGCGTTAAGTTTATATATTCTACAGGTTTAAAACTTGGCGAAAGGCAAAAAGTTGAAATGCGTAAAATCCGTTCTTAGTGGACGTCTACATCACAAAAGATATTAGTAAGTAAAATTTTAAGTTAATCGTCAGATAGTTTCTGAGATTTCGTGATGAGTTAGTGAGTGGTAAATCGCTATTCGAATCAAAGAGATATATTGAATTTTATCAATTGGTGTACAATTTATTGTAACCATTCGGTTGTGGTTTATATGGAGCAGTGTTTAAGTAGGGATTTGATTTTATTTTATGGTTTATTGGAAAAAATATTGATCTAACCTCTTCGAAGAATTTTCATTCAATAATTATTTAAAATTTATAGACTTAACATAGCTAAACATATTTGTAGAAAATTTTAAATCCACTTCCAGCACTCACTTCACAAGTTTTTAATTTAAGAGAAACTTAAACTTAAGTTTGTATTAAACTTGTATTTAAGCATTGAAGTTGTTCCCAATCCTCTTTAGCTTTATAAAGTATCTTACAGTTAGAAACGTCGCTTTTAAAATACTTTTTACATTTAACTACAGTCGCTAAAATGAACAACTAAAACGCCTCCATCGAAAGTTTTTAAGTGAATTCTGTTAGATCCCGCAACGTTTAGCGGATAAAGTCATAAATAGTATCTGCACACTGAGGGAACTTTAACTTACAAATATTGATGAATGAATATAAATCGTAACGAAGAATAAATTGTAATATTTCGTTCTTTAGTTCATACCTTAAAATATAATTAATTGAAACTACAATCTTGAAGGGAACTCACCAGAAGTTAATTACAGAAGAAGACACAAACAAGCACACATCATACATTTTTTACCACTTGTAATCATCAAGTATTTTAAAAGGTACAAATAACAACTTGTTGAAGCTAAATCATTTTTTTTTTATCTAAAAGAATGGAAGTTTATTAATAAAAATACTGCCGCTATTCATCAAGTGCATTCGATTAATACGTTTACGACATTAACGAAGTATAATAATGATAGAAAAAAAGCTCTGCTGTAGGAAAGCAAAAGTATTATAAGATTGCAGATGAAACATTTAACAACGTCTTTACCGACGAGAGCTGGGAACGGGACCGTTTCAATATAGTTAAGAGTTGGGTCTCTTTAAGCTGGTCGATAGATGATTCATGTTAGATGTTAGTATGTCAAACTATTTAATAATCTTTTAATCTAGAATTACATTAATAAATTAATAGTTTTATTTTCTTTCACTGCCATTAAATTAAATTGTATTTTCAAAGTTAAGTGGATATTATGTTATATTTATTTATGTATTAATTAAACAAAATTTAAGTTTTCATAGTTACAACGCAAGTTATATTTATATTAGTAATATCAATAAAAATTATTCCATTCAAGATAACCAATTTCCTAATTGATTTTTATCTAATAAACATTATTATTTTTGTGAAAATTACTTAATTCGATGAAATTGTTATCGGTAAAATCCGTTAATCTGTAAGTGGTTCATGGTAAAACGTTTTGTGAATGACATTGTGATTATATGAGGAATGCTGCTGGGATCAGAATGTTACACGAACTCGACCTTGTTGTAATTTGATCGACCTTTGTGAGGAGTAATGTGTTTAATTTGATTATATATCCCAAAAATCAATAGCTAAGTCGCATTTTTTTGTTACTAAAAACATAAGAAATGAATTTTATTTAGTATTATTTACCTACTTTTGTGCTCAAGTTGATTTCTTTTTAAACAATACATATACATATATTCGCAAAACATTACTCGAATGTATGTTTAATTATATTAATTTGTTTTTCGTATGATAAAAAAGAAGTCTTAAGTTCAGAGTAAGATATGATTTTTCAATAAACAGACAGAACTACTGGTAATTTTGATTCCAAATTATACTATTAATGGTTTAGGTAATATATCCTCTGAGTTTTACGGTCTTCAATGACGTACCTTCTATGGACTGTTAAAAACTTTTACTTTTTATCAAGTCATTGTAAGACCAATCGAAATAATAACTGGATATTTGACTTTGAATACATACATTACATACGAATTATTAATATTAAACCATTCTCGAAGAATACAACAAAATTTTCTAAATGAAATAAAATTATAATGTAGCTTACTATAAACGAGTATTTGTTTTGTTTGTAAACTAAATAAATAAATAAATATAGTAGAATAAATGTTTTGTTATATATTCATTTAGCAAAAAGAATTCGACTCGTAACCAATTTGATAAATTGTTATTACCACAGAAGACTTACAAATGTTTAAGCATAAATGTTACTAACGCCTAAAATATTTTTTATAGTTAACTAATATAAAAAAGAAACACTAAATATGCTTGTAAAAATTTTAAAATCTCTATTTCTTTTAAAGGATTCGAAAACCCTGTATATTTTCCAGGAATAAAAGTAATTGAACTTCATAAAAATAAACTTCACTATAAATCTAAAATATAATAAATTCCAAATGAACGTCTCGGTAGACGCCTTGGGATCTTAACTTACTCGTACAAACTGCCTCGTCAATATTATAAGTGTTTTGATACAATATTAACACGATGTTGACGGAATTTAAACAAGTTTGAAGTTTTTGGCGTCAATCTAAATCTCTCTGACATGATATGATATTTTGATTATCCTTGAAAAGTACTTTGAAATTAAAGTAAATGTAAAATATATTGTTACTTTTAATTTTATACTAAAATTGTCGCCTTTTGTAAAGTTATAAAATACCTGAGTTGATCAACTAAACATGATAGCTGTTAAGCGATGAGACGGAGGTTCGTACATTTGTACATTACAATTTATTTTCTATACATGTTACTGAAACGTTTTATTGTTTAATATGTATCGTGATGTGTTATAAACGCTATAAAAATGAATAAATCAATAATCTCTACAAATAATTGTTAAAATATTTTATATATTACTTTATTGGTAATAAGCTAATAAAAGAAAAGTCATTGCAAAAAATACAATTTTTTTTCTTTGTAAGTTATAAAATAATATAATTTTGTTTGGTTTTGAAGGAATATAACAGAGATAATATTTACATTATATAAACTAGAATTTGTATTAAGTAAGCGCTTAATTTAATAACATTGATTATCCTAATTTCTTATCAATGAAATAGACAAATAATCGACAGTTCAACTGAAAAACAATATTAATTATAAAGGTATTAAAAAAGTAACTACTACAGTTTTAAATTTTATTTTGTTTTAAGTAATGTAATTAAAAACTGTTTGTCAAGGTTTAATGAACACTTCCTTTCAACGTTTAATTACAATTATAATGAAAATATAATTTAATTTTTCAAGCACATTATTATCTCCATAAGTTTAAATAACACTATTGATTTTGGAAAATTTCCTTTAAGTGCAGTAAATCCTTTTGCATTCCCATTTAACTAAAACTTTTCTCAAGCAGGTAGTTTAGGAACATTATAACAGGTAGTTTAGAACAGCTGTTGCAGCTGAAGCTATTTGGAATTCTGTTTTTTTCATAATGATTGCACCAATTGGAATTTAAATTTTAATTATTAATAATACCCATAACTGGTAAAAAATATAAGCTCAAAGTATGATGCCAACAGGTCAGTAAGTATATTAGTAACAAGGAGATTATGAAAATATAGAAACAACATCACAATATAAAATTTCGAGAATTTGTAGACTTATTTGTGACTATATTGTGCATAGTAAAGATGTCGAAGGTTTTAGACTACTCAAAAGTAAATGAATTTCTGTTATTGTTATATTATTAATAGATACACAGTAAAATAATATTAAAAATATATTAAACACAGTTTAGCAATATAAAACTAAGTGCAAGCTATTCATAAAAATAGTACAGTTTTTAATACGGGTAATAAAATACAGTCTCGTACATAGTAGTAGTAACATGCACCATGAGCGTTCCGGGTTATTTATCCACATACGAGTATGTAATACAGCGGACATATTCTACATTATAGATAATTTATATTTCATTGTCGCTGACCACATCCCTATCATTTGTTTTATTGTACATTTATATTAAAAACATACATTTGTTTTCTATAAAAAGTTGTTTTCCACCCTAATCTCTCGAACTGGTGAATTTGATGTTATTATATAAATAATTAAAACGGTAAGTACCCATTTTTTATTTCCCGATATCTCTCCCAAAATTCATCAACAATTATCACATAATTGTTAACTGATATCTTTTATTTTATTAAAGATGCAATTGAAGGTATTTTGAAGCTACATATATTTGAATATACTTCCGGATGTTTATAATTCAATTTTACATTTAATAAACTTTAAAAAATATATATTTTGAAAAGATAATTTTAATATTTATATCAGGTTATAAATATAAAATGATCACCCAAACAAAATCTAAACACATATGTTGGTTATCAATTCATATGTTCATAGTTCCTTAACAACAAATCCTTATTTGTATCTAAAGGGGTGATAGCGTCAATATAAATAAAACTAATTTAATATAGTACTGATATCCTTTACAAGGGATTTAGTAATAGGAATGGTAAAACAAATTGTGTAAACTTGAAAGTGCCGTTTGTCTTCACATTTTTTTACCAACACCGATAAGACCACAGAGATGTGTACAAATAGCTCTATTTCTCACATACATTTTTATTCAAATTGCTTTTGGGTTTGACGAATACATTTAAAGTATTAAATTATGTAAAAAGTCTAATAAAAATGACAACAAGAAACAAGTGATTACATCTTTCAATCCATTCTTATAAGTTATATATTAATATTTAAATACCTGTTATATATTTTGAAGAAATCTTTAAACGATTATATTCAAATCGGAAGAAAATCAACATAATAGCTTTTCAACAAACTGACCCGGATAAATAATTCAAATGTTTTCAAATGTGTACAGAGAAAACAAATAATATAAATAATCTCCATTATTACGATAATATGAAAAAAATGATGTTGTTAAAATTATGGATGGATTTTATATTCAATGTATGAATTCACATTTTCCCATTTATATGTTTGATAATCCAATATAAAGTAAGTGTTTTATGAACCATGAACCATACACACATGATAAATGAACCAACTCCACTCGAGGCTCGTGTACTCGGAGGTCTCGGCACTTTGCCAGATACCAATACCAATAATAGTAGAATCGGAAACTATTTGTAATATAAATAATTAACAAGTATGTCACACTTTGTAACTTGTAAGCGACAATGTTATGCATTTTTATTGCAATTTTAATTAAATTTGTAATAAACTATAAACTTAATTATAACTTCATCTAAATTTATATATTATTTTATAAGTTTTAAATATATGTATTATAGTATATAGCTTTCTTTGCTAATATAAGACTTAAGTTGGTAAATAATAAGACACCAATTTCTGAGCCACTAGATATTTATTTTCAACGATTTTTAGTAAACGGGGTTAGAGATATGTATACAGAATATTTTATTTAATTGTGACCTGTATATAAATAACACTAGTTTTATATATGTTTAACGTATAATCGAACAATATTGAAAGGTCATTCAGTTTTATTGAACTCATTTTAAAAGTCAAATTGATTGCACCGCTCCAGTCCTTCAGATATGTACAAAGCTTTAAACGTATTTAATTTTTATTATTATAATTTATAACTGTATTATATATTTAATTTATTTCATCACTGGATGTTATGTTATGAGTTACTACAATGAAAATAGTAAATAAAGAATGTATTATATAATATATATTATACATAGTTTCAACGTTACATTCTATTGTTTAGCACATTCACAAGTTTGTCTGTCTTTATCACAACTATTATTAAATATTCTAACGTGAATGATTGTGATTAAAGACTATTTGTTATAATACACCTGCCATTGTTAATAGACATCATAAAACATACATTTTTTTATCACATCATAATTTTTTACTTTATTTTTGGAGTGCACTAGCCTTTTTATCTGAAGAATTTTTCCATCTAACGAACTTTAAGGACTGTGCGGAATATAATGAGAAAAAATAAATAAAATTGCTTATGTCACATAAAATCTCTATGTCTCTATGTCTACAGCTTAAAGAGTATTGAAAGTGAAAACATAACTGCATTGAAAATGCACCCACTATTGAAACAACCTGATTATAATAATGGTAGATTGAAAAAATTTGCGAAATAAAACTGAAATGTGAAAAGATTTTACCAAAGTTTCAAGTTACAATATATAATTGAGTTTCATTAAATGTTTAAAAAAAAAGTTGATATCCGATACAAAAATATTAAGAAACTTTGTTAGTCTTGAAGTTAATAAGTTTAGTGCTTAATGTAAATAGTTCCAATGTCGCCTTTAATAAGTTTAAGCGAAGGAAGTTGAAGGCGAAATAAAGACAAAAATATGTCAGAAATATTATTTCAAAAAAATATTTTTAATAAATAATATATGAATATTTAAAAGATATGCTGTCGCAAAATGACTGTCCGAACTCAAATATAAAAAATCAAATATAAAAAAATATTAAATTCTGTAAATTAAAAGCTCTCGGTGCTCAAAAACATTAATGATAATATCGCAATAATAAATGAGGGAATAATTTTGAGAATATTATTTTCACATCAAAGGTACACGTAAATGCTTAAATATCAATAAAAAATGCTAATATAAATACTGACAAAAACATATATTATTTCTGCCGTATAAGTCGTTATCAATTATAATTTATAAAACTAAGTATGATAATTTTATAATACACAAGGTTATCATCAATCAATGAAATAGAAAAAAAAATATGTGGTACCCATTTTGTGGCACAAGTGGTTTTGCTATTAACACGGGTCAGTGTCGCATGCTGGAGAAAAAATATTAGGAGCCACCAATCTGTATGTCAACTACATGTAATACTATGTGCTGGTAATATAAGTTAATTTCGCGCTGATAAGGAAATATAGTCTTACCGTCTCACAGTGCAAATGTAATTGTAACAAATTTAAGTCTGTATTTTATGTATTAAATTGAAATACAAATGAAAACCATCTGCCATCGAAAGTCTTGTTGAAATCGGTCCATCCATTTCAGAGCTACGAACGTGTGCCCCTGAGTGCTACGAACGTGTGCCCCTGAGTTGACTCCAGTGCTAACGCGTCTATTTCGGTACTCCTACCTTAAAGGCGTAGTCCCGGTCTCATGGAAGCGTGCCCTTGTCCATCCGATCCCTAAAAAAGGTGATAGCTCGGACCCAGCTAACTACAGACCTATCGCCATTACCTCCCTTCTCTCCAAAATAATGGAGATTATTATCAACCGACAGCTCCTAACGTACCTCGAGGATCACCAGTTGATCAATGACCGGCAGTATGGCTTTCGCCATGGTCGATCAGCTGGTGATCTTCTTTTATACCTTACGCACCGTTGGGCAGCGGTTATTGAAAGCAAGGGAGAGGGTCTGGCAGTTAGTCTGGATATGGCAAAAGCCTTTGATCGTGTATGGCACAAGGGGCTTCTTTCAAAGCTACCTTCCTATGGGCTTCCCGAGAGTTTATGCAAGTGGATCACCAGTTTTCTCACTGGGCGGAGCATACAGGTCGTTCTCGACGGTTTTTGCTCGGACCCCAAGCCCGTGAACGCTGGTGTACCCCAAGGCTGCGTGCTATCCCCAACTCTGTTCCTCCTGCACATCAATGATATGTTGGATATTTCCAATATACATTGTTATGCGGATGACAGCACTGGGGATGCGGTATATTCCGGTCGTGCAGGTCTCTCTCGGGAAAACGTCGACGAGTGCCGAAAGAAACTTTTGTCTTCAATAGAGACCTCCCTGGGGATGGTCTCTGAGTGGGGTGAACTGAACCACGTTCAGTTCAATCCCCTAAAGACACAGGTTTGCGCGTTTACCACTAAGAAAACCCCATTTGTCGTATCATCGCTCTTCGAGAGCACTCCTCTTATTGCCTCGCCAACTATCAAAATACTGGGTCTCGACATTTCGAGCGGTTGTCAGTTTCGTGGTCATCTGGAGAGCAAGGCCAAGTTGGCCTCGAAGAAATTGGGAGTGATCAATAGAGCGAGGCAGTACTTCAAACCTGGCCAAAGACTTGCGCTCTATAAGGCGCAGGTCCGGCCACACATGGAGTACTGTTCTCATCTCTGGTCCGGATCACCCCAATATCAGCTTCTACCATTTGACCGCGTACAACGGAGAGCCATTCGAATTGTCGGGGACCCAGTGCTTTGTGAACGGCTGGTCTCTCTGGCATTGCGTAGAGACGTGGCTTCTTTGTGCGTCTTCTACCGCATTTACAACGGGGAGTGTTCCGAAGAACTATTCGATCTGATGCCTACCGCCGAATTTCACTACAGCACAGCTCGCCATCGCCTCCTTTATCATCCATACCACCTGGACGCGTGGCGATCTTCAACTGTGCGGTTTTCAAGGACTTTTTTCCCACGTTCCACTCAAACGTGGAACGAACTTCCTTCCTCGGTATTTCCAGATCGATACGACATGGGTACCTTCAAAAAAGACATATATTCCTTTCTCCAAGGCCGGCAACGCTCTTGTGAATCCTCGGATGTTGCAAGAGTTCATGGGCGGCGGTGATCACATACTAACGGTGACCCGCAAGCTCGTTTGCCCTCCTCTAACATAAAAAAAAAAAAAAAAAGAGATTAGCCGGAATAAACAGACAGACAGACAGAGAAAAATATATTTTTTTTTTATGTAAGTACCGTTTATATTTTCATATGCATTTAGTGAAATGCTGTTAATTATGAATTACAAACACTTCAATTTTTTCTATATGTATAGATATGGTTGCTGTGTTTATTCGAAACGTGTTGGATCCACATGTTAGTACTATAAATCTTACAGGATATCTCTATATGGTAATGTGTAAAGCCTACATTCATATTCAGACCCTTGGACCTTTATTAAACTACAGACAGATCTTTATTACACTAGCTTTCAGCTGTCATTTTACTTATTTAACTCACGCTACAAACGTGCTTGAGTTATTAGTACTTAGTACTTACATATAACCCGGATATAATTTTAACAAATATTTATTTTTTTAATTTAGATTTTTTTTAAAGTGACCGAGAATTACCGATAATTAAACAAAAACAAAAACACTACCATTATTTTTAGCATTTACAGTAAACAAAATAAAATTATAGTTTTATATAATTTTTATTAATATAACTTAAAATGATTTTCACAAAGGTTTGCTATTATCGCTATACTGAATCACTGGCTGGTCATTACCATAAAGATTAACATACCTTTATTTCAATTTAAAGTACGATTTTTCAACCATTACAACTCTAATGCCTTCTTGAACAGAACACTATCTTAGGATAAGAAGTTTTTTCTGTCTCTTTTTGATTTTCTAGATTTATAAGTTTTAACATTGTGTAACCTGAATCAAGGTAAAAACTCTATATACAACTATTTTTGATGCATAAACAATAAAATGCTTTATTATTATATAAAATAAGTTACTCTTAATTTCTTATATTTTATTAAGTAGTACTATGTTGCTTAACTAAGCTAAACTAAACGTCCACTAACACAGTGACTTAGTCCTTGCACTGGTGTCAAGTCATAAAATGCCTTTTTACTTGATATACTAAGTTAAGTAGCTCGAAGTAAATCTATTTATGATCTCTATAAACTCTTTCATAAAGTAAAATTATATAAAGTCAAATCGTAATAATTAATAGTAACATTATCATCATCAACATCAAATATTTCTTACTAGAATATATAATTTTGAATGTAAAATACTCTCGAGCATGCATTAATAATTTGACATTTAAAATATTGATGTTTAATCATTAATATCAATACCAATTTATTTGAAGAGACAAGATCTTCAGAAAATAAAATAAAATAAAAATGTATGTACACCTTATATCTTCCACATTGTACGTCTAATTATTAACATTTACAATATATATAATTTAGGTTAAAAAAATGTATATTTTGTTCCATATTTTACCAAATAGTTTGAAGTACCCTCCAATAAGTTTGAAAACTAAACGCTTAAACTTTTTATTTTTATATTTCAAGTATGACGAAACGTTGTTATTCAAAAATATACCAAATTTAAAATCATTCTGTAAGACAGAAGTGTTCTCCTAAAAACATCTGTTTATAAAAATGTTCTGTTGGTTTATGTACGCCTCAAAAGCTTAAAAATTTTACTGCACAGATTGATCTCAAATTTTGATACGATATACATCCCGTTTCAACGATGGTTGTTATCTATCTGTCTTATCTTATTTTATCTTATCTATATGTATTACTTTATAATTGTAATCCATTCAATGCACATTCCCCTCTTACACGAGGCGTTCAGACGAAGCGTTTAAAAATGGAACGTATTTATAATGCGGAACAACAATTTTAAAATTCGAACGTTTTAAATTCTTTTATCGATTTTTATCTTTTTGAAAAAGACTCAATACTAGTTAACGACTATTATTTCTTTCCAATCCAACCAGAATGTGCCACTGCGAAGAGTGGCAGAGTACAGCTAGTATTGTAATATAAAGACAAATATAATAAATGTTGCCACATTTAATATGTCCTATGTAAGTATAAACTGTATTTGGACTGATACTAACATTGCAGACCATTCCTTACCATTCCTTACCATTGAACGTGTATGTTGTACATTATATTAGAACTTCATACTTATACTACTAAAGTAACTGGAGTGTGTCTATTACTTAAATTGAGGTAGGTGTAAATTATATAAACATATTGTTATTTAATATTCGTGTCAATATAAATTATATAGTTTCTTATAAGAACTTCGAACGCTATTTACAAGTTGCTCTTGACACAATCGCTCACTTCACCTCTCACCTGCCCTCTACCGGCCACTTATACTAGATCCAACTTTTATAGATTTTGCGACTATTTTTAAACTTACCTAGCATGATTACGTTCCTTAAAACAGTAGTACCTACTTTTTATTATATTTTTAAGTATTTTTTTATTAAAATATGATAGATCCATTAAATAAATTCATAAAAATATTAACTCGAAGGAGGCAGGTACATTTTTGCTATTAGCTGAACCGAATATATTTTTTTAAAAAGATAATATTTTTTGTTATCAAAAGGTAGGTAGGTGTCAAAATGTTTAATTATTATTAAGGAATTTGCGTCACGTATCTACAAAATACAATAACAATATTAGAAATGTAAAATTAAATATAATATATTTATTTAAATGAACTCTGATGGATTTTAATGCAATAAATATGTATATACTGAATTTTTCATTATCCTTACTTTGATTACTCTCAAAGAAATAATATAAAAAAAATCACCAGTCTAATAAAGAAACTCCAAAAATTCTATAATTATGTATATATATTCTTATATTTCACACTTCAGATTAACAATTTTATTTCACTTCTTAATAATTACACTTTTGTGTAAAACATTTATACCATTCTTGTAAATGATTAATAAGAGTGATGATAGCTGTTCAATATTGAGAAAATAAGATGATATTTCATCTAACAGCTCGTATTAACATAAAAGGTGCCTTTTAACATCTTATTTTAATATTTAAAAATTATTTTTTATATATATAACTACTTCGAATATTTGTTTTTTCGTACTGTTGTCTGATACATCTATGGGACCTTAAATGGTGACAAATAAATATTTTATTGTATATATTTTTGTTTCTTTTATCACAACTCAGGGATCATTTAAATTCCAATGTCATCATAACAAGTGTCCCGTGACTAATGTCCAATATAAAACAATACACTTCAAAGAACTCTAACACATTACCGTTATTGCCTCTTTTCATCTCGTGACAAATAAAAACTTTTTTATTTGTTACTTATCTTGTGACTCTTTAAGCATTATGTGTATTTGATCTTTGTATTATGATATATAAGAACGTGAGTTTATTTGTACAGAATAAATAGACATCACAGATGACATTAAAGTGATTAAGGATTTATTTATTTATGAAAAACAATCAATTTTAATTTACTTTTACGTAAAATTTAAAAGTAAAATAACAACGTAACACAAAGCTCATTAAAATATAAGTGAGTATAAAATTCATAGTTATTTATTTAAGTACGATATACGATAACGAAAAAATATTTTGAAAAATTTGGTTTACATACAATCAACTATAGTAGGTATATCATTTAGTAAGAGTGATCTCCAGAACACCGTTCTGGAACATTTTAAATGATATTGGTACATCATTTAAAATGTCCCAGATTTTTATCTAGTCTTAAATAATGATAATGATGGAAAGTAGTTCTATGTAATGAAGAATTGTTGTAAAAAACCTCGGATCTTTGAGAAATATTTTTATGGTTTCTGCAATGCTGGCGAGATACTTGTAGTTACTTTTGCTTTTCACGCTGGAAATTGAGCCTCCAATTATTCATTGTCAGAGAGTTGGTGTGGTATTGCTGCAAATCGTTTTTCTACGATAGTAGTATAGTATTAAACCTGTAAGGTACTAAACTGTAGGGTAAACATCAATTATATTAAGAAATAGACCCGTATATAAATTGGCTGTGATACCAGTAATTAAGTAAAGATTAATTATCATGGCGATATTATATTATATTAAGCAACAAATAGCTAGTGGGAATTTATCCTGAGGTCAATCGGCTCTTCTCAGTTTACTAAATTCGACTAAGGTTCCATGTTAGGCTTCGCGCCAAGCACAGAGTTTCGGTTAGGTGTTATGTTTAAATGGATGATACTCTTAACGGCTTTTATCCTGAAATTGTAACTGCAATAAAATACTTTTTTTCTGGACTTCCAGGAACAACTATAGCTCTTTACTATGTCCCAAAAAACTTGGTGTGATATTCCTGACCTAAACTCAAAGACGTATTTAATAATATTGATATCAAAATTTATATAAGGTTTCATTTGTTTAGGTCGACTAGTACTATTCTTTGACATTGCTCGAAAACAAATGTCAGTTCTTTAGTACTCCATATATTAAAAAACTAATGGGGTGCCAATCATCAGCATCGTCGGACAGAAGAAAATCATAGTTCAAACAGATCTCTAAGTTCTGTAGTTCATTGTATTTAGTATTATAATAGTCAAATGTTTTACAACTTTCATACAGATTTTTTTTGCTTAAAAATAATAATGTATTTTAACTTTAATAAAATTTTCGAGACAGAACGATATATTTTAGTAATTTAGTTTGTTATATTCGGGTTTTATTATAAAACTTCTACAAATACAATTTATTGCTATAACTTTTTCTTTTTGTCTTACTTTTAGTTAGTTCTTTTATTATTATATAGTTAATCGACCAACAACACATTTCAATCCATAAATATATTATAAGACAAAACAAGTATGAGACAACGTCGATTAATTATGTTGAACCTGATAATTAAAAGCCTTACTTGAAAATATATAAATCCTTTTTTATCAATCCATTCACATATGAGTGAAGAAAAAGTATAAAATTTTTAAATAATTAATATGTAATTAAAAACTCCCTTTGAACTTGATAGGCCTGATCATTGATGTAAATATATTACACGATAGAGGTTACAAAACATATTCAAAGTTAGGTATATATTTATATATGTCATCAGCTATCTTCCGGTGAAAATTCTGTTAAAATAGGTCCAGCCGTTTTAGAGATAAGCCGAAACAAGCAAAAAGACAGAAAAAAAAATTGTTTTTTTTATGAATTTAGTAAAAAGATGTTAATTTGGAATATCAGACACCTTAATTTTAAAAGTAATATGATCAAAAATGGTTACTAAAAACATTTATTAAAAATAAATTAAAATCGGTTTTAACACTTCTTCCGATAGGATACTTTTGGCATTATTTCCGGTTTTATGAACACTTTACGAGCTGTATTGCTTTTATTTTGCATAATTGACCTATTTCTTATCTCCACTGAACTGAAAAACTATTTAAAATATTTCTCTTTTATTGTAAACTAAGCCCTTTAAGCGCTAAGCTGTCTCCGACACTGAATGTACAGACAGGTATTTTTAATATTACTAAGCAAATATTTCTTCGTTATTTTCGTATCTTTCTTCTTTAAACTTAATTGCAGTATTTTCGTTATGTAAAGAAGTGAACGAGGAACAATTCTCATTAGCACATCTTTGATTGGTTAGTATTTTAATGTTACAATTAGAATGACGTGACGTCGTCGTCATTATTGTCTTCAAAATAAGTATTCATTACAAATTACAGCTACATCGGTTATAAATGAATGATTTAAAAACCGTATCATCATTTTAAGCTTATGTCCTTTTCCCTAATGGTATCGAAATTGCTGTAAATAATTTCTCCTTAAAAAAATATTATAAAAATTATATTATTGTATACAATATTACAGTGGTTATTAATTTCCTACTGTAGTGTATTTCAACAAAAATATAAAATCAATAGATTTGCCTTAGTACTATTTTATTAAAGATGACGAAGAAATAATAATTGTGCAAGAGGGAACAGTGCGAATAATTATTATGGATTTGGTAATAATTTAACATAACAATTCATATTTTTGAATAAGACCACAATCTATTTTTATATAGGTTCCAAAACGAATTCCTTAAACTTTTTGACAAATTTTCTACTTATAAATTTATTCAATGTAATTAATAAAAATTAAGAAGAAGCGAGGACGATATTTACAAACCTGAATAAGGTTATTTCATTTATATAATAAAATACTTGATTAGACACTTTATCAGAAATGTTTGTTATTTTTTATTATTATATTATAACTTATAAAGCATATTGAAAAATTCAGATGTCGTGATCCTTTCAAGTCTTAATTATGTGGAATAGGAAATCTTAATCTTATTAACAATGTTATTTTAGCATATCAATTGCATATTTATGGTGAAATAAGCTCATGTTTTATTTTCCTCCAGAATGCGTCGTTACTTGATTTATGTTACATATTGTAGTATTATGTCGTTGGAGGTAGGTTGTTTGACACCCCTTACTGGCCATAATAATTAAAGTCATATTTATACTCAAATAAATAGAATACTCACTAAACCACCAATATATCATTACATGAGATCGCCTAACTTGCCCACTCACTCATCGTTTATGGATATAAATAGATCTATTAAATTTGGGGTCGCTTTCAACTTTTCACTAAAAGTGAATAAGTTCTCTCGTTAGCATCAGTCAGTATCATAGTACAGGTAGTAGTGAAAGAGTCGATAATTAATTTGCATTACATGTAATGTCAAGCAGCTTTATGTCGCTACTTTTAAAGTTGAGTGTCAAATAGCCAATTACGTATCTACTACGCCTTTTAATATTGGGTAAAGAAATAATACTTTTATAATTTGTGTTCCCGTTCAATACATAACTATCTACTAGTTCTAGTCCATGATAGTTTTATGATCTAAAAATATGAAATATTTTATTTAATAAAAAATATGTATTGAAGTGAGATTACAATATTTATTTAAAGATACTTAACCATTTGCTTCAAAGATCTCAGTAACACAGATCAAGCACACTACGATACATTATGAATTAATTATTATTATTCTATCTAATTGAATTTCTCTTTTATAAAAGTTTAAGGTCTTGGAATTCATTTGTTATATATTGTATTATTTGTCCTTTATCTTTTAATTCGAGTTTTAAATAAAACATGAAAAAACATATTTCTGATGTAATTCTGATTAAATAAAAATGTATCTGGTTCTCAATTTATTATCTGATTTTAATCAGTCTTTCATAATGAAACCTAAATTGCTGCGCCGAGCATCTGAAGCTACATTCTAATGAGTTTTGATAAAAAAATCTTTAATCGTTGTCTGAAGGAATGAAGACTAATTGTTTTATCTTTCGGATAATTATATTTTTTTTACATATCTAAAACGCTGTTATAGTTATGAATATTATAATAACATTGTTGACACTTAAAAAAAACATTTACTTGCGCAAAACAATACAGAGATCATAGGCACCAAATCTTATATCTATAGGCATGGTACCAAATCCTATATCGACAGGCATGGTACCAAAACTTTTGTTTTAGTATTAAATTTTTGAAAGCAAAAAATAAAATTCTATAGTTATTGAGTATTAAAATTACAATTCTTTTGATATGCATACTATATGCTTATTATTTATTTCTATCTTTATACATTAATAACTGAGTAATAAACAAATGTGTTAAATGCTTCCCTTAAAAGTAATTTAAGACAGGAGGTAAGTAAGGAGGTACATCAAATACTTTTATTTGTTTCAAAATGATAAACCCAATTACGGTTGAAGATTTGATTTGATTATAAGTCTTGTACATTAAAGTTGTATTTATAACATGGTAAGACGGAAAATAAGGCTTAATTACTGTAAGTGACACGACCCTTTTTTCGAGAGCTCTTTGCTGCACTGTAGAAAATTACGGCTTCTAATATTTTTTTTATTTAAAACAGCGTGAAAGCCAATAAGTTATCTTTTTATTTGCCCTCATCAAAGTGTATTTATAACTTTAAGCGTATAACAAATTTTGATGGCTGCTTAGAATAAATGGACATAAAAGTAAGAAAAATTATTTAATTTACAAACTCTTAAAAGTTTTGTCATATTTCCTAAGAAGATGTAAAAAAACGACGAAAATTAATGCGAGAAAAGGAAACCCATAATAATGGTTATTAAGCAGAAATCATTAAATTACTTTAGAGGATTCCGTAGGTACCTAAATACATTTACTGTGTCACTTTGTTGTCTGTGGGTGGTGTGCAATTAAAATATCCCATAAATTATATTATTTATTGCTTAAATTGAACAATAACAATATAATTATTCTGTACTGTAAAATCAAATATCTTGTTAAATTCAACAAAAATTTGGTAACCAAAAACTTATAACAGTTACGATTCAGTCCTAAAAGTATGTTTGGATCCTTTTTGTTGATAAATACATTTTACGGACATTTAATAGTATAAGTAAAAGACGGTCTAAAATAACGAACTGTGCATTGAAATAAACAAAGCGTATTAATTTTATTATAACTTCTAAACCGTTCCTGACAAATTTTGCTTTCAAAACATCGTCCCTTGTACTAAATATTATAATTTGAATGAAATTATAAAAATATTTGTATGAACCTTTCTCTCTTGCTTTTCTGAGAGGGTTACAAACTAACAAAGGGACTACCACCTAATGGTATGTGGTAATCACATATATATGGACATCTGCAATATAAAAATTATTAAATGTGCGTTAACACCCTAAAGGAACGGGATCAGAAGATAAAGGGTTTTATTGTTCTTTTAATGAAAGAAAACAATCTATTCAAAATACAGATTTTGTATCGAATCTGATTTCTTGATTAAATTATATTTAAGGACTCGAACAATATGAAGTCAATTACAAGTCATTATTAGCATGTAACTTTTTATTTAAGTTAGATATTAACCTTAAAAAATAATAATGCACAAAAAATTATACCCCTTACCTAAATTAGAATTTGCATATAATTGTGAAGATGACTCTAGTACCGATCGCTTCTGTATATGTTAATTACCTTCTGGTTAGCCTTGCATTCTCACTTGTTCACTTCTACAATCGTCTTGTGAATTATTATTATTATAAATATAATTATAAACAAAAATATACAAATATATTTGTATAAATCCTTTACTACAAATACTTTATCTGACATATACTCGTATTTATAAAAAAAAGGATTTCTAAAGTAAAGACGATGGTTGAATGAAATTTATAATATATGTAAATTATAATAAATGCATTTCCTGTTAGTCCCGGCGAGGAGCAACAGGTGTTAGTGAAACGAGCCGTGGATAACGAGCCTCGAGACGTACAATATAGACGTACATTATTATGTACATATATTGTTCGGTATATTTATATATTTGTCAACGAACCTTACCTCATTAATACTTATTATAAAACTGTTTCTAAGCAACACTACATTGCATCTATGTAACTATTTACTGTGGGACATATTCCAATCGAGCCTTGAGGTCGGCATAGGTAGAAAATGCGTCGCAGAGGAGGAGTGAAGGAGGCTGAGGTAAATAAAGATCGTAATCGTAATAATCCAAACGGATATATGGTCTAACTACTCTTAATAGTAATAAAATTGAAATAAAAATATATATAAATGCTTCATAACTTTTACTACAGTCTATTTGCGAGCTCCTGTGTGAACTGCACTCCCTAATATTATATTACTTGTAACTAAGCTGTGATAGTTATTAATCTTAAAACTGAACTAAGATACAAAGTAAAATTATGTGTAAAAATAATAAATTGCGTTCAGTTTTTACAGTAATTGATTTTTTTCAATATTACTTATTTCAGATACATACATAGCAAAAGTTTTTTTATTTAGAATATGAAATGCAATTACGAAATGTCAGACTCTATTTGTTCGGTTTCAAAGGGTAAGTCATTGGGAGATGAACTGACAAGAAACTATTATAATATTTAGTATCGAATCACAGTCATAATTTATTTCTAGATATATATATAAAACCAGTATAAATACCAGTTTAATGTCAAAAAATATCATTTATGAGTTTAGATTTTAGTAAAGTAATGAAGAAAAAACAGAATGTAAGATCAACGTGAATGGTAAGATAATAGAACAAGTGAATGAAGTGGTATATTTGGGAAGTATGTTTAGCAGAGACGGAAGATACGAAATGGATGTGGAAAGGCGTATTGCTGCTGGTAACAGAGTCAACGGTGCTTTGGCTGCATTGTTGAGACGGCGAAACGTGAGCACAGCTGCACGTTTGGCTGTACACAATGCGGTTATGCTACCGACACTGTTATACGGCAGCCAAAAGTGGGTAACACAGAAGAAGAATGTAAGAAATATGAATTTTGGGGATGTGTGATCTCTTCGCAGAATATGCGGAGTCAGCCTAGCTGACCGAATCCGCAATGAAGAGATGCACAATATGGCAGGTACTAGCGAAGATGTCATGGTGAGAATGAAGAAGAACGTGCGCAGGGGATTTGGGCACGTCGAACGAATGAGTGATGAAATAATGGTAAAAAAGATTTATACAGGAAAACTGAGCGGTAAGAAAGACAGGGGGAGGCCTCGAGTGATCTTCGAAAACACAGTGTCTATGATACTGGAGGAAGGTCACGTAAAAAGCATGAGTATGAAAAGGTTGATGTCTGTGGCCAAGGCGAAAGAGGTATGCAGGGACCGTAGCGCTTGGCGCTCCGTCGTCTCTGGCTACCCCGCAAGGGATATGGCGTGAATCTAAGTTAAGTTACTCGTAAGTTAAGTTAAGTAGATTTTAGTATTTCAAATATCATTAAACATTATTCTAACAAAAGTAACTATAACTAATAAAATTAATTATTATGCATTAATTACGTCACGTTGAATTATAACATGGGTCATATACATGTCATGTATAATGATACAATGTACATACAATATGGATACTATATGTTGTATCTTCCGTGTACATAAATCAAAGTGTAGTCAAGACAACTGATCTATTCAAGGAGTCATACGACATCTATCAGCGATTAAACTATGTTGTTAATAAAGGATTTAACAGCAAGGTTAATTAGTTTAGATCTTGTAATATAATTTAACTAATAATATGATTTTATATGAATAAAAAAATATTTGAATAAATCTCTTTAACAGAAACATTTTGTTTTTTATAATTAATTGAGCGAAGTGAGCGTAGCGAGCGGAGCGTTCTATTGGAGACTTTTTCATATTCTTTGTCACGAATGGGCTCGAAAACAACTTGACGGAAAAATATGAAATTTTGCAATCAAAAACACAGACATTAGATGATGTATTAACAAAAAAAAATAAAAATGTAATGTTGTTGAGGAATAATTGTCAAAAAACTGATATTCCATTAAAGTCAATGGGAATCGATAAGTCGCAACACTGGGCTCGTTTTGCTCAATATGCAAACGGCACCCGAGATTTCGCGCGACCAGCGAGTCGAAATTAAGGGGCTGTTGGCGCCCCTAGTATTAATAAATATCTCAAAATCTTCTCAATCAATATTACTTATTATTTTAGACTTGTGTAAAAACAAACAAATCACAAATAAAAACTCAAATCTAAGTAAATAAAAGACATTTAAATTCAAAACTAAAGATGAATTACATAATTTATAGTATTCTTATACACTATGTACCCATAACGTCGTTCAGATGGATTTTCTTAAAATAAAACTCCTTATAACATCAGCTACCACCGAGTGAAAGTTCTATTAAAATCGGTTTGTCATCGTAAGTACCGTATATATTTGGAATTACAAAAACAGACACTTCAGGTTTATTTATATATATATATATATATATATCTGTACAACAAGTAACAGCGATGTGAGAACGAAAGATAAATTGACTGAAGTGTAGAACGCGGTCACAATATTACACATGTTGTATAAACACCATGGAACACACGTGGTGCATATCACAACTAATATTACGATTATACAGTTAATTGTCTCTTAATAACTGTACTATTTACATGAATAAGGTTGTCTACAGATTTATATTGTTTGATAAATGTTTTAATAATATTATAAAGTATTCGTTAACAAGATAAACAGTAAATGGACAGACAATATGAAAATATTTTAATATTGTTTGTTTCTAAATAGTTGCTTCATTTCATAATAATAAAATTATACCTGTTAAAACTTCGTTATATTAAAAAAATAATAATATCATTAATTAATTTATTTTATGTTTACTAAAAGTACCTAATTACTTTTATCATGACTCGATTTTAGCATTTATCGTTACCTTTACCAAGCTTTTCTTATGTGTACAAAATGACTTCAATTTGACAAATGCAACTAATATTGTGAGTTATGGCCCTAATGAAATATTTTTTCTTCTTCTTCAGTATTAATATTTGAAATAGAGTTAAAGATAATAGAGTTTAGAAAATACAGTTGAAATATTAATAGTAATATTAATATTTCAATTATATTTTAATCGCAACAAATATAATAATTTTTCACTGTATTATAGAATTAGGCGACCTATTACCCATAGTACACGTAAACTATTTATTGTGTTAATTGACGTATGACATCACGTTCAGGCAAAGCACAACATCAATGTTGTTTTCAAAGCTCGATATGCTCGAAAGGTCGGAATGATTATCAAAGTAATTTCAGCAAATCAACAGAACCTGTTGTTTCCAGTATTTAATTCCTAATGGAATATTATAATTTTATTCGATTTCTCATGATTTTAATTGGTACCTGGTAAAAGACTACAAGAAAATATTATCAGTACTAAAATACTATACTATGTGTATAGTATTTCTATTGGAATTTATTGTATCCTATAGAAATTGATGTGATGTTCTGCTATCTCTAATGAAGTATATGTTTTATACAAGAGGCATACAAATATATTAGTATAGATTTATTTTACTTATGTGTACTGAGGCCTATTATTATGGTTATTTTATTCGTATAATATAAGGTGGTATTTTAATAGTAACCACCAGCATTTTATTTGATTAAAAGTTTCAATTCCAATAACCATAACACTTCAACAGCAATTCATTGATCTTCTAAAGCAAATAGTGGAGTGATATACGAGTATATTGATTCGTGCTCGCTCTCAAATTTCCTTTTCATGAATTCATGACGTGGTCTCTATAGTTGGTCTATATAGTTGACATTTTTATTTTATAGTTTTGAGTTTTAAGTAATATTAATTTGAGACATTTAAAAAACAAATTAAAAAAAATATTTCTAATAATAGTTTATTTCGATTGTGACAGATTGTCATAATACATTATTATTTTTTATAGCATGACCGATAGTATGATATTAAAAAAGTTCATGTGAGATTTACGAACTTTAGTTGTAAAAGTGCGAATACTGGATTCAAATTCAAATTCGAATTCAAAATATCTTTATACAAGTAGGCAAATATTTTAATTTATAGTGCAGTCAGTGTAATCACTCCGTGAGTAAACTACCACCGACTCGGGATGCTGCTCCACTGAGAAGAGCCAGAATCTCACAGTTGCTCTTTTTAAAAGAAATTTAACAATCTTAATAATGTATATTATAATATCAAGCTTGCAAATGAGTTAACAGCTTAAGTATCACATATTTCAATCCTCTAAAAACTCTTGAAAATTATAATAAGATTTATTTACTGATACACTTTTGATTTTAGATTTACAATAAAAAGTTCTTAAAAAATATCATAAAACCAGTTGTTTGACTTTAAAATAATTTTATTAAACACCGATCTTTGTCATTTTATTAACTCTTAATACAGTTTAAAATACAATAAGGAATAAAGTGTTTTTTTTTTGCATGAAACGTATCAACTTCCCCCCCCCCCCAACTTCTTACTTTGGATAATATACTTAATATTTTCTATAGAAGGTAGTTCGGAGATCGCTTTTGTTATAAAAATAATATAAAAGTACATGGAAAATGTTTTCTACACAGTAGTTATAACATTTTAAATTTTAAATATGAATACTTAAAAAGAAACAAAGCTAAAAAAATAAACCTTAACATTTGCCGGACGCATCTCTTTAATTCTCTCCGCTCTCGAGCTCTCTGGTTTTAAGGACTTTTATGTGGTTTAAACTTATTTATCGCTTAAACTTCGCCAAACTGAGAAGCATTGAAAAAGTTACCCGCATTGCTTCTTTCTTTACTAAGAAAGGGATGAATCCCTACAGACGTCCACCCTCAGTGAACTGAGGGTGGACGTCTGTATCTGAAACATAACATTAATAAATTAATTCAGATATAAAAGTTGTAGAAATAACTATAAAATAAAAATAGTTAGGGAAGATAAAAAAGAGGGTATGTTAAAGATTATATGAAGAAACTTAACAATGATAATTACTTAAGTTACTAATACTTAATGACATTAATAATTTTAGTAATTACTTTGTATTTTCTATTTGTTTAATTATTAATATAATTTTAATAATAGGTGTCATTCCTAACACTTAGTATCAAATAGTGACTGACATGCAATGCAATAATATAATACTATTTAAAATGTTCTTTTATGTTTATTTCTGTGGTAAAATAAAAGTAAAGGTTATGTATGAGGCCAATGTTTTTGTCTTCTACTTATCTTCCAACTTGTCAAGCAACGCGAATCAGACACGGTGTCTGGATGTGTGGATGGATATTACTAACTATAAAATTAGTAGTGTGCAGTTTATTGTATTTACCTTTGTCGTATCGATTTGGGAACCTTTAAGAAGTTCCTTCCACGTCTTTGTGATATGGGAAAGAATTTCCTTAAGAACCTTACAGTAGAAGATCGCATCGTACGTATCCAGGTGCTACAGATGGTATTGCGAAATTATTTTACATTTCAAAATAATATGAAGTATCAAAATATGTCAAATTAGTTATTTTACTTTTTTTTATTCCTAACTACTTCTTTAGAACCAACTTTAAAATGTACTAAAAGGATATGTAATATATATTTATTTAAAATGTAATCACATAAATAGACCAAATTTATATTTGTTTTATAAATTTAAGCGTTATCGAAATTTAATCCGCATTCAAATTGAGTTAATGAACTCGTACCACTTAATATATTCATAGTTTATGGTATGAACTATATTAGATTAAAATTATTATAATAAATATTTAACTGACAAAGAACCTGTTATTATGAAGTCAATATTACTATGTTATAAAACAGAAAGTACTTTACGCTAAATGTATAAACATATTTCGTATGAACACACAAAACATTTGTTAAGTTGTAGATATTTATAATATTTCAAATACATGTATTTCATTGGTAGAAATAAAAAATAAATTCTTTATACGGCCCTCGTCTTACAAAGAATTTATTACCTCGATATAAATCATTGCTGTCTCCTTTCTTACAATGACTGACACAACAATGTATTCACCTCAGACTTTTGAGCACTCATAGTTATGTATTTATTGTATTACAGATTTTGTATAAATAGTGAATTTTTAAAGGTACTTTAACATTGTTATATTACTTTAACACATAATTATAACCACCTTAAAATAATATATGTTATTAAACAAGTATTGAGCTGGATTGAAATGTATAATTTAATTTAATTTAATTTTGTAACCAAATGGTTTTCTAATTTTAATCGTTTATATTAAAATACATTTTCAAACCGATCTTAATTTTAAGATTTAATAATAAATATTTACATTTAAACAATATTAAAACGGCAATCACTTAGATATTTTTAATTACAATTACTCAGAAGTGACTTTTATTTGTAAATTTTATCCAATAAAAATAATAAATTAATGCTACAATCTAATTAAGTTGATTTTTATTTGGTACTTTTAATTACTTTAAATTATGTTCTCAAACTATGAACATTTATTAATGAATTTACTGAGATTCCAAATTAAAAATAGCCCCAAATATAAAATATGCCCAATCAGTTCCAACAACCCATTTATTAAAATCTTTTTAAAGATTTATTTAATTTTATTAATAATTAATTCTACTGGAAAATAAATAAAACCAATTATAATTATGTTTCATTTACTTGTTATTGTCTTTGACACAATTAATATTTATACTATTTTGTTTCTTTTACCATAGTATTAAATTAAAATTATATCATCAAGAAAGTATAAATTCATCATATAAAATAATCTTAAAGACTTAATTTAATTAAACGTGTAGAACATTAACCAATTATCTATTGACAGTGTCTAGGAAACTTCACTTTTGAAGCTTCAATCCGCTCGATGCTTCAGGGAAATATATTTGTCTTAGCAAAATAATATATATTATCATATAATTTTCTCAAGATATTTTAAATATGACTTCATAACTTTTATTTGGTAGTAACTGAAACATAACAATACACATAAGAATCTTAAAGACTATTAATGTTGGTTAGATATAATTTAGATATAATTTTATCTAAGAATTGGCTTTGGTAAATTCAATAATTAAATTTGATAAATGAAATAAATAGTTACGTTGTATTAAGAGAGAGACGAAGCTTCTTAGCATTCCATGGATTCACCGTGCGGGTGCCGGGCCCATCGCGTTGCAGGAAGAGGAGTGCAAACAATGCCTAGGACTTGTAGGTTTAAGGGGCCCCTTTACTATGCGCATAATATAATAGTATATATGTAAATAGTGATTTATTATGTCGTAAGTATTCTAACAACATATATAACAGAGACATTACTTCATGTAATCTAATATAAGAGGTAGATGTGATATAATATTCACGCTATGGAAAAGATATCGACATTCCTTCGAACGAACTACGTTAAAAAAAATAAGACAAATAATTATTATAAACAAAAATCTTTAAAACTATGTCCAATTGCTGATGAGTTTATACTACACCCGGCTGCAATATAATTTAATATAATTATGAAAGTAGCCTTTAAGTGTGAAGAACAGTAACACACAGGACACAGGGACTAAACTAAATAATATCGGTAAAACTGCAGAAGCTTTAGTGTCGCTCGTTTTGTGCACATTTAACTCGCCTTATGTTTTAATGACCTCCGTTTTTATTGTTAATGGAACGCATCATGCTGATTGGTTGGAACACAAGTTATACTATTTTAACATTGCATTATATTTATTGTACATCGGTTACAAAACTTGTTCTTTAGTACCAATATTCTATTAAAATTGCAATCTGTTTACTGGAAAAAGGTTGCGCAAATAAATAAGGATTTTGTTTTGTCAGCTTTAAAAAACAATTTATTTTTAGTTATCTAAAGCAGTTTCACGGTTTTGGACAGATCAGTTTCTATTCAGCAAAAACAAGAAATTAATTATAATAATTACTTACATTGGTGAAGAAAATTATATGATAGTATTTACACATTGTATATTCAACAACATGGTTTTAATCGATCCCTTATTTCTGTTTTGAAGACACAGACACAGGCTGATTGCATTGCAAAAATATTTTGTTTTTAACTTATAACAGTATGTATTATTTTATGATATATTATAACTTATTTAAGTTTGTCATGTAATGAAAATATTATTGATAATCTCATCATACTTACTAATTTATCCTCACTCCAAACACTAACAGGGGTTACTACAAAAGCGTGAAGTGTGTATCGTAAAGCATTACTTTCAGCAGCGATATCGAGGTCACCCATTACCCTGGCAGCCCGAGAGTGTAGTTTACTTGATGTAAATTCTTACTCCAAAGACGTACAGAACAGATATCCGGTTCCAGAGGAAGATATCTAGAATAGACATAATTATTGCCCCCGCAGGAACTGTTTGAGAAAGTTGTTTTGGTTGGAGTATTCATTTATGTCTTTATACCTTTTATAAGTTTGGTACTTAAATGTTATTAACACATATAAATAAAACATTTTTTTATATTATTCATGATATTTTGATAGATTTTGAAGATAAGATATAAATCTAGCAACAAAGTCTTGAATCAAAAAATATAAAAATTAGTACCGAGAGTTCTTATAATAAATAGTTCCAAATAAAGTGTTTTTTTATGGAAATAAAAATAAAAATGATGAAACCAAATACTCAAACCAAATCATGTTAAAGACAATCCGTTTTTGAAAAAATACATTTTTTGCAAAAAATATAATAAAAAGGGAATAAATAACATAAACCACAGTTCAATCAATGGTGATGTTACCTAAATGTGTATTACATTAGGCGACACTCAGTCTGATTATTTTTTTATACGGCGGATTATTTTTTATTTTTGGTATATACCTTTGGTATGTATTAAGTCGGTTCTAAAATAGAAGATAAAAACACCTCATTTTTCATATTGTTCAAATATTATTATATATTAGCATGTTAATAAATATTATCAATACTTCCACATATCAATATAGTGGATTAAGTGACCAACTCTGCAGTTGCATTCTTATATAAAGGAATAATTTTGTATTATTGTTTTTTGTTCATCTTTGAACAAGATGCTACTATAAACTAATTTCTCAATTTATTCTTGGATTTCATGTCTATTAATATAGTTATAGTCATCTTTCGTTATTATAAATCCTACAATGTTTACTATACATAGTCATAATAGACCATTGGTATAAAAATGGTCGGTAAATAATGTCTAAGATATTCAGTTCCATTATTAGTCATATAGAAGGAGTTATTAATAAATACTTTTTTGGCATTGGTTTTATTAATGGATGCCAAATCAAATCGGAATTCAACAATGACGAATTGATATTAGATTAAAATTATTGATAACGAATGCACAATAATCACTTTAGCAGTAGGTGTTTAGATCTATAGTTGTATCAAATAATTGCACTGACACATTCAAAATAATAGAAATGGATAAACAAGTTTATTATTTTAAGTATATTTTTAAATTATTGTTTCACTATTATATGTAAAAAAAAAACGATTACATAATGGGCTAAATAATAAACGTTAATTACTTAAATTATTTCAAATGAAAACCAGTTTTTAGTAAATCTCCTCACTCAGTATTTTTAGAGTTATTTTTTGTAAAATAATAGACTTTCTCTGTCAAGTTTGTTGTTAATAAACCTCGTTATTTTGTTAGTGGTTCAGCGAAACGTTTTACGACGGACTTCGTGATTACGGCATGAGGTTAACAATGCCGCTGGGATTAGAAAGTTATAGGAATTTCACTTTATTCTTGTCTGACCGCCTATTATTATGAGTAGCCAGAGTTGGATTCAGATTCAACTCTAATCTTGTAAGCGGTTTTGGTAACTGAACTGATCAATTGATTATATATGTGAAGTAACAAAACAACCTGTATACAATGTATTTTAAATTGTATGTATGTAGTATAATAATTGTATGTAATTAACAAATTGTATTCAAAACTTAATTAAGACCAAAGATACAGGTGCGTTGTTTGTTCAACAACTTCTGAACAATTGTATATTTTAATAACACAATCGTTTATTTTTTTATGTTTTATTTACGAAATTGTTATATAAGAAGTGAAAAATAATAATTAATGAAAAAAAGGAGCTGCAATTCACTTTTACAATAACATTTTTTTGATAAAAACCTTAATGTCAGTTGATATCAAATATTGAAAAATATATCTGTAATTAATCAAGTACACTCGATTTATAATTTTTTGATGTAAGGAAACATTTTTAATTAACTGAAAGAAAAAATGTGCTGTGAAAAAATAAAATACTATAAGGTTGCAGATGAAACTTTTAACAACATCATTAGTGACGAGAGCTGGAAAATGGAGCATGTTAATAAAACTAATTTTAATGCTATAAATAAGTTTCGGTCCTCCGTGATAAACTGAATTTAATTTTATAAAGTTGTTAAGATTAAAGAAAAAAAAAATTCAATATTTATTTTTTTAATTTATTTTCCTTTCTGTCATTCTAAACATATTTTAAGTTCTTCTATCTATTGAATTCGATTTGTTACTCTCTCCTATAAAAATATATTTTCCATTTTACTCCTCGCATTTAAACATAGAAGACAACGGAGTGTCTTTCTTTCGGTGAACCTTATTACGGACTTCAGTAACGATAATCGATGACTTTGTCATTTGAGACGTTCCGTAGCCAAGTAGTAAACATCGAAAGTCATTATTTATTAAAAATCCTCACATTTGCAAAACTTCACTATTTCATTATATTCCTTTATTGCTTCAATATTTTGTTAATCTGAAATAATATTCTTAATATCTTCTATATCTTAATTTGATATTTAAAATCTCTCTCTTTTTAGTTGTTCTAAAGCTCTTAGTGTAATCGAGTACATATATACTACATCGCTGGACCTGAAATTCCATCCAATTTACTTCTAATCTATGCGATGTCTTTGTTTCCTCAACGACTCGGCGCTGCTATATCCGTTCATAACCTGGGATCATTTATTGTTAAGGATTTCAATTAAGGGCCATTCATATAAGTCACCCCAAACTCCATTTTAATAGTTAATATACGAATTAACACAATTATGATGCTGCAGTTATATGTTTAGATACCGTATTAGTTTTTATTTAAAAACTAAAGCATATAGTAATTTAATTTATGGTTTGTTATAATTTTTAATTCATACAATTGAATAGCCTTCATCCAATATTATATTCACAGGATTATTCTTAAATATCAAGTATAGTACAAGTAATATTTATATTTTAGACAATAATGTCATAATTAATTGAATTCTTTAGAAAAGTCAAAAAGTTTTTTTAGATAAAAAAACACTATTCTCATATCGCTTAACGTTAGCTAAAGCCGAACTCATTGTAAAATCTTCTATGATACGTATGTCATACAAAACAATTATTCTTGTTATATTTAGTAGCTTTCAGGTTTCATCTGAACTATTGTATAAATAATGACATATGAGTTGGGTTTCATGTATTTCCTTACATAATATCCCTTCGCCTCTAAGTGAAGTGATCTTGTATTTTATAAGACTGTTGAAGTAAGTAAATGTTGATATTAAAAGAATATAAACCTAGTCTTGGGTTGCTTTACCATTAGTTTGTAGTGGTACATGTTATCTTGATAATATTAACGTTGGTAATCTTGGTTTAATGATAGTACAAGGGATACACTAAAACGTTTTATGGTTTATTGAACATTTAAACCTTACTTCGAACTGTTATATCTACTCGTATATGAAGTTTATTAATACATCTAAAATAAAATAGTGTAAAAATACGAATATGAAAATTCGACATTGAGTTTCAAGCATATGGTTTAAAATAAGGAAATGCAGCGGTCTTGGTACCAAAATAATGACTGATAAATAAATGCGTCCTATTGAATATATAAATAGAAATTTAACTGACTGTCAGCAGAAATATAGAAGTTAACTAAGATAAAAAAGTTTTAATTAACCTCCATTAACTGATACTTCAAGAAGAATATTAATATAAGAAGATATTTATTTATTTAGCTTCACGCCATATCCCTTACGAGGTAGCCAGAGACGACGGAGTGCCAAACGCTACGGTCCCTGCATACCTCTTTCGCCACGGCCACAGACATCAACCTCTTCATACATGCCTTCCAAGGGGTCCTCATGCTTTTTATGTGACCTTCCTCCAGTACCATAGATACTGTGTTTTCGAAGATCACTCGAGGCCTCCCCCTGTCTCTTTTACCGCTCACTTTTCCTATATAAATCTTTTTTACCATTCTTTCAACACTCATTCGTTCGACGTGCCCAAACCACCTGAGCACGTTCTTCTTCATTCTCACCGTGACATCTTCGCTAGTACCTGTCATTCTGTGGATCTCTTCATTCAGTCAGCTAGACTGACTCCGCATATTCTGCGAAGAGATCGCATCTCCACAGCATTCATCTTTCCTACATTCTTCTTCTGTGCTACCCACGTTTGGCTGCCGTATAACAGCGGTAGCAAAACTGCATTGTGTACAGCCAAACGTGCAGCTATGCTGACGTTTTGCCGTCTCAACACTATAGTCAAAGCACCGTTGACTCTGTTACTGGTAGCAATACGCCTTTCCACATCCATTTCGTATCTTCCGTCTCTGTTAAACATACTTCCCAAATATACCACTTCATTCACTTGTTCTATTATCTTACCATTCACGTTGATCTTACATTTCTTTCCTTATTTCTTTCAAATATCAGGACCTTCGACTTATCTAAATTCAGGTTTAGGCCATTACTTCACACCCATCTCTCAGAGTGGTGACCAATGCCTGCAAATTGCATTCTGATGATGCAAAGCGCACTGCATCATCTGCATATAGCAAGCAATTGACCTTAAGTTCACCTACTTTCACTCTCATGTCACTGTCTTTCACGCCTTGGAGAATACTATCCAAATACAAATTGAACAATAGCGCAACCTTGCTTAACACCCGATTGGATATCATACCAGGGCGACATGCCAGCTCCTACTCGCACACAGACTGAGTGATCTCTGTAAAGAGACTTTACAGCTTGTAGCAAGGATCCGTTCACATTGTATCGGGGCAGTATCTCCCATAACTTCTTTCTCACAACCCTGTCAAATGCCTTTTCCAAATCCACAAGAAGATAAGTAGTTTTTTGTTAATAGCACATGTAGGATACGCTGCAGGCCCATCTACAACTGATATATATATAATTTTTAATTATTATTGACACTTGCAGTTAAAAGAGAAAGTATTTATGTCCCGAAAATAGTGTTGGTATCACAATATAATTGTTTTGCAAACATTTGTTATAAAACGTCAAATTTGTTAAGATTATTATATTACGGAAATAATTCAACTATAACCTTCCTTTTCTATTTCATTCATTTTGCCGAACAAGTTATAGTTATACTCTTAGATATTAATATATTGCAATTTATTATTAACTAGCTGCATTATTACAATCGAGTTAGAAATATGGTGCTTTCATTTCTAACATAATGCTATTGAAAAGTTTTAATATAAATGATGTCTATTATTGCTTTCGCTACTTTGTTTTACACCGACAATTTAATTACATAATTTCTTATCTTTTTACAAATGAATATACTAGTTTTAATCTAACTAATCGAAACAATCTAATATAGTATTTCAATTATTTCTATACGACTAGTGCATGCACACTTTTAAGAGCACTTTTGTGTAGAAAATGAAAACTTGTTATTAAGAACGTATGTTTTCGTGTCTATTTAGTAGTGAACACATTGATGCTTCCGAAAGTAATTTCTGACAGTTGAAATTATAAATTATACATAGGAGTATTAATATACGACCGAAAATAACTAATATTATTTTCTATAAATAATAAAAATAAATAATGACATATAAATAATATTCGTTGTTATTAATTAATGCCTACACGTTACTTATTTTAAATAGTCATTATCTTTAATAGTCAGATAGCTATCAGTGTCAAGAGGAGGATAATTGATAGGAGGCAACGAGAAAGCTGAATATGTATTCAGTAAGTAATAAGCTCAACAAGACTTTTATGCAGAATTCGAAATTCAATACAGAGTGATTATATTACAAAACTCTGAATAATAATTGCACCATAAACATTCTGGGTTATAAATCATTTTTTCTTAAATACCTTTGCTACTACAGAACCAGGTGTCCCCTCAACATCTACCTACTTTTCGTTCTTAAAATACACAAGTCAATTTTCTATAGCGACATTTCATCGTTGTTATTCACTGGAGGAGCAGTCACATTGGTATTTTAACTCCAAATACCGCCATATAACTGCGTTTATTCACATATTTGCAAATATATTTGTTGCTCTTTACTGAATTGCAGAACTCAACGTTATCCTGACCACGTCTCATCATCAACCTTCAAACTGCCGTTCTTGTTTGTTTTGGCTCCTGTAATAATATATTAATAAATATTAGTTGACAGTAGCTTAGTTTCATGAATTAAAATTATTAAATAAATTTTGTCCAGTTCATAAAGAATATAGTACCTGTTGCGGGACCTCTCTGTTTAATATTTATGCAATATCCGTCTTGTCCCTTCCAGAACATCGGTGGATATTGGAGAGCGTCATATGAACGGTGTGTATCAGCAATGAACCGGACATTATTATTTTTTTCTACAAATCATAATTTCTCGTGTAGATGTACCATCGCCAACATGATTCCAGCAACGTCATCAACAACAGGTGCATTAAATCTGCGAATGTCTTCTGCGAATGTGTTCTGTTGACAATAGCGTGATTATCACATTTATAACACTAATATAATTTATGCATGTGTGATTTGTACACTTTCAACAATTCATAGCACTCATTGAATAGATCATCATCATCATCATCAGATAACATTATTTTAAAGGATTTTGCTTGCATATAATAAATATAGATTAGAAACTTTTACGTTATATCTCTTAAATCTATTATATAAAAATGAATCGCAAAATGTGTTGGTAAGCGCACAACTCAACAACGCATGGACCAATCTTAACAATTCTTTTTTTAAAATATTCCTTGAAGCCCAAGGATGGTTCTAACGGCGAGAAAAATTCGAATAATTTCCAGGAAAACCCTAAAAGAGCCCTTTTCTTTTTCCTATACAAATATTTTAAATATAGAATAAATAACTAAATGTAGAGCCAATTTGAACTGTATTGCTATTCAATAAAGTTGATATTAAATTACAAGCACTCATTGTTGTCTAAACAATGTAGGTGTCTTGCTAACGTCAAAGAGTCAATTCGCGCTTTATTGTCGCTGCACAACGTTCAAATTTAATCAAATGAATGTGTACACCCGACCAAATTGAAAAGTCAAAAAAAGTAAATGTAAGATTTGATTGGCCTTGGAATATTCTTTCTTTTGTTTTAGTTTCGGAATGCGACATAAATTGTCATCAGTTTCACGTCATTGCATCTGTCAAACAAACTGCGTTAAAAAGCGTTTATAATATTTAATAATTAATTTTGATTGTATAAATACCTGTGATTAATAATTATTTCATGTGAATAAATTTAGGTAATTATATACGATATGCCTCCTATAAGACGAAGTAATTTAAGTAGAAGAACCCGAAATGCTACAAACCAAATGAATTACCGATCTTATCATACTGCACATGAACGTGACGACCGAAATGAACGCGAAAGAATTCGTATATCACGAACGCGGGAAGCGAGAGCGAGAGATTCAACTAATAATCGCGAAAGTTTGAATCGAGCTGCTTTCAATTACGATTTGTCAATTGACTACAGTAACCACCAATGTGTTGCTATTAGATCTATGAACTTGGTTTGCTCCTATTGTAAGGCATTGAAATACAAAAATGAAGCAAATGGATTGTGTTGCGCAAATGGGAAAGTGAAATTGATACCATTGGATCCACCACCAGAGCCATTGTACTCATTGGTTTCAGGAATAGAACCAGATTCCATACACTTTTTGTCAAATATTCAACAATATAACAATTGCTTTCAAATGACGTCATTTGGGGCAACAAACGTAGTTCGGGAAAATTTCATGCCAACTTTTAAGGTATGTATTATAGCAGTTAATCATTATTATTTTAATGAACAAAATTTCCTGTTAACTAAGTAAATATGTGTCATTAACCTTCAGTTTCCTAAACCCCAAAACATATATTACTTAGTCATTATATTATTTGGTGATTCAGTATTAGCAACACTTTTATTATTTTGAAACACAATATAATTATTTGACGATGGATATTAGTTACAACTAATTATTACATATTGACATACCTAAGCATATCAATTATTATTTGGTGATTCAAATAAAGAGACAGATATACTTTTTAGAAACAAATATTATTTCTATTTGGCAAAAATCATTTTTTTTAATTTACAGATACAAGGCCAAATATATCATAGAGCAGGTTCACTGTTACCAGTGTCAGATAGCAATTACAAATTTCTGCAAATTTATTTCATGGGCAATTCACCACGAGAAATTGATATGCGTTGTTCACATAACAATTCACTAAAGAGGTCTATTGTAGAACAATTACAAACTTTATTTCATGAGTACAATCAATTGGTTATGTTGTTTAAAACTGCACTGGATCGGATGCCATCTGATAATCACAAAATTGTAATCAGAGCTGATAAAACACCTGTTGGCCAACATGCAAGACGTTTTAATGCACCAACTATTGATGAAGTTGCCATCGTTGTAGTTGGAGAAAACTTGGAATCCCGTGATATTGTTTTACATCGTCGGAATGATCAATTACAACGTATAAAGGAAACACACCGCTCATATGACGCACTGCAATATCCCATTATATTTTGGCAAGGTGAAGATGGCTATGATTTTTCAAACAAGATGATAAATCCCATTACAGGTAATAAAAAATATTAGTTTAGCTATGGAGCTATATTATCAGTCACTATATTATTATTTTTTTAATTTTCAATATTATGAAAACAAAAATCTATTTTCAGGTTCCGAAACCAACAAAAAAGTCAGTTCAATGAACTATTATTCCTACCGCCTAATGATTCGTGAAAATGAAGACAATCACATACTCAAATGTCGGCGATTATATCACAAGTATGTTGTAGACATGTATGTTAAAATTGAAACGGAGAGATTAACATTCATCAGGTTGAATCAGACCAAACTCAGATCTGAAGAGTATATTCACCTTCGAGATGCGATTAATACTGATGGAAATGCACAGAATGTTGGTCGGATGACTATTCTTCCAGCAACATACATCGGAAGCCCTCGACATATGCATGAATATGCTCAAGATGCCATGTCATATGTTCGTCATTATGGTACAGCAGATTTGTTAATCACATTTACATGCAATCCACACTGGATAGAAATCAAGCAGGAGTTATTCCCTGGGCAATCACCTATTGATCGTCATGATATTACAGCCAAAGTCTTTAGACAAAAGTTGAAATCTTTGATGGATTTCATTGTGAAACATTATGTGTTTGGAGAGACACGCTGCTGGATGTATTCTGTGGAGTGGCAGAAACGGGGATTGCCACATGCACACATTTTGATTTGGTTAGTTGAAAAGATAAGGCCAAATGAAGTTGATGCAGTAATATCAGCTGAAATTCCTAATGTAGAAGTAGATCCTGGATTGCATGAGGTAGTTATTAAAAACATGATACATGGTCCCTGTGGAACTCTTAATCAAAATTCACCGTGTATGGTGGATGGTAAATGTTCAAAGCGATATCCACGGACATTAATATCTGAAACAATCACTGGTAATGACGGTTATCCTTTGTATCGTCGCCGATCGACAGCAGACAATGGAAGATCAACAATTGTCAAATTAAATCAACAAGATATTGAAATAGATAATCGCTGGATTGTTCCATATTCACCCATTTTATCAAAGACCTTCAAAGCGCACATCAACGTTGAATCTTGCCATTCAGTAAAATCTATTAAATACATTTGCAAATATGTAACCAAAGGGAGTGATATGGCTGTGATTGGTATTAATGCAGAGAATTCCAATGATGAAGTTACCCAATACCAAATGGGTCGCTATGTTAGTAGTAATGAAGCAGTTTGGCGATTATTTTCTTTTCCTATTCATGAAAGACACCCTACTGTTGTTCATTTAGCTGTGCATTTAGAAAATGGACAAAGAGTATATTTTACAGCACAGAACGCAGTAGAAAGAGCTTTACAGCCACCATCTACTACATTAACCAGATTTTTTGAGATATGTCAAAACGATGATTTTGCTCAAACATTGTTATATTCTGAAATGCCAAAATATTATACTTGGAATCAATCCTCAAGAAGATTTATACGACGGAAACAAGGAAAACCAGTTACAGGATACCCAGATATATTTTCTACCGATGCGATTGGTCGAATTTATTCAGTACATCCAAGCAATGATGAATGTTTTTATTTACGACTGCTATTAGTCAATGTACGTGGCCCAACATCGTTCCAACATGTACGAACTGTTAATGGTGATTTGTGTGGATCATATAGAGAAGCTTGCCAACGTTTGCGATTGCTAGACAATGATGCTCATTGGGATCAAACTCTCAATGATGCTGTAATATCATCACAAGCTCATCAAATACGAACATTGTTTTCTATAATCATATCTACCTGCTTCCCATCAAACCCAAAGGATTTGTGGATCAAGTACAAAGATAATATGTGTGATGATATTTTGTATCAAATACGGATTAGAAGGGGAAATCCAAATATACAAATAAGCGAAGAAATTTACAATGAAGTATTGATTTCAATTGCGGACATGTGCTTGATGATGTCAAACAAACTATTATTTCAATTAGGCCTGGCCGCACCCAATCGTCCAATGCATGATGCTTTTAACCAAGAGTTGCACCGAGAAAAACTGTATGATCTCAACACTTTGAAAGAATTAATTCAAGCGAATCTTCCACTATTGAATGAACAACAGAAGTATGTATTTGATACACTTTTGAAAGTAATAAATGATAAAAGAGGAGGGATTTACTTCTTAGATGCACCTGGTGGTACAGGAAAAACTTTTTTGATTTCATTGATATTAGCAACAATTCGCTCACAAAATAAAATTGCACTTGCACTCGCTTCGTCGGGAATCGCAGCAACTTTGCTTGAAGGTGGTAGAACAGCTCATTCAGCACTAAAATTACCATTAAACATGCAAAGCAACGAAACTCCAACCTGCAACATTTCGAAGAACTCTGCAATGGCAAAGGTTTTGCAGCAATGTGGATTGATTGTTTGGGATGAATGCACGATGGCACATAAAAAATCTTTGGAGGCTTTAGATAGAACCTTACAAGATCTCCGGAGCAATAATAACCCATTTGGTGGTGCAATGATTTTATTAGCAGGAGATTTTCGTCAAACATTGCCAGTGATTCCACGATCAACGCCAGCTGATGAACTTAATGCCTGTTTAAAGTCCTCCAATTTGTGGAAACATGTGAAGGTATTACACTTAAGCAGGAATATGCGTATCAAGTTGCAAAATGACAAATCTGGAGACATATTCTCTAAACAACTCATTGACATTGGTAATGGCAAATTTCCTATAGACACCTTGACTGGTTGCATTAACTTTCCTCAAGGTTTTTGTCAGTTAACTAGATCAAAAGATGAACTTATTCAAAAGGTGTTTCCAGATGTTGCTCAAAATTATAGAAACCATGATTGGTTGAGCGAACGGGCTATATTGGCTGCAAAAAACATAGATGTAAGTGAATTAAATTTCAAAATTCAAGAACAAATTACAGGCGAATTGAGGATATATAAATCAGTTGATTCGGCTACTAACCAAGATGATGTCGTTAACTATCCGCCTGAATTTTTAAACTCGCTGGATTTACCAGGATTGCCACCTCACAATCTTCAATTAAAGGTTGGTTCGGTAGTAATAATGTTGAGAAATATCAACCAACCGCGTCTTTGCAACGGCACACGGTTAGCGATAAAAAAATTATTGAACAACGTGATAGAAGCAACTATACTGAAAGGAAAGTATAAAGGAGAAGACGTTTTGATACCACGCATCCCAATGATTCCGACTGATGTACCATTTGAATTTAAACGACTACAATTTCCAGTGCGGCTTGCTTTTGCTATGACCATAAATAAGTCCCAGGGGCAATCATTAGGTGTTTGTGGTATTAATCTAGAAAACCCATGTTTCTCACATGGTCAATTGTATGTTGCCTGTTCCCGTGTTGGAAAACCATCAGATTTATTTATATATTCACCAGGTAATCAAACAAAAAACATTGTGTATCATAAAGCACTAAAATAAAAATAAAACAGATTTTTGTTAATAATTATGATTCACTGGATTTACAATAACGCGATTACTGAAAATACTTATGTACGTTTTATTTCATTATTTTTTATTTCATCGGTTATGAACCCTATGTTAATAATAATAGTAATAAATAATTAATTATCTCTATACTTTGTAATTGAAGCACCCACTTTATAAATATTTGTCACCTTTAGGTTCCCACTATCCCTTTAGATTATTTTTCAATCAGGTTTGAACCTTAAGTTCCCCTCTTGGTTTGAAGCCCTCTGGCAGACATCCCAATCGGGGTTTTTAGTGGGTCTCAAAAGGGTGACCAAAGTTCGTGGAAGCTAAGATACTTAAGTCACCCGAGCTGACCTTTTTCTTTAATTCTCCTGAACAGAACCGTCACCATGATGATAGGGCGATGTGTGAGGATCAGCAGAGTAAAAACGTCTAAAGGTCGAAATATAAACTGCCACATTCCAAATCTATTTGACAGAACGAATTCTGCCGAGTTGTATAAAAATTGTATTTATTAAAAAAAAAATCTTTTAAAATTTAAATGTTTTGAGTTTAACTTTCATTGTATGTATTAGTAAAAACCACCAAATACTTTTAATTATGAACGTCTTAATAAAATGATAAAGTAACATATTAAAAAAAAAGGAAAATTTTACGATTTAATTTTAACTGAGCAAGCACACGTTTTGCAGCGGTGGGCGGAATTCTATAAGGAGATGTATGAACGTGAGGACGCCTCGGTCTTGACTACCAGCGTAATGCTGAGTCAAGATGTAGCCGATGGTGAAATCAGTTTAGAAGAAGTAGAGAACGTGATTCGAAGTCTGAAATGTGGTAAGGCTGCGGGAGCTGATGAAGTTACTGCCGAGATGATCAAATATGGTGGGCCACGCGTCTGGGACTTTTTCTGGTTTTTATGCAATTTATGCTGGAAATCTGGGGAGGTCCCAGACGATTGGCGAAGTGCAGTCATCGTATCTTTGTATAAAGGCAAAGGTTCACAGATAGACTGTGCAAGCTATAGAGCCATCAGTTTGATTAGCTTGGGCGGTAAAGTTTATGCTAAAATTTTAGCGAGAAGAATGCAAGAGAGATCTGAAAGGCTGTTGTGGGAGGCACAAGGAGGTTTTAGACCTGGAAGAGGGTGTATAGATCAGATCTTTTCCCTCCGCATGATCACGGAAAAGTTTTTGGCCCTAAACCAAAAGGTTTTCTGTGCTTTTGTGGATTTGGAAAAGGCGTTTGACAGGGTTGTTATGGGAGATACTGTTATGGGAGATACTGCCCCGATACAATGTGAACGGACCCTTGCTACAGGCTGTAAGGTCTCTTTACCGAGATCACTCAGCCTGTGTGCGAGTAGGAGCTGGCATGTCGCCCTGGTTTGACATCCAATCGGGTGTTAAGCAAGGTTGCGCTATGTCAGCTTGGTTGTTCAATTTGTATTTGGATAGTTATCTCCAAGGAGTGAAAGATAGTGACATGGGAGTGAAAGTAGGTGACCTTAAGGTCAATTGCTTACTATATGCAGATGATGCAGTGCTCATTGCATCATCAGAATGCAATTTGCAGGCATTGGTCACCACTCTGAAAGATGGGTGTTAAATTAATGGTCTTAACCTGAATTTAGATAAGACGAAGGTTCTGATATTTGAAAGAAATGAAGAAAGAACAGAATGTAAGATCAACGTGAATGATAAGATAATAGAACAAGTGAATGAAGTGGTATATTTGGGAAGTATGTTTAGCAGAGACGGAAGATACGAAATGGATGTGGAAAGGCGTATTGCTGCTGGTAACAGTGTCAATGGTGCTTTGACTGCATTGTTGAGACGGCAAAACGTCAGTATAGCTGCACGTTTGGCTGTACACAATGCAGTTTTGCTACCGATACTGTTATACGGCAGCCAAACGTGGGTAACACAGAAGAAGAATATAAGAAAGATGAATGCTGTGGAGATGCGATCTCTTCGCAGAATATGCGGAGTCAGTCTAGCTGATCGAATCCGCAATGAAGAGATCCACAGAATGGCAGGTACTAGCGAAGATGTCACGGTGAGAATGAAGAAGAACGTGCTCAGGTGGTTTGGGCACGTTGAACGAATGAGTGATGAAAGAATGGTAAAAAAGATTTATATGGGAAAAGTGAGCGGTAAGAGAGACAGGGGGAGGCCTCGAGTGACCTTCGAAAACACAGTAGCTACGATACTGGAGGAAGGTCACGTAAAAAGCATGAGGACCCCCCGGAGGGCATGTATGAAGAAGTTGATGTCTGTGGCCGAGGCGAAAGAGGTATGCAGAGACCGTAGCGTTTGGCGCTCCGTCGTCTCTGGCTACCCCGCAAGGGATATGGCGTGAAGGTAAATTATAATTATAATTATTAATTAATTAATTATAATTAAATTAAAATTAAATTATAATTATAATTAAAATATTAAATGATAAAAAAAATCCACCAGAATTCTTAATATATATAAATCACGTGTCGCGTTATTTGTCCGCGATGGACTCCTAAACTACTTAACTGATTTAAATAAATTTACACACCACGTACAGTTTGACCTAACTTAAAAGATATAATAATTTTCAACTCAATTCATAGTCGCAGTATTATTTTATTGCAAATTATTAGTTTATCATTTTGCAGTTAGCTCTTAACAATTCTAAAAGATGGCGGTATCTATTGACTGGATTGAGTAATTACGAATGAGATATCTACCCTACCTACCTCATTCGTAAGTTTAGTGTTCCAAGTTATTTACTAAAAACTTTGTAATATACAAATAGTGTTATAAACTTGGATAAAATTAAAAAAATAATTATAATTATTTTGTTTTGATTTTTGCTTAATATCGACTATAAGAAAACATTATGGTTTTCATGACAGATGTACTCTGAACGTTACCCCTTAAATAGTTTAGTACAATGTAATATATCAAAAATAATAGTCACAGCAACGCGTGACCGGGTCTGCTAGTATTAAATATAAATGCCCGGAAGCTAGGAAACCTTTAGAAGCAGCAGACTAATTAGGCAATTCACTGAGAGACACAGTCACTGCATCTCGTCTTCCGGTAAATAGAATTACTGCTAAGTATTCGAAACGTCCGGTTAAATTAATAATACAATAAAATGAAAATGATTTATGTATCACATTTTTATAAAAACTTTTATACTTTTTTACAATTCCATCGCTATTGTATTTAAACAAAACCGCTTTCTCAGTTTTCTGAACGTTTTCTCATTTCGACGTCAATTACGTATTATATATATAGCTCTAGCGTCAGAATCCACATTTTAAATTTTCTATGCTATTTAAAGAACGGTTCAAGATACTTTTAAATATAATATGAGAGAAATTTAATCTGTAAAAAGAATGCAAGTAATTTTCTCTTCACATCTAAAAGAAATGTTACAGAACGTAATAAATATCGTTTAAGATTTTTTTGTCATTTTAATTTCACCACCAAGCGTTGTGAGGGTGAACAGAGAAAAATGTTATAAAAAATATTTTATGCCACCGTGTCCTAAATTGACGATAAAACCTTCAAACTCTCTCGAACTTTATTAATATGATGAAACAATTTTTATATTCGAATATCGTGAACGAACAAGATTTGATTATTAATATATTTAATATTATTAGATATACATAGTAGAAAAAAAGATATTTTTTAATAAAAAAATAATTTAAAAAAACCATCATGGTGCAACAAAGCTTTCTAAAGGACGTACAATTCATATCGAAATTTAATAATAAGTCTGTTTGCCATACTCAAATTCAGCATGTTCATTGTGTGTGCAATGTGGACATCAAAGAGATGTCTTGAATGTCAATAATTACTGTGCAATTTATCGAAACCTTCCTGTTGTATTAAACATTTTGTAATACTTTATTGATATTCCTTGAGTGAAATTTATTTTCATTGAATATACAAATCTAAGCCGGCTGTGATAATTATTGATCATTTTTTTCCTTATTTTTTAATAGCTATTTGTAAAGGCCCAAAGATACACATGAATACTGAATCTAGTAAATGAGTTGTTATTTGATCTGTAATGATAAGCGACACTGTTTATCTTCATCTATAAAAAGTAGCTGCATTGAATTTTAAGCAATAATTTATAATGTATTGCAGCTACTTTCTATAGATGGTTTATATTGTTGTGCCAAATAATTTCACGCACACACATTGCATACAAATGCTATAACGATATTAAATTAAAGAATCAAACATTTTTTCTTATTTTATTACATTTAGTGTGAAAATTTAAATGATAATTAATTTGACCATACGTAATTGGTCCCTTTATCTAATTGATAATGTTCCTGTGTACAAAACATTAAAGGTACGTAACAGACATTCAACAAACATGGGATTAAGTTATAAGGCAAAGTAAAATTCTTATTCCTTTTAAATTGTATATAAATTGCCCTAAATGTGAGCGAATTTGTTTTCTCTTTGAAGTCAAGTTCTCAACTTATTATTTTTAAAGTTAAGTGGATATTCATTTATAAAAATACCTTAAATCTGTTACTTAAACTTTAGTTTCAATGCAATTTAATATTTTTACAATCATTGTACATTAAACTTTAAACATTTTGGTAATACGTCATTTGATCCATCACTTAGGGCTTCTATTAGCATTGTATTTAGTGTTAAAACTTTTTTTTTACTAACACTTTAATATTTTTTAATAAGGTTAACATGACTAGAAATGTTTATAGATAAATTCTGAAATTCATTTCGGTGGTGGCAAATGTTATTTATTCTACACTGAAAAGTTAAAAAGTACCTTACAGTTGGAAACGTCGCTTTTAAAGTACTTTTTATATTCAACTACAATCGCTAAAATGTAGAACTAAACTGTTTGAAAGTGAAATCTGTGAGCTCCCGCAACGTCTTTGAAATAAAATCATAAGTAATATACTCGTATCTTTGCTACAATGAATATAATTTCAAAACATTACAAAAAATAATTTTGTAACAAGTACACATTATAACAATTATTTAAGATGATATTTTCGTTTTGTACAAATTTGTATTCAGAAAAAGAAATAGTAATCAAGCATAAGTTATATTTCAGGCAATAAATGAATAAGAAAGAAATATTATAATTATAATATTTCTTTCTTATTCATTTATTGCTTGTTTGTCTGAAAACAATCAATCAACGAGACAGTCTAGACATCATTATTGCTTCAATTACTTTAGTTTTCATCAGTCATTAGTAGAAATTATTAATATTGTGTAATAATGCATTTCTACAGAAGTTTAAAAAATAATATAATAGTAATAGGCGATTCAGTTGTGTCCAATTTATTCTAAGGTTCTTAATTATAATTACATTGACATATAATCTCTTGGACCTTGGACAGCCTTGGACATAACTGACAAGAAACGCATATGTTATATTTTTTTATTATAATTTTATATATACATATATAATGCGCATATATAAGTTACATTTACTATTTATTTACGATGTATATGTGTATTAGG
Source organism: Melinaea marsaeus rileyi (assembly GCA_918358865.1). NCBI lineage: Eukaryota > Metazoa > Arthropoda > Insecta > Lepidoptera > Nymphalidae > Melinaea > Melinaea marsaeus. The sequence goes on from OU911089.1 coordinate 3,359,868, forward strand.
TATTAATAAAGGTAGGAATAATATCTTGTTGAAGTTAAATCAAAATGATATCTGTATACATGTGACGAAGTTTGCGAGTATTAATACAACTAATCAAGTAGGTACACTCGATTAGTATATTTTGACTGTAACGATGTATCGTAATAAAATATAAGAAAATCTCTGTTTTGAGAGAGCAAAAGCATTGTAAAATTGCAGATGAAAATTTTTACAACGCCTTTAATGCGAGCTGGAAAGTGGATCGTTTCAATAAAATTAATAGTTGGTTCTCTTTAAACTGGTCACTGGGACGATTGATGTGAGACTTATCTTTAGCGTTTATACTAACCTCTTTTAATATTGAACTGCGTTAATAAATTGATCGTATTAGCTCTTTCACTGTAATTAAAGATAAAAACATTTTATAAGACGGAAAAATCTTTCTTTTACATTATAACTTGGTTTATGGCATTTCTTATCTATTATATAAAAATGAATCGCAAAATGTGTTGGTAAGCGCACAACTCAACAACGCATGGACCAATCTTAACAATTCTTTTTTTTAAATATTCCTTGAAGCCCAAGGATGGTTCTAACGGCGAGAAAAATTCGAATAATTTCCAGGAAAACCCTAAAAGAGCCCTTTTCTTTTTCCTATACAAATATTTTAAATATAGAATAAATAACTAAATGTAGAGCCAATTTGAACTGTATTGTTATTCAATAAAGTTTATATTAAATTACAAGCACTACTCATTGTTGTCTAAACAATTTAGGTATGTTGCTAACGTCGAAGAGTCAATTCGCGCTTTATTGTCTCTCCACAAAGTTCAAATTCAATCAAATATATGTGTGTGCAGGTTCACGCAAAAGTGATAATATCGTGAACCCGACCAAATTGAAAAGTCAAAAAATTTAAGAGCTATAGATTTGATTGGCCTTGGAATATTCTTTCTTTTGTTTTAGTTTTGGAATGCGACATAAATTGTCATCAGTTTTCACGTCATTGCATCTGTCAAACAAACTGCGTTAAAAAGCGTTTATAATATTTAATAATTAATTTTGATTGTTTTATATCGTGTTTTGTGCAAAGTGTTTTAATACCTGTGATTAATAATTATTGCATGTGACATAATTTAGGTGAGTATTTTCTATATGCCTCCTATAAGACGAAGTAATTTAGGTAGAAGAACCCGAACTGCTACAAACCAAACTAATTACCGATCTTATCATACTGCACAAGAACGTGACGACCGAAAAGAACGTGAAAGAATTCGTTTATCACGAATGCGGGAAGCGAGAGCGAGAGATTCAACCAATAATCCCGAAAGTTTGAATCGAGCTGCTTTCAATTATGATTTGTCAATTGGCTTCAGTAACCACCAATGTGTTACTATTGAATCTATGAACTTGGTTTGCTCTCATTGTAAGGCAAATGAAGCCAATGGATTGTGTTGCGCAAATGGGAAAGTGAAATTGATACCATTGGATCTACCACCAGAGCCATTGTACTCATTGGTTTTAGGAATAGAACCAGATTCCATACACTTTTTGTTAAATATCCAACAATATAACAATTGCTTTCAAATGACGTCATTTGGGGAAAAAAACGTAGTTCGGGAAAATTTCATGCCAAATTTTAAGGTAGGTATTATAGAAGTTAATCATTATTATTTTAGTGAACAAAATTTCCTGTTAATTAAGTAAAGGTGTGTCATTAACCTTCAGTTCCTTAATCCCCAAGAAATATATTACTTAGTCATAATATTATTTGGTGATTCAGTATTAGCAATACTTTTATTATTTTGAAACACAATATAATTATTTGATGATGGATATTAGTTACAACTAATTATTACATATTGAGATACCTAAGCATATCAATTATAAATTAGGGATTCAAATTAGGAGACAGATATACTTTTTACGAACAAATATTATTTATATTTGACAAAAATCATTTTTTTTATTTACAGATACAAGGCGAACTATATCATAGCGCAGGTTCACTGTTACCAGTATCAGATAGCAATTACAAATTTCTGCAAATTTATTTCATTGGCAATTTACCACAAGAAATTGATATGCGTTGTTCAAATAACAATTCAGTAAAGAGGTCTATTGTAGAACAATTACAAACTTTATTTCATGAGTACAATCAATTGATTATATTGTTTGAAACTGCACTGGATCTGATGCCATCTGATAATCACAAAATTGTAATCAGAGCTGATAAAACCTGTTGGCCAACATGCAAGACGTTTTAATGCACCAACTATTGATGAAGTTGCCATCGCAGTAGTTGGAGAAAACTTGGAATCCCTTGATATTGTTTTACATCGTCGGAATGATCAATTACAACGTATAAAGGAAACACACCGCTCATATGACGCATTGCAATATCTCATTATATTTTGGCAAGGTGAAGATGGCTATGATTTCTCAAACAAGATGATAAATCCCATTACAGGTAATAAAAAATATTAGTTTAGCAAGGAGATATATTATCAGTCACTATATATTTTTTTTATTTTCAATGTTATGAAAACAAAAATCTATTTTCAGGTTCTAAAACCAACAAAAAAGTCAGTTGAATGAACTATTATTCCTACCGCCTAATGATGACAATCACATACTCAAACGTCGGCGATTATATCACAAGTATGTTGTAGACATGTATGTTAAAATTGAAACGGAGAGATTAACATTCATCAGGTTGAATCAGACAAAACTCAGATCTGAAGAGTATATTCACCTTCGAGATGCGATTAATACTGATGGTAATGCACAGAATCTTAGTCGAATAACTATTCTTCCAGCAACATACATCGTAAGCCCTCGACATATGCATGAATATGCTCAAAATGCCATGTCATATGTTTGTCATTATGGTACAGCAGATTTGTTAATCACATTTACATGCAATCCACACTGGATAGAAATAGACACAGCCAGAGTCTTTATACAAAAGTTGAAATCTTTAATGGATTTCATTGTGAAACATTATGTGTTTGGAGAGACACGCCGCTGGATGCATTCTGTGGAGTGGCAGAAACGGGGATTGCCACATGCACATATTTTGATTTGGTTAGTTGACAAGATAAAGTCAAATGAAGTTGATGCAGTAATATCAGCTGAAATCCCTAATGTAGAAGTAGATCCTGGATTGCATGAGGTAGTTATCAAAAACATGGTACATGGTCCCTCTGGAACTCTTAATCAAAATGTACCATGTATGGTGGATGGTAAATGTTCAAAACGATATCCACGGCCATTAATATCTGAAACAATCACTGGTATTGACGGTTATCCTTTGTATCGTCGCCGATCGACAGCAGAAAATGGAAGATCAACAATTGTCAAATTAAATAAACAAGATATTGAAATAGATAATCGCTGGATTGTTCCATATTCACCCATTTTATCAAAGACCTTCAAAGCACACATCCACGTTGAATCTTGCCATTCAGTAAAATCTATTAAATACATTTGCAAATATGTAACCAAAGGGAGTGATATGGCTGTGATTGGTATTAATGCAGAGAATTCCAATGATGAAGTTACCCAATACCAAATGGGTCGCTATGTTAGTAGCAATGAAGCAATTTTTCTAATATTTTCTCTTCCTATTCATGAGAGACACCCTACTGTTGTTCATTTAGCTGTGCATTTAGAAAATGGACAAAGATTATATATTGCAGCACAGAACTCAGTACAAAGAGCTGTACAGCCACCATCTACTACATTAATCAGTTTTTTTGAGACATGTCAAAACGATGCTTTTGTTCAAACATTGTTATATTCTGAAATGCCAAAATATTATACTTGGAATCAATCCTCAAGGAGATTTATACGACGGAAACAAGGAAAACCAGTTACAGGATACCCAGATGTATATTCTACCGATGTGATTGGTCGAATTCATTCAGTACATCCAAGCAATGATGAATGTTTTTATTTACGACTGCTATTAATTAGTCAATGTACGTGGCCCAACATCGTTCCAACATGTACGAACTGTTAATGGTGATTTGTGTGGATCATACAGAGAAGCTTGCCAACGTTTGCGATTGCTAGAAAATGATGCTCATTGGGATCAAACTCTCAATGATGCTGTAATATCATCACAAGCTCATCAAATACGAACATTGTTTTCTATAATCATATCTACATGCTTCCCATCAAACCCAAAGGATTTGTGGATCAAGTACAAAGATAATATGTGTGATGATATTTTGTATCAAATACGGATTAGAAGGGGAAATCCAAATATACAAATAAGCGAAGAAATTTACAATGAAGTATTGATTTCAATTGAGGACATGTGCTTGATGATGTCAAACAAACTATTATTTCAATTAGGTCTGGCCGCGCCTGATCGTCCAATGCATAATGCTTTTAACCAAGAGTTGCACCGAGAAAAACTATATGATCTCAACACTTTGAAAGAATTAATTCAAACAAACCTTCCACTGTTCAATGAACAACAGGGTATGTATTTGATACACTTATGAAAGTAATAAATGATAAAAGAGGAGGGATTTACTTCTTAGATGCACCTGGTGGTACAGGAAAAACTTTTTTGATTTCATTGATATTAGCAACAATTCGCTCACAAAATGAAATTGCACTTGCACTCGCTTCGTCGGGAATCGCAACAACTTTGCTTGAAGGTGGTAGAACAGCTCATTCAGCACTAAAATTGCCATTAAACATGCAAAGCAACGAAACTCCAACCTGCAACATTTCGAAGAACTCTGCAATGGCAAAGGTTTTTCAGCAATGTGAATTGGATGGATTGGGATGAATGCACTATGGCACTTAAAAAATCTTTGGAGGCTTTAAATAGAACCTTACAAGATCTATGGAGCAATCATAACCTATTTGGTGGTGCAATGATTTTATTAGCAGGAGATTTTCGTCAAACATTGCCAGTGATTCCCCGATCAATTACTGAAAATACTTATATACGTTTTATTTCATTTTTCTTTATTTCATCGGTTATTAACCCTATGTTAATAATAATAGTAATAAATAATTAAATTTCTCCACGTTTTGTCATTGAAGCACCCACTTTGTAAATATTTGTCATCTTTACGTTCCCACTATCCCTTTAGATTATTTTTCAATCAGGTTTGAACCTTATGTTCCCCTCTTAGTTTGAAGCCCTCTAGAAGACGTCCCAGTCGGGGTTTTTAGTGCGTCTCAAAAGGGTGGCCAAAGTTCGTGGAAGCGAAGATACTTAGGTCATCCGAGCTGACCTTTTTCTTTAATTCTCCTGAACAGAACCGTCACCATAATGATAGGGCTATATGTGAGGGTCAGCAGAGTAAAAACATCTTAAGGTCGAAATATAAACTGCCACATTCCAAATCTATTTGACAGAACGAAGTCTGCCGAGTTGTATAAAAATTGTTGTATTTATTATAAAAATGTATTTTTTTCATTTTTCATGATTTATCTTTTAAAATTAAAATGTTTTGAGTTTAACTTATATTATATGGATTAGTAAAACCACCAAATATTTTTAATTATGAACATCTTATTAAAATGATAAAGTAACATTAAAAAAAGGATAATTTTAGGATTTTTCTATCATATTATTTAAAATATTAAATGATAAAAAAAAATCCACCAGAATGCTTAATATATATAAATCACGTGTCACGTTGTTTGTCCACGATGGACTCCTTAACTACTTAACCGATTTTAATAAATTTACACACCACGTACAGTTGACCTAACTTAAAAGATAGAATAAGTTTCAACTCAATTCATAGTCGCCATATTATTTTATTGCAAATTTTTTGTTTATTATTTTGCAGTTACCTCCTAACAATTCTGAAAGATGGCGGTATCTATTGACTGAATTGAGTAATTACGAATAAGGTATCTACCCTACCTACCTTATTCGTAAGTTTAGTGTTCCAAGTTATTTACTAAAAACTTTGTAATATACAAATAGTGTTTTAAATTTGGATAAAATTTAAAAAATAATTATAATTATTTTGTTTTGTTTTTTGCTTAATATCGACTGTAAGAAAACATTATGGTTTTCATGAAAGATGTACTCTGAAGGTTACCCCTTAAATAGTTCACTACAATGTAATATATCAAAAACAATAGTCACAGCAACGCGTGACCGGGTCTGCTAGTGTTTCAATAAATATCCTTTTTATTGTACACTGTATTGTAAACAAAACTATGTCGTATACTTAATATTATACAGAGAATATGGTACACTTATAATAAAAGCTACCCTATATGTGGTAATAAACAAAAAACATAAAGAAGATCTAAAATCAAAGAAACAATGGCAATATGGAACGTCATAAAACCTTATCGTATTTATTTTTCCCATTTCGTAAATACATACACAAGATAACATTATTTATCGCGGTTGGACTATTTATTTTATAGGTTTCTTAAAGAATGAGGGTTAGAAATCTTAAAGTTAAACTCATTTTTTAATAGAACTCTGAAGGGAAAATAACTAAATGTAAAACAGGACTAATTTTAGTTGTGGCAACGACTTCTAAACTCGTTTCTTGCTAATCATTAATACACGCATGATAAAGATTATCAGATCTTTGAATTATGTTTTTGTTTCTGTTAAAGTGTAGTAGAAGTAGTAGTAGTTGTAGTATTCTTAAGTATGTAACATTTATTTATTTCAAGGGAACTATGCTCATAGAAAATGCAATTGCAGTGCATTAGAATAATGCAGGTAGTAAAAAGTATGCAATATCCATTAATAAATATAAATATTAACCAAAATGTATTAGTAATGCATTTTCATATTAATTATTTGGTCTCGTTTAAGAATTATTGTCTAGAAATCAGAAAACACTTAAAATAAAAAGCTAATTTCACATTTAACGTATTAAAAGTTTGAGAGATTCGTTGGTTAAGATTCTATAGAATTAAGAAACGAATTAAAAAGCAGAACTTGATGACATTAATTTTCATTATTTTTTGTAATGATAGTATTTAAAAATGGTCTATTTAGAACAAAAACAAATTCTAAAAGTACATTTAAGCGTTGGTGAATTAAAAAAAATACGTTGAATATATCGGTTCTATGTTTTGAATAGATCTAGTGCCTCCTCATCATATCTCATAATAAAACATTTACTCTGGAAGCGATACAGTTCATGTTTAGTCATTTTGTTTATCTTGAATGAAAATTAACAGCTTTTTACAAATATAACATATACTTTTATATCCTATTTAGAAATGGGATAAAAAATTGATATTAATAATTCTTTAGAAATAAGGCCCTCTTATTTCCATCTGACCTAAATTATTTCAAAATTTTAAATAAAAATTATTCTATTTTACATTTCGATTAAAATACTATGAAAATTCATATTAAAACTAAAATAGCTTCAAGGGTTTTTTTAAACAAATATATATATATATATATATATAATAACATAGCATAACATAACATAAACAAATATATAAATATAATATATACTCGTAATAGGATAAAATTTCTTTCTTGCATTTCAATTTCAAATTAATAAACTTTTTAAACACAATCAACTTCTCAATCAATTATAAAATGACCGTCCAGTATGCACGTTGAGACATACTCGTATAAACATGGAAGAGCATTCAGATAAGTGAATATCATAATTCAATAGAATAGAAATAAAAAGGTCACAACTGAATAACATACTTTTATTTGTATATCTATTGTTGTTGAAATGTGAGCGGTGTGATAAGAACAAAATGACATATCTTATTATAACGTTGTAATATTCTATGACCTTTAATAAAAGCAGGTTGAAATAATCCACCTGAGGTTTATGATGTTCTTGTATTTGTTCAATAAAATTATTCCGCACTGACCTCTATAAACGTTTTATCTCCACTAAGACCTCCATTTATCTGATTGTTGGTGTTAACCAAGATACGATTCTTTTATTTACTTGTTTTATTGAAATACTCATACTATATTGACATCATATTTTCTTTATCAAGCAAGTGAGTGTAATTTCAAGAAATATGTTTAAAAAATGTTTCTCTATTGTTGTATTAATAATTTCATACTATATCTTCAGATAAAGAGTTACAAATTATGTACGAAAGCCATAATTTTAAGAGTTAGAGTTAGAGTACCTATAACCAATTAACGATCATTTTACTTTGATCTTGATTATTAAAACAGATCTATTATACAGATCTTTATTACAAAAAGATTCAACGAGATTAACATAACTTAAATATGCTTCTACCATACATCTGTTTCTGTCATAAAATTCCACTAGAATACGATTCTAGTGGAATAATAATATTAATAATACATGTCAGTGATAGCATCCCTACGATGATGATCCTTACAATAGCCTCCGACTACAACAAAGTAGTATTCATCAAACTTTAGCTATCTTCTGAATAGTGAACAAACGCCACTTTTGAAATAAATAACTTTAACATTAGAATCTCTCAACATTGCTAAATGGAAGATATGAATAGTTTAATTATCTACCAAATTGCTACATGTCGATGTTTGGTTCCGTAACAGCAGTACATAATAGACTTACCTGGAATTATAGTATACTGAATTTATACTCGACTGAAATACAAAGGTATTCATGCATTTTAAACTCCTAAGGTTACAAGTATTTGTAGTAACTGTATTGTTTTTAAAACACAATATTCTATAATATATGTTACTATAAAAATCCACCAAAAATGTCCTTATAAAACTACATTCACACATATTATTGTCTTAGCGCATTTATCATTTATATCCATGAAAAGTAGTGTAGCTACTTTACTTTTCGATTTACATTATTATCTTAATTATAATTTAATTTAATAAGTATGAAATTCCTTCCGTAAAATTCAATGATAATAATTAATTTATTTCAATCTGAAAACGACCAAATTAATATGTAATTTTAAGGACATAAAAGAAGCCGCGCTTTTTCGTTATAAATTGAATATTAAGGTGAGATTAAAGCCGACTTTAATAGAAATTGATAATATATTTTTAACAATAGTTAACATTATAGAGTACTTTGAGAGATATATAAAGTATATTGAGATATATTTTCATTTAACATGCTACTACATTTATCTTTCTTTATGGTTTGTCTAATAATAATATCAATGTATAGAAACGGTATAAATAAAATTAAGTAAATAATTACTATTTTTACAGTATTTCATTCTTAGTTCAAGCAGTTCAATATTTCTAATTTTGGTTCGCTTTTTATTTATGTAAACATATTGCAATTTTTTTTTTAATGATACATTGGCCTTACCTTTCGAATTGTAAAGAGCTTCTAGTAGCGATCATTAGCCGTTTGACATTCAAATTAATCATCGACTCGCTAGACGTCTTTCACTTCCACCTGTCCGTCAGTACAAGCTAATGGACGAACTTATTCACTTTTTGTTAAAGGTGAAAATGACTCAGAAATTAATGGGTTAATTTATATTCATAAATGATATATATATATATATATATATATATATATATATATATATATATATATATATATATATATATACCAAAATTTGTTTTTCGTCTCTCGATGATAGTGGATAATTTTTACTTTGATTTCTGCTGGAAAATGGAACTCGTCAATCCGTGCTTCAATAATAGACTTTGAACGATTTCAATATATACTCGTATACATATTTATTTTATGTATGTTTATTTATATAGCTATATCAAAAATATAAAATTAGATCTTTCCTGGTATATCCGATAACTTGTATCATAGCTTTGTATATGTTGAAATAGTTTTAACAAACAATACATGATATGATTGTAAATATATTATAATACTTCCGTTTTAATATAAATATCCTTTAGTAAAACGTAGATTTTTTTTTGCATTTCTTATTCAGCATTTAAATTTTTTAGCACCGAGAGCCTTCGCAGAATTTAATGAAAAATATTGAAAAATTCTTTTGTTCAATTACTTTAAGGTCGAAGCCATTTGCCGACGAAATCATAACGAGAAATTTATATATTCTATATAAACATCTTTTTATAAATAATATCTGTACAATATTTTTTTCGTAATTTCTCTTTCAACTTCAAAGTAAATTAATTACTGCCCGGTTGGGAATGATGACTATTAATTTTCAAATGCTTTGCAGTAATCGTATTCATAAAAACGTGTGTAAAATATAATCATAAAATATAAAAAAGAAACTAGAATATGTTGTTCATTATTGTATTCAATAGTGAATATTTCTAAACTAAGCCAGATATAACACGAAATATTTACTCCGGTGATGACCTCACGAAAAGCACTCATGTAATTATCAAAATAATTAATTCGATCAAAATATTAATTTCATTGTTAGTACTTAGTCTCAAAGTACAGTTAGCACCAGATGTCGTTTAACTGGATGTTAGAAAAATATAAATAATTGTATAAGAACCAAAAGAAATATAGACTGTCATGAAACTTTAGTTTATTTTCTGATATATTGACGCATACTATTCTACTGCGGAATAGAATATTATTAAATAAAAATCCAATATGATTAAATAAAATAGTTAAACGTCTGGTATAAATTAAACTTACTTGAGTACTTAAAGTTATAAAACTGCATACTGTGTTTTCGAAGGTCACTCGAGGCTTCCCCCTTTCTCTCTTATCGCTCACTTTACCTATATAAATCTTTTAATTATTGTATTAATATATTATTTGCACAAAAGTGTTAAGCGTATACCAAGTTAATTAATTACTAAAGATTAAAGTTACCACTAGTTTGCACCAGTAACTCTGATTATTTAATAAGAAAATATTTATCCTAATGACTAGGTATAATGCTCACAGTGTAATTCTGAGAATTTATCGTGATAATGGAGCCATTAGCGACGCATTCCGATTGTTCAGTTCAAAATTTCCTATTCATAAATTCATATCTTAAATTAGATTAGTTAAATTAAACTAGGGCCGCGCAAGCGGGTGGAGCTGAGCCATCTCAAACTCGCGTGCTTAAACTAAAAAGCAATGCAAATTAACAAAACAACGGTTTTTAAATGTTACAGATTAATAAAAAAATAATATAAAAAACAGATAAATATTTCAAACAGCGCGTGACGCAATCGTTAGTTTTGTCAGTCTGTTCTCCATGCAACTTGACTTTTGAAAATTTCAAAACTTTTTTAATGATATTTGCAAATTCCGGCGCTTTTCGATTTTGCCCAAGATTTACGCCCCACCATTCTGCTGAAAGTGGATAGAAAACTTGCAGTTCCTCGTAAAACAAAATATACAACATAAAAGTGACGTCGTTCACATGCAATAAGCACATCATTAGGAGTCAGTTCTTTAGTTTTGTCGTTACTTAGTTTGCCAAATTATATGTCAGGATACTGCTCCTTCAGATCAGAATTGTTTGCACCGCGATCTCTCACACACAACTTTGCGTTGCCTTTCTCTATGTAATTTGCAAAAATATCTAACGTATCTCCTACTACAAATGGCTCTACATCCCCAGCGTTTCTAAGTAATCCCGTTCGTCCTTCAATGACTTGACCATGACTCTCTAAAACTTGATCCACGTGTTTACTTAGCAATAAGCCTACAGGTTCATGGTTCTCTTAATTTATATTTATTAAATTTACTAATATCTTTCTTCACCAAATCTTTACTATCTTTCTTTGCTTGTGTTTTATTTGATAAACATTATTAAGTGTATGCCGTCCGATTTGCTGTCGAGGTGTACGGGTCATGTTTAATGCAACAATATATGAACAACAATTATAGATGAACAAATATAAATAAATAGAATGAACTGCATTGCCGCTAAAATAATGCCCGCCGTTTGAACATGTTATGTAATAATCATAGAGAAACTCGGCGTTCAGTAGCGGACAGTGGCGTAGAGTTGTTTATTTGTACTAAAATTGGCGTACGCCCCGGAGGGCGGCCGATAGTGGCGTAGAATACTCAGATGAGGCTGTTACTTGAGTGCTTTGCCCCAGGACGACCGACAGTGGCGTAGAGTGCTCGGATAGTGATGTCAGTTGATTGATGATGAGTTGATGTAAACAAGGCTCTCTCTCGAATAGTGCATTGGTTTAGTGTTAACAACCTGTTGCTTAATAATAAGAGGACTAAACTTCTTAGATTTTCAACTTCTAATATTAAAGAGGTGCAAACTAATTTACTTTTAAATGAGAAAGCGATGGTAGTGGTGGAATCCACAGTATTTTCTAGAAATCACTGTTGATGCTAAGCTACAATGGCGCCCTCATATAGCTGGATTGGCTAGTAAACTTAGCTCTGCCGCGTACGCTGTTAAAAATATTAGATCCTTAACTGACGAGACTACTGCTAAGTTAGTATATTATAGTTATTTTCATAGTATAATGTCTTATGGTATCCTACTGTGGAGTAGTGCTACCGATATAAATACCACTTCCGTTTTACAAGAAAGAGCTGTTCGTGCAATTTACAACCTGGGCCCTAGAGATTCTTTAAGAGATAAGTTTAAGCAAATTAATGTACTTACGGTCGCCAGTCAATCTTAAATATGTACATAAAAATACTGACAATTTAATTAAGCACAGTGATATACACACTATAAATAACAGGAACAAATACAAGCTCGCGCTACCTGTTACTCGACTAAAAAAAGTGAGTAAATCTTTCATGGGGCAATATATATAGTTTTACTACAAAGTTCCAGCAAACGTTCAAGTATTACCATTTAACAAATTTAAGAGAATAACTAAGGAACGTTTGTGTGCAAAAGGATACTACAATGTATCTGAATACTTAGAGGATAATGCACCGTGGGTATGAAGCGATCGCTGCCAGGCTACTTCAAGATTATTTACTTAGTATTGTGTAATGTATTTATGTAATGAATTTAATATCTAATTAAAAAAAAAAAATAATCATTCCGCTGAGTTTCTGTCGCCAGCTATTATTATATGTATTTTTCCGAGCTGGTGGTAGCTTTGACAATGAAAAAATGTTTTGTATGAAACTTATTTTCAATAAAGATTTTTGATTTTTTGATTTTGATTTTTTGATTGTTTGCCCCGGGGTGGCCGACAGTGGTATAGAGTGCCCAGCTGATGCTGTCAGTTGAGTGTGTTGCCCCGGGACGGCCGACAGTGACTTAGAGTGCTCGGATGATGCTGTCGATGCTGATGATAACATGCTCTTGACTTGACGTATTTTTTATTAGTGATAAGCTTAGTAGTAATGATTAATATTGATTCTCGATATGATTAAGTATTATGATGATAATATCTGAAAAATTAGCTAAAAGTGATATGCACATAAAATTATTTATTCGTCTGTAATCTATTAAGTCGCTCATTCTCCGCACGCTTAGCTGACCAAGATGAGTGGTTGTTGATTGCCAGCAAACGTTGAAGGTTGAATGGTTCAATGAGAAGGCCTTCAAATGTTTTCACTCGTGAAAGAGCGACGTATGATAAGCCAAGTGAAAATTCTTTCGATCCTAGATCCACAATTGCCTTATCAAGTGTTATCCCTTAGGACCTGTGTACGCTGATAGCATACGCTAAATTCAATGGGAATTGTTTCCTAGTGCAGATGACACCGTTGCGTTTGAAATTTATAGTCAGCGGAAGGATAGGGACAACGCTATCATAGATTGTTGGGCCAGTGTATTTATCAAATTGTACTAACACACATAGTGGTAATACATCAATATGGCTGGCATCGTCTTCTCGCTTGTATATGACTTGTCTCACAGTTCCAAGGCTCCCATTGCACAAACCACCAGCAGTCCACAAGTTTGATCGGAGTATGACACGTGAGCCAAGGGAGAGTTTCAAAACATTGTTCAATCCTTGACATTCGTCTGAGGTGGCATAATTTGCTGTTTGTGGCTTATTTATTGCTTTGATTAGAGCGACTGGATTACCAGTAGATAAAAGTCTAGCCTCGTTGTAGGCATGAATGTGAGAATTTGTGGGTATTATTCTCAATGCATTTTCAAAACCACCTAGAGAATCCCGGGAAGTGAATTTTGTTGCGAGCAGTACGTAATCGTTTTCAGTGACACAACCATTTCCAATGTTTGAGAGGCATTTTCTGAATCCAGCTTGCTCATCACCGCTCTGTCGCATTATTGTAGTCAAACGAAAGACAGAATCGAACTGATTGTACATTTGTTTGCCGTGTACTTGACGGGGTCTATCGGAGAGAGCATTCTTAAAGAGAGCGCGATCAAGAACTGGCTGTAGCTGATTCTGGTCACCAAACATATACATAATAAAATCGCCAAAAGGATAATCACTATGATCATGGTTGCCTTGACGCAGACGCGAGTCCATTGCTGCAAGCATGTTCATACCAATCATCGAGTATTCATCAATCACTATCACTTTAACGGATTGCATTTTTGTTTCAAAATTGCGCTTGGCTTTCCCATTTAGCTCTGAGTTGACGGCATTATTCTTTGCTTTCAATCGCAATGCAGAGTGGATAGTCTCACCGTTAATGTTGTTTGCCGCAACACCTGTAGGCGCAAGCAATAGTGCGCTATTAGGACCATTAATCTCTTCAGTCCGTCTAATCATTTCACGAATGACGCAAGATTTACCAGTCCCTGCTGGACCCATCACGAGCTTGCGCCTCTTGTTTTCTGTACCTGCTAACTGTTGAATAAAAAAATCAAGAATTGTTTGTTGTTCAGAGTTAAAGATTAGCATTTCTGTAAATGCTGCAGATCTGTGCTCTGCTAATTTTCTAGCTCTTTTGATGTGGTCCAAATGCATTTCAATATCAGGATGTAATTGGAAGGATTGGAACCAGTCAAATTCGCGATCAGCATCTCTATAACCTACAGGAACATCAGCAGGCAGCACATTTGGGGCCACGCGTGCAATTTCCATCCATTCGTAAGGGTTGCGTTCTGCAGGGAGAAGTACGTCCTCTTCCTCGAGTTCAACGTCGCCCTCCAACAACCACCTGTCGATGCCCGAAGCGTACGTATCTTTCCATGTTTCTTCTGTTTTAAGACCTTGGATATCACGGAAAGAAGAATGCAGCATGGTCTGTTGCTTGTAGAACAATTCATCTACTCGCTCTGAAACACCTCTTTTTGTATATGGCAATACTCGGATTATTCTTTCTTTTCTAGTTCGCTTTACTGTTTGTCTTTCTTTTTTAAATTGACTTGTGAATTGGAATAGAGTTAGTAACTCCAAAGTTTCGTCACGGGTCACATAGACGTCAATGACAGATTCTCTACTCGGGCCTACAACAGAATATTCATCGTCTCCAATAGATATAGTTATAATTGTCCGAGAGCTTCGATACAGTTCTAATCCACCAAGAAGATGGTGAACTTCGCACGCACTGTAATCACGATGACTGATTACTTTGTTGACAATTTTAGTGAGGGCTGTTCTTGCGGTTGTCTGTGTAGGAAGACTTCCTGTTACGTCCCTCATAATTGCATTTAGATCACTTGATTTTGATTCGGGTTTAGTTGCGTATTTTGCGAGGTACTCAAGCATAGCTCTTTCATTTGTTACGACCTTGCAGTCAGTATTAGCCCTCCAGATACCTGCCACAATTGGATTGTATTCGTCAATCCTCTCGTCATTACGCTTAGGTGTAAAGATCCAATTTCCGTTTGTATCTTTCTCAAGCTTTGAATGATCTTGGAGAGGTTTTGGGAACCCAAAGCGACAGCCTTTGCGACGATTCGTGCGTCTTAGACAATAGTTTTCTCTACATTCAGTGTGTCGTTGGACTCTATTTAAAAGCTCTGCCATCCGCGTTGTATCAGTTAGATCGATTTGAGAGCAGCAATCACTGGATGGATGCTTAATTGCAGGAGGTGCGTGTCTATTTGGATTCATGGCAGACACAATGGTGTCATAGAATGCGCAATGCTGATTAATTTCTTCAGCTGTACAGTTGTCAAATGATCGCACGTTCGGAGCCCCAGATATCCAAGCAAGCATGTGTACGTGTGGCGATCTTCTGTGCTGATATTCAAATCTGTACCAGTAATCATTAATTTTCATGTATTCTTTGAAGTGTTTCATAAATATTTCAACTCTCAAAGTGAAATACTCATCCGCGATTTGAGGATTTTCGTTCAATTGTTTCTGCATGAATCGTGCAAGTTGTGTCTCGGTTTCATATGATTCGTAGAAGATGCCAAATAGTCTGAGCATGTCAGGCCACCAGAGATCAGCGGCACTCAAAGTCAGGAAAATAGTTGGTAAGCCTAGTTGGTTAATCATTGCCTCCAGTTCGCATCTACGTTGAAACCAATACGGTGGTGTGCCACGGATATTCGCATTGAATGCAAGTAAACTGTTAAGCAAGGATGGCTGTCGTTGTAAACGTTCATTTAGCTGTTCTATGGTTCCAGTGAAATGCTGTTTCTTTGCAAAAATTGACGACTTTGAAGAAGCATCATGTCTTTGATCACGATTCAAACAGAGGAATCGCAATCTTGGATGTTGTGCAAAACGCTTGTCTTTGAAGTGCATAATGTATTTGACCCAATTCTTGAAAGATATTGGAAATTGTCTCGTACTATCATTAAATGCAGCTTTTCCAGTTGGGAAGAGATGTGGAAAGGCCTGAGCAATGTAACCCTGTTCTGTGTACTCATTGATGGGTGTTGCTTTTGACGATGGCCATGCAAGTCGTTGCTGAATCTGACGATTAGTTGTCACAGGTTGTACAGTTATCACAGCTGTCTCTACTATCTCTTCGTCATACTCTGTTGCTGCTAAGGTGGTGCCTACATCAGTGTGACGGAGGAGTCCTGATACATCTTCATCTCCTGAAGCAAGCGCATCGAGTTCGGTTAAATCAATTTCAATGTCTTGATAGAACACGTTGTTTTGCTTCAACCATACCAACGCCTCTAATACTTTCTGCCTACGAACCCTGAATTCGCGGAATCCAGTTGCTGTATGGCGTCGAACCAGAATCACAGGCACGTCTGCAAATCTCTGTGGCAGGATTCTTGCGAGCGGGTGCAATTCTTGTTCAACATTGAGTACGTGACCAGTGTATCGATATTGTCCAGCACCATTGCCTGCTCTTAGTTGGTACACGCGTAAGATTGGATGGACTCTAGCAATCAACATCTCTTCAATGTCTGTCAATCCTTCCAGCTGAGGTGGCACTTCTCCTGGATCCATTGAATTTGCGGCCCTAAACATCTGCGACGTCCTCGAGCTGCGACACCAATTGCACAAGTACGTTGCGCTCTCGATCTCGTCTTTAAATTCTTGTCTTGAGCATTTTGGACACACAATTAAATTAAGCTTGCAAAGGTCGTGTACGAATTTAGCTTTGAACGTTTGTATCGCTCGTTCCTTTGCTTGCAGCGGTAAATTTGGCATTACGTTAGTTCTCAAACGACGCATTCTGTCTGCATCTCGGGTAACGTAAGCGGGTACTTGTCGCGCAGCACGTCGCGGCATTGTCTTGTTTCTATTAATAAAAATAAAAAAATAACATGATAAATTTGTTAATTACGCTTTAAATTTAATTTAATTAATTCGACTAATAAGAAAAAAGAAAAAATTACTTTGACAGTTAAGTTGTTCTAAAGTGAACTTTTCCTTTGCACGCGCTACTTTCGTTGATGTTCAACACGTGCGCGTGAGTCATAAATCACTGAGCGATCTCACTTTTCAATATTTTAAATATTTTAACAAGAAAATATAACGATGATTTAGCAATTCGGACATTTGTCATTTACCAGATTTATTGTGTCACGTTGACAGAAATTCAAGAAACATTATTATAAAACAAACACAAAATATTAATAAAAAAAGTATTCCAGAAAAAATATATTTATATTTTACCATGATAATAGAAATATTATAATTTATTGAATATTTTATGAAGGTTAGTGGAACGATATTTAAATTCGGCAATAAATTCTGATGTCTGTAATTGGATTTTTTATGGTGTAAATACATGGAATACGGATTAGAGAGAATTAATAATTTTTGATATTTTTGACGAAATGTTACATGCACCTAGGATCCACCAACCGTGCGCGGCGGGTGCTGAGTTGAGCCCCTCTCCTTTCATCTAAATAGCTACAGAAAATATAGATTTATTAGAACTAATTGTCACCTTCTAGCTCAGCTCATTGCTCGTACGCGCAGGGCAGCTCTTATGTATTGTCTATGGCAGGAGGTATTTTTTTTTTAAACTTTTGAATGGCTTAACATTTTTTCAATCTGTTTTCGCTATAACATCCGCGTTGGGCTTCAAGATACATGAGAAAATTTTTAGCTAATTATCTCGTCGCATTCTGAAGACAACTAAAAAAAAAAAGGTCTCTTAAACGGTTAAGAGTTAATTAACTTCTTAGCCAAATTTTAATTCAAACGTCTCTCTAAAATTTGGTTCTTGAAAAGTCCGCTCCGTGCTCCATATTGTACCTCCAGCCCCAGGGCCTGAATAAGTTCTATTAGAAATGAAAATGTATTACTTTAGATCTCAATTATTCATCAGTAAAGAGAATCTTTCTCTGACTTTTATCCGCATATTCTTTGTTGAGCACAGAGTTTAAATTCTTGTTTTATTGTACGCGAGTTGCGACAGAATCCCTGATCTTTATTTCTCACATTAAATCAGCTTTAATATCTCTGATAGAGGAAGCGCTGCTGTTGTATCTGGTGGTGGAACTTACGACTGATGTCAAGCTTTGAAGAATGTTAAAAGGAGACGTGTTGTTTATGTATCTGGGTGAAACTTACGGCTTTTGAAGTCTTGAAAATGATTGACCACATCAATTTGTGCATAGCAATCCTGCTTTTTTTTTAATTGTAAAAATATATGGAACACAAAAAAATATGAAACGGCGAGAAATCGATCGAGATTTTTGACATAAGTAAATAAAATTCTTCCACTATAATTATTTTTATAATTAAGTTCATAATTTTACCAATTAAATTAACAATTAAATTAACTGAATGAAATTTAAATATAAATATATAAACAAATATATTTAGATATTTAATAATATGTTATGTATATTAAATGTAGGCTCCTTTGCATAAAATATTTTCTATTCTATCAAATTCAAAGTTCTAGTAATGACGTAGAAGGTCTGTCCCGTACTGTTACTGGACAGGAAACTAATTAAAACCTTTTATTATATAATTTATACATAAATGGTATAATTAATACTATTAATGTATTAATCCTTTCAAACACCTTTTGTATTACTGTAAACCGTAATTTGTATAATTTTATAGTAAATCAAATTGAACTATTGCGGAACTCAACAGTTACGAAACCGCACTGACTCATTCATGAATGTTAAAATGGAAAGAGAACTTTACTGAAAGACAATAATAATGACGTACAGGTTTTCCTTAATTTGTTGATTAAACACACAATTGGGGGAATTCTGAATCATATTATAAGTGAAAGTGGAACTTTAACAATTAAAAATAACCGTTGAAGTTATTATAATTACGAGTAGCAGTCAAACACGTCACTAAAACGTACAAAAGAATGCCCTTGGGAGTGGTCCTGTGCAATATCTATTTATTATATTTTGACGCCTGTCACAATTATTGTAGCAAAGTTATGTTATAAAGAATTGCTAGGTTAAGAAAATATATATTGACCTATGGGACACTTTTTGACCATTTAATCAAAATCTACAATCACGAATGTCACCAAAGTACTGCTAAACGAGCGGGACACTTTCTTGAATGCATATGCAAAATTTTAAAGCTCTAGCTCAAATGGCTTAGGAGGAGTAGGCGAACATCGAAACACACTTTTGACCAATAAATTAAATTATTATATCTGTTCTGAAAATGTGAAGAATTATGTTAAATGACTTTTTTAGCCATTTATAATATTGTGAATAAAACATATGTATATATTTTTTTGTTTGCATTCAACATAGTTATTTACAGAAACTAAGTATTCACTTCGAAATATATATTCGTAATGGAGTAAATAACCAAATGTAACAATATCATATCGGACCTCGTTATCTCCTGTTTAATTTAAGTATCACATTACGTTATATGCAGTAATTTTATTATGCCTCTTAAAATATCACATAATTCAAATCGTACTTAATACATATAATTGTTATTTTTGTTAATTCTTATGATTTCTTAATTTTTGCTTTGCATTAATATTTTAACGTTCAAAGAAATATATAGTTATTAATTAAACCTTTGAAAATTTTACTTCTTTAATGCTATTTCCAAAGAATTGAAGTGATACATTCCATTTGCCTATTAAAATGAGAAAACTCACCGTATAATATTGTTCTGTAGAAACTACAAACTTTTATATTTACGTAAATAAACATTACAATTAAAAGTAGATTGTAAACATATCCCTCAAACTTTATATATCAGCGACTTTATAATTTGAAAAACCATATAATGAAATGTTAGATATATCATATAGAAATTTTAGTTATGGAAATTTTGCAAGGGGTTTCTTATCCTAACCGCTATTATTAGTATCTGTCAAAGTGCCGAGACCGTATATTCGGAGTCTCGTGTGAAGTTGGTTTCATTTATCCTGTGTCGATAGTTCTTGCTTTATAGAACCTTTACTATATGCTGGTGTGTCAAAGTTATGAATGAGAATGTGTATTTATATGTTGTGATTCATAAAACATGTCCATAACTACACAATGCTCTCAATGTTTTCATAGTAATTGAGATTAGTTGAAATGTTTATGTTTTGTTTTACCAGATTTTAAAATATTTTAATTATTTATATGGGTCAGTTCACTGAAGAGATCTATTTTGTTGATTTTATTTCGGTTCAAATATAATTGTTTAAAGAAAGTTATTAAAATTATTTATATAAAATAAAGTATTCCTAATTTCATTTTTATGCCAAAATAAAGTAGTACAACGATTAGCACCTCTTATAAAGCTTGGTGATAGAAAAACGGATAGATGAAAATTAAAAAAAAAAAGATTATTTTCTATTATTTAAAATATGTTAATAGATCGCTATTTTCGAATAAAATAAATCAAAAATATTTCAGTGTAATATTATGATATTATATACAAATCCTATAAACAAAAATAAGTAACATTTTTACAGAAATTGTTTAGATTGTTACGTTACCAGGACTCGGAAATGAAAAAGCCCATTATTCATCAAAATACAAGGCCTCTATAGAAGGCAAGGCATTGAGGGGAGTGCTCTCGGAGAGTGGATTTTTTTTTGCGTTAATCGCGCAAACTTTGGTCTTTTTGGGGATAAACTTCACAAATTTCAATACACTGCATTCTGATACGATATCAGAGGTCTCCATATAAGATATAAGTTTATTTTGATATTCGTCGATAGTTTTCTGGACTTCCGCAATACACCACATCCCACGTGCTGTTATCCGCATGCAGTGCTGTGCAGGAGGAACAAAGTTGGAGGTAGCACACAACCCTGGGGTAAACCAGCATTCACAGGCTTTGGGTTCGAGAAAAAACCGCAGAGAACAACTAGTATGCTCAGTCTAGTGAGAAAACAGGTCACGGAAAACCCATAGAAAGGAAAATTTTCTTAATAATCTACTGGAATGGAAAATTGAAATTAGAGTTTTTTTTTAAGTAAGTCGCTGCTTGGATTTAGAGAACGAATGTAGACTCCTTCCAGTTAGAAAGTGTTTTGTGACTTTCTTTAATTTAAGAACCGTTTCACCGATCTTGATATAAATAAGTATATGCTAAGAATAAACCATAGCGAAAATGTAAGACAATACAAATCTATAAAACCTAGTTAATATAGTATTTTGTAAAAATAACATCTAAATCGGTTATTCGTGTATGTGATGCGATCGGCGATAATTAAACATATAAAATCGCGAGTAAAAAGTGGAACTTACCAATCAATAACGTGAGTAGGCGCGAGCGAAGCATTGGACAAGAGTATGTATATTAATATGGAGTTACTAAATAAATAAACATAATGAATTTATCTTTTAATATATTTATTATACATTATTTGTTATGTACATACTTAAACCAAAACCGAGATGTTGAATAATTCTGAATTACATAGGATTTCCTTATAGCTATTACCCTTATTGAGCTGGAATTAGTGTTAACCTGAAAGCAGTCCCATATTTAAAATCCGATTGTAAGAAATTCTGAGATTCCAATTGTTTTATTTATTGAAATGCATTTGAACTAATATTTTTTTTACCATGAGAAAAACACTAAAGAAAATGTCATTTTGTTTGAACTGAAAATAGTTATATCATTATTCTTGTAAAATTAACAAACAAAAACACTGTTTATAAAACAAACTTAAACCTTAAGCTTTGCTGAAAAAATTTTAAAAATGGATATCTACTAAAATGGGATATCCCATATTGCAAAAGAAAAATATTATATGTTTGTTTTCTGATCTCTGAATTCACTAATATAATACATTATTACCGGTTATACTAATGTTTTACATTACTGTTAGGAATTTAAGATATATTATAATATTAGACTCCAATAATAATTAACAATCCGTGTACAATGAACGGTGTATTTATTATCCTTCTTTGTAGCAGTGATAAAATCTCCGCAGAATTCTTGATCAGTATTTGTTAGTTTTGCAGAACTTTTATACAATAACCAAGTTTAATACAAATAAAAGTCATTAAAATCATAAACAACACAAAAAGCGCTCACAGAGAACAGCAGTACTTCTTTTATTGTGTTATTTATAATAATACCAATCTCTTTCAAGCTTTCTATTTTTGTATGCCGAATGTTCCAATATATTGTTGTGACTATATACATGTTTGTTCATTTATTATTAAAATGGAGAAGCAAATAGATAAGCTTGAAAAGAACTTAAAAAAATAGTAAGTACATACTTTTCAATTACTTTCTTACTTACTTGGGACTGTCACTGTTTGTTATTTTACTTTTTTCCTTTAATACTTAACTGTTATTTGAATGTAATTATTTAAAGATTTTCTTATCTTATTGTCATAATCTGATTAACATTTGATCCTCACTATCTTTTTTATATTAAGATTTCCAACTGGTTCAATTTCGTAGCAGACCCAGAAATCCTACATTGAAAAGTTTCTTATAGCCTCATAGTTCTGCGAGGAATAAATGAATCAAGCAATATAAAAAACACAAATTTCTTACAGTTATACTTTAAAGATAAAGTTTTATAAATTACTTTTTTCTAATGTGTACGAGTATATATATATTAGAGTGATATCTACAGAATATTCTTTCACAAGTACATATAATGTAATAACATTTCTAGAAGCTTAAATAATATATGTCACGCTCATATTCCAAACGGATCTTTTTGATAAGTTCATACTGGGTCAAACAATTCAATTCTAATATAATTATTAGTATTTATAAGGGTAATTAGTTGTTGCAAGAGTTCATGGGCGGCGGTGATCACACATCAACATGATCAATCATCAATAAAAGAAGACGAATATCCTTACAAATACTAATAATGAATGAAACACAAATAAAGTTATAAATATTTAAATAACTTCACCATAACAGCTTAAAAATAGATATTTAAGACCTAAAATGAATATTTTTTAATTCTGGCATGCTATCAATAATCTTAGAAATATTTAAAATATTACTGCTAATAACTCATGAGAAAACTCTCTAACCTATTGGTTTATTAAAGACAACGCACCGATTTTCCACCGGTGAGTCTGTCATGGCCAGTAGGACTAACAGCAGAAACTGCAAAAAAAAAATTTGGACGAGCACTCCCGCGGTGAATCTGTCACGGCCAGGAGGGCTAATAGCATAAACATAATAAAAAATAAATAAATGGGCAGTCGTGGCTCTGGCGTGACTCAGCTCACTACCAGTACCTTTCGCTGACTATCCTCTTTGGATAATTGATTATTGAATGATTTATTATTTTAATTATAAATGTAGTTACGACCTGTTTATAATGATATAATAACTGATTGACTACTGACTTTTTTCATTAATTATATAAAACATATCTACCCTCATTAAACTTGCTTTCATGTAATGGCTTACCCACAATTCTTACATGTTTATTATATTACATTCAATAATATATGACTCTATAGCAATTTGATATTTATAAATAGTACATCTATTATTAATATACGAGAATTTCAGTTTCACAAGGTAATTGGAAGGAAGCCTAGTAAGAAGCCAGGGCGTTCTAGTCGCTTATTTATATAACGTAACGTATTCTGTATTTCTGGTTAACAAAAGAAAACATTCAACAATACTTAGTAGGTATACAAATTCAAGTAGTTTAGGTTTAATTGTAATTATACTCCAAACGTATTTTTGTATTCTGTGAAAGAGAAAATTTTCTAAAGAAAAGAGCATCCCATGTTGAACATAAAACTTTACCATATCAGTCTATTGTCAAAATCCGTTAAGGTGTTTGTGCGATTGTAATTATAACCCAAACAAACGTTTGCCGATCAAAATAGAAGATTTTTCGAGTTGAGTTTGCTTGCTAGTGCTGAAAAGTGGGGGTTTCACTAGAGATTTTTATCTAAAATTATCTAAAATAGTTGAGACAGTCTGTTCTAAAATTTTATTTTTAAGGAGGAAGTTACAATTTTAACTTTTTGTATTAGGAAGTGTTAACTCCAGATTTTTGGGCAACACTCATCTTTAGGTGGTCACCAGTTATTTAACTGTCTGGACTCTTTGGTTTAGGTAAGAAGCAATAAGATGAAGTAAAGCACTACCTTCTACATAGAGGTTAAGTTCGCATTGTAATGTTTGATGGTCTACGCAATCAAAGGCTTTGAATAAATTGCAAAACAACCCGATTGCAATCTGTGACTTCTTTCCTGCGGCATTAATGTGCTTTATAAGCGCAGTAGGCACGATTTCATTGCTATATACAATTTTTTTTCGAAGATATTATTTAAGGCCAGTAAAACGAAGATAAGACTATAATCTCCGGGTGCAAGACTGTCGCCACTTTTAAACAAAGAAACAACTTTGCAAACGAACAAATCGTTGTAAAAAAAAAGGAAAATATAAAAACGCTATGCACTTATTCCACAATCCAATATTTGCTAAGTAATTGAAGTTTCATCGGGATTTTTGGGATTTAAGGTTCTAAATATTTTAATAATATCATCTGAAGAAAAAGCAGTAAAAACAAAACATTTATTACAGACTCTAACGTTAAAAATTCGGCAATTGCATCTGATGATCAGTGTTTCAGTACAAGAAGGTCTCAAAATATCAGCCACCTTTGTATTCATTTCAATATTTTAAATGTTTAACTTTAATGCTAATGGACCTATAGCAGACATAGTTTCATCTTCAAATCATATAAGTTTTCTCTACTTCTCTATCTTTCTTTTTTATAGTACATGAACTCAATATAAATAAAAAGTATTTGGGACGCGCAAGGTTATTTAATCTCGTCGGTGGTTTTAATGGCGCTCGTTGTTAACTGTAAATGGAATGCATCGCGCTGATGCTCCCGCTACAGAAAGAGTGTGCTATAAACGATTTTAATTTGTATTGGTGCAATCCCTTTCGAATGAGATTCCCAGTAAGTTTATTTTGAATTCATTTGATCAATCATATTTTTACTTTTAGCGAAATTAATATCTATATAACAGTATATATGCAGAAAAATACAATTAATTAATATATTTTTTAGTAGTAATAGATTTCTTCTTATCGATATTTTTTGTCTTTGAATAACTTATTTTATTTGTATGTTTTATTTTAATTGATGCGTTACAGATATTCAGTAATTAATTGTATTTACTTTAATGAATTGTCTTTAGTACTTTTTGTAATGTTTCATTTATTTATATAGTCTTTTATATCCTTGTTCTTTAAGTCTTGTAATTTCTTATGGAATACAGATAAATATTTGGTATTACTTCCAATCATGTTAGCCAAATTATAATTATTAGAAATATTGTTATTATTTCACAAATATGAAAGGTAATATTCTAATCATAATCCAAACAAAATAGTTTTAGCTTAATTTTAAACATACATGTGGTTTATAAAGTATTAAATTAATGTATCATCAATTCTTATATAATCTATCATTGGGGACCAAACCGCAGCGGTTACGATTTCGAGATTGCTAAATATTACTATTAGATTAGTTTGACCAACTTACAAGTTAATACAAATTCGAATTGATGTCATCAATCAAGTAACTCTATGGCAATATAATACTATTAAAACAGTTAATTACTTCTTTGTTTACAATATATTTTAACTAAAATAAACCCACGCTTTGGTACACTTTAAGTACTTTTTTAAAGATTTTAATAATAATAAGCACTATGAAAAAAACTCCGTGTTGTTTATGTCTAGATCTGTTCCAGATATTTAGTTTTCATCATTACTCGTTGGTGTTCCTCGACAGGAGACTTCATAAAATAGTAAAATTATCAATCACTTACTTCCTGTTTGTTAGCTTTGTTTGAGGTTTAACATGTCATATTAATAAGAAATACTATTACTATAAAATTATTTATATAACACTCATTTTAAAGACAACCAGCTCTTAACATCTCTGCTATCGGATAATGTCACCTACAATGAAAATAATTTAATGCATTTCTTCACAGTAGCAAGTAATTGAAAAGACTTTCCAATCTATAAAAAATTAGATTAGAGTTTAGTTCCTAAGAATAAAATAAATATTATATTTCATACACCACTTTTATTTTTTTGTTATATATTTAATTTAATTCTAAAAATTACATAAAAATATTTGAAACCAAAATTATAAAGAGATATATAGTGTTTAGAATCTATATTCTTTAAGGTCATATCTCCAAAGCCATCTCGATATTTTCTTATTAAGAAATCTTATTCAACTGTGTTTAATACGTCTAAAGAAAACTTATTGATAATACAGTATTGATTGCATTATCAACAACTCTCAGGAATAAGCATTTTTTTAAATTCTAAACCTTAATTTTTAATAACTATTAGTTTGAACAAATAAGAACCATTTTACAAATAAATAACTGTTACTTTGAGCGCAGTGCGAGTACATAAATTGAACTTCTTTAACGCTATTATCTCGACTTCATTAAATTTAAACAAATCACAATAATTAAACATACGTTAATTCCTCCAAAATACTATCTATAGACTCTTAAGCTGATTCAACTTTCTAATACAACGAGTCATCAAATAATTGTAATTGACAACTTTTAAGTTAAATTGGTTAAGTCAAAACGTATATCATATTGTACGAACAAACATAAATAAAGTAGTCAACGTAATATATTGCTTTTGAAACAAACATATCACCTCACTCTCCTCGTGATACATCGCTCGGTCTCTTGTAACCACCCGCTGCGTCACCATACTTGATGAACACGTCTTTACCCGTGTTACATTTCTCTGTAATGGTGATAAAGGAAAAAGTTTAGTTTTTTAAACTTTTTTAGTGAAATAATATTTTAATTAAATATTTTTTTGACACCTTTATTTTCCTACATACTCCATGTGTTAAATTTTACAATAATTTTATTTACTACCTACGAATGGACTGTAGTAATGAGTATAAAAAGTGGTAAGCTAATGAAAACGCTACTTATCACTATCAAAGTAGTTCCTAAAATAAAAATATTTTCTAATACTCTCCTATTTATATTTTATTTACTTCGTTTATATTATTAAACGTTAAACCTGTTAATAACTTAATTATCTTCAAGAAAAACACTTCAACATAATATTATAAAGGCTACGTAGTATTGTGAATCTCTTACAATAGGCACCGCTCACTCGATCTTTAATTTCATATAACCTTGATAAAGTAAAATGGAAAAATATTTTAAAACTAACAAGCACAATGGCCATGTTCTGTTTTAGTGAAAAAAACAATATAAATTTTCATTTTATATTTAGAATTTAAAGATAATAAATTCTTAATTCAATGCGGCAAGACTACCAGTGGGTAATCAAGAAGCCTTATCTTATAATAGATATAATATTAGAATAAACTTATCTGCAACTATAAAAATGGTTGACTCAAGAAATTATTAAATAAAATAGAACATTTATTTACATGATTATATTATTGATTTCTCGACGACTTTACTGTAGCTCGTATTGGAGCACATTCATTGAATAAAAGAACTAGATGTTCAAACTCTCACCTCTTTTCTTTTCGTTGTCCGGCTTTTATCCATCTCCAAATTATGTTACAGTATTTATAGAGTACAGAAGGTTTAAGGTCGTTTGTATGTTTTTCCTTTACTTTTTAAGATAGGTCTCTAATAAAAGCTCTCTGTCTTTAAAAGTAAAAATACTTTGAACTTTTATATTGATCGCTTTTATTTCTTTATTTTGTAAATATTTTTCTTCGACTTTAGTTATAAATCGGTTTGAATCTTATGTATAAAGAAGAACGTATTCTTCTTTAATATATTCATAATAAATGATTGAATACTTTAATTCCAAATTAACGAAGTCTATATTTGATAAATATTGACATTATACGACTTACCTAACGTAATACACCCTGGAATAAAGCGACCACTTTGAAACGTGTTATAATTATATTATTTACCCTGGTTCATATTTACCAAAGCGCATGTGACGGGACGGTGACCATTAGGAAGGTAATTGGTTACACGAAAGACTACCTTTAAAATGGAAGTGATATATCAACTGAGTCTGTTTTATTTCAGTTTAAAATGTTGTTTTCATTTGAAATGTAATAACATAGCAACGCCCAGAAAAGTCTTCCTAATCTAAGGTAGTTAAATTAAATAAAAATGAATACTAGGTAATGACCGACGAGTCTTTGTTACAATAAATTCTTTTATATCATAAGATTATAAAAAAAACAATTTTATTATATTCCATTGTTATATCTGATAAAAGATAAAATACAACTCCTTATACCTTTCACACTATTATATAAATGTGACAATAATTGAATAAATAATATTGAATGTTTTATTATTTGAAAGGTGAAATTAAACTAAAACTTTTTAGATTAAGAAAACTAACTCATTGTCACTTCTAATTCGCTTATCACAATAACATTTTCAAAGAATCTTAAATTGAACAACAGTTTAATATGCGCCAGTCAAATGACTAAAATAACATATCATATAAACGTTTATTTACAATTAAACAAATATTTTGAAAGTTACAGTGTTTGTTAAGGAAAATATGATTTTCTTCGATCTGAAGAGATATCTTAGGACAGTTGGTAAAATAAAAGATAAAAGATATATTTTGTAAATACATTATAATCAATAAATCGGAGTTCTGTTAGTGATTGTTTCATGATTCACGAATTTACTAATAGATTATATTTATATAACACTATAGTTGTCAGCTATTTAATGTGCTCCCCCCCGCCCCCTAACTTCAACAATAAACCATCCATCGTCATATAAAATGTATTTCTACTTCTATTGTAATTATAGCACAAACTAATTTGGTAGTTTTTTTTACGTAAAAATGACAATTATCCGTAGTAAGAAGTATCCTAACTGTTTACTTAAGGCTTGTGGCTGACAATAAGCCATAAACACCCCCCATAATATCAACATATGATCACAATTTTCTATGTAATGTGCAAAAAAAAGTAACATATTGTTTAAGTATCCTTTCATAAATAGAAATATATTTGCCTAAAATTTTAATTTCTCATATCATAGTCAACTATTATCAAGTGACACTGATCAGGCTGATCGGAACCACTTGATGAAAGAAAAGTTAAAAGGTATACCTCACCTCACAAACTTTCCTCATTGATAGACCCAACATTGTAAATCTGACCAATTTACAAACAAGTTATACCTTCTCGAAAGTCATTAAAAGCGGAGAGCTCGTTGAGCGGAAAACAAGATTAATAGCATCCGGAAACCGTTTTAATCAATTTCTGAAACTACATTTTATATTAACTTACAATAAGTACATTTTAATGTTTTGTTTGATTTTTTGGAACTGTGTAAAAATAACAATTTTAAACACTGTAGTAATTTAAGATTAAGTTTGAAGAAAAACTTTCCAGGATATTATAGTTTACTCTTTATTTTGCTATTTACTATATATTATTATAGCTTTAAAATTATAATAACATAAGTGTATATTTACCCCGCGATGCCCTGGTTCTTAAATCGTTAGTACACATAATACCATCCTTGGCCTTGTTATTTAATTAAAACAACGCCTAAACAGTGGCTTGTACGTGTCAGTGTTTATTTCACGTGATGCTACTTCATCTCAATATTTGTGAATAATTCAATATGCTGGTAATATTTCTGAAAATTTTAAATAACTGGTACTATTATATTTAAAGTTTCGGAAGCTATCGGAGATAGCAACTAGACTACGTTTGAAATTGTCTATTTACATATTAGTAAAATATAATTATTTAAACAATATAAATAGATCAAGCCTCACTTAGTACCACAACCGTATATCAGAAACTTACCGCTGAGAGATCAAAATTAATATATTCACTGTATGTAATTGTAGTTAATGCTTAACAACGCAGACTGAGCTAAGTACGATGTAGCTGAGATGATTATATTGCATAATCTAATGGGAAATTGTATCCACTAATAAATATTATCAACTTTTATCACGTGTTTTGCAGTTTGCTTATTCATGTATCCAATTCAGTCGACCTAGTGTAACGTAATAGCACAACATGACTAATGTTTATGGATAATCTAGAATCTATTAATTGATTATATCAAACCGTGACATTGCATGCATAAAATTCCCATTCGATAAAATTAATTATAAATTTTCATCATCATCAATAGCTGTAGTCATTTGACTGCAACTCCTAAAGAAAGACCCTAAAGAAGAACCACCCTCTCTCAGAAGACCGACGTGTAGTAACCAAATTCATTTGGTTATGTTCCGTTGGTGAATGAGACCTGCTTTGACGAAGCCGGAGAACCCCTCCCCGAGCAAAATCGGGGGAATCAACTATTGGGCCATGTAGAGGTGAAGACTGAAGATCTGCTTTCACAGACTCCCTAACGCGCACAATACCGATTGGCTAGAGTTGTGTGCCACCGACTACAACTACCGACATGCAATGACACTGACATCTTTATATTATTAAACGAAGTATTATACAAAATACAGTTTTAGATTTGAATTCATTAAACAAACTCGAATTGTTTAATTCTAAATCAATTCATATACCAAGGTACTTTATCATTAGTTCTTTATGTTAAAATCCGGCAGTAACCATAATTTGAGCTACTTATGTGAGGTATTTTAATTTTTGAAACTCGGAGTATTACCTTGTGCCGAATTAACTGGTTATGTATTCTAAATCCCTAAGCTTTACCTGCAGGTATCCGGCAAACCAAAAGTCACTTTAATCACAACGGATGTGACAAATACGGCTATTTGTACACATCTCTCTCTGGTCTTATCATGGTACTATGTAAAAATTTTTTTGTGAAAAAAATGCCACTTTAAAATGTAAGCAATTTGTTTTTTCAGCCGTAAATAATCGAAAATAACAGTGTATTGCTTGTTACACATTTTAGTTATAAAAAACATCAAAAATACAAAAATATTATCTTCCTTACAAATATATTATTGTCGATATTTCTGTTAACATCAAATATAATAGTTGGGATACACTGAACCAATGAACCTATAATTATTGAATCGACAGTCAGTAGGTCTTTCATCTGTAGGAGTATATAGAAATGTATAAGACATAATACATACCAAGGCCTTATTATCTTCAATTAAAATAAAATAGTCATTATCTTGTTCCCATTGAGCTGGAATTAACACTAAACCTACCAGTACCGGTCAAATTGACCGTTCGTAAACTTTTGTAAAACTTATACATTTGTAAACGTTATAATATCGTTATCAAACTACATGACAATTCTTAGAATATGCATATAATATTTTCTTCACTCTTTACTTTTGGTTATTTCTATTATTACCTGCGTTATATAATAAAATAACTTTTAATCATCGGTCAATTTGACCGCGTGCGGTAGGAACAGGTATACAAGAATTGTCGGTAGGTTTAGTGTTAATATTAAATTGAAAGCAATCAGAATTTTAGAATCCGATTACAAGATATTGTGCGATTCAAAGTGTTTTTCTGTTCAAATCATTCAAATGTAAATAAATAAGGACGAAATGGATTTTCTTTCGTATTTATTTATTTTCTTTTATCACTTTTTCAGACCTAAAAGTCTGAAAATCAATTTAAGTAAGAATTAAAGTCAACATTTCTTCATTCTAATTAAATACTTAATATTACTTATGTTTTTGTTAATAGTAAAAATAATGATTGCCTCATAGTTGTTTACAATGTCATGCTTAGGTCAAGAGAGATTAATTAATACTAATATATATAATACATTCCGACCAAATTAATCAAAAAATGTTTATTGTTTGTATCAATATTACAATACAATACCTATAGAAGGTATATTAAGTATTATATATTACAGCAGACGTCGTGGTGTGATACGAGTATTAAATGCATAACCGACCGACATTATAATAATGTGTAATATCATGTCTAATGTGGTAAATAAGTTATTTTTTTAATAAGATAAAATCTACATAACACATTCTACAAGAAATTTTGGCAATAGTTAATATTACCAAATTATTTCTGATTATATATATATACATTATACATATATTATATCAGTAAAGTATACAAAAATATATTTGCAATGATCCATACTGATCTGTCTCCAGTATAGATATATCGTTAGAAGAGCCTTTACAATGATTATTAAATTAAGATGATGATTTAGCTTTAATGAGTTTTAATTTGTATCTTAAAACTTACGGAATGTTCTTACATATTTATATATGATTGCCTTTTTGAGTATATCTTTATTTTATCAAAAGAATTAGGGCATCCAATTATATGTATATATGTCGCTACTGAGCCTTAAAGGCCTCATTATTATATTAACTATTTGTTACATGTTTACACATTGTTTGTAAAATATTATAAAGTAGATTTAAGACTAACCCACTATCCTTTTATTGTTATAAATGGATAGTGTTTTGATAAATATTGTGGTAAATAATAATTTGTTGTGTAATTAGCATTTGTTAAATACGTTACAAAATAAGATAAATAAGGTCAAATTAAATAATAATCACATTTAAGAATTAGTGTAATGAAAGTTAGGATATATTAATTTGTAATGCTTTCACGTGATCGTGTGATATTGACAGTTTTCCGAAATCAATCCGGAGTCAAGCGATCTACTTATTTGAGAACTGTATAAATAGCGGACAACTCGCTTCGACACCTCACTTTTAACTGGTGCTGGAGTTGGAGGTGACAAGAACAAACATAATGGTCTTGTGCTGTGAGTAATTATTAATGTTTTACTTATTCTTATAGTAACTTATAGTTATTAATTGAGTGTATTTGATAAGTATGAGTAATACTGATAAAAAAGTCGATGAATTTGATGGGTTTTTAAAGGTAAGAGGTAATGACGGAGAGAGGGGAATGTAAGTCACTTTGCACACACACACACTTTGCTATTCCGAGTACATCAGACACTCGTTACTCGTCTACAACTCACCGTGTTCTAGTTTTGTTTGAAGCTTCAACTTTTGCACCTCATTTTAGAATAGTATTTCGTCCAGAAAATACTAAACTTTATAATCAGTACATTTAAACGACTAATTATTATGTTTCTTTACAAATTGTTATTTTTATTTAACTAATCTGACACCTCGATAGAAATGTCAAAATTTTTATGTTATACTATATTTATATAGTACGGTATATATAAAATCAAATATATGATTTAGGAATTTATAATGTAAAGGAGTTTTTATAATAGTTACTAATTCAGTTAAATACTAAATAGAAATACCGTTAATATTATATTATTTAGTGCATGTTACTGGTATTAGTAGTTTTGAAGTAATATATTGTAATGTAATAATTATTGGAATAAAACAGATGATGTGCTGTTGCAAAGAATTCTTTGGATCTAAGCTACTGTCCGTCCCGGAGTGCTGTAAGGACAACATGTGTCGGTAATGTTCAGTTAAAGGTTTTAGGGTGCCGCAATATTTTAACCTAATTTTTATTATATATATATTTAGTTGATATAGGAATAAGCCTTATCCAATTTATCGTCGAACCAAACCGCAGCAGTTACGAGATTTATAACTTTTAATATTATGTACCAGATTCGTTCGGCAACTTACAAGTTTATACAAGTACGAATTCAGGTCAGCAATCAAGTAAATCTATGGCGATATAATAGAACTAGCTTATTCCCTCCCGCTTCGCTGGGCACACTATTCATTTGGATGTGAACTTAGGTTGCTATGGTAACCTTGGTAACCTTTGTTATATTATCCGTTATCATCGTAACCGTTGCTATAGTAACTCTTACCCCCGCGTTAAGTGTATTGCTCCTACAGGTTTAAACTTGGCGAAATACAAAAAGTTTAAATCCTTTGCGATAGGAATTCCTGAAAATCCGTTCTTAGTTGACGTCTACGTCACAAAAGAAGTAACTATGTAAAATTTTAAGTTAATCGGACAGATAGTTTCGGAGATTTCGTGATAAGTCAGTGAGTGGTAAATCTCTTATATATTCGAGTATTCTGTCATATAATCAAACTAACAAACAGCTTTGAAAACCTCAATAAATAAAAAACTAAGTTTTTTAACTCAAAGGTGATATATTTTAAAAGGTATTTTTATGTTATAGATATTTCCTTATCATGGGATCTTTGTCAAATATATTTAAAGACATCTTAGAAATATATAAATAATTGAAGTCATAATAACTCTGTTGCAGTTGTATAGTCTCTAGGTCGTTGTTAATAAAGATTAAACACAATACATATTTTTTGTATTCTAAATATTAAATTTTATTTTATTCATAGTATTGTTTTATCTTCACTGAATTTAACAAAATAAATATAATTTAAATTCAGCACCTGTTTTTGAGTCAATACTGCCGTATGGTCCTCCGTGACTCTATCTTTCGGTACATTGCTTAAGCCCTCACAATCACATGATCTGTGCAGTATTATTAAATTAGTGGTAAGTAAAAGATTTTCCTTTAGGCTGAAGGGGAAGTGTTATATTACAGGAATACGACCTGCCGTTTGATTTAGATTAGAATGTTAAGCAGCAAGTGAAGTGAATAGTTCCGAAATACGAATATTGACGTATCGGGAATGGAAAAGCAAGAACTGAGAGGAACGATCAAGAAAGAACAAGAGAATCGATGAACACATGGTCGAAGTGCGTGGACAATGATGTCAAAGAAGCAAGTCTTCACTGGGAATAGATATAACAGTAGAATGTGAATAAATGTATACATTGATATTGCGCTGACCTCAAATATTTCAGACATGGGCATTAGATGATGACAATAATTAAAATTCCTTTGAAATAATAAAATATAATATATATAATGTGGTGTGTATTTTAATATAATTAAACAGAATCATCAAATTATCGTGTAACGCATTAACCGAACAAACATAATTAACACAGGGCAAATATATAACACAGACACACTACATGTAATACATATTATTAATAGTAAGTAACTCACTTAACACTACTTATACAGAGTCACATTGTATGTTCTATGAATTTAAAGTTAAAAAAGTAACATAAAGTAAACGACACTTAACTTATAAAATAATTTATAACACCAATATGAAGAAAGTTTTTTCAAACAAATAAAAGAATTAAATAATTAAAAATCACTGTTACTGTAACTGAGGTCACTGACCTGTCAATAGCAGCAGAAGTGCACGTTATTACTAACTTACACTAACAATGATGGAGTACCACCTCATGGTACATTAACATTACAATAACGTAACTTAAATCAATCAAATAGTAACTGTTAATATTATAAATATTCACTGCATTAATCGCAAAATCTATGTCTCATTAACAGCAACTTATTCATAACATAAAGTTACATCGTCTGGTGATGTTCATCCTCACCCTTGCAAATAAATCACTATCACTGGAAATATATTTTATCTAAAACGAAACAAAATAAAAAAATAAAAAAAAAACAACTATTACTAAAAATAAGGTAAACAGAAAATATTAAAATTTCATTTTAAAAAGACACGACTGCAATAAAATAGCGAAAAATTACACGAATCACCTTCGAGGCGCTTTCGCGGATACTAATTGATGACAACATAACATTAACTGATGTTAGTTGTGATCGGTGTGTCGTTCTCTTTTTAAAATACCTTACATGTAACGGACTAACTACTAATAGTGAAGGATACACTCGATACTTTATAGTATTATTTATAAATTACATTTTTCTTTATTTTAGAATGTTACTTTTTGGTTTCTACTTTTTTGTATTTTAATAAAAAGTAATTAAATTGATACTTTAATAAATTAAAATGTATGAAACGGTATTGTTATTAGTATTATTTACATATTTAATGAATAAATAAATTAAAAAATTATCTTTCTTCGGTTGCAAAATGTTTACTTTTCACTTATGTAATTAATACTATAACTTAATCACTCAAAATCGAAAGTCTTTAAAAATCGAAAAAAAAAACTTAAAATTGATATTTTAAACGTTATGTTAATTATGTGTCGCCTCACTAATTAGCTGAAAAATACAACTTGGGTGACCTTGAGGGGCCGCAATAGGGAAGATGCAGCGACGCTCTTCTTTCAATCCTTGCACTACACACACACATACACACTACACACTACACCACCGCGCGTAACACAGGTACGTACACATAGTGACGAGAATATAATATAAATATTATTTAATCATAAGTAAAATGTATTAATTTATTTATTGTTTTTTATTGCATATTAATGAGTAAATTAAATGTTATTATTATTAAATATAGTCAAATGTAAATTATTGGTAAAAAATATTATGATACTAGCAGACCCGGTCACGCGTTGCTGTGACTATTATTTTTGATATATTACATTGTACTAAACTATTTAAGGGGTAACGTTCAGAGTACATCTGTCATGAAAATCATAAAGTTTTCTTATAGTCGATATTAAGCAAAAATCAAAACAAAATAATTATAATTATTTTTTTAATTTTATCCAAGTTTATAACACTATTTGTATATTACAAAGTTTTTAGTAAATAACTTGGAACACTAAACTTACGAATGAGGTAGGTAGGGTAGATATCTCATTCGTAATTACTCAATCCAGTCAATAGATACCGCCATCTTTTAGAATTGTTAAGAGCTAACTGCAAAATGATAAACTAATAATTTGCAATAAAATAATACTGCGACTATGAATTGAGTTGAAAATTATTATATCTTTTAAGTTAGGTCAAACTGTACGTGGTGTGTAAATTTATTTAAATCAGTTAAGTAGTTTAGGAGTCCATCGCGGACAAATAACGCGACACGTGATTTATATATATTAAGAATTCTGGTGGATTTTTTTTATCATTTAATATTTTAAATAATATAATAATTAAATCGTAAAATTTTCCTTTTTTTTTAATATGTTACTTTATCATTTTATTAAGACGTTCATAATTAAAAGTATTTGGTGGTTTTTACTAATACATACAATGAAAGTTAAACTCAAAACATTTAAATTTTAAAAGATTTTTTTTTTTTAATAAATACAATTTTTATACAACTCGGCAGAATTCGTTCTGTCAAATAGATTTGGAATGTGGCAGTTTATATTTCGACCTTTAGACGTTTTTACTCTGCTGATCCTCACACATCGCCCTATCATCATGGTGACGGTTCTGTTCAGGAGAATTAAAGAAAGAGGTCAGCTCGGGTGACTTAAGTATCTTAGCTTCCACGAACTTTGGTCACCCTTTTGAGACCCACTAAAAACCCCGATTGGGATGTCTACCAGAGGGCTACAAACCAAGACTGGAACTTAAGGTTCAAACCTGATTGAAAAATAATCTAAAGGGATAGTGGGAACCTAAAGGTGACAAATATTTATAAAGTGGGTGCTTCAATTACAAAGTATAGAGATAATTAATTATTTATTACTATTATTATTAACATAGGGTTCATAACCGATGAAATAAAAAATAATGAAATAAAACGTACATAAGTATTTTCAGTAATCGCGTTATTGTAAATCCAGTGAATCATAATTATTAACAAAAATCTGTTTTATTTTTATTTTAGTGCTTTATGATACACAATGTTTTTTGTTTGATTACCTGGTGAATATATAAATAAATCTGATGGTTTTCCAACACGGGAACAGGCAACATACAATTGACCATGTGAGAAACATGGGTTTTCTAGATTAATACCACAAACACCTAATGATTGCCCCTGGGACTTATTTATGGTCATAGCAAAAGCAAGCCGCACTGGAAATTGTAGTCGTTAAACGACTACAATTTCCAGTGCGGCTTGCTTCAAATGGTACATCAGTCGGAATCATTGGGATGCGTGGTATCAAAACGTCTTCTCCTTTATACTTTCCTTTCAGTATAGTTGCTTCTATCACGTTGTTCAATAATTTTTTTATCGCTAACCGTGTGCCGTTGCAAAGACGCGGTTGGTTGATATTTCTCAACATTATTACTACCGAACCAACCTTTAATTGAAGATTGTGAGGTGGCAATCCTGGTAAATCCAGCGAGTTTAAAAATTCAGGCGGATAGTTAACGACATCATCTTGGTTAGTAGCCGAATCAACTGATTTATATATCCTCAATTCGCCTGTAATTTGTTCTTGAATTTTGAAATTTAATTCACTTACATCTATGTTTTTTGCAGCCAATATAGCCCGTTCGCTCAACCAATCATGGTTTCTATAATTTTGAGCAACATCTGGAAACACCTTTTGAATAAGTTCATCTTTTGATCTAGTTAACTGACAAAAACCTTGAGGAAAGTTAATGCAACCAGTCAAGGTGTCTATAGGAAATTTGCCATTACCAATGTCAATGAGTTGTTTAGAGAATATGTCTCCAGATTTGTCATTTTGCAACTTGATACGCATATTCTTGCTTAAGTGTAATACCTTCACATGTTTCCACAAATTGGAGGACTTTAAACAGGCATTTAGTTCATTAGCTGGCGTTGATCGTGGAATCACTGGCAATGTTTGACGAAAATCTCCTGCTAATAAAATCATTGCACCACCAAATGGGTTATTATTGCTCCGGAGATCTTGTAAGGTTCTATCTAAAGCCTCCAAAGATTTTTTATGTGCCATCGTGCATTCATCCCAAACAATCAATCCACATTGCTGCAAAACCTTTGCCATTGCAGAGTTCTTCGAAATGTTGCAGGTTGGAGTTTCGTTGCTTTGCATGTTTAATGGTAATTTTAGTGCTGAATGAGCTGTTCTACCACCTTCAAGCAAAGTTGCTGCGATTCCCGACGAAGCGAGTGCAAGTGCAATTTTATTTTGTGAGCGAATTGTTGCTAATATCAATGAAATCAAAAAAGTTTTTCCTGTACCACCAGGTGCATCTAAGAAGTAAATCCCTCCTCTTTTATCATTTATTACTTTCAAAAGTGTATCAAATACATACTTCTGTTGTTCATTCAATAGTGGAAGATTTGTTTGAATTAATTCTTTCAAAGTGTTGAGATCATACAGTTTTTCTCGGTGCAACTCTTGGTTAAAAGCATCATGCATTGGACGATTGGGTGCGGCCAGGCCTAATTGAAATAATAGTTTGTTTGACATCATCAAGCACATGTCCTCAATTGAAATCAATACTTCATTGTAAATTTCTTCGCTTATTTGTATATATGGATTTCCCCTTCTAATCCGTATTTGATACAAAATATCATCACACATATTATCTTTGTACTTGATCCACAAATCCTTTGGGTTTGATGGGAAGCAGGTAGATATGATTATAGAAAACAATGTTCGTATTTGATGAGCTTGTAATGATATTACAGCATCATTGAGAGTTTGATCCCAATGAGCATCATTGTCTAGCAATCGCAAACGTTGGCAAGCTTCTCTATATGATCCACACAAATCACCATTAACAGTTCGTACATGTTGGAACGATGTTGGGCCACGTACATTGACTAATAGCAGTCGTAAATAAAAACATTCATCATTGCTTGGATGTACTGAATAAATTCGACCAATCGCATCGGTAGAAAATATATCTGGGTATCCTGTAACTGGTTTTTCTTGTTTCCGTCGTATAAATCTTCTTGAGGATTGATTCCAAGTATAATATTTAGGCATTTCAGAATATAACAATGTTTGAGCAAAATCATCGTTTTGACATATCTCAAAAAATCTGGTTAATGTAGTAGATGGTGGCTGTAAAGCTCTTTCTACTGCGTTCTGTGCTGTAAAATATACTCTTTGTCCATTTTCTAAATGCACAGCTAAATGAACAACAGTAGGGTGTCTTTCATGAATAGGAAAAGAAAATATTCGCCAAACTGCTTCATTACTACCAACATAGCGACCCATTTGGTATGGGGTAACTTCATCATTGGAATTCTCTGCATTAATACCAATCACAGCCATATCACTCCCTTTGGTTACATATTTGCAAATGTATTTAATAGATTTTACTGAATGGCAAGATTCAACGTTGATGTGCGCTTTGAAGGTCTTTGATAAAATGGGTGAATATGGAACAATCCAGCGATTATCTATTTCAATATCTTGTTGATTTAATTTGACAATTGTTGATCTTCCATTGTCTGCTGTCGATCGGCGACGATACAAAGGATAACCGTCATTACCAGTGATTGTTTCAGATATTAATGTCCGTGGATATCGCTTTGAACATTTACCATCCACCATACACGGTAAATTTTGATTAAGAGTTCCACAGGGACCATGTATCATGTTTTTAATAACTACCTCATGCAATCCAGGATCTACTTCTACATTAGGAATTTCAGCTGATATTACTGCATCAACTTCATTTGGCCTTATCTTTTCAACTAACCAAATCAAAATGTGTGCATGTGGCAATCCCCGTTTCTGCCACTCCACAGAATACATCCAGCAGCGTGTCTCTCCAAACACATAATGTTTCACAATGAAATCCATCAAAGATTTCAACTTTTGTCTAAAGACTCTAAAGGCTGTAATATCATGACGATCAATAGGTGATTGCCCAGGGAATAACTCCTGCTTGATTTCTATCCAGTGTGGATTGCATGTAAATGTGATGAACAAATCTGCTGTACCATAATGACGAACATATGACATGGCATCTTAAGCATATTCATGCATATGTCGAGGGCTTCCGATGTATGTTGCTGGAAGAATAGTCATCCGACCAACATTCTGTGCATTTCCATCAGTATTAATCGCATCTCGAAGGTGAATATACTCTTCAGATCTGAGTTTGGTCTGATTCAACCTGATGAATGTTAATCTCTCCGTTTCAATTTTAACATACATGTCTACAACATACTTGTGATATAATCGCCGACATTTGAGTATGTGATTGTCTTCATTTTCACGAATCATTAGGCGGTAGGAATAATAGTTCATTGAACTGACTTTTTTGTTGGTTTCGGAACCTGAAAATAGATTTTTGTTTTCATAATATAGAAAATTAAAAAAATAATAATATAGTGACTGATAATATAGCTCCATAGCTAAACTAATATTTTTTATTACCTGTAATGGGATTTATCATCTTGTTTGAAAAATCATAGCCATCTTCACCTTGCCAAAATATAATGGGATATTGCAGTGCGTCATATGAGCGGTGTGTTTCCTTTATACGTTGTAATTGATCATTCCGACGATGTAAAACAATATCACGGGATTCCAAGTTTTCTCCAACTACAACGATGGCAACTTCATCAATAGTTGGTGCATTAAAACGTCTTGCATGTTGGCCAACAGGTGTTTTATCAGCTCTGATTACAATTTTGTGATTATCAGATGGCATCCGATCCAGTGCAGTTTTAAACAACATAACCAATTGATTGTACTCATGAAATAAAGTTTGTAATTGTTCTACAATAGACCTCTTTAGTGAATTGTTATGTGAACAACGCATATCAATTTCTCGTGGTGAATTGCCCATGAAATAAATTTGCAGAAATTTGTAATTGCTATCTGACACTGGTAACAGTGAACCTGCTCTATGATATATTTGGCCTTGTATCTGTAAATTAAAAAAAATGATTTTTGCCAAATAGAAATAATATTTGTTCCTAAAAAGTATATCTGTCTCTTAATTTGAATCACCAAATACTATTTGATATGCTTAGGTATGTCAATATGTAATAATTAGTTGTAACTAATATCCATCGTCAAATAATTATATTGTGTTTCAAAATAATAAAAGTGTTGCTAATACTGAATCACCAAATAATATAATGACTAAGTAATATATGTTTTGGGGTTTAGGAAACTGAAGGTTAATGACACATATTTACTTAGTTAACAGGAAATTTTGTTCATTAAAATAATAATGATTAACTGCTATAATACATACCTTAAAAGTTGGCATGAAATTTTCCCGAACTACGTTTGTTGCCCCAAATGATGTCATTTGAAAGCAATTGTTATATTGTTGAATATTTGACAAAAAGTGTATGGAATCTGGTTCTATTCCTGAAACCAATGAGTACAATGGCTCTGGTGGTGGATCCAATGGTATCAATTTCACTTTCCCATTTGCGCAACACAATCCATTTGCTTCATTTTTGTATTTCAATGCCTTACAATAAGAGCAAACCAAGTTCATAGATCCAATAGCAACACATTGGTGGTTACTGTAGTCAATTGACAAATCGTAATTGAAAGCAGCTCGATTCAAACTTTCGCGATTATTAGTTGAATCTCTCGCTCTCGCTTCCCGCGTTCGGGATATACGAATTCTTTCGCGTTCATTTCGGTCGTCACGTTCATGTGCAGTATGATAAGATCGGTAATTCATTTGGTTTGTAGCATTTCGGGTTCTTCTACTTAAATTACTTCGTCTTATAGGAGGCATATCGTATATAATTACCTAAATTTATTCACATGAAATAATTATTAATCACAGGT
This sequence comes from Melinaea marsaeus rileyi, assembly GCA_918358865.1. Lineage (NCBI taxonomy): Eukaryota > Metazoa > Arthropoda > Insecta > Lepidoptera > Nymphalidae > Melinaea > Melinaea marsaeus. The sequence continues at coordinate 3,402,788 of OU911089.1, forward strand.
ATTTATACAATCAAAATTAATTATTAAATATTATAAACGCTTTTTAACGCAGTTTGTTTGACAGATGCAATGACGTGAAAACTGATGACAATTTATGTCGCATTCCGAAACTAAAACAAAAGAAAGAATATTCCAAGGCCAATCAAATCTTACATTTACTTTTTTTGACTTTTCAATTTGGTCGGGTGTACACATTCATTTGATTAAATTTGAACGTTGTGCAGCGACAATAAAGCGCGAATTGACTCTTTGACGTTAGCAAGACACCTACATTGTTTAGACAACAATGAGTGCTTGTAATTTAATATCAACTTTATTGAATAGCAATACAGTTCAAATTGACTCTACATTTAGTTATTTATTCTACATTTAAAATATTTGTATAGGAAAAAGAAAAGGGCTTTTTTAGGGTTTCCCTGGAAATTATTCAAATTTTTCTCGCCGTTAGAGCCATCCTTGGACTTCAAGGAACATTTAAAAAAAAGAATTGTTAAGATTGGTCCAAGCGTTGTTGAGTTATGCGCTTACCAACACATTTTGCGATTCATTTTTATATAATAGATTTAAAGTTCAATTGTGACTGTTCACATTCTACTATTACATATTTTATTAAAACTGTTACTGATCGTATGTACGAGTGTGTTTGTCGTATGATCGTCTTTTTTACTATAATTATATTTATTGAAATGCCAGAATAGTAGTAGTAATAGTAGTTTTACAAAAAATATTATTATTAAGTAATTTAAAAATATTAAAATAATGTATTTATAAAATAGTTTTCCATCCCTATTCGTAAACTGAATATTAGGCCGTCCAGCAACAAATCGAAATAGAAACAAAGAAACCAATTGTTATCTCTTTTACACTTGCTACATTTTACATTGAAGTGATTGAAGCAGAGATATGTTTCTCGTTATTATGAAATTATTTGTATAATTATTTGTATTTTTATAGTTCATTTTATTTCTGTTTGTAATTGTGGTAAAATTATTTTCAATAAAGTATAAATTGTTATTAATAATGTCCATAGTAGTATTGTATTAAACATTCACATCACATCACATCACATCACATTAAAGAGGAAGGAACTGACTTCAGTTACCTATTACCGATGGGTTTGTTGATATAATAATATCAAAAGCATAACATGTAAATACTTGTATAAAACAGTTCTTAAACTATTATTAATATTCTTAAACACTTATTAACTTTCACTAGATTAAACAAACGAACATCTTTAAAACCTTAAATATATGTATTGTGAGAAATAAAAGGTGGTTCCTCAAATCATCAAATTTTAGAAACCTAGTAATTTCTAAACCTCACAAGTCTTCCAAACTCTTATTGGTCGTTTAGTAATCGTTTGACTTCACTAAGTATTAAGTCAAAGTTAATGAGTTACACCTCCACTGATAGACACATTATAAAAGGAAATAACAGTTTATTTTGACAATGAGTATTACATAACACGATAAAATAAAATTAAAAAAAAAATTATATCTACTTTGTTCAATTAATGACTATAATTAATGATATTTTTAATTAGTATCATAGACTTGGACAGTGTTGGTTGATGATAAAAGTAATCAACCCTTCAATGAGTGGTCGGTGTGTCTCAACGGGAGACTTAACAAGCTACTGATATAGTTCCTCAGTCACTTCCTGTTTGTTATCTTTGAGAGCTACCATACTATGTTATTGTGTAATACTTTTACCACAAACTACGACAGACTCAAAGTAACGAGGAAATGAATTCAAAAGACTTCTATAAAACTAATTTTAAAGAGAGCTCTTGACGTCTATTTCAGGAGGAAAATGTCACTTGAAATGAAAAGAATTTAATATATTTATTTTAGGAAGCAATTGAAATGAAATCAATCGATTAAATAAGAGATAAATGTGATTTAATATTAAAGAATATCAATATACATGTCATAGTCCTCTTTAATATTACGTGTTTTTAATTTATTAAAAATTACATTTAAAATATTTTAAACCTGAATAATAATGAGATGTATGTTGTGTAAGGTCTATGTTATTTAAGCACATTCTGCGGAAGAAAGATATTATCTTAATTCTAAATCCTATGTACATATTATTAAAGTACGTTCTCAAATGACAAATTGTGTTTTGCAACAACTTTACAAGATAAACAATTTATTGTATTATAAACTTTATTTTTTTATTAATAATAACAACGGATGAGGACTGTTGTAACAATAAATTATTGTTCTTTTAACCATACTTTGAATATACGCAAAAATTATTATTTTTTTTCTTTATTCCTCTTTTCTCTCCACTGGCCACCGACAGTTGACCATTGGCCATGTTGGCCATAAATAATTGGGATATTGGCACATGTATGGGACATATTATTGTAATTAGTAACTTCTAAGGTAAATTGGTTGAGACAAAATGTGTATCATGTCATTCGAACAAACATAAATCAGATGTATGTTTAATATGAGGCAAAGTAATATATTGATACAAACATATCACCGAACTCTCAGCGTGATACATCGCTTCGATCTCTGAGCCAACAACTGTCGAAGTGTAGAAGCAGTGTATTTTAGTAGAAAATGCAAAATACGAAAGTTATTTATTATATAAATGAATCACTGTATTATTTTATTATTATTTTTATTAAATATATAAAGTAATCAGTGTAAATAGTACGAAAATCAAAGACATTGAACTAACGATAAGATATTATTAGTAGTTAAATAATAGTCAACTGCGTGGACGAAGAAATATTAAAGTGTCGTTTTATTTATTTATTTATTATTATTATTATTATTTAATTAAAAAGTCAATAAATAAATAACTTATAATCATAAAAGCTAAATGTGCCAAGTGTTTAACTTATCACATTTCTAATGCAATGTGTCAGAGTGCCACTTACTGGAAACTGTATTAACAATCTCCAAACCTTTAGTTATGCCGTGATCTGCCATCTATCGGCAATTAGCGACAACACCTAACACGCTTCCATAGACCGATCAATGAAAATGCTAGAAAGCGCCCATAGATGGCACCAAAAGTCTCATAGCGAAATAAATTACAAAGAAATTAAAGAATACGTAATTTAACATGCAGCAACATATAAAACAAACAGAGTCCAGATATTTTAGAGAAGAAATTAAACTTTTAATTACAATTACAATAATTAATAGACTTAAGGAAGCATTTAATATAATTTAATATGATATTTAATTTCCTAAACATTGTATATATGTAAATATTATTTGATATTGTGTTCTATAAATGAGCATGCAATTGTATTTTTTTTTTAATACTTGTATACATGTGTAGGTCATGTACCAATGTTTCCTTCCCCATGTTAAATCTTTACTCATCAGGATATTTAAACACTTTATAACTTATATTTTATTACTGTTGATATAAATATAAATTTATAATGTATATTTCCGTACAACTATTTTTAAAGTCGTAATAATAATAACTTTTATTAAATTTATAATTTTAACAAATTAAACATTCCCAGGGTGCTAAATCTTTTAGCAGTATGGTAACACCGGTGCCACGCGAGAAGGTAGCCTGAAACAAAGGGATGTATGAATGAGGTTAGGAAGTTGGAATGTTGGTACGATGACTGGAACAGGGCGAGAAATTGCGGACATAGGGAAGAGTACTCTGTAATTTTAATTTAACATTATGTTTCAAACGCAGGTGAATATAATTTTTATTTGGATATATGAGATAATATTGGTTGTTGTCGTTATCTTTAAACCTACAATAATATGTTATCGTAAATAGTGACCGTGAGTATAATTCATTAAAGCTTAGATAATTATGTCAATGATCTACAAAGACTACAGACAGTTACATTGACTCGATTGTTTCTTTCATCTACTTTACACAATAGATCTCTGGAAAGAGCCTTTGTTTTTTAGATGTAAAAATACTTAATATTGATCGAATGTATTTTTTTATTTGTAAATATTTTTCTTTGAAATTTAATTGATTCATGTGTTAATTTGTTACGCGATATTTTACATATTCATAATATAGACTTGAAGTTTTAAATTGAATAAAATACAAACTTGTAAAAAAAGAGACATTATGCATCTTAACTCAATATATCCTCAAATAAAGCGATCACTTTGAAATATATCATAATTATATTATACTATATTGTATTATATATTTATATAAGAACTAAAGCGCATATGAAGGGAGAGTAAGTGTTAGGGAGGTAAGTAGTTAGACAAAAGACTGCCTTTAAATGGAAGTGATGATTTAGAATAGTGTGCATCATTTCAGTGTAAAAATTTGTTGCTACAAAATGATGAAATGTGATGATAACAGTGATTAGACACAGCTACAAGGTACCCGCTACATCCTGTATCTACTAACATTTAAACTATACTATTTGATTATAATTGACACATATTACCTGATACCGAGTAGAAACAATTTCTTAACATTAAGTGTGTATTTTTATTTATATTTTGCATTCCTTTTAGGGATTGTTACAATATATGAAAATAGAACACCGGGTAGTGACTGACGACTCTTTGTTATAACAATTTGTATTAAATTTTAAAAGTATGATTAGTAATTTCTATTTCATTGTTTATTTTCTAAAAATAAGAAAATATATTCGTTATTAACACATTAACTATTGTTATTTGTTATATGAAAATAACACATGCAATATAAATATCTATAAAGCATTAGCGCTAATACTGACATGAGGAAATACGATACAGTCCTAATGGGAAGAAACTGAGCTTTCTCAACAACGTCCACGTGTTTGAAAAGAATAATACATTTGTGTTACTAATTGAACAAAAAATATAATCTTCAGAAACTTTCAACCTGTCTTAAATCAACTAAATGATTAAACTAATAAAATAAAAAGAGAAAGAGAGAGAGAGATAGATAGTTATTTATGTTAGAATCATTAAAACATCTGAGTTACATAATCCTAACTGCTATTTTCGTTTTTTTATTTGCAAGCTAAAATTAGTATGAAAAAAAAACAACATATTTAATAAAATTAACTCCCGATAAATAATATTATTTTTAATGCCATATTAAATGTAATAGCACAGAATTCAAATTGTTGTAAACCAATTACTAAATAGAAGAACTTTTGCAATCACGAGGAGAGACCAACTTACAAGGCACGCGACTTACAAGTTACAACCAATTAGAGAAGTCTAGTGAATGTATTGAGTTTCAGTTGTTCCAACACGCCGTCATCTACCAGGTTTAAGGTACTGTGAGATATATAGATGTCATAAATGTCACATTTTCCATTTATGTAACTCTTACTAATTTTCTTGTAAAATAAAATGTATTTTTATTTTACAAGAAAATTTTGAGTAATATACAAGTTTTTTTTTTCAGATCAAAACTCATCGCATCGTCGAATAAAACATCGCCAAAACTTTCAAACTTTACGGAACTTTTCTAATATGGTTAATGGCAATATAGCGGAACAGTTTTGTAATCACAATGAGGATGAAAAAAACTGAGGTTTTGTTAAAAAAATATGTTTTATCAAAATACATATTTGGCAATAGATCAAAAGAAACTGAATGGATAAAATAAACCACAATACAATCATGATGATAACTAAATATGTATCACATCAGGCGACACTCAGTCAATATGAAATGTATTGTATCGTTATGAAAGTTACGATGTTAAAAGAGAAAGGTTGTGTCTGTATATAAAAAATAACACAAACACAACGTTATTATTAGGTCGAAAAAGGATTTTTGAGATAAAAAAAAGAATAGGTTGACAAAGGGTTCGTTCTTTCAGTATTTTTATAATATCAAATAATGCATGTAAAAGATATTTTGAGTTCTCTACAAGATGCAATTCATCCCAACCATCCCGTTGTAGTTTCTATGGTGTATTGATTATTCAAACGAATCATTTCCGCAGTGTTTAAACATTTTCTTAGAGGCGTTGCTGCGGCTACCGCGGTACTGTAGCGCCTCAAATCGACCCATGCGTCGACAGTTATCCGGCCATTCTTCGTTAGAAAGCTAGCTTTCTTTAAAGGCGAGTGTGCGGCAGCTGCAACAATATCTTTAGGGACATCGCCGGTAGTGGGGACTGTCTGCTGATCGAGCACTTGTGTGACATTACAAGGTCACTATTAGTTATGAGGTACTAACACTAGATATTAAGCTTTATTTGAATATTACAACCATGGACGTTTTGTTGTCCGATGAACAAAAATTTTTGACCGAAGGACGAATGCTGAGCGTAGCGAAGCGGTTGTCCGAAGGACTACGTTTCCAGTACATAGGCCCATTCTGCTATTTTTCCGTATGTATATCAGCATATTTGTTCCTGCGTAGCCGGCGTATTTTTCATCCTATCGTCATGAAAATTGACAGGCGTGTTCTTTGAATTATTCGAAATTTTCTGTCGAGCTGTTTTTTGATTGGGCGAAAAAATCCAAAATGGCGGCGTTTTTTAGTTTTGTTTTTGGCGTAGCAGGAGCAATTTCTATCCGATCGCCACAAAAAATGGTGATCATGTTCTTTGAGTTATTTAATTTTTTTTTGTTTGGCCATTTTTTTTACTGGGAGAAAAAAATCCAAAATGGCGGTGATTTGAGTTTTGCTTTTGGTGTAGCAGGCGTATTTTTCATGCAATCGTCACGAAAAATGGTAGGTGCGTTCTTTGAATTATTAATTTTTTTTTGTTAACCCGTTTTTTTGCTTACAAAAAAATCAAAATGGCGGATTTCTGATCCGTACCTCAAAAACGGACTTTGCGGAAGCTAGCGGGGTGAAATTTCGTCTAAGTTTTCTTAGCCGAAATCTAAGGTGTTTTTTTGTTATTTCAAAATCTAAAATGACGGCCATAACGAATTATCAAAAATTTTAAACTTGAATAACTCCGTTGTTGTTTGGTGGAGCCAAATTTCGTTCGTTAGTTATGTACCTACATACATAAGTATACTTATTCCTTTTTAGAAAAGGCATTTAAAAAGCACACTGCAGGTAACACTGTAGGTAGGCAACAAATAAATTTGGGGTTTGTTACATAGAAGTGATGATTTGTGACGGATTTTTTAAAGACATGAGTCGGCAACAATGTTCGTTATTCACTGGCGGCAGAGATCCAGTGTACGGAGGTTACTAGTGTGGTGCTCATACTTGGTTCACGGGTGAAATATCGTAACCTGCACCTCGTGAAATCCACTATAAATAATTTCCCAACATTGTCTCATCCCCTATCGTACTGAGGTCTACTGTTGACAGAACGACTAGTTATTATTATTATTATTAATATTTTTTTAATACCTCGATTACGTTCTTTGATTGGTTCTTATGTTATGTTTTCTTTTACATATTATTCTATACTCCAAAGTTATAAACATCGGATAAATTTTTTGAAAGAAACCTAATAGATATTTCCGATTAGATTAAGAAGATATATAGAATGCAAAATTTATCGAGGCATATAAAGAGGTCACATTATAAATATTATTACAACCAAAGTCTTTTCGAAATAGGAATTTAAAAAGATTTGAATGTAACGAGTAATTAAAAGCAATTAAATAGAAGTAAAACTGTGCTGTGAGAAAATAAAGTACGGTAAGATTGCAGATGAAACTTTTAACAATGTCTTTTTCGCCGAGAGCTGAAAAGTCAAACAATTAATTAAAATTAGGGGTCCTCATTAAACTGGTCATCAAGACGAATGATGTAAGACTTATCTTAAGCTTTTATGTTAACCTCTACTCATCTGGCATTGCATTAATAAATCTTTTTTTAAAATCTATAACGACACAAACATATATATTCAGCGTGGCTTGAAAGCAAGTGACCGTGCTGTGTCTTGTTAAGCGTCCATAGTCATGACCGTCTCCTGTGCAGTTCAGATATGTCAATGTGACACATGTTTCTAGATCGTGTCACAAGATATGTTAATATCTCAAAATCATTGGTTCACCGTTTCGTAAAATAAAGAAAAATTTTATATATTTGACTTAAAATAATACTTATTATAACTTATTAAACAATTTTATAAAAATTACACTCGGTAACACGATAAACATTGGTTTAATATAACTTAATAGTATATTAAACATATCACTCAAGCACTAACACTAATATGTGGGAGATTTTGTTATTTCTCAACGTATATAACTTTAAATTAGGTAACTTTTAAACACTTTTGTTTAAATTAAAATATGAGGGTAGTTTTATGCAAAAAATCACTCGGTTCACACGTGCCTCTTTCGTCAATGTCCTATAAATAGGCGGAGCGCTTTTCGACAGAACAGAAGTTGTTAGGACTCAGACACGGCACGACCTAGCGCTCTGTACTGTCTCTGTGGATCAGGTATGTGTTTATTGTATTACTAGGTATAATTAATTGTGTTATGAAGGTATGTTACTACTATAATATGTATTTATATTCTATTGAGGGTATCTTGCTGGAATAACTTTATTATTTATATATGTAATTTTATTGTTATTATTTAGTTGGAATGATTACTTGATTTATACCTTAAATTAAATGATGTATTGCTGCTAAACAAATTAAATTATAAGTTTTGATATTTTAATATTTTACTGCCACATTACAAGTGGGGTTTTTAACTAAACTAAGCCTATAAATGAAAACTGTTGCAGGATTTCAATACAATGTACAGCAATGATGAATTAGCCGTTTCGTCGGATGATGAGCAGCGGAATCAGCTTGCAGTCACTTCGCTGGAGTCCAATGCAGTGATGCGACGTCCGATACACACTTCACCGATCTTCCGGCAGAGTTCTCGAACTACGCACAAATTAGTCACTCAAATTAATTAGGGTGCGGCTGATGGCAGTACTGCTCCTAGTCACGCTACAATTTCCCAAAAAACACGTGTGGCGCTTGGCAGTCATGACCCCGCGGGGGTACAAACAAAAATCGGGATTCAAGGTAAATATAATAGTAGTAGTAGAAGGCACAACCGTTGACCTTTATGCAAAATGTGATGCAACAAATGATGACCCAGTTAATTCAAACCACTGCCCAAGCATTTAATCGTCCTAATACTAATCAACCCCACGTATGAGAAGTCTTGAACACATTTATCTACCTGCGTTTGACCTTGATGACCGGACCGATACAATTCCAGTGGCTGCGGATTGGGTGAGGCGGAATTACTCCAGCTTAACAAACTGGACAGAACTAAAACCTGATTTTATTTTAGGATGAAGCGCGGTACTACGACGATCTGACGACTTTCATCGACTGGTCCAGCGATAACTGGCCAGCATCCTCGCCGAATATGCTACGAGAAAATGGAGTTAGCCAAGAAGATGATTGGCGTGGAGATAACTGATCAGCGGTTGGTTGAAGCAGTAATTTCCAGTATATCTGATTTTCGTATGGCAAAACATTTGCCTCAGTTAATTGAAAACTATTACAAGCATTAAAAGTCCGCGCGAAGATTAAGATTCGAACGTGCCCCTTACGACTTAAACCTAATTATACCACGGACTTGAGGAAAAAAAATGATGTCACAAATGTTATAAGTTAGGTCACTTGCATAAATATTGCTAATCCCAGGTTTAAAGTCCTGTGTCTGCCCTACCTGCTGCCACCACTACCGCTACAATGCTACTTCTTTTTTTGTAAATAACCCGTGTACTCGTAAGCCTGGTCCTGTAACTTGTAGTTTCTGTAATAGAAAGGGTCATAAGTCCGATAAGTAATAATAAACTTAACGTCATTAAAATAGGAGATAGAACCTTTTCGTGCCTATATACGTTGCGGTAGTGGTGCAGAGTGCTCTTTAATGCGTGATATTGTGGGGGATTCTGTTAGAGATAAGATAATTTATGAGTCTACCCTATTGAAAGGCGTTGGTGAGCACTCGTTTCCAGCAACTCGTAGAAAATTTGCTTGGACACTATTGATGGCCTTACATTAGAATTGAAACTAATAACTCATATTAAAACATAGAATTGAAACTAATAATAAGATTCAACTCTGTGACGCGACTTTTAATATTTGTAGAAACTTCTTTGGTTTATAGACCTGATATACTGTTCTGTTGATTCTACTTATAATGTACTAATCTATAGTTAGAACTAAAGTACGTAGAAATAATCCACTTGAAAGTTATGATCTTATATTTGTTCCAATAAAATTATTCCGCACTGACCGCTGTAAACGTTTTACCGCCACTATTAGACTCCATTTATTTGATTGTTGATTCTTTTATTTATTTGGCGATGGTTTATAGCATATTTGTTTTATTGGACTCTTATATTATTGGCCCTCACATTTACTTTGTTATGCTAGAGTAATTTTATTAAAAAAGTAGAAAAAAAGTTTAAAAAGTTAAATGCACGGTAAACATTATAATTCTAAGATATCTATTTTAAATGTGTGAGCCGCAGAAACTTTATCAGATAAAGATTGGTAAATTGTATATATTTATGAATCCAAAATTTTATCCCTAGTTTTAAATAATATTCATCTTGTCACCTCTGCAGAGAGATACTACTGTAAAACCAGTTATAATTAATTTATTTTAATCTGAAAGCGACCTCATTAATATGAAATTTTAATGAAATTATGAAGCTCGGCAGCTCCGTGATAAATTGAATATTAATATCCAGGAGCGTTCAGATTACATTATTTTAGGCAGAAATCACTGACATTCAGAATAGTTTATTTTATTTATCTTGGTTGTAGTAGTAGATGATAGTGAGTTGAAAGGTGATACAGATTATAGTTGTTATACTTATAATAGTTTTATTTATATCAACAATAATAAACTATTGTCACTTATATTTTAATTATATCCCTTAAAAATAAAAGTTGTTTATTTTAAAACATGATTTCTCTAATTTCGTTGAAATTAAAAGTTATCATTACATGTTCCTAAGGGAGGGTCAGGATCTGGTCTGGATCGGCTTCCATCGTCTTCACTTTTGCGAGACCGTATAAGAAACGAGGAGATCCATAGAAGAACCAAGATCCGGTGATCTTGGTTCTTCTATGGATCTCCTACAGGGCTCTTATTGCTCGCCTGAAGTAGCTGTAGGTGGAGCACATCGCTTGCGCAACGGCCAATGGGGCCGGAAGGTTCTCGACTGGCGACAGCGAGATAATAAACACGGCGTTTGTAGGTAACCCCGATAGACAGACCGACGACATAACTAACTTTGCGGGAAATCACTGGATGCGAGTAGCGTAAGACCAACTATCCTGACGATCTTTGAGAGACGCAATATTTTAATAAGTAATGTCATTAAATTATTTAAACAAAATCAAGACACGAAAGGGAAATAAAGTAAAATAGTAATATTATGACTAAAATTAATGAAATACAACGTCGGCTGCTCGATGTGCAGATTGTTAGTTGTTAGCCTCCTTTCACCTCTCAACCCTTTACCCTCAACCGAGCATTTCATAGATCCTAAGTTTATCGAAATTTTATATGTTCACAGTTTATTTATTATAAGTGTCATGTCTGTGGAACACATCACCGCAGACCGTGCAAATGGATGGACCACGAGTATTCTACGAAATCACTATAATATAGGTATTAGCTGTTACCACGTATTCCTTGAACCACATCTTTTTTAATAAAAGCTTTATTGTAGTTTTAACAACTGTTTTTTCCATCAGATAATATTTTTGGTGGTTAACAGGTAACCCCTTGAGTTTCGTTGTTTTTTAGGAAGCTGCATCATGTATCTACAAAACAGAATAATAGAATTACTTTAATTAAAGATATATATAAAGATTTGACTTTAATTACAAAAAGCGATTTCGACAAATAAACAGTAGAATAAGATACCTATGTATATTATCTTCAATTATTGGTAATATGCATGTGTTATACAAAAATGTGTATAATTGTCTTTAAAACAAAGTATATACGAATTTTCTTCCTACTTAACTTGCTAGTTATTCAATTGACTAAGGCTCCATGCTAGGCTCCGTGCCAAGAACAGTATTCCGTTTAGGTGTCATGTTGAAATAAACGATGCTCTTAACGCATTTTATCCTCAAACTATAGCTGCTATAAACTACTTTTCCCTGGACTTCCAGAAAAATATAGCTACATTGTGTATTTCTCTTTATTCTGTTTGTTCATACATAAAGTAGTTTGAAGCAACGAATACAAAAGTATAAAGCTATTTAGTAATCTTTTCTAATTATTTTATTGTGAAAATTGTAAACATTTAATAAATTCATGTTAAATTAATATATTTAATAAAAATTTGATTCCATTGGTGAAACGAGAAAAGCTGTTTTTTAATATTCTATGGTTTAATTTATACATTTAGAATATAAAACTTCATACCAGATTCATTCTGAAAACAAAAACGTGATGGGTTGCCTGTAACTATTATACTAAATAGTATGTTAATTTTATTTATGTGCAGATGGTCAAAATAGTTGTTAAAAACATTTAAAATGAAATAAAATCCAATGAACAGTTTTTTCAGTGCGATTCTTTTGAGATTCATGAATATTTCCGCTTTTATAAACTCTATGCAAGCAATATTGCTTTTTATATTCCATTAATAACATTGTATTTCTTGTCTCACTGAACTGAATAACTATTTAAAATGTTTCTCTGTTGCTGTAAACTGAGAACTTGAAGCGCAAAGCTTGTTGTCTCCAACGTTGAACGGACGGACGGGTATTTTTAATATGACTCAGTAAATACTCTCGTATCTTTCTTGTTTTAAACTTATTTTTCTATATATTTATATTTATATTTAAATAACTTTATTGCATACATGTAAGATAACAAACAGTAAAGAAAAATATATAAAAATAATAATACCAGCAAAGGTGACCTTATCACTGACGTGATTTCTTTCAACCACAACCCACACTTACGGACTTAAGCAATAATAGACGGGGTATTGCAATAATATTAAAATACATAAATATATATACATATGTCTGAAATACATAACATACATACATAATATATACATAATATCTCCTACAAAAGTGTATACATAAATATAAATAATAGAACTAAACTTTATATAAGTAAATATATACAGTGATAGATAATGTTTTTGACTCGCTCTTTAAAAACTGCTATGGAGTGAGTATGAGACTCATGTCTCAGTAAGCAGTGCGTTCCACAGCGGAGCGGCTTTTACACTGAAGAAATCCATGTATTTTTTAGAATCAAAATGTATATTTCTTTATAAATGTAAATGATATGTAATTGTAATTTTCATTACAATTAATATATTTGACATTTTAAACATAACTACACTGTTCATAAAATGTTCTATTTAATATATTTCTACACATTATTTTGGTCCCTATCAGATAAATCAATGAAAAATTACATTAGATCATACGATTTTTATAACATTTGTGATAAACTGAATAGAAAGCGTAGTTACAATGTTTTATTACTGACAAATATATTTTATATTGGATATCGGATTGTAAAGACTCCTGTGCTAGTGATCGTTGGCTGTTTGATATCACAATTGCAGCTTGTTAACCGTGCTGTGCTCACCTGCCACTGGACACTTATCTATTTAAGATACGGATAATATTATTACAAACCTATTCCAATTAAATCATGGTCCAACATATGTTATGAAATTATAAATTAACCACAAATATGTATAATTGAATTTGAATTTATAAAAGCTTGTAGAGGGCAACTCTACAAGCTTTTATAATTTTTTTATTTATATTATCTTTCTCCTTGATACATTTGAAGGACAATAAAGTATAAACTTTTAGTATCTCCTTTTAACTTTATTAAGTATTTTATCGTTTTATGAAATGAGTTAAAACAAATATGATTATTAGGTGTCATATAATCTTTGAAGAAGTAAGCCGATACGACAATAAGAGACAGAAGTGAAGGTTCTTTTCAAATCCGATAATCCTCTAGAGAATTGTACCCGAGAGGGCGTCTCACGGGTATTGGAAAAAGTGATCTTATGTATTTGTAATGCAATGTTTCGATAGTGGCTGATTAGATTATTTTCAGTGTGATTAATATGTTTGGTTATTAATTAATATTATCTAACAATATTAATACCCGTTATCAACCGAATTTATATAGCATATTTATTTTAAATAATCATTTTAAAATGACAATATGTAGTGTTTTATATATTCTATGACATTTATAAAATTACACATTTATGTTAAAGGTAACAAACAGTTTGAATGTAAATAAATTATAATTCAGAATTAGGAGCAATGTATAGCCATGTGTTACTTAGGCTGGGTTTTTTTTTGTTGCTGATGTAAGCTGCGCAACTTCTTTATAAACAATTTTTTTTTAAACAATTTAACAAGTTATTACTCTATTTCATAGTATTATAAGTATACGATGCTTATGAAGTATCAAACTCCAGTTGCAAGGTGTTGAAGCGCTCGATGGAGGTGGCTAAATAACTCTTTAGATACAATTTTTTAAAATATGACTAAGATATAAAATGATTTATGTTCAATTATGGGTAATTTAATTATTATATTTAAGAGAATTTTAAGATCTTGTATTAATCTGTAACATATTGTACATGATGTCTTTTATTATTGGGTTTTACACAAAACAGAAAATTCTGATCTCTCTAACAGATTAACTAAAAATGTAACTGGATTTTAATGTTCCCGATTTTCACAAGTCATTCATAATTGAAACCTCAATTGCTGCGTTATGACTATTCTAAAAAGGTTTCATAAAAAATTGTCTAAAAAAGTGGAGAATAATTGTTTTATCTTTTACATGTCACATCTATATACTATATATACTATTATAGTAATTAATATAACAACAACACTGTTGTTTGAAAAAAATTTTTACTCACCAACACGTAATAAAATCCTCAATAAAAATAATTTAATAATCAAATCAATAAAAGTAGTTTTTCATTTCCTTTCATTTCCTCTTCATAATGAACTCTGATCACTGATCTGTTGTAAGTTATAATCACTTTGTTCAGACATCTGTGAAGAGGTACCTGAAATCATTTTTTGTTGTATATTTGTTATGAATATAGTTAATGTATAGTTGTATGAAGTGGTTGCTTGATAAGCGTGATGGTGTTTGTGTTTGTCTTCACAGCACACGTTATAATCAAAGAAATGTTACAGTAATAATAAAGTTCTATTATTTTTTTTATATTATATTCAATTATGTTTATTAATGAGATTGACAGTTTTAAACGATGTACAAAATATATAAACTTTAGATACTGCAAGTACTCTTCTTAAACACTACTTGTTTTAGACTTGTTTAATCTTTTATTTAATTAAAAAAGAGACATACAAAATCTGTAATAAGTTTTAAAAGCAATACATAATTTATAAAATAAAGAAAGTATTTCTTATTAATTATGAGAATTGTATTACGTTGATAGAATTTTATTCTAAACTCATTTAGTGAGGAGCTTCACTAATATTTTGTAATATTTTAGAGAAATCTTTAAATCATCTGATTTTATTCCAGTTATAATAAGTAAGTAAGTAAGTCCTAATTGACTTCGGCAGCTGGATCTTTATCATTAACGATATCTGAATTATGAGGAAAACATTATCAAAGTTAAATTACAATCAAATTAAATGACTCAAGATAAATTACTGTTTTTAATTACTTTGAGATGAAAATATTTATATTATATATCCTTACTAGTTTATTTATATTATACAATTCTAATAATAATGTACATAAAATTATACTCTTCACCTATATTTGAATTTGAATATATAAGTAATTGTGAAGATGGCTCCGTCGTCTTGCAAATTGACTTCTGATTAACTTTGCAGTTTCACTTGTGCACTACTAGAATGTTTTGTGGAGTATTACCGATACAAATATATATTATTAAAACAATTATAACTATATTTGTACAAAGGTCATTACTACAAATACTACTACTTTATATATACTTTAATTATAAAATATTGAAGACCGTCTAATGTTAAGATACCAATAGTTGTTTGAATATAAGAAATAACAAAGCATTTAAAACATAACAATGCTTAAAATCTAAGGTCAAATTTTGACATTGATGATGGTCCAACTTCAAGCACTAGTTATTATAAATTATTTTATATACAAGAAATAATTTCTCGTATCACAATCATCGTGTTGCAGGACATTAGTTTGATCACAAATAACAACAACAAAAATACAATGGCCTGGTCTTCCACCTATAGCAGTCTTATAATATATGCAAATTACAATAAGTGAGTTTCCTGTTAGTTCCGAACAACAGGTTTGAGTGAAACGAGCCGCAGCTAACGAGTCACGAGCCATTATGTATACACGATATATTTAAGTATTCTATGACAAGGCATTCTACCTCGTTGTTACTATTAACTGATTGCTATAAACCTATTTGTAACTATATCCAACATTACACGTATGTAACTATTTACTAAGGGACCTATTCCTATTGAGCATGTACGTCCAATGTATATGACCCGCATGTCAAGTATAATGATACAATGTACATACAATATGGATACTAAATGATATATCTATCTTCATACATAAATCAAGTAGTCAAGACAACTGATCTATTCAAGGCTTTGTGTCACCATCCTTTGGAAATTAAACCTTGATAGTAATGAAGGATCTCATTATATAATGTATCAAATAATATTATATTGTACGTAGGTAAATATAAATAATCATTTTGTTTTTTATATTATATAGTCACAAATATCTCCAAAATCATCGCAGTCAATGTCACGGGTTGGAATAAAAATAATAAATCAAATGACATTTCATATTTTACTATTATTTTCAAATAAATGATCCCATGTGGTGCACCAGATTATATATTGAGGAATTACAATTTAAATTTAAAATGTATGCATAGCAATGTCATCCATATTTATTAAGAAGTGTTGATTTCAAATAGTGGAGAGTACTTATACTTACTTTAATCCTTTAATATTCTTTTTCAACGATGAAACTAATTGAATAGTGAAGTTTTCATTTTACATGGTATTATTTCATATAAACTTATTAATTATAAGAAAACAAATCCTATTACGTACAATACAAAGTCTCGTAAAGTTTAACTTGGTGTTTTTGTTCCAGAGTCATAAATTATAGTTATGAAAAGAAAACAATATATCACCTGCGGTTTATTATTTTGCTAATGAAAGTCATATCTGCAGTAGTTAAGTTTTTCTCATCCTATTAAAGTATTATTATTTTGATATCTTTTCTTGTATAGGATATTTAAACAAAAATGTATATTTCTTATTCTCTTCATCCAAAAGGAGAATTGGATTTACAAGTATTTTATAACACAGTATTGGTAATAGTTATAACTGTAACAATAATAAACACAATATATTTAATATTTCATGACTTTGAGTAAAAATTACATCTAAATTAAAGTATTCGTTAGAATTAATAGTATTAATAGTACATTATACTTCCTTAAATAATTTTGTATTTCTTTTGTTATTATTGTTATAAAGCCTGTTTGATACGTTGTTATTTTCAAGAGTAACTATGAAGTTATAATATTTTAATTTTATTCATCATATACAATAATAATTAATACCTTTATGTTTCAACATCTCGTAAAGAGCTTGTTATTTAAAATTTCACTTATACACTTATACACTCAGAACTGTAATCGTTAAAACAAAATGTTCCTGAAAGTTCCTGAAATCCATCGCTCTTCAAAGCCTTTAATACCCGAGAGAAAAGTGTAAGAGGAAGTGCACGAGGTGGATTAGAAAAGATGAACTTATCACGTGGGAAAAGTTTTCAATGCTTACGAGGATTTATTTTGTATTTGCTTTTAAAATAAATATTCAAACCGAACGAACAGATTTATATATTTACTAATAATAACATTTTTGTGAATAAAAATAGTAATAGTATAATATAAATATAAAATACAATAAATTAGTGTACAATATGTTACTGGTCTGTTTATAGTAAGTTCTCACCGTTGTGTTCCCTGTGGACGTCTCATTTGGAACTATGCAACTACAGTCTGACGTTTCATAAGTACAAGGTATGTAATTGAATCCAGAAACGTTGACTTTGACATAATAGCGACACTTGTACTTACTCGTAACATGGAACTAAAGCATTTAAAATATCTATCCAAAACAATGATCTCCGATACCATTTAGATTCCTTGATAAGTAAAATAAAGTTTACGTAAGAAAGTAAAGATGAAAATCAACATTTCATGATATTAATTAAGCAGCAACGCAACTCGAAAAAAACGCAAAACGAAACGACGCAAAGTGATTGTATGGGTGTATATTTTTTACAGGTAAATAATTTTTAATATTATAATTATATAACAAAGTATTTTATACATATGTATAAACGAATTTATAATGTATAATATAAATTTATCTTAATTTGAAATTGCAATTGCTTGATGATTAGTTTAGTGTTTGTTCTGCAACATGTCTTTTTTTTTTTTTTTTTTTTTTTTTTTTATGGAAGAGGAGGGCAAACGAGCTGGCGGGTCACAGATGACTTGTGATCACCGCCACCCATGAACTCTTGCAACATCCGAGGATTTACAAGAGTGTTGCCGGCCTTGTAGGTAGGAGTAGACGCCTTTTTTGAAGGTACCCATGTCGTACCGATCTGGAAATACCGCCGAAGGGAGTTCGTTCCACAAGCGAGTGGAACGTAGAAAAAATGTCCTTGAGAACCGCACAGTGGAGGATTGCCACGCATCCAGGTGGTAAGGATGGTATTGGAGGCGATGGCGCGCTGTGCGGTGATGAAATTCGGCGGCAGGCATCAGATCGAATAATTCTTCGGAACACTCCCCGTTGTAAATGCGGTAGAAGACGCACAAAGAAGCAACGTCTCTACGCAATGCCAAAGAGTCCAGCCGTTCACAGAGCACCGGGTCACCGACAATCCGAGCGGCTCTCCGTTGTACGCGGTCAAATGGTAGAAGCTGATATTGGGGTGATCCGGACCAGAGATGAGAACAGTACTCCATGTGTGGCCGGACCTGCGCCTTATAGAGCGCAAGTCTTTGGCCAGGTTTGAAATACTGCCTCGCTCTATTAATCACTCCCAATTTCTTCGAGGCTAACTTGGCCTTGCTCTCCAGATGACCACGAAACTGACAATCGCTCGAAATGTCGAGGCCCAGTATTCTGATACTTGGCGAGGCAATAAGAGGAGTGCTCTCGAAGAGCGGTGATACGACAAATGGGGTTTTCTTAGTGGTAAACGCGCAAACTTGTGTCTTTAGGGGATTGAACTGAACGTGGTTCAGTTCACCCCACTCAGAGACCATCCCTAAGGAAGTCTCTATAGAAGACACAAGTTTCTTTCGGCACTCGTCGACGTTTTCCCGAGAGAGACCTGCACGGCCGGAATATACCGCATCCCCAGTGCGGTCATCCGCATAACAATGTATGTTGGAGATATCCAACATATCATTGATGTGCAGGAGGAACAGAGTTGGGGATAGCACGCAGCCTTGGGGTACACCAGCATTCACGGGCTTGGGGTCCGAGCAAAAACCGTCGAGAACGACCTTTATGCTCCGCCCAGTGAGGAAGGTGGTGATCCACTTGCATAAACTCTCGGGAAGCCCATAGGAAGGTAGCTTCGAAAGAAGCCCCTTGTGCCATACACGATCGAAGGCTTTCGCCATATCCAGACTAACTGCCAGACCCTCTCCCTTGCTTTCAATAACAGCTGCCCAACGGTGTGTAAGATACAACAGAAGATCACCAGCCGATCGACCATGGCGAAAGCCATATTGGTCATTGACCAACTGGTGATCCTCGAGGTAGGTTAGGAGCTGTTTATTGATGATGCTCTCCATTACTTTGGAGAGCAGAGAGGTAATGGCGATAGGTCTGTAGTTAGCTGGATCCGAGCTATCACCTTTTTTAGGGATCGGATGGACAAAGGCACGCTTCCAAGAGACCGGGACTACGCCTTTCAAGTAGGAGTATCGAAATAGACGCGTTAGCACTGATGTCAACTCAGGGGCACATGTTCGTAGCACAACTGGAGAGATACCATCTGGCCCACTCGACTTATGAACTTCCAAGGAAAGGAGGGCTTTTCGGATGAGCTTTTGCCGAAAAACTATTTCCGGCATTAAGCTCGGGCACCGCGGGATGATAGGCGGTGCCTTCCCCTGGTCGTCTAAAGTCGAGTTTGAGGCAAAAAGAGTGCCCAAGAGAACGGCTTTCTCTTTTGCTGTGTAGGCCAAAGAGTCATTCCCAGTGTGCAATGGCGGCAGGGAAGGCTGACAGAAGTTTCCCAGACTGGCTTTGGAAAGCGCCCAGAACTTGCGCGTGCCAGGTGGGTACTTTGCCAGCTGATCCCCAATTTTGACGACATGCTTGAACTTCGCTCTAGCAATTTTCCGTTTGAAGAATCTGGAGGCACGATTATATTTCCTCTTCAGAACTCTAGAGTTCGGATCCTTAGTGACTAACGCATTAGCCCAAGCTTGATAAGCCTGCCCTTTGCCAGCTGCTGCAGCCCTGACAGACGCATTAAACCAAGGCCGCGATCTGCCACCGAGTGGTACCACAGAGCTTGGTACAAATAGTTCCATGCCCTGAAGTATCACATCAGCTACAGCCGCAGCGCAGTCACTAGGATCATTGGAAGGGAAACAAATCGGCCCCCATGGGTAGGATGCAAAAAAGGATCGCATTCCATCCCAATCCGCTGACTTGTAGTGCCAAACGCGTCGAGTCGCAGGTCTTGTGCGAGCTGGGCGTTCAATGGGCACTACACTCCGTACCAAGCAATGATCAGAGGACCCTAAGGGAGCCTCGACAGTGACTTGGTACTTTCCGGGATGTGTAGTCAGCAGAAGATCCAACAAAGAGGGCATATGGCTGTCCACGTCCGGTAGACGAGTGTGCGTCTTTACCAATTGGGACAGACCATTTGCCAAAGCAAAGTCAAACACAGATCTCCCCGCGTAGTCGGTGGCACGTGACCCTAGCCAATCGGCATGGTGCGCATTGAAGTCCCCAAGGACTACGACTTCGGCGGAGGGAGTCTGTGAAAGCAGATCGTCAATCTTCGCCTGAACATGGCTTAAGAGTTGATCCGTTTCTGCATTACCACTATGGGACCTGTAGAGGCACGCGTAGACTCTGACATGGTCGTCCATGTCCACGCGCAGCCAGAGTACAGACAGGTCCCGACCTTCAAAAACCTGAAGGCGACGGTAGCAGATATCCTCCCTTACGAACACAGATACCCCGGCGTGTGGTATAAAATGATGTTCGAGTTTATACCCGGGGTATGATAGGTACGCTGTGTCGCTAGGGTGAGATATCTGCGTCTCCGTCAGAAACAACAAGGCCGGCTGCGCCGTCTCTAGATGATAGTGGACGGCGTTCAAGTTGGAATGAAGTCCCCGGATGTTGCAAAATTCCACATTTAGAGTGGGTCGGGGTGCCGCTGCGTTGACTCGTCGTTTGCCCTCAAAAACACAAAAGGCGATACTTTGCCCGCCCCAGATACGACGGGCAGCCCGAGCAAAATCCGAGAATCATTTCCCCGATTTTGCTCGGGGAGGGGGTCCCCGGCTTCATCAAAGCCGGTACCCTCCTGGGGTATTTTTCTTTTAGGCATCGCTTTCATGTTTGGCGTGGGGGGAGGGGGGTTTGGGCTTCCGGATTCTCTCACTCACCGACGAAACATAACCAAATGAATTTGGTTACTACACGTCGGTCTTCTGTGAGAGGGTGGTCCTTCCCCGGTCGAGCCAGCCCAATACGAGCTGCAGTAAGATAACTACAGCTAGGCTCTACCACCTAAAATGTCTCTCTTCTGTCTGTCAATAAACTACAAGCTTAATAAGTTGTGTGACTTGTGAGTTCTTACTACAGTGCTACTTCCTCTTGCTTCTCATAATCAAACCTTGTGAACATTATCTGTTATAAGTTGTAGGTAAGGTACAACTCAAAACTAGATAGAGATTACAAATGCGTATAATTTTTAAAGGAGTGTTGTACGGGAATAAATAAATAGATATGTAAAAAATATTATTGTAATAAAATAAATTATTAAATTTATACAATAGTTTCTATAATATATTTATAAATCAAAAAACTGAAAGAACACATGGAAAACCATGTTATGTTTATTAAGTTTTATATGAATATGAAAAGAAACTTGTAATATCCGAAACAGGCAATCACAGATTATAGACAGCGTACTTCATCATGGCAGGACGATGTAGACGGACTCCTGAAGATCGCTGATTCGTGTTCAGTTATGCTCGTGTGGATATTGTTTAATTTTACCGCCACTCAGTTTAAACATTTATAATGAATATTTTGTTTCACAACAAGTACTATGATTGAGGTATTTTATTTTAGTTTATTTTTTCGTTGTAATAGAAAACTCTTAAGTTCTATATTTAATAGTGAAAAAATTTCCAAAGCCTTACTTGTATAATACATTACTAATTTAGTAAGGATAAATTTTGATTGTTTTAAAACATTGAGTTTCCTTTCCATATAACTGATGCACAGCTTTTACACGTTTGAAATCTGACTCGACTTCTGCTACTCTTTGGCAAAATAAAAAATATACTTTACATGTGGTTCATATCTTATGTTATAACACATATACGTGTAAATTTATAAAACACAATATATCGTTAGTTATAAGCATTGAACATATGTGACTTTAAATTGAAAGTACTTTATACTTTATTGACCACTATTATATTAAGTAGCGCTGTCCATTAAAAGGTATAAATTTATTTCTGAGCATTTTAAATCGCAGTCCATTCCATTTCGTTGTACTCTCATTCAGAGTTTTTCCGTAAAAGGTACCGTTTCCGTTTAAAATATAACTCGTTTAAAATATAACTCACTACCTAAGAATAATACATTTACATCAAACATTTTCAAGCAAAAAGCGGTTTTCATTTTTTTTCTCGGAAAAGGTATCTTTTTTGAAAATACTTTTGGTACTTAAATTTAGAGTAAAAAATAACCTTTCTATTAAAAATATTTGAGATGAGGGAATGTTACCAGAAAAAAGTTGACGTGGTTTTACCTACCTTAAATTTTCAAGCTAAAAGTGGTTTTTATTTTTTTTCTCGGAAACGGTACGTTTTACTACCAAAACTTCTAATACTTAAATTTAGAGTAAAAAATAATCTTTCTATTAAAAATACTTGTGATGTAGGAATGTTTACCAGAAAAAAGTTATGAATTTTTTTCCAAAAATTTTCGGTTTTTTTACCCCCACCCCTAAGTTATTGAAGTTAGGTTTTCGGTTTATCTACATTAGTTATAGGTATTCTAACTTTTTGACCAATGGTCATTTCGGACTCAGAGGGTCATAAGAAGACCTCCTGTGAAGAAATTTTTTTAAAATTTGAAAGTAGGGGACAAATGAATGGGCAGACCGAATTCTTCGAGGTCTACGCAAAATATATAATCACATGGAGTGTCTATCAACAATGACAGGTGTATTACAACAAACAGTCTTTAACCAAACTCGTTCACGTGAGGATATTTATTCATAGTTGTGATAAAGAGTCAAACTTAGTAGAGAGTACTAAACAATATAATGTACTGTTGAAACTATGTATAATGTACATAATATGATACATTATTTACTATTATTATTGTAGTATCTCATTACATTGTATCCAGTGATGAAATAAATTAAATATATAAAATAGTTACAAATTTAACAAAAAATTATACCAATGAAAATAAATATGTTTAAAGCTATTTGTACATATCGAAGGGACTGGAGCGGTGCAATCAGTTTGACTTTTATAATGGGGGTCAATAAAACTGAATGACCCTTCAATATTGTTGGATTACACGTCAAATATATATAAAACTAGTGTTATTTATAAACAGGTCATAATTAAATACAATATTTTGTATACATATCCCTAACCGTACGATTTTTACTAAAATCATAAAAGATAGATATTTGGTGGCTCAGAAACTAGTGTCTTATTATTTACCAACTTAAGTCTAGCTGTTTTCGTAATAATTGAGATTACAGTACTTTCTCTGTACACATTTGAAAATATTTTAATTATTTATCGGGGTCAGTTTGATGATAAGCTATTATGTTAATTTTCTTCCGATTTTAATATAATCGTTTAAAGATATCTTCAAAATATATAATAGGTATTTAGATATTAATATATAACTTATGAGAATGGATTGAAAGATGTAATCACTTGTTCTTTGTAATTCTTATTAGACTTTTTACATAATTTAATACTTTAAATGTATTCGGCAAACAGAAGAAGCAATTGGATAAAAATGTATGTGAGAAATAGGGCTATTTGTACACATTTCTCTTGCGTATCGTTGTGTAGCAAAAAAAAAATGTGTAGAAAAATGGGACTTTCAAGTTTACACAATTTGTTTTACCAACCCTGTTACTAAATCCCTTGTAAAGGATATCAGTACCACATTAAAATAATTTATTTACGTTGACGCTGTCCACCCCTTCAGATATTAATTAGAATTGGTTGTAAAGGAACTATGAATATATGAATTGAAGACCAACATATATGTATAGATTTTGTTGTGTAAAATAATACAAATAATAAAATTCATATAAATGTAATAAATTATCCACAGATCAATAAAATTTTAATATATAAATTATCATTTATTGAATATAATAATATGAAATTATTAATTATCTTGAACAAAATAAGTTCACAATTTTATATATTTAGCTTTATTACTTACAGACTGAGAACAACATAAAAATTCTGAAATTCACAGAATTTAAAATAAAAAAAAAATTGTAAAGCGAAATACGGTCAATGCTGAATAAAAAAATATATTATTTAATGTATAAATACGTTATTATTTCCATTTATTATATAATAGTAGTTGTCTTGGTCCTATTGAGAGGGAATTAATATTAAATTGAAAGCATTTACAATTTTAGAATCCGATTGTAAGATATTTTGAGATTCAAATTGAATGAATTCATTTTAAATGAAAATTCAAATAAACCAATTGTAAATTTTTTTAAATAAAAATGGTTTTGCGCCCGTTTTATTAAAGTTAAATAACTAATGCTATAATATTCGTACTATATTTTTAGATATTATTAACATAAAATCATTAGATTATAATCATTGATAACTCTTTCCAAGTTATATTGGGAACGACAAAATGTGTATCACAAACAAAATGTATGTAGGCGACGTAATATATTGCTTTTGAAACAAACACATCACACCGAACTCTCAGCGTGATACATCGCTTCGGTCTCGCGGAACCAACCGCTGCGTCACACAGGGGCTGTTTTCATTTTAGTGATTTCAAATTGATGGTCGTAAAGACGCCTATTCACCCGTCTCTACTTGCGTTACGATTAGTGTGATCTGATTACAAAGATGTTTTTTTAATATATTTATTATAAAATGATTTCCTGCTATCTATAAACAGTATTTCTCAGTCCATTCGATCAACTTGTGGAACAACCACATAATTATTATTTTTATTTATTTTTTATATTTGATTTATAACTTTTTTCTAGGTTGTTTATGTAATATTTGTTTTCAGAAAAAAAAAATTGTGACGTTGAAGATTTCCTAATTTTCGAACGTTCTAATCTTATACATTTCTTCCTCATTACAAAACTAGGAATAGGAAAATATCTAAGCAGGTATTAATTTACACATCTTTTATGTATAGAAAACAAGTACGTGAGATGTAAATACAATATTACTTTGTATTTGTTATATGCAGTGAACTAATACAATCTAATATATAACATTCTCGTGTCACAATTTTAGTTATCATACTCCTCCGAAACGGTTTGACCGATTTTGATAAAATTTTAAATTTATATTCATTAGATGTATTCTTTATACCCGTAAGTGATAAGGATTCTTCATCCTACATTTTTTTATTTTATTTTATGGCAAATATTTTTTGACAATTTTTTCACCTTTCTACCATCAACCCCATCGTTTAATAGCGATATTAGCAGTTCAATATTTTTCAACTCAGATCCATATTGGACAAATTGTCACGTGATCAGTTATCCGCTAGTTGTCTACAGGTGTTCCGGCTGATCCAGTAAACAGCACGGAGTAAGGATGAGATTTCTTTTCTACCTACATTTTCTTCAGTTATTAGTGTTTATGTATCAATCGTAATAGTGACGTATACTAATTTCATTTTACTATGTCAGTGTCATTTTTTCAAACAAATTTATCATTTATTTGCTGGACTATATATTATGTATATGTATTATTAGTTAAATAATACATGTTCATGTATTGTTTGCTCATAAATTTGAATAAAATTGTAATATGTATTTATTTAAGAGTCGAATAACAATACTTTTAAACTTAAGAGAGAATAACGACTTGAGTTCGTGTTAAAGTTGTAAGTAAGCATTGCTGTTTTGGGTAGACCTCGAAGAATTCGGTCTGCCCATTCATTTGTCCCCTACTTTCGAATTTTGGAAAAATTTCTTCACAGGAGGTCTTCTTATGACCCCCTGAGTCCGAAATGACCATTGGTCAAAAAGTTTATATATATATATATATATATATATGCGTGCGTGCGTCCAGATTCGACTTTTGTCAGCACGATAGCGGCCGCAGTTTCGCTCGGATCGCTTTCAAACTTTGCACAAAAATCAACCATCTAAAAATAAAGGTCAAGTTCGTTAACCAGAGAAATCCGGTCACAGGGGGCGCTAGGGCCTCACTTTTTCTGATTTCAGTTTTTCGACCATAACTTTGTCCCTATACAAAGGAGATCAATCGTGTTCATATTATATGATGTCTTTGATAAATACCTATAACTAATGTAGATAAACTGAAAACCTAACTTCAATAACTTAGGGGTGGGGGTAAAAAAAACGAAAATTTTTGGAAAAAAAATCATAACTTTTTTCTGGTAAACATTCTTGCATCACAAGTATTTTTAATAGAAAGGTTATTTTTACTCTAAAATACCAAAAGTTTTTCCGTAAAAGGTACCGTTTCCGAGAAAAAAAATAAAAACCACTTTTAGCTTGTAAATTTTAGGTAGGTAAAACCACGGCCACTTTTTTCTGGTAAATATTCCCTCCTCGCAAATATTTTTAATAGAAAGGTTATTTTTTACTCTAAATTTAAGTACCAAAAGTATTTCCAAAAAAGATACCTTTTCCGAGAAAAAAAATAAAAACCACTTTTTGCTTGAAAATTTTTGATGTAAACAACGGCATCATGTATTATTCTTAGGTAGTGAGTTATATTTTAAACGAGTTACACACGAGGTCTACCCACGCGTGTCCCCCTGCGGGCACGGATTTTTATTTATGTGCTCAAAAGGCAAAAATTTCAGAAATATTTCTTAATCAATTTCAAATATATCACAAATAATTATATTAATATTAGCTTAACTATTTATAATAATGAACTTTACTTGGATAACCTATTTATCTTAGACAGGACACGGAAATTGCATACTAACATGTAACGTATGGAAAGGGTTGGAACTTATCCGGATTAGAGTTACTATGAACTCTCAGAGGCAGATCCTAAACCCTTGGTGAGCAGAGTTTACTTAGTAGTGAATATCCAGCCCACGAAACCCTCAGTTAAAAGGTTTAACTAATTAATTGCTTATTTTGTAACGCTTACTCGATATAATTATACAAAGTCCCTGTTTATTAAGTTAAAAGATTCCTTTTTTCTTTACCCAAAGTACAATTATACTTGAAGGAGAGATGGTACATATTCTTAAAGTATAAAAATACTTTATTACAGTGGAGATTGCAGTATTCATTGTTACATATAGCAATGTATATTAAGATATGAACTGAATTAATTATCATAAAGTTTTTAGAGCAATCACAATTCACAAAAATGTATCTTCTTTTTATACGTTTGTTTTTATTTTATTTCTTACTAGAAACATCATGTAGAAATATGGTAGATCTTATTTTTAAACAGATATTAAAATTTTGAAATAAACGCAGTAATACAGTTTTTTCTAAATATATAAAAATATTAAATTACTGTTAATACTAAAATAAATTATAATTTTAGAAATAATATAAGGATTATTTATCTCTAGTGGCATGTGTCAATGGAATAAGATAACTCATATCACAAGCTGTTGTGCGACGACATGGAATAACAGACGAGAATGGACATACAGACGAAGAAATACAAATAGATACTCTGTTGTTTTAAATTATATGTATTACATAATACAACCAATGGACTCAAATGCCCATAACATTTATAGGGAGCGGTTGATGTTTACTATATTATATAAATTTTGTTTGGAAGTCTCTTCTTTATACATTCATCAGTTCAGACGCAAATGATTTTTTCAATCCAAATACTTATTTTAGAGAGAGTCAGATATATTTAACCCTGAAGCTGAAGGTCATATAATATGTAAAAACAATTATCTACAATTATAATTAATTTAGTTTGTATGTAACTTAAATCCGTATGTTTTCAATTTTAAATCGTATTTCAACGAAGCATCAAAGAATGGACAAAACATGAGAGTGTGGTAGATAGTAGTGGATTTAAAATTGTTTTAAGATAAAAATCTTTATTTGCATTATTTTCTTTTACTTCATATCTTTCGTATTGAAAACATATTATTTCAAGTATGTCAGGTAAATTTAATAAACGTACTTTAATTACTTGGCAGGATTTTAGTACTTTAACAAAAACATATATAATATGAAGTTGGTAAATAAAAAACTTTTCTATGGGCTTCCTGAGTGCTTATGCAAACGGATCACCAGCTTTCTCACTGGGCGCAGCACACAAGTCATTCTCAACGAAAATAACAGACTCACAGTACCATGCGAGTCCGTTAGTTATATTTTTGTGAAAGTCTCCGACACAAGGGATTATTCTATCAATCTATTCTATCAATAGGCTTTATAGAATTAATAGTTTCCTTCGATCATTTAAATATTTAACTCTGTACAGATCCTGATAAATCATGTAAATCATGCTCGGTGCTTTGCTGTAAGCACTGTCTTTAAGGCATATTAATTTATTTTTAAACATTAAAATAACAACTTGGATATCGTGATTATAGAAATTCACATATTATATAATAGGCTATATAAATATTTTTCATTGTAGTTTAATTACTTTACTTAATGTTATATTTAAAATAAAATAATAGTTTTTAGTTGGATAATCTGAGACATGATATCAGATTGAATTTAATCTTCAAAATAAGCAATTATGCAACATTCAGTAATATTAAATCTTTCTAATATAATATAGCTATATAGATAAAAAGTACACAGACTTAAAGATACGATATTCTATTAATAAAAGATTGTATGACAAGGATATTACGAGCACTTCGTATTGGAGAATATTCTACGAAATTGAAATCAACTCCCGCACTGGTATTTTTATATTGGAATCGTGAATTTACAATGAATTCAGGTTTTGATTAAACCATTTTCAATATGGCGCTGATTCAGTGTTTTTATAAAGCTTACTGTGAAAGGCTATTTGAACACTTCAAAACTAAATATTTATTGAAGTTTAATTTGTAACTGTTAATTATATAAAAGTCAACAATTTTGGTCGTTATTTCATGTTTCATTATCATGTCAAAGTTTCTTGATTCAATTACATACATTGCACTTATGAATATTATTTATTGTATTAATTATATGAAAGAATTAAAATTAATTGTTTTTGTATAAGTGTATGTTCCTTCATTTTGAAGACTTATTTTAAAAGCAAACAAAAAAAAACTTTGAAAACTTTTTCCACGTGATAAGTTCATCTTTTCTAATCCACCTCGTGCACTTCCTAATACACTTTTTTCTCGGGTATTAAAGGATGTGAAGAGCGACGTATAGCTTTTCATATTGATATAATAAATAATGTATGTATGTATGTCGTGTAGTATATATACTTTTAAACCGGAATATACATATAAAATAAATTTGTGAGTCGTTTAAGCTAATTAACATTAATCCGATTACGGTTTGATAAACTATTGATTGTAAAATAATTTTTGCTTTTTCTAAATTAATTTATAACAAATATTTTCTGTTGTTGTGAAATTAATTAGCTATCGAAGTGAATATAAATACATTCATTGAGGTATTTTTGTATAAAAAACTTAGGATTGTTGAGAGACGAATTCCGAACTTATTTTGTTAAGAATAATAAGTAAATGAATAAACTTTTGTGCTTTAATAAACAGAAAAGTTGTTAAAGATGGGTTTCGTACTCACTTTATGTATATACTATATATACATACGTGAGAAAACCATAATTAATATAAAATAAGTAATTAACATTTGAAATTATGTTTGATTATGTTTAGCAACAAAATAATCAAAACTCGAACCTCAGACCTATCTTATATTACGGAACAGTGCTCAGAGGTCGCCGGTTTGAGTCCTACCCATGTTAATATATATATATTTTTTTTATATTTATTTTTTTTATATTTATTTTTAGGAGTTCATATCATGCTAATACAAATTAGGGTACTTCATAGTTTTTATAACTTCTAGACAATTAATAAATAATTGAGTGGCAACTCTTTATAAATGTCAATTAAAAATGGGTTATTTTATAGAAACCTTTCAGTTTCTTACCACCGTTATTAAAAGTGTTTTAAAAAGTTTCATCTTCAATTCTATTATGCTTCCCATTGTAATAGCGCAGTTTATTTCCCGTTCATTGCATTTCCTCCTTTGAGTCAAAGATTTCAAAATCATAGAGAGATTCACTGAAATGTTGTTACTATTCGTACTATACTATAGTCTAGTATTTACAGGTTTAATAAAGAAAAGTATTTAAATAGTGACTATTAATCTGTTATTTTTTCAGTAAGTTGCATGATAAAGAAGTGTGGTTTTATTATACGACGTAACATTAATATTCACTTTTAATGTATCACAAACTCAAATATGAGGTTATATTTTTTTATTTTAATTAGACTTCATAAAATGTCAAATTCTAGTTACACGAATTCCATAACTTATAAAAAAGTTATGATCCGTCTATCAAACTAACACAGTTTTAAAATATATATTTTTTTACCTAATACTTTCTTAATTAGCGTCATACAAGGAACCTTCAGACATAACTTATATATATTAAAAGTGGGGTATAAAGATAGTTAAAATTGTATTTTATATAAATATGCGTTATAGTATATAATTTTTTCCCCAAAACCAGGAAAAATTGTACTAACAAACAGTGAACCAATGTTCAACACATGAATTAGAAATATTTATCTACTTGCACTGAGAATTAACTAATATTACACTAGTAATCATACAGCTTATTTAAATTATAAAGAAGTCTTTGGTTATACTGTTTCCATTTATTATCATTTTTATTAGAAAAACCAATATGATAATATGAATTTATTTTCAACAATATAAAGTTGAATGTTATAACTTAGTTTCTTAGTATATTATCTGTTTATTCAAATAGATTAAACGATGAATGTTAAATATTTTAATTTGATTTAAGTGAAGTATTTGAGCGAAAATAAGAAAATTTTGCTTTTGTAACTCTGGTATGTGTATAATTTTACTTAATTAAGATAATTGTTGGAATAATTTACAAACAAGGTTCACTGACTTCGTTGACTTCTATCTTTAAAATGCGGGGAGAAAAATGGATTATACATTTTCTATCAGACAAACTGACAAATTGAGTTTCATTTAACAGGGAACAGAGTGGTTTCCTATAAAGCATCTTGCCCACAAATTCAATTTTTATAATCCAACTTTTTAAAGCGACTTGAAATATGTTGTACGGCTCTAAAGTGACTTTTAAAAAGAGAATAAAAATGTATTGATTTGTTAAAAAGGAAGATATTATTGAGAAAAATATTGAATCATAATTGATCTTTGAGTACAGGAATATATGAAAAAGAAAAACCACCAATCTACATATTTATGGTACTGTATCCTTAAAACTATTGGAAAATTATATTCTTGACTAGTGACACACCTTGGCTTCGGATGGGTAGTAGAATATATTATGCCTGCAGGTATGTTCTGTCGTAAGATATCATCAGCTCATTATAGCGAGAGGGTGTGTGTATATTGTACCTAACATTTTTTTTATAAAGTTAGAATTGGAAGAGTAACCTACCCGTAAAAGATGGACGCCATCGCGAACATCTGCAGATCTGTAAAAAAGAATATCCGTTATATATATTATATTATAATTTATCACGGAAGTGTGAAACTTATTTATTGCATTAAAATTTCATTTTAATATGGATAATTGGCCCTAGTTACTTTTAACTGATTTTAACTCTGAAAAAATCTCTAATTTACGTGGAAAAATGCAAAACCTTAATTTCAATGCAACAAAACTACTAAATGGGCTTAATTTCAATGACACAAAAAAAATGTTATGATATATTGTTTATGACTTCAGTCTAGGGAAGGGGAAGACGGGTAAGAAACCACACATTACGTTTGAAGCACTTTGTATTTCTATCGGGGGTGTGATTTCACTGTGCCATGATATCAGTTAATCATCTTAGTTGTTGCTATTACAGAACTACTCTACCGTATTCAAATCAGCAATTTGCTTGCCGTCGTGATGTCTACATACTCGTAAGTTAATTACTCATATCTTCCGTTTGCAGTATAGTGATATTCAAAAATTATTGTTGTTTATTCTATAGACCAAATATTGGTTTACTTACTATTGAGAAGGTTACTAGGGTACCTAAAGTACCGTGATAAATATTGTTTGTTAAATATTTACTACATTTATTTATATTTTTTAACACCCAATAATTTATTTATTAATCAAAGATTGTGAAATTTTATTAAAAAAAGGTGTTTAAAAGAACGAAGCCTTAATAGAAGAAATTAAAAAATAATTACAGAAAATATACGATACGTAAATTGAAAAGTTAAAAGGAGTTGACATAGTTACTGTTTTTTATTATTTTTGTCGTTATCTTCTCATTCATCTAGTGTTAAAATAAATCTATTAATAGCTACTTATAACAACCCAGTGTTAGGAATGTGTTTAGCTCTTAATGAATTGTGTATAAGTTGAATATCGACGCACAAACTTACCCGTTCATTTAAGTAAACGTAAGTTAAGTTACTTGAAGAATACTGTTCTTCCTATTATTATAAATATCTAACCTGTTGTTGATTTGAATTACAGTATTTTTGTTTTGTGTAAAATAATGAGAATTTTTAAAACTTGATTTTAAATTGTATATTAGTTGTCTTCATTTCCGCGCCTAATAGTAAAGGAAAGACTTCTAGTAGTCGCTTCTGGTTACTG
This sequence comes from Melinaea marsaeus rileyi, assembly GCA_918358865.1. Classification (NCBI taxonomy): domain Eukaryota; kingdom Metazoa; phylum Arthropoda; class Insecta; order Lepidoptera; family Nymphalidae; genus Melinaea; species Melinaea marsaeus. The sequence goes on from OU911089.1 coordinate 3,436,039, forward strand.
GTTTACTATAAATGGTAACTCTGAGCTATTAGAAAGTTAAATATCTTTCTGAAAAGTAATTTTATTTATCTTACTAACTACCTAACTTATTAAAAGAGTATTTAATAAGTTATATAATATAAATTGTTTTTATACTATTTTAGTTATTACGTTTACAAACCAAAAACATGGCAATTAATATATATATATAAAGAACATAGGCAGGTCCTATATGAATATATATAAATTTCTTTATTGAAGCTTTAATTTTAATGAGATCTGTATTTTGTAGGAGATATTTTCAAAGATTTTAATTTAAATTAAATAAATAACTCGCAGTACGATACCATACCTTTTTATATTACTTTAGAATAAAATAAACATTTTTTTTTAAATATCCCTACTATTTCCTTCCTTATTGAGAACACTGATCAAATGATAGTTAATGTAACAATTAATTATTAAATTAGGTTAAATTAATTTCGTAAATTGAATTTACGTTAAAAGTAATACAATTTACGTACTTAAAAAACAAAAGATCAATTTATAATGTTTTTTTAATAACTGTTACATTAAGTTTCGAATTGGATTTCTTGATGTGAATATTATATATCATCATATCATCATGAACATATTAAAAAATACATCGAAATTTTCATTTTATAAAAATAAGTATGAAATAAAGCTAGAGAAATACTACTTATTATTTTATTATTATAATAGACATATTACATCCTTCAACTTAATTTGAATATGAATATAATTGTGAAGATGACTGTAGTGCGGTACTAGAGCCTCTCTATATGCAGATTGCCTTCTGGTCAGCCTTGCTCTCACTTATCCACTTCTAGAATTTGAACGTTAAACATAGTTTCTTCGTAAATTATTACCCTTATAAATGTAATTATTAAAAAAATTATACAAATATATTTTTACAAACAACATTTCTATAAATACTACTTTTTAACATTCACTTACTGGTAACTGAAACTGAAATGGAAGATACTAATAATTCTTTGGAATTAAAGAAAAAAATGCAAATAAAAAAAAATATCAATATTATAAATCTTATCCCAAATTTTTACAATGATGTTGGTGTAACTTCAACCATTGGGTGAGCAGAAGTTATTATAAATTATTATATACGTAACAAACAACTTCCCGTATCATAATAATCGTATAATCATCTTGCTTCAAGACATTAGTTGGATCACTGATAACAATAATAAAATATACAATACACTAAATTACCAACTAAAATAACTTTATAATATATGCAAATTACAATAAGTGAGTTAGTTCCTGTTAGTCCGGAGCGAAGAGAGACAGGTGTGAGTGACACGAGCCATAGCTAACGAGCCACGAGGCATATTATGTATATTGTTCGGTATAATTATGTATTTTTAACGAGGCATTTACTTACTATATAACTGTTTTTAATACATATTACATTGTAATTATGTAACTATTTGGTTAGGGATTATTGGAATCGGGGGAGGAATTAAGGCAAAGTAGAGATCGTAATAGTTTTGATATATTGCCTAATATAAAAAAAACGCGTAATATAAAAAACAAATATAAAACTAAATGTCTTGGTTATTGCTTCATAACTTTCTATACAGTCTATGTGCAAGCTGCCATGTGCGAGCTGCACTCCTTAATATTATATTACTGGAAACGAATCTATGATAAATATTAATCATTAATCTCCAAACTTAACTAAGCCACAATATAATAATTTTTGTTTTGTTTTTTGTACATTTATTTCTGTAATATTTATTTATAGTTAGACAATCACTGCCTCATAAGGCGGATGTTCATATTGACGTTACTAAGAGATTCTTTAGGTATTTAATAACTAATATTTTCATGTGTATGGCTCCACTGTAATCAGTGTAGTGCAGTGTAACAGGCAGTTAGTAGTAATTTGGCCAAATAATTGTAGAAAAATATATATTAAAGCAAAATAAACTAAAGTAAAACATTGTATAGGGAGATACATATAAGTTCCAGTGCTTATATAAACACTTTAATGAAATGACATGGTGTATAATTTTATTTACTCTAATGAATAAAAAATCCGACGGAATGTTTGCATAACTTGATCAGATTGTTTTTAGTATTTTTCATTAAATTGATACTTAAAAATATTAGTAGATAGATAATATTTCAAGTAATTAGTAAGATAAGCTAAAAATTTTATAGTAAATAAGACACTGCCAGACACTATTATACAAGATAATATATATATACGAGTATATATATATATATATATATATATATATAGCTTATTACACGAGATTAGTTTTGTTTACTTTTGATGACTTTTATTATTATAATTTTGTGTATAATGAAACTTTGGAAACATTAGGTCTTACTAATGACTAAATAATAAAATTTTACTAATGGACTGACACAGAAAATATGTAAATTTGTAACTTTTAGATCTTACTTTCATATAAACAAAATATTATGTGTTCATATTTTTTTATAACTGGATAATTGAAATCATTGCGATTGAACGTCAAAATCTTTTACAATATCATTGTGAAATACATGAAATAAAATAATTTTCTTTATTTATCTTGTATAATTTTAGAACTTGGAAAACTGCATAACATCATAATAATATTATAAATGCCACGTGGCTTTTATAAGAAGATACAAAAGTTAAGTGAATTATACAATAAAGAAATTAGCAGTTCCATTGTGATTGAAAAAGATATTGCACTTTCGTTAATTGTTCTTAGAATCTAATTTTCATTTATATCAGAGTAATGATAAAATTAACAATTTTAAAATAAATAATTGAATCCAGACATAACAATTTAATTATACTCACTTAAACAGTAGCGAATTAGTAAACTTTTATATGTATATATTTAAGAATAAGCTCAAATTTAGTAAGAAATCTATTTTGTGAAATCATTTCAATATTGCTTGTTTTAGGAATTATATACCTAAATTAATTGCAGCTATTTTATTGGTTTTAGTGTTCACGCATTTGAATAACTGCCTAAGAGATGGAGCTGCTGTTGTCGAAGCTAAAACTATCTACAAAGCCTGGTGTCATGCTTCATGCCGGTGACCAAAAGATGAGGGATTGAGTAGCGAGGACTCAGACACGTAAATGGACATTAACTTTTCAGTCTCCACTAAGTTTCGTGATGATTTAGTAGGTAACAGTGAAAGGATATAAATATAAGTTTATAAGAGTAGTATATAAGGGAAATACATAAGATAAGAAAATAAGGGAAGCATATAAGAGAAGTGTGAAATGGAAGTAAATAAGCCAAATAAATCACCGAGTTAGAATAGGGGAAATACGAAATATATTTTTTGAAAACTCTTTATCCCGAAATACTATATGGCAGCGACTCTGAGGGTGGTCTACAGAATAATAACAAAGTATATAGACATTGTTGCGGATACAAACATATTGTAAATATAGACCGAGTTATTTACTGGTATTGCCAAAAACCATTGAATCAAAAGTTATTGTTTTGATTGAGAGAACTTAAAAAATAAACACTTACATAACAGGATTTAAGTTAAATTTAAAATACATTCATAAAAGTCATTTTATCCAAACAAAAAGATGCACTTGGTGTAAATTGAAAATAATTCAGTTTTTACATTTTTTTCATATTTTTCAAGACATTTAAATTGCTTCCACAACTTTTTTACAAAACAGAACTTTAATTTAATCGACCAACATTAAGTTAATAGAAAATTTAATAAACGTTTAAGATAAGCTCAAGTATCAATTCTTCAGATAACAGTTTAAGTATGATGACTCTTAATTATATGGAATCGGACTATTTTATATTTCTTTTTTATTTTTAGAAATGGAGGAACAATCTTAAATTTTAAAATACTTTCCCCATCATCATAATTTAATCATAAGAATTCCATATTATAGTTATTATATCTATATAACCCATATACACTTTATTTTATACATGAACAATAAAACATTGTATAATGATTGTTTTTGACATGAATTATAATCTTATCTTATTATCTTGGTATTACTACTGAGTTATCAATAACATTCTCCTTTAAACCCGACGTCTATGACATAGGGTCATAATGGTACAAGATAATTGAAAACTTTTTCTGTAAGCCTTCCTCAATTATGAACATTTGTCTAACAAAAAATAGAGGTTCCCTCTATTTGTATTAGTGTTTCCATTCAGTGAGACGCCGTCTTCTCAGTGAGATATACGAGTACGTGCGTCAACTCGGATCAGTTAAATATGGCATCGTCTTTGATGACGAAATTTTTTCGTGACGCTGTCTAACTTATCTACTGTTTTATTAAGAATTTGGTTTTAAATATTATATATGATTTAATAAATGTAATAATAATAATAATGTTTTGTATAATAAAGAAATATCTATTATATCAGCTATTTTATTATTGATATGCAAATAGTATAGTATATACTATACTCTCATAATATATGTACTATAAATATTTAATACATAATTATTATTCGATTGACTTATTTACTAAAAAGATTAAAATTATAATAATCTAAAGTTTTTAATAATTGGTAAATATAATTATATCAAAAAATTATAAAGTTGCGTTATAATAGTGAATATTAAACGCGATATTTTTTAATTAAATGTCAAAGTATTACAAAAATAATGTGTTTTAAATAATCTATAAACATTCATTTTATGCTTATTTCATGTTAAGATTTATTTATATTTTAAGTTCCCCTCCTGTGCTTGAACAGCAGAACCGTCACTCCCAATACAACAGACGTTGAGTAACGTTACAAAATAGACTTTAATAAATAGCAAAATCTAAATATACCGTGATTAGGGTAAAAGGATAGAAAACTAATAAATGTAGCTTCTGTCTCGATAAATATATATAAAATATAAATTAAAATAATTTTAATATTAAAATAAATCTATGTATATTTTTTATGAGACCAGTTATGTAATTTCTTTTTCCTTATAGTTAACTTTTTCAAAACATCTAAAGATTTTTATCTGGTAATTAAACAAATAGAAATTATGAAATTTAATTCTTCAAACGTGAATCAATCATTTAAATTTCAATTATAAATCTTAAAAAATATAATCATTTAATATTTGATTTTAATTTCCACATTTAATATAAGAATATATGTTTCTCTTTTTATAGTACCAAATTAAAGTTATACCTTCAACAAAAATATAAATCATCACATAAAATAATGTTAAGGACTAATTTAATTAAACAAACATTTATCAACTTTTATTGACATCGTCAGAATTTCCACAATTTTGAAGCTTCAATTCGCGTGAAGCTTTAGGGAATTAAATATCTTTGTTTTATAAAAATAAAATATTATTATAGTATGGTGACTTCTTAAATATTACTTTACTGTATTTATAAATTGGTAGTAGTTTTATATCTGTTTGTTCTAGCAAATATCTGAAACGGCTAACCATTTTAGCATTAAAATTACGGTTTAAAAATATGTGATTTTAATTTTATTGGTTAACTATGAAGACTTAGTAGTATAAGACATTCAATTGCCTCATATTATAATTACCATATTAATAAAATGGTTGCAGTATATTCTGCTGTCGGAAATATCTTCGATCCGACTGATCAGAGTACTGTCACGTTTTGGAAATCGTAGTCTCCATTCAGAGGGAATAAATAAATACTCTTTTAACTTATTACTTTCATTGCCCAAGTAAATTACATAATATAATTTTATATTCAACAGTCGATTGCAAAGAATCCCCCCTCACAATGTTATTAATTTGAAATCTTAGATATTGATAACTAAGCAGAAGCTATTGTGTAATCAAAGCGATGTCAAACTAAACATACATTACATAACAATATGTTACATATTAATCTTAGTTTAATATCATTTATATGTTATTTATATTAACATAACAAAATATTTAAAATGTTGTTATTTTATTTAAATATAATACTTTTTTAGTAATCTAGAATTAAGTTAATAAAAAAATTAACACATGTTTAATAACTATTTTACTGACACAATAACAAGAAAATAACGAGTTTGATTAATAGAGAAAGACAGAGTCTACAACTAACTAACTCTCACACCCGTGTGCACAGTATGAAGAGTCCGATCTATCTGCCTGAACAGTGACCTGGTGCTCATTTTTAAAGGATATTTATCATTATTTAAGATGTGGGTGTTGTCGTTTGGTGTGATGCTTGAAATATTCACGTTTTTATTTTTTCAGCTACTTCGTATTTTTACATCGTATTAAATTCATATAATATATCATATAAACATTCAAAGCAAATTTTTCAATACATGTATGTATTAATCATTTTAATTTATAATCTTAACAGACCTTTCCAAAATACAGATACTTGAAACACAAGTATATTATAAAGACCTCAGAATCAATGAAATTGGGTCACTCATTATCTCGGTGTTTTGCTACCGGAGGGTATATTAGTACCCGGCGTAAATATTTACTTCAAAGACGTAAAGAGACGAAAACCGATTTCTTACGAGGATTCTCAGAACAGATATTATTATGGTCTCTGCGAGCGTGAATATGTAATGCCTGGGTTGTACCACAGCCTAATACACCGGGATTTTATGGTAGTTAACGACTAACAAACAACTTTACCCGTAGCTTACATAATCTTTGAAAAGAGTTACAAAAAAGCGCTATAGCGCGGTCCGGGATCACTTATTGATATTAAATAGTTATGTTTAATTAATAATATTTAAACCTTATTTATATAAAATTATGGAAGGTTACGAGTATTTACGTAAACATGGCCGCTATTACTAAAGGGCACTCGATAAATACATTTTCGTCTGTAACGAAGCATCGTATTAACACAGAAGAAAAGTTGTGCTGTGAGAAAGCAAAGCATTGTAAGATTGCAGATGAACATTTTTACAATATCTATAACGACGAGAGCTAGAAAATGAATCTATTCAATAAAATTAATAGTTGGTTCTCTCTAAACTGGTCACTGAGACGATTGATGTGAGACTTATCTAAACGTTTATACTAATCGCTATTAACATGGAACTGCGTTAATAAATCGATCGTTTTATCTCTTTCACAGCAATTAAAGATAAAAATATTTTATAATATGGTAAAATCTTTCTTTTATGTTATATCCTGGTTTATGACTTTTCATATGTTTGAATGAATATCCTGTTTGTGTTTATTACAAATTTTATATTTATTTTGATTTCATATGTTTATAACATTATATGATTTTTATAAAATATTTATAGTATATATTTTATTACTCAGTAAGTTTTTACTAACTTTTTTTATAACTTGGTAAATTCTCTAGTTATTTGATTTCCCAACATAAGTCTTTTACATATTTCTTTACCTTTCTTTATTTGTATTATATATTAATGTTATGTTAATCAAAATCTATTTAATAAAATGTCTGTAGATATTTATGCTGTAAATTTATTTAAAAAATAATAATAATTGTCTTTATTGATGCTACTACTACTGTCCCGCCCGCTTCGCTGAGCACACTATTAATTTGGATGTGAACTTGGACTTCTTGTACTTACAAAATGCTAATTTATATTTTATATTTAGTGTAGTTTTTAAAAATTGTAAATAGAGAAATATAATGCCAGTCATTGAATACACAGATTTAAATTTATCACGGTTCGGTATGGTATTTTACAGGTTTCTTAAAGACTAATTGTTAGAAATCTTAAATAAAATTAAACTCATCCTTAATAGCACCGTGAAGGGAAAAAAATAAATGTTTTAACAGGACTAAGTAACCATTTACAGGATTGAGCGCCACACATTTCAAACACTGGCAACGATTCCTAAAATTGTACGTACATTGAAGATTATCAGATCTTGGGAGTTTGTATCTGTTTATGTAAAAGTAAAAGTGACCCAATATAAGACAAGTATAATAAAAAATATTTATAATAAAATATATTTATATCAATTATTTAGTCTCTTTTAAGAATTTTTAACAAGAAGTCAGATAGCACCTTAAAAAAAAGCTTATTTCACATATAATGCATATGGACACAGCTTTGTAGAAACCCTAACTGAATAAATAGTCGGTAAGTCAAGTTACAGGTGTTCTTTCGTTAAATTCCGTGAGAGCAACAATTGAATACAAAGTAACCTCAGATGAAGGTTGTCTGTTATTTACGAGCTCAGTTTCAACTACCCATAAAATACTATAATGTAGGTAATTCATTACGCAACTTTATGGTTCGCTTTAATTGGTTGAAGTTTGTGTGCTATATTTTTAATGTTATGATTTAAAGATATAAATATATATAACATTTCTTTATTTTAATAACAAACAATTGTCATTGTTGTGCCGTCGGCGCTTTCTAAATATTGAATTTATATTTCTCCGTAACATTAATTAAAGACAAACACTGTATAGTCACCAAAGAAAAAAATTATATAATATATTACCGGCAACCGCAGCTGACCAACGCTATGAGTTTAGCTTTATACTGTTTCTATATTACTAAATTATATTTATATAAAATATTTTGTAATTCCTTCACTTAACTAAAACAATGTTAAATTAATTTAATAATGAATGTTATATATCCATCATAATTATAAATGAGAAAAAAACAAATATTTTCAAAATAAAATTAAGTGTCGCTAAATATCCATGTGGAGAAATAAAAGAGGAAACTCGGAAAGGCATCTTCCGATAAATTAGTTATTACTGTGTTGTAGTATTCTATGACCTGTAAATAAAAATGGGTTGAAATAATCCTGAGGGTTATGATCTCTTATATTTGTCCAATAATATTATTCCGCACTGACCTCTATAAACGTTTTATAGCAACTAAAACCTTCATTTATTTGATTGTTGGTTCACGATAAGGTTCCTCTATTAATTTGTTGTATCGGAACTAACATTAAGTGAACGTCATATTTTCTTTATTAAACAAGTGTCATTTTAATAAATGTGTTGAAAAGAAATTCCCTACTGTATGACTATTTGACAGAATAATATTATTTTATTTATATTAAAAAGAATGGTAGCCATTTTTTAATACATAAAAGAAATGAACAGGATTCCAACCTGCGAATACCTTGATATTTTCCTACCACTATAAGGACACGATAACAAATAAAAAAGGTAGATGAGAAAATATGTTCTTATTTTAAAGTTTTAAGATCTATCAGTAAAAGACATCGTCTTTAATATACTTCAACATACGCTAAAGAAGCAGAAGGAGAAAAACCATCATCCTAAAGTGTCGATTCAAAATTTGTTAACCGCAGCAATATCTTCAGATAAAGAGTGATAAATGATGTATGGTGCCATGTACTGGCAATTGGTAGGTTTTTTCAGTTAAATCCTCAAGAAGACACCGATATCTAATATTAATATAGTTATAATTTCAAAATAAGTAATTATGTTACTTCCTTAAATATATTTAAATAAATATTATGCACTATTTTTTTTGATATTTGCTTTCTTTATAATTAACTATTGATTAAAAATAACATCAAGTAAAAAAAATATAAAACTTGAGGTCTTTGAAATTAGTGTAACTGAAACAAATTTAAGATAATCTTGCTTGGTCACTGCTTATATGAAACCAGATTAGTGATGTTTTATGAGAATAAGACTTAACGAGATTAACGTTACTTAACTATGCCCATTTGTCTATAAGTTATATGTAACTATGATCGTAGCCATGAATAGCATCTCTGCTTATGACTACAAAAGAATATTAATCATCAAACCTTAGATACCTTCTAAATAATAAACAAACTAACGCCACTTATGAAATAAATATAAGTAACATTCTAATCTCTCATTTGGAAATGCTTCCATTTGCATATCTTCATGTTATAAGTAATTTAATTATCTAGACATCACGACAGTCAGCAAATAGCTCGTTTGCATATCGAGGACTCGCTCCGTAATAGCAATAACTAATAAGCTTACCTGAAGTTATACTTCACCGACTTCACACTTGATTGAAATACAAAGTATTCATATATCTTACACTGTTAATGATACGAATGTATTTTATATATATTATCATTTACATTAACAAAGCTTTAACATTCCCACTTGATTATAAAATCATAAGTAATTAACATTAATAATTAATTTATTCTAATTTGAAAACCACCTCATTAATATTACATTTTAATGATATATTGCTCCCTCTTCCTTGATAATGAAATATTAATAATGAGATTAAAGCTGACTTTAATATAAATTGTTAATATATTTATATTTATTACATTCATTTAATTGTTAATTAATACAAATACACATAATAATACAGTTATGAAATAGTAGTGGCAAAATCTTTTATAGAATGCTTCAATTGTTTTTCTTATTTTTTGGTTTTATCTAATATGTTGAATCTTCTGTTTAAATGTACTTAAGAATAACACAATTAATACATGAGATACTGACAATTAGTAAATAGTGAACAGTTAATTAAACATTACCTTCAACTCAAATAGATAAATAATGTTGTCTAAATTTCCTCCAATACTTATTAACACAGACGTTTCTCTAATAAACATGTTTTATATATTAACGGTATAAATAATATTTATTAAATAGTTACTACTTTTATAGTGTTATTACTACTGTTTTAGTTTCAGCAGTTAATTATTTCCAAATGGTATCGAACATTGGTTCGCTGTTTACTAGCACTGTTACTAATGTGTGACTTTTGAGTTGTTGCTAAGTACTGTTTTCCTAATTATTAGATTTAATGTAGAAATAAGGAAAAAATATATAGATATATTTGAACAGCTATCTTGATTGCAGTTGGTTGAATCAGTGTCTTTTCACTCCTAACTAAATATAATTACCAAAAAATTTTACTTAATTTACAAATAACAAATATATATTCTATCTTAGTTTTCGTATGAATAGTATAATAATAGTAACTTGGTTGTAATACAGATGACGGTTAGGTGATTAGTTTAGCACATTTAGTTTATATTAACGAACATAAATAAGTGATGTTTATTTATTTATTCACACAGACCATAATACAGTTACCAGTTAAACAATAGTTTTATTGGCTGATATTCTTTGATATTCTGTGAATTTTGATAATAAATAAAGTAACGCTATATATAAGTGAAACTAGAAACTATACACGATAGAATCTTGTTTTAGTATATTATAATTAAAATTTTTACATTTTCGGCGTTAGCAGATAAAAAAAAAACAAAATTATTAAGTGTTCAAAACGTTCGAATTTCAAAATTGTTTTCCCGCTCTTTGTATACATTCCATTTTTAAACTCTTCATCTGAACATCTCGTGTAAGAGGGAAATTTGTATGGTATCAATTACAATTATATAAAAATAGATAAAAATAAGATAAGATATATAATCTACATAGGTACATACAAATTCAAATCGTAGTGAAAATATTGTAATGAAATGACACGGTGTATAATTTTACTAACGCTAATGAATAAAACATGAGCGCCTCTGACGGAATGTTTACTTAACTTCATGAGTGTACTTTTTGGTCCAGTTTATTAAATGAATTATATATATCATGTTTTAATAAAGTGCTGAATAAAGTAATCTAAGTAATCTAAAAATAAAAATTTAGATAACTACTAATATCTGTTTAATATACCAGATTTTTTGGTATTTATTGATTGTATTGGTAATATGTTGCATTTAATAATTTTTATAATTCTTATAATGTTTTAAAAAGTTATTATTAATATTACTAATATTAATATTTATTATTAAAGTTTGGGATTTATGTTGATCAAGTGACAGCTAGGTCTTTTAGCAACCTTATTTACTTACTTTATAATAAATTTAAAATACTAGATTAGTATTTTAACTAATAATAGATACTCCTTTTTTTATTTCCGGCGAAAATTACAGATTTATTTCTCAAACCTCATTAGAATAAAGATTCAGACAGTCAGCAGAAAATATTGTTATTGTACAATTATATAGAAAAGTTGTAAGAAATATGACTATACCAGAAGTTAATTAGTGAAGAGAAAGTTATTTACTGTTAAAAAGTTTAAATAAGTTTTATGGGTTTTATAAGAAGATAGTTGAGATAAACATTTCGATGGCCAGCCCGTATGTACCCATGCATCCAATACTGTAATATGGTAAGGTAACTTATCTTGATAATGTTTATTAACATAAAACCACACTTGCAAGTTTAAATAACATAATAGACGTCCATTTAGGTAATTGTCATAAGTACCTCGTAGCTGTTAAAAGAAGCTAAGTATTAAGTGTAGTACACAACAAAGTAATTAACAGTTCCGTTACGTCCAAGAAGCTATTGAACTATCGTCAATTAAATTATCAAGCATTATTAAAAATCAAAGCGTAATAAAGAAATTTACAAGTTATAATTATTCAATTAATTAACATGATATTGCTCCTAGTTAATATCAAGACACAAACATGTTATTAATTTCTTACACTAATTGTAATATTATATATTTTAAACACTGACTAACATATGTGCATGTCAGTGTTTGATCAACGCCTCTCTGCAGGTATAGAACAGTTGTACGATCCTACGACGCAATTCTAATGTGTTTGGCGAATTCTGTAAGTAATATCATACTTATTATTTTCATACCGCAAATTTGTTTTAACTTAATAAAATAATTTTCTAACTAAATATATTTTATATACACACATTTTCGTGCATAATATATATATATATATATATATATATATATATATATATATATATATTTATTTATTTTATTGTTTTATTAGCTTTTACTTTTTGTTTTGATATCTCTAATTTACCTAAATAACTGTAAAATTTCAGGTTAGTTTGATAATTATAACCATTCCATGAAACGCATGCCAAGATATATAAAAAGAAACAGATTATACTTCTTAATTTATCATAATATTAAAATATTATTAAGCGCTATCTTACAAACAAACATTTATATAATAAATATATGATAAATGAAGTCAGGAGTGTCAAAGCTCCAAAATGAAGCTTTTAAAGAAATACGAGTATAACATTTCATACAGCTTTGAGGTGTTCGTATGTATTTTTGGTTATTTATATAAAACTTGTCTTCAATTAACATAATAATATGCACATATTAAATTGTTTCATAACTTTGATGTATCTTAATGGGCCTAAAATTTAATTCCGGTTTTGTTATATTATAATATTACTTTGAATCTAATGTGATATTTCAAAATCTCTTCTTGTTATTTACTATTAACGTTCATCAAGATTGATTGAGTCACGTGTTCGCTCTTCGTACGCTATTAGTGAATAATAACAGCAGGATACAAAACTGTAATTGGATGCAATCATATTATAACAACATAGAAACGAAAATTTTTGTTATATTGGCGAATCCCTTAAAGTGGTTTTAAATATTTTAATGTCATAAGTTTGAACTAAGTATATTCCTAACATATTAAATTGTAATTAATATTAAAGTGGAAATACTAACCATTCATTTATTGATAATATAAATAACTTCCGTTAGTTTAACAAACAAGTAACTTGTTAGTGAAATCAGTCTATATATTGACGACTTGTTCTTTGGGATCTTTTTAATACCATTTAGTATAAAGGCAGATGAGAGCGGTCAACTTACAAGTTTGCTTAGCTATTGTTTGTATCATTACAAGATGATATCATAACATTTAAAAAACTTATTTATCCCTTATCGAGACTTGAAGATTGTTGCATTTATAGTTTCGTTTTATTAAAACTTATTGATATTGAATGAATAGGTGGTAATTTGTTTTAAACTTTTTTAAAGGAATAATAAACAATAAACCTTTAAACGTCAATTGCATCCTTTCCTCAGTGGCTGGTAATGGTTATCAATTTGTTACAATATAAACAGCGGGTGGCACGTGACGTTCCAATCTATTAACTGAGCTGCTGATAACGTACTGAGAACCGAGCTCTTATTATGATAGGTTTATAATATTTTAGGAAAAACACAAAAATTATCTTGAGATTCTTTCTGGTTTTATTATTAACGACTTTGATATTTAATTGCCAATTTATAGTTTAATATAAGATACACGTCCCTTAAATATGATGTAGTTACTCCATACTGACCACACCCAACATAATTAATTATAACTACCTAATTAGATAAACAGTAGCATGATTATCTGTTAAATTATATCTCTTATATTTATTCTCATATTAAGTAAGAATTTCTTAATATAAAAATAATGACAAATTTTACATTTTAAGGAATATATTCAAAAAATTGTAGCACATGAGTCTATTCTATTTACCCACTCTTAGTCGGGCACTTTAACATTAATCTTGCAGCTGGTATATTGATACTGATAAGAAGTATGATGTCTTAAAATAAAAACCTTTGCCTAACTTGAAATGTACAATAATAGTTAACATTAACGACTAATCTCATCGTTATTACATTCAATGAAGTTTCAATATTTTGTAGTAATGATAATAAGTGTTCATACTAATTAAGAACATCGAATTTTGCTTATTTTAAATTAAAACCTTGTTCCATTACAACTGGCATCGTGGAAAATAAAAAGTGAATAAAGTAAGTTATGTTACAGTATTTGTAGACTACAGACCTTTACATTGACTTGCCCATTTTTTCGTCTGCTTTCTAAATAAGTCTCTGGAAAAAACACTTTGAATTTTTTGTACTTTATTTATATATATATTTTCTTTAACTTTTAATATAAATTATATTGCTTCATATGGTAATTTGTTACATGCTATTTTACATATCCATAACATAAGCTCGAATTTTTAAATTAAACAAAATACAAACTTGATAAAAAGGGGAGGTTATGCAACTTAATTAAATATAACAAATAAAGCGATCACTTTGAAACATATCATGATAATATTATTTACTCTGGTTTATATAGAAACTAAAGCATATATAACGGGACAGTAAGGAGCGTTAAGGAGGAAGTTAGTTAGAAGAAAGATTGCCTTTAAAATTGAAGTGATGTTTCAAATTAGTCTGTATCATTTGTAATGTAATAATAACAGCGCTCTGAAAAAGCTTCAAGATACACGCTACGTCCTCAATCTATTAGAATTTAAACTATATTTAATTACATTTAAGTTATATTAAGAGAATATATATAACATATATATGTATATGCCAACATCGTCTAAGGAAATACGATACGTTCCAAATGGGTAGAAAACAAGCTTCCTTAGCAACGTTCACGTGCTTAAAATAGAATAACAAAGAAAAAACATCTTCGTTTCAACACGAGTTATAACAAAATATATAATAATCTTCAGAAGTGTTGTTCCTGCTTTTAATTAAATAGATAATTATACGAATAAAATAAAAAGAGAATAAGAGAGAGAGAGAGTCATTTATGTTAAAACATTAAAACATATGAGTCTTGTAAATCAAATTGCTATTTTCATGTTATTGCAAGCAAAAATAGTCCGAATAGAATTTATATTATAATGTTATTTGAATATTTATTAAAACTAACTCCCGATTAATAAAATTATTTTTAGTGCATTATCGTAACTTCAAATATTTGTAAGAATTCAAATTGTTGTAAACCAATGACTTAACAGAAGAACTTTTGATATTACGAGGAGAGACCAAGGGAACCAACTTACAAGTTACATATTAGTTATATTGTCATAAATTTAAAGTGTTCTGTACTATATACATCATTATGGTTTTAATGACTTTTCAATCTAATTATAGTAATAAGTATTTAAATTAAAAACTTTAGCCAAATAATTAAAATAAAACATTACGTACTTTTGATGTATAAAATTACGTTCTATATTTGAAAGAGACATTTACTGAAACTTGAGCTTCTTTCTAGTTTACGTTAAACACTATTATTTAATATAACAATTTATCTTTTTCTCACATCAGGAGAAATTAATAACATTATTTACAACGTAGAATATTTTAATCTCAACATTTTTTAGTTATAATATTTTCTTATCAGTATTGTCAAGGCTTACTTTAGAAAACGTAGTAAAGGTTTTTAATATACATTTTTAAACAGTACAAAACACTTTTAAAATATTTACATTATATTTTCAATATTATGTATGAGTTATCTGTTAACTGAACTAATATAAACTATACTTAAAACTTGTAATATAAATTTTCAGGTTATCATATATAGGATCATTGAACCTTGCAGCAGTTTATTGCATGGAGTCTGAAATTTATATAAATTTACGTGACTAAGAAAGTGTCATTACTAAATCAATATGTTCTAAAATCAAAATATTTATAATTAAAATTGTTTCATTTATTAAAAATCATAAACATAGTTTAAGTGAAAGAAAACATGAATTATTTAGAGTCAGATTAATGTTAGAAACTTATTACTTCTTGAAATAAATATTTTTTGTTCTTCCTCACGATGACTGTCAGACGTAACAATGTACTCGTATTCACCTGTCACGATTAAAAACATAGTTCTTTAAAGACAATCAACTTTAGAAACAATCTTTTTAAGACAATTTCGATAAGTTACGAGTATAGCAATTACAAGAATCTTCTTATGAATTTATTAAAAAACATATGTTTCGTTTTTTATTTATAGAAGTATAGACTACGTACTGATAACATATTTTTATGACAAAATAACTGACATAACGTTTTAAAGAACCAGCAGACATTTTATCTTTTGATACGTTTACTTTACTTTAATAAAAATACGTTTGTATGTATGTAAGTGTTTAACTGAATTCATATATATTCTTGGCTAATATATTATAATACTTGTGTATTGATTGCCGTTGTACTTTATATCAAGAGGATTTTCTAATTATATATAATTTTATTTAACTTTACTGTATTCTACATCAATATTAAATATATTAATAACAGTTGAGTAATTCATGATCCTCGAATATCCTAATTTCTCCCAATAGCTTGGATTGAAATTTAAAGAAAATCGTAAATTTAAAACAATTCCGATAAGTTATACAACTACAAGAATCTTCTTAGTAAATAAATACTAATATATACATAAAAGTTATAATTCTGTCAAATCAACATTAAAGACGTTAGCTTTATTCTTTTAAGAAAAGAATAAAGCTAACGTCTTTAAGTGTGACTTGCATATTTAAAACATTTTTTTTTTGTTATTGCCTTCTATTTAAAGTGCGCTGGCTAATTGTGTATATTATTCTTGATTTAATAATCAATAATAATAATAATTTAATAATAATAATTCTTGATAAAATAATCCATTTTTGAACTTTTTATTTCCCTTTTAGTGAAATAATCTTTTAAATTTGCATTACACAAAATATTTACACAAACAGGTAGTTTAGGAATACTTAACAGGTAGTTTAGGAATACTTAACAGGTAGTTTAGGAATACTTAACAGTTAGTTTACGTAATTATTGCAACAAATGTATTTTTAATTTTAAAGATTTTATTTTCTTACCTACAACGAGTAAAAATAATATAACCTCCAATTATGACTCGTTCAGACCAGAAAGTAAATTAGGAGATTATGAAAATGTAGAAAAAATATCAAAAATATTCTGAGAAATTATTTTAAATCTTACTTCCATTATCAAACAGCGTCCATCTACAAACAAACACCTATTAAAGGAATAACTATAAGTTATTGCTATATCTTTGTATACTTTTATGCTTTTAATATTTTAATATAATTATTTTGTGTTATATGACCTAAAATAATATCTGAGCTTTTCATAGGCAAATAAAATTCTTAGAAGTACTCCGATTAGAAAATTAAACATGTTATTCAAAAAGAAGACCATCAGTTTGTTAAGTGTATATATTTATGAACGTTTTATTACTGCGTAACTCTTTTAGTGATAACTTTAACTCTTTTAGTGATAAAAGATGTAATTGAGCTGAGCGAAGCGAAGCTCTTTACTGGTCAGATCGCAAAAACTGCGAACTCTCTGTTCTTAAAAACTATTCGAGCCACGTTAACGAAACTCGCCACAACGATTGCGAGCGTAAGGCGCTAAGCATATATTTATTTTTATAAAAATCGTAATTCTTAATTCAGTATAATTTACTAATTCAGTTTAGGACAATTTACGTGCTAGCTATCATTTAACTACGCATACCACAGTTTCGAAACTCGGCATGGTGTTTGATGCCACATTGCTTTATGACTGTGCAAAATTTCAGATAATTTCGATCGATAGATCTTGAACAATTAACAGAACTAATTTAGTTCGATTAGTCACTTAACAGCGCGCGCCTACTCGATGCACGAGTTACATGTGGATTGAAATCTAAGAAAGTTTGTAACTACTCTCATACATAGCAGAACTGACTATAAATTCAGTCAGAATGCAGTTCACATTGAGCTCGAAGCAAACTAAAAGAATGGCAAGTTTTCAAATTACAGAAAAAAGTTTCAATTCACCAGAAAATTGTCCATAGACTTATGTTATGGAACGTCTCATACCGGCGCGCTCCCCGAATTAAAAGAATAGCAAAATAGAAGGAACAACTGAACGAACGCTTCAGTTGCGTGTGAGGCTTCGAACAGGCAATGTTCCGTCCGAATATTTTCTTTCACTTTTATTTTATATTTTGCTATTCCAATTTAATATTTTATATCCACTTCATCGAGTTTCATCAAGCTTCCATTTAATTATTGCTCATTATTTAATTATTTCATTTAATTATTGCTCATTATCATAAAATGGAACGTGGACGAGGCAGAGGAAGAGGCAGACGGCTTGCAAGTGGCATATCGCGGTACATAGCAACTTCTATCCGTTCACAACAGTATCGAGATAGTGCAGCCACACATATCACGCTTCCTAATATCGCAGCAAATAAGCGTCGATTCAACAAAGAAATAGAAAAATTGGCATACGTTTCTTGTTCTTAATGTTCAAGAACCGATTTAAAAGAAGGAGGAGTTCCCTATACTTGCTCTGCATGCTGTTCCATTCGAACAACAGGAATGTTCATCGCAGAAAATTTTATGGATTCTGGGGCAGTGCCACCACAATTACAAGTGGTGACACAGATCGAAACTATGCTAAACTAAACAGAATACTTACGCCGTGCCTGGGTAATATTATGCGTCTAGCTAGTTTATCGTAACGTTAACTTGATTCTTAAATGAAAAAATCACTAAATAAGATCTAAAGCCGTCTGCTAGGAACTCTATGTGAATCTGCCATATGGAATTGACAAAGTTACTGTTGTTTGAATTAATTCGTTTTATCCCTAAGGAGGTCGAATGCTTTCTACTGTATCAATAGTATCGCAGTGGACCTGATTGTTTTAGCGTTATGCCATAACGAAAAGAAGGGTGTTATGAGCAATTCTGTAGAAAATTTTCCATTTAAAGACTTGAAACGAATATCAAATTTGACATGTTTGGCAAATGATTTATTGATAATATCCTATATTTCCATTTAACTCTCGTAGCGTTTGTACGGAATAACCTAAAGAACATCGTAGTAAATACCCTGCCGTGCACACAGCAAAAGTTAGCTCAGCTCACAACCCGGCTTGCGTGACCTAGTAAATTATCCAGCAGCAGAAATAGAACGCGGCACGAAAGAGAAATATATAAGAAATAGGTAGTCAGAAAAAAAGCAAATAAACTTTTCAAATTTATTTGCATTAGTTACTCCCAAAATACAATTGATTTCATATCGAATAATTAATTCGATATAGTACTTTGACACCAATTAATTCATAATTTTAGAAAATTGGTATTCATAATTTACTCTTGATAAAATAGTTGAAGCATGAAAATTCTAAACTCCGATAAAGCACCAGTCTTCTTGAATTATTTCGTAGTTTTAATGTTATACTATATTAGAATTTCTAATTTTAGAAAATCAGTATCTTTTGAAGTAATATTACGAATATATAAAACTTAAGAAATAAACAAAATTTTAAAAATCATGTTTTTAGAGGTGATTAATCGAGCAACAATTATATTACTAAAGTAGTGCAGAAGCATTGCTTTAATAATATTGAGAAGTATTTAATTAATTTTCAAACATACTCTCATTAATTTATTATTATATGGAGCCTCGAGTTTAAAAAATCTTTACTTACTTTAAGATTCCCCACTCGGGAATACTATTAAGATTTTAAATACAATTTTACAAACACAAATATAACTATAAAAAAAACCACCACGAACTTTTATATAATTTTACCAATAACTTCTAAAGTTTGTTTCGCTTAAAAATATTTGACAACTCTTAATAAAACTTGCAGTTTAAACAAAAGTCATCGAACAGTATGAAACCTATTGCAGCCTTATCCATTAAAATAGTGCGGGCAGTAAAATACAGACTCGTACATATTAGTTGTAACATGCACCATGAGCGATCCAAGTTATTTATCAACATACGAGTATGTAATACTGCGGACACATTCCACATTATAGATAATTTATATTTCATTGTCGCTGACCACATCCCTATCACTTGTTCTATTGTACATTTATATTTTTAATACATTCAAAATAATTTAAGTAAATTAACATTTGTTTTCTACATTCAACTTGCCCATTGCCATAAAGTTGTTTTTTTGCGTTCACACGTTAATCTCTAAAACTGGTGAAAATGGAGTAATTATGCACACAATGCCATTTAAGAAGAGGATAAATGATTAAAATTTTAAACCCATTTTGTATTTCCCGGTATCTCCTTAACTTTCATCAACAATGATCACATAATTGTTATTATCGTCGACGTCGCCTTCCTGTTGTTGACGATTTTTAATTATATTGAAAATTAAATTAAGGGTATTTTAAAGCCAAATACATTTGAATACATATTCGGATCGTTATAGTTTTAATTTCCATTTAAATATACTTCAAAATATATATTTCGAAAAGAGAATATTAAGTTTAATATATAAATAAAAGTGATCACCAATCACAATATTTTTTATTCATAATATTTTTATCATGAACTTCAGTTCCCTGGAGTAGATATGAGTGAAGGGGAATAGAAATAATATTGTTTTTCAATTACGTATTTTTTATCTTGGTAAATACATTTGTAATATGATATTATATAGGTATCATGTTTAGAGTAGATGAAAGATAGATATATACATGAATATAAGTTTTATTTTTAGAAATCATAAAATATAAGTTTCGGGTAAGTGTTAGATGAAAAAAAAAACAAGGACGACTGAATCATATATTTCAGCTCCTTTCAGGAATCTACTTTTAAGAATTTTGCAGTGATTTTGACTGTTAATAAAAAAATAATAATGTCCATCTTAATTAGTATTGTTTGATTTTTAAATTTAACTCATATAAATAAATTATTAGTTTTGTATATCACATAAAAAGTACATTTAATCATCTAAATATATTAGCATCTAAATATATTAACGTTCATGTTAGATCTTTTATTACCAATTTTTAAATTCTGATAGACGACATACGAAGCCTTGAACAGATCTTGGTCTTGATGATGCTATGTTGTAATGTATTCGCAATATATTATAGTCATTTTTGTAACTATCAGCTATTATATAGATTTGATCACATACTTACTTGAGTCTTAGTACATTATATTAAATAATAGATCCAACAGTTGACAATTTTTCTCGTTAGTTAATGAACAGTTCACACGGAGAATAATTTTAAAGTAACGAATACAAAAATATATATATTTCGTAATATTTTGTTGAAAAGCTGTTGTTTAACGTTCTATGACATAATTTAGATAAGCAAATAAACCTTTCTTATATTTACTCATATGTTAACAACCATACCAGATTCGTACTGAAAACAAATACATGATGGGGTGCCAATAAAAAATTGCGGGAATCGTCGGACCGAAGCACGCCCTAGTTCAAACAGATCTCTAAACTACATTGTTTTAGTATTATCAAATGTTTTTAAATCTTCATGAAGTTTTATTATTTACACCCAAAAAATAATAATTAATAATTCAATTGGAAATTACAAACAGACACTTCAATTTTATTTTTATGTATAGACAAAAAAGTAATATAACCAACAATGGTCATTAAAACTTATAATATTTAAAACCAAGTAACATCCATTTCAACTGTTTTCAATAAAATTCTTTTGACATTCATTATTATTTCCGCTTTTATAAACTCTAAAACCAATATTACTTTTTATATAGCATTAATGATGTTGTATTTCTTATCTCCACTGAACCGGAAAACTATTTAAAATGTTTCTCTGTTACCGTAAGCTGAGCACTTTAAGCGCTTTAAGCTGTCTCCAACGTTAAACGTACCGACGGGTATTTTTAATATGACTCGGAAAATATATCTTCGTTATTCTCGTATCTTTCTTGTTTTAAACTTTTTTCCTGTATATTTCTTTATAAAAACGTAAATGATGAATCAGGTTGATATTTTATTGTAGTTTTCGTTACAATTAATATATTTTTAATGTAATTTTGAAATACAATTTAACATTTTTGACATAACTACACTGATCACAAAATGTACTACTGAATACTTTTTTTTATATATTTTCGTCCCTATCAGAAAAAACAATTAAAAAATTGTTACTGAACTTTGGAAATACCTATCCCCAGAAACAGTCCAGGTGTAATAAACTATATTAAATTACTTGGGGCGCCAACAGACCCTCAATTTCGACTCGCTGCACTCGCGAGATCTCGGGTGACGACATTTTTCAATTTTTTTTTCAAAACCATCTCCTAATTAATGTGTGTTTTTTTGATTGCAAAATTTCATAATTTTCCGTCAAGTAGTTTTCGAGCCTATTGTATCGTGACAAAGAATGTTAAAAAGTCTCCAGTAGAACGCTCCGCTCGCTACGCTCGCTTCGCTCAATCATGAATGCAATATTATCGATATTTTAAAATTTTTAGGCGCTATAATTTTTCTGCTAACTTTGACAGAGCATAAGGGTATAGTTTTTATTTTCGTTCTGTGTATATTTATTTTCAACAAATTACATATTTTTTTTTTATAATAAATCACAAATTACCTGAATATAGGGATATAACTCTTTTAAATTAAGATTCTAAATATTTTTTAAATAAATGTAATTTTCGTGTATTAATTTAAATTTAAATTTAAATTTTAAAATTAAAATTTAATGCTATTATCAATTGCAGCATCTTACTTCATAATAAGAAGAGATGTAGATGACTGACAATAATTCAGTTAATTGTTCATATACTTCAATGTGCTGGATATAGAG
This sequence comes from Melinaea marsaeus rileyi, assembly GCA_918358865.1. Classification (NCBI taxonomy): domain Eukaryota; kingdom Metazoa; phylum Arthropoda; class Insecta; order Lepidoptera; family Nymphalidae; genus Melinaea; species Melinaea marsaeus. Next base: position 3,459,182 of record OU911089.1, read on the forward strand.
TTTAGGATGATTACGGACCACAATCACCGTACGGTTTCTATCTCATTAGCAGTATTCTGGTCTTACCTGGGCACGTATCTATTTAAGATAAGATATTATTACAAATATTTACGATCCAAATAATGATCATATGATCATACATATATATATATTGATATTATACATAGTTTAAAATTAACCAAATATATCAATGTTAGAATTAAATTTTCTGATTAATGATTACTCCTTAATACATTCTTGCGGCCTTATAACCTTCTCATTATCGTTTTATAAAATGAAAAAAAACTGATACAACTATTATCAGTCATATAATCTTTACAATAAGAGACAATAAGACAATCCGATAATCCTAAAGAGAATTGTAAACGAGGTAGCATCTGACAGATTTTTTGAAAAAGTGATTTTATGTATTTATGAAAACATTTAATTATTTGAGAGTGGCCAATTATATGACTGTAATGTGAGTTAATGAATAATATTAATGTCAGTTATTAACCGAATTTCTATAACGTATTTATGTTAAGTAATTATATGACAACGACAACAATATTGGTATTATGAATGAGAATTCATAAAACCATACATTTTCGTTAATGTTACCAGTTCAAGGTAAATAAATTAAAATCCTATATTTCTTAGACCAAGTTTGTTTTGTTGCTGGCAGAAACCGCGCATTTATTTCGATTTATTTGCGACAATGGCATTTTATTTTAAATCTAGTAACCATTTACCTATGAAACATTACGCGGTTTCAAGGTTCTAAAGCGCCGGATGGAAGGTCGGCAAGCAACTCTATAAACACCATATTATGAACTAGTTGTAACTTTTTTAACGTTACAACTAATTCACGTAAAAAGCATTCATGAAAAGGAAAGAATAAATATTTGTTTTTTTAAAGCACGGGTTTTTAACGTTTTCCTCGCAGTTGAACTTTAAAAGCCTTCTTTTGCTATTCTTTTTTTTCTATTCTAAATAAATAACAGTTTTATATATATTATATGCCATATTTTTGGTACTTTTCTATAGTTTAAAATAAAATACTACTACAAATACAATGTTTCTATTTTGGATAAAGAGAAAATATTTTTTTTAACTACACTACAAATAAATCTTAATTTGGAACAATAATTGGTTTATTTAAGTATGTTTAAAAGTATATTAATTCCCGACTACTTATCTGGTTTAATTAACTTGTAAGTTGATTTCTCATCCGCTTACATAATATTGAATGGTTTTAAGTATCCTCTGCGGTTAACTCAAAGATTTGAGATAATCGTTTTGTTCTAGTACTATGGCTTCCAACTTAATTAGAAACTTAACGGAATAATGGAAGGCCCCACAATATTTAAACTATTATTTGTTTGAAACATGTAAAGACATCATTTTAAAAATAAAATAACCGATAAAGCACAATGAAATTTTATTATAATGTATAAATTTTTTAACTTTTATTAGTCATGAATATAGCTTACTATTAGCAAAACATATTTTTCTAATTCATAGGTATCTAATAAATGTTTTGCTTTTTCTTTGGTATATTAATTACATTAGCTAAAAACATAGAGTCCAATAAACCAAAACTACTTTTAACTAATTTTAATTTAAACTACTACAAGAATGTACGATTTACTCGATGTAAGTACAAACAATTATTAATTAAAATATTATTTAAAACTTATATTATATTTAAAACGCAACTATGCATACCGTCGCGATGACACAGTACACGTTTTGTTCCCATCGAGGGAACAAAATGAAAGTAAAAGTGTGTAACGGCAATAGTACAAATAATTATTATGAATTTGGTAACAATTTATATTTTACAAATAGACCTAGATGCTTTATATAAACTCCAAAAACGAACATATGAAACTCTTGTTATAAACCCATATAATATATTGAATAAACACTCGAACAAATTTAAAAAGCTTCCTTTAATGACGAAATGACTCTTAAAAAGTGTGGAAATCATATAAATTCAAGCAGATATATTCACACTCTTCGTTAGATTTTTTGTTGTTCTTTTAAATTATTTTTGTAACATACATTATGAAATTAGTTAAATATGTTACGATTATTTAAATTTAAATTGTATACTTTTCTCAATTGATTTCTGGTTCTCAACTCTGTTCTCATCATATACTCAAGCAATCCGCTTCAAATTCCAGTGGTCACCTACCATGAGGTTGCTAATAATATTACACATGTTGGATAAATAACATCGAACTCACATATCCATTAATGATTTATAAAAGAGATAAACTTTGAAAATAGTCCGGATGAGAATATTTTAATATTGCTTGTTTCTCAATTGTTATCATCACATCATCCACATACTAGAAATGGAATAACGACAATATGTTGAAATTGACAATATATGACGCTTGTGACGTTAAGTTCAGTCAAAAACAAAATAATTATTTATTTATTTACAGTATATTAATAGAATATACTGTAAATGTCAATATTGCCATTTCAGTTTCCTTGACTAGAGTAGATTCACCATTTACCTTATTGCTTTATATGTTGACAAGGTTTTGCTCTTTTCGTTTGACGCTCCGCTCTTTTATTTGACATGTGACGTAATAATAATGTTGAATTCACGCGTTGTCGTCTATGAAGTATGTGAATATCTAATTTATCGCTTAAACGTCACCAAACTGAGAAACATTGGAAAAGTTGCCTTCATTGCTTCTGCCTTTACTATTAAAGGGAATTATCAACGGTGGTCGCCTGCATCTGAAACAAAACAATTAGCAAATAAAATCATAGATAAAATATTTAATGACCAATGATCCGTGGTTGTATTTGACTTGTATATATTTATTAAACATAGGATAAATTTTAGTAACAAATAAATAGGTTTAAAAACAATACATACATTTGAACGTTTGGAGGCTGCGCTACAGTTCGTAGGAAAAATGAATTTAATAAAATACCTGATGTTCGTAGATACTAGAGATAAATTGAAATATTTTGTTACACTGTCTAATATTTTACTTGTCAACCGTTCATCACGCAATTTTGGATCACTTTTTTGTTCATCTATTCGTCCGTCCTTCCATCCTTTTGTTTGTCTATCTATCAAGACCCTTAACTAAAGGAACACGTGGCGATAACGAGTTGAAATTAAACCATGAATTAGGGACCAGCTTTGTTTTGAGATAGTTTTTTTGAAAAATTACTGACTTTTAATGACTTTTGAGATAAAGATCGTTTTTAACATTTCATAAAATTTCATAAAACGTATATTTATCAAATAATACTATTTTGAATTTTTCTACAATTCAGTTTGAATTATTAAGTGAAAAAAAAACATTGAATATAATTAATGTATTATGTACCCAAGTCTAGTTAAAAGAAACCCCGTAATAAAATATATAATAACAAGTTATTACCTCCATATTGTTTTTATGGCTTTACATTTAAGATATCTTTTAAAGGCACTGTTGTAGAAATCTTGATCAAGGTACTTGTAATAAAAAAAACCATTTATGGATTAAAAAGTTATGAGGGCTAAGCTTTACCTGACAAATAAATTAGTTTGAATACGTAAGATAGTTAAGTGTGTACACTGCATTACATTATTTTATATAATAAACTTGACTAATAATATAATAAAATGAGGTTTATATTTTTGTTTTATATTTTTTCAAAAGTCTTTCGGACGATTGCAGTTAGATTATATACATAAGAGTGGTGTTAATCAAGAACTTGTGGTTTATTAATACCAATCAAATGTTTCATCTATGGTTTTTGACAACTACGACTAAAATACTAAAATGAAACTTTATGGTGGTTAAATACATTTTAATTTTAAATCAATTTTAGGGTATTAGATATAAAAAATAATTCAACATTGGCAATAAAACTTTTTATTAGTAGCAGCCAAAATGTAAAGGATAAAGGAATAATATCATGAACGGAACAGTGACATTTCTATAGTCGTAGGTCTATATGAATTCTGTTACAATTTATGGGTACTATTTAGGTATTCGACGAAATCAGAGAGTCAGATTGACCCCAAATTTTAATTCTGGTATAGTATTAACATAGTCGAATTTGTATTCCCTTTAGTCTATGAGATAAATCGAAAAAATCATAATATTCATAAGTAATACTCGTTCAAAGGCTTCACATATACCTACCATACGTCATTAATATAATAGAAATATCTGGGTATGTCATTATTAATAACCTTATAACAAAATGAATTAAATATACTGAACAATATCCATTTCGCCTCACATTAACTAATGAAATGGTATTTTGGGTTTTGAAATACTTTCATTAACACAATTATTAGTGCATTCACTATCAATTTAATTATAATACATTTAAAAATAATATGAATTATCTAAATATAAATGTTTCAAATTGTGTTTTCTTACTTTTATCAATTAAAAAAAAAAGTAATAATTTATATATGTGTATATACAAATAGGCAGTGTTTTTTAATGTATTTATTTATTGTAAATTTTAAGTGATATTTAAACATTTAATTTATTTAATAACTAATTTATATTTGTTATATAAATTTTCACGTTATCAAAATTTAATCCGCATTTAAATTGAGTTATTGACTTCATACTACTTAAATTATTCATAGTTTATTACATGAACTTCATTAGATTAAAATTATTATAATAAATATTTATATGTAAACACACTGTATAAAGTCAATACTTATAGCCTTTTAAACAACAAGTACTTTATACTAAATCTATTTAAAAGGTAATTATTTTATGTAAATAATAAATCATAAACAAAATAAATCATATCAAAGACACGTATTTTATATGTAGTAATAAAAATGACCCTCACCTTACAAATAATATTCTGCCTCGTAATATATCTTTACAACACATAACACATAACAATGTATACCGGAGAGGCTTTAACAGTCATAATTGCAAATTAAAGACAAAATATTCCTCATAAGTTCTAACAACCTATTAATAAAAAGTTTAAATATAGTTATTTAATTTTATTAATAAATATAAAACTTCCTGAAATAAATACAATTGTTATACATTATTACTAATTTATAATTGACTTTGACCTGATACTTTTCATTTTCCATTACTACTTTTAATTACTACTGTAATTGAAAATTATATCTTCAAGAAAGAATATAAAGTCATCACATAAAATAATCTTAAAGACTAATTTAATTAAACGCGTCGACGAACATTAATCAACTTCTATTGACATTGTTTGAGTCACTTCAATTTTTAAACCTCGAGCCACGTGACGCTTCAGAGAAATACCTTTGTCTTAAAATAAAATATACTAGTCGTTCTGTGAACAGTAGTCCTCAGTACGTGAGCTGATGAGACTATATTGGGAAATTATTTATAGTGGATTTCACGAGGTGCAGTGGTTACGATATTTCACCCGTGAACCAAGTAAGAGCGCCACACCAGTAACCTCCGTACACTGGACCTCCGCCGCCGGTAAATAACGAACATTGTTGCCATTGTCTTTAAAAAATCCGTCACAAATCAGCACTTCTATGTAACAAACCCGAAATTTACGTGTTGTCTGCTGGCAAGAGAAAATGAATTGTGATAGGTACCTACAGTGTTCTTTTTAAGTGCCTTTTCTAAAAAAGAATAAGTATACCTATGTATGTATGTAGGTACATAACTACCGAACGAAATCTCCACCTAATAACAAAGGAGTTATTCAACTTTAAAATTTTTGATAATTCGCTATGGCCGCCATTTTCGGATTTTGAAATAACAAAAAAACACCTTAGATTTCGGCAAAGAATACTTAGACGAAATTTCCGCCCGCTAGCTGCCGCAAAGTCCGTTTTTATGATACGGATCAGAAATCGGCCATTTTGAAATTTCAAATAATTCAAAGAACACGCCTGCCAATTTTCGTGACGATAGGATGAAAAATACAGAACAAACTTACTGAAATACATACGGAAAAATAGCGGAATAGGCCTATCTACTGGGAACGTAGTCCTTCGGACAAACGCTTAGCTACGCTCAGCATTCGTCTTTCGGTCAATTATAATATAAATCATCAAAATGGTACTCGTGTATCAAATATGGCTGTTTTAACTTTATTTTGTAGTGACTAAAATGTATCAGTATAATTTTTTTGATAAATTTGTAATACATTAACAATACCTAAATATTAATATTATCTCTTTCATAATATAACAAAAAGAAATGCGTGAATTGGTTCATTTTTGTTATATTAAGAGTCTTAAAGACTGTCAATTAAGGTCAATAGACTTAAATGTTTTATTTGATGAATTGATTTTGGTAGATTGAATAATTGAATTCGGTAAATTAAATAACTTCATCTAATATCTTTCTTAATATACGTATTTTTTTCTGGTATAAAAAAATAATAAATATATAGAATAAGAATTTATTTAAAAAATAATAAGATTTATTAAAAAAAAAAGAAAGATCCATTCACTTCTTTGTTGTTTAAAATATATAGTGGATATTATACAGTTTACAAATAAGAACAAGAAATAATAAAATAAATATATAATTGACGTATAGTAAAAAGTTTTACGACTTCGTTATTACGGCATGAGGTCAACAATGCCGCTGGGATTAGAAAGTTATAGGAATTTCACTTTGTTTATGTGTGAGCGACTATTATGAGGAGTAGCCAGAGTTGGATTCAGATTCAACTCTAATCTTGTCAGCGGATCTGGTAGCTGAAGTAATCATCTGATTATATATTATAGACTAAACAACATTAATATTTGAATATCTTCACATTACAAATGGAATACATGAGTAATTAATTTATGTAGAAATCACGAAATTGTCATATTGCAGGTATGAATAGTTTAGAGTTCTCAAACCTGTAAAGGCAATAACTAAGATTTATTATTATTTATTTATTTAGCTCCACGCCACAACCCTTGCGGGGTAGCCAGAGACGACGGAGCGCCAAACGCTACGAATAACGAATGCGGCGTTGGGGACCGCCAACCAACACGCCATGTTCCGAACGGCAGGAGGTGGAGAACATTTATATATATATAGAATTTTATTTGACAATCTATATATATATGTAGATTGTCAAATAAAATTCTTAGGAGTTGAAGATTACATACTTAAATATTTTATACAATATAAATAATCTATAACACAGAATACCGATTCAAAGTTATTTTATAGTGAAATTCTTAAATATATCTTACCTGGGTTACAAAATATACTTTCAACAAATAAATACACTACAGCGTTGTTGATCCTATTTATCAATAGGTTAGGTTATCGCCTGGAGTATTTAAACAGATGTTTCCCGTCTTAACAGCAATTACTTCTAAGACCTTCAGTAGACTTTTTACTTGACTTCTACTTCGAATCATTTAAGTTCCTTACAATATAACCTTGGGATATTTCTTGAGATATTTTTAAGTAATTTAAGAACTAAGAATTAAGATATCATATAAATCCCCTCAGATATCAGATTTACGTGTGATGACTATTAATTATGTAAAATTCTCAAATTTCCAATTCATCTTTTACTTTATAACTAACTATTAACTGGATATTTCCACAATTTCATCACATCAGTCTATTGTACACTGTTGTAAGTTGAGGTCGGTTAAACGCGTATTGTACTTGTGTACTTAAGAGATCTAAATGATGACAATAAAATTAGTAATAACTTTGATTAGTGCCACGTTTTTGTTAGAATAATGTTCATTTAGGACAAGATTAAGTAGCAAATTCTAAAGGGTTATTTAATTATGGAGTTAATCGCGGAATAAATAGCGACCTCTGCAATGATCACACACTACATCTGAGTGTTATAACGCTGTTCTACAAGATGACTGTCGTAAAACACCTCATTATATCGGTCGAGGATGTAATTCAATTATTTTTTGTTATTTGTTTTAAGGACTTGCTGTTTTTTGCCTTTTTTTAGCTGTTTTTATGCGTTTTACTTTTACCACGTAAGTTTTTAAATAATCATTGCTTTGCGTAAACCATATTTTATATTATAATAAAATAAGTATTAAAAAACATATGACCCAAAACAGCTATAAGGAAAAACAATCTTTACTTATAATCTTTCTAATATTTTCATACTATGATAACAAAGGTTTTTCATAAAATCATGTAAGCCCTTAACTACTACATAATTATATAACAGGTCGGATCTTCATAAATTGGTCGTATTACAGTTAAAAGCTAGTGAAAGGAAGATAGACTAGGGTCCAACATGAATAATAAGGCTCTACACATTAGCATATACACTAGGGATACACTGCAAGAATTACGACACCTATTAGTGAAGATTCTAAACCCTGTATTAGTAATATTAATGTTATTGTAGATTCCGTTTCGTAACGAAACTGTAATTAAGATTACATGTAGAGATTCCAATATTCTATGAACGTGCCAAGTGTTTTAACAAAGAAATAAACATTCTTTTACCTTTAATTATTTTAATATTGTTATATTAAAAAAACATTGTTATTTAGAAAAATCACGTTAGTAATTTGACTTGTATATGTAAAGAAGTATAAATTTTTTTGTGGGTAGGCGTGAATAAGTGTATACGTACTTTGTGCTGTCTTAATCAATTTATTTAAAATAAATAATTAACAATATGTTTTTAAAAAGGTCATCTACTATTTATCATTAAATAATTAATATTTTATAATTATAATTAATAATTGTCGCCCTACGAGCGCTATCTCGATTGAAATTTTACCTGCACACACCTGTCTAATGACATCAAAAGAAACTGTTTACATTATTTTACCATGCTGCAATCCAAAATCGACTGCAATTGTAGATTGATTGCAAAGGTTGACTGAAACTTTTTTCAAAATTGTTTTTAATTATTAAGCTCTCACACAGTAATAAAATAAAAACAAACAAAGAAGTAAAAAGTAAATCATCTATGTATAAAATCAGAAGCAAAAAAAAAACATCCACTCCATAAATTCTAGTAAAACGTTTATATGGAACTTAACTGAATTATAACATGTGCCACGATTTACCAGTCTTAGGTGAGCTCAAAACAAAATAGACTAATAAACAATAAAATAAATAAACTAAGAAAATAATCACAGTAGTATCTCCTTCGGTCTGCTGCAAGGATAATAATATCTAAACGTTAGAGTTTTTTAATACATTCCTTCATAGGATATATAGAACAAATAAATCTCTAATACTGAGACAACGGCAAAGTAAGTTAAATTATAATTGATGTCTATGCTGTATCTGTACAAATATGTAAATTTAACCTGACTATTTGACAAAACACCTTTTCTTTCTCTGTGATAATACAAATATATCGACAAAATATTTCAAGGTAACTAGAACAACACATAATACGCTTACAGTCTCAGTTGTTCCAATGCGGGTATAATGAAACATAAATGGGTAACAATACAATTATTTTTAATGGATAAAGAATAGAAAAGTATTTTATTTCCTAAGACCGGTAATGGAGTAAAGATTTTAAAAATATGTACTAGAAAACATTTTATTTCCTGCAATAACGAGTTGAAAATACCTAACAACTAAGAGGCATGTGTCACTTTTCAAAAAATAATAGAAACATTTGTAATTCACATATTTTATGCTTTATTGTAAGTATAAGTGTATTTTTTTATGTAGGAGGGGAGGAGGAGGAGGGTAAACGAAATAGCCGGTCACAGAGCATACGTGATCACCGCCGCCCATGAACTCATGGAACATTCGATGATTCACAATGAAGGTAATCATGTCGTACCCATCTAGAAATACCGCCGAAGCGAGTTCGTTCCACATTCGAGTGGTTTTATGTTTAGTGATGTATGTGTACATGCTATGAAAATTATATAAGTTTTATAAAATGAACGTCGTTCAAGGTAAATAACCAGACGCCAAAAAAATGTAATTCACCAACCTTAATAAACGGAAATATTGTTTATATATTTAATAAATAGAGACGCAGCTGTTAAAACAATACATAAACTCTTAGCTGTTCTATTGTGATGTCAAATAAAAATAAATTAAATCAAATGAATGTGAAAATTTAGGCCATTCACTGATTATTTGTTTGTTATTTAATTACGAAATATATTTACTCAATATAAAGATATAAATATTTGTTTATGTTAAATAAACGATAGATTCGTTAGACTAATTGAATCGTATAATACAGCTGTTAGTTCCTTGTCATAACTTTGAGCAGGTTACGAAATCAAGCAATGAAAATATGTAATCTTAGGAATTAATCAATTAATATAAGATTAATATAAAATATTCGAAGTATTTCAAAATAATTTAAAGGATTCTGTCAATATATAGATCCTCCAGATTGTCATTATATTCTTGCAGACGATTACAATTCGATGTCCTCCTGATGTTGTTTGAAAATGAAGAGCAGACAGGTAGTCAAACAATATTGATTGATAAACGTTAATATAAAGTAAACAAAGCAGAATTTAGAAATGGTACTAACGGCATTAGATACAATGTTAACAGCTAAAAGTCTCAGACAGACAAATGTTATTTTTAAAACAACGTTTAAAATACAAATTATCTGAATCTCTTTCAGCCCTAATTGATTACCCCATCTGGATCTTTTATAACATTTCTGAAGGAAATATTTTCAAAGTTATTTTATCAAGTATACGAAAAGATATTTAATAGAATTAAGTGGCATAACTTAGATATGTTTTATGATCAAGAAAAGATATTTTTATTCAGCTTCGTTATTAATTTTTTTTTTTGTAAGATACTGACTAATTGTAATGTTCAAATTATACATTTTAACATTCATACCTCAAGTACAGACAATATTAAGGATTTATTACAAATTTAAAACATTTAATCTATTGTCATTTATGCCTTCACCTCTAGCAAACATTAACGGACCCTTAAGAAGAGATTCAGAGAGAGCACCATTCAGAAGAGGAATAGTATAATTTATGGATCAAAATCAAAAGAAAGGTTAACGCCAATGAGTCATAACACACAGGCGTTAACCTTGGCTTTATAGAGCTGAGTGTAAGCAAAGCTCTTAACCGTTTAGGAGACCTTTTTTTGTGTTTAGTTGTTTCTAGAATGCGACGAGATAATTAGCTAAAAATTTTCTCATGTATGTTTGAGCCGAATGCGGATGTTATAGCGAAAACAGATTGAAATAATATTTAATCATTCAAAAATTATCAATAAAAGAAGAAAGGAGACGGGCTCAGCTCAACACCCGCCACGCACAGTTGGCGGACCCTTATTTCTTATTGGCGTTTAGTAATTTTTGAACAATACGAAGTTATATCATTTTAAACAATATTAATTTTATAATTTGTAAAATTTTGAATTTAAATATTTTTTCTTATTGTATTGTTAAAACATATCGAGTACTTTAAGTTTTGTCTCATTAAATGTTGGCTCAAATAGATAATTACTAGGCAACATAATAATTTGGGAGTAGTAACTTGTTCTCGCTGTTTTCTACTTTTTGACTGTTGAGCATACTTAATTTTTGTATTACCTATAAATAATTATGAAAAATGTAATAAACAAACATTTGTACAAAAAACGTTAGAATGCTTAAAGTAATATGCTCATACTTATAAGACGCTGAAGATACTAAATAAAGGAAAAACGGAACATGCAAACCCAAATAAAATATGTAAATGCTCAGAATATAATCCTATAATTACACAATGATAATGATTTAACTTTCACTAATGATCAAGCACTAGTTATTATCAACTGTTTAGTGTGTACCGAATAAAATAATTGTTAACTTTCTTGTTGCACCACATTAGTTTCAGTAACAATAGCAACAAATATGCAATGTACTCGTTTTGCAGCTAAATCTAATTTACAATATATGCACATAACATAAGTTAGTTTGTTGTTAGTCCGGCGACAGGTGGTAGTGAACGTGTCTAACGAGCCAGCAATCTGCATACCGAGGGACTAAAGTTATAACTCTTCAGAAACCGATCTGTTATTTAAAACTAGTAACTATAAACTAAACTATGATAAATATAATATATTTTGTACAGTATATGTTATTTTTTCATTACAGTAACACGATACCTACTTGATTATAATTGGCCATCGCCCAGGGACGTCGCATCTCTTAATATATTTATTATATGTACTATACAAATGTGAACGGATGTTTCTTATGATATTTATGTTAAAAGAAATGTCCATTTATATTTTTATAGTGAAGACATGACGCCAAATTATTAATTTTATATTAATAATAAATAAACTTAATTGTAAAAGAAGCTGTCAATTTGTATTTGAAGATATCCAAAAATAAATAGATTTAATATGTAATGTCATCTTTCGTTGAAAGATTACTTTAGATTAACTGTTGGAACTGTTACCGCTTTAGGGCTTATTATTTAGAAAAAAACTTTATATCAAAATAATAGTAATTAATGTACCGTAAAATCATTAAAAGAGACTATTGATTCCTAAAGTTGGTTAGGAACTTCCCTCAAATAATTACAAACAACTCATGCCCTTAAATCTCTATATTTTTTGTCTTTTACATGTGAAATCTTTTATCCCTAATTGTATTATTCTTTTCTATTCCACTATTTTGAGTTGATATATTCCAATAAACCCCATAAAACGTCTACTGTCCCAACCAGGTCTCGGTGGCACAAAACATTTCACTATCCTAAGGGACGGAAATTAAGTGTCTTTGGAAGTTTCAACATTATATCAGACACAAGAATATTACCAATGCTAGATGTTATGATCGATGAGAATAAATTATTATTTTTGAAGTTAACTTAACTTTAAATCTCTAATTAATGAAGTTACAAGTTCAAAATTACTTAAGAGTAACTTATTTTTTAAAGTTTATATCTTTCTTGCCTCATTTCCAAGCTAATACTTGAAATCGTTTATTTTTAGTATCAAGTAGACCTCAAAAATCCACTATTATAAATAAAAGGTTTTAATAGAGTGATATCGGAATTCCCTATTCATGTATTCATGAGGTATATAAATAGATGTCTTTGTAGTTAGTGTTAATAATTGGTAATATTTCACTTTATAAAAACTTAACAGAATTTATAATTTTATTTGTATAAAAAATAATTTGCTTCCTTCAACAAAGGTAAACGTTAAATTATTAAATGTTATAAATAATACTTTTTATACAATAGAATATTTTTTGGTTACTTTCTTTATTCACAATTTCTCATAATAATATATTATACAATACTTAAACACAATATACCTTTTATATAATGTTAGTAATACCACTCGTAGTGTAAAATAGTATTTTACTTATATTTCCAAAAGTAAAATAAATATATAGACCACACGGCATCGTAAAAATGGGGAAAAAAATATAACAGTCTAAAATTACAATACATTAGATACACTCTATATAAAATACTATGAGATAAATAATATTTTCTGTATATGTTTTCAAAATTAACCAACGAATTTACGTGCCGGAAGAAATAATCTAACTTATAGGCATTAAAATTCTCCAGATAAATTTATCTTAGAAGCAATTCTTCGGGCTCGCTGTAGTTGACTAGTTTTTCTTCAGCACCTTGTTCATCTCGAACATGATCTTCGGTTATTGCTACATTCTCAACTTTCACCACTTAGACTCTTCAGTTTTATGTACATGTCTATAATGATCAATTATTTCATTTAATATTTAATGTCCGTTAACGATAAAGTTAGCAGTTTGACGGCAGACGAGTAGACGGTACACTTAATAGTCGGTGGTGTCATCGCCCATGACTATTTGCAAGTATACACGTAAAATAGAAAAATCATTGGAAGTTTCTAAAAACTATTTGCAATTTATATGTTAATTTAATTTAATTCAGCACTTTCTAAACTAATATATTACAGAGAATTCATCTCTCTCTTAAGATTTTTGCGATTATGATAGATTAAGGAATAATGTTGTTGATTTTTTTGCAATTAAATTGTTTTCGTTGTTTTATATATAACAATATACTTTTTGTTCTTATAATGAAAAAAAAAACAATTATTTTGTTGATAAATGAAACAGCATATTTTAATTATACTCTAACTTCAAAGTTACTTCAAAAGAAATATATCATGACAACGATCATCAGATTAAAGCGAAATTTAAAAAATCTTTTAACTTTGTTAACACTAATTTTGTTAATACATCAAAACAATTTCAACACTGATAAGGCACTTTTAAAGTTACCACAAGGCGACTACCAAAATACTAATTTGATATTTATTTGATTTTAGTGTCATAGTAAGGTTTATTTTTATAAAGTAAGATCACTTTGGACTACACTGTATGAATAAGAAATATAATTTCGAACTCGAACACTCCTAAATTGTGCTACAATTTATCTTTAAAATCTCTATTTAAAAGTGAAGTGTGAAAAGTGAAGAGTGTTAATAAACACGTTGTAAGATATTCAAGGAGTCTTCTTTACATAAGTATTATTTACCATTCCAAGTTATTGTGAGACTTCCTCTGAAAAAAAAAAATATTGAATTAAGTAATTATCTTGTGGTAATAATTTTCTCGCATTTCATAGTTTCATGTAGTACATTATTATGACTCTTTTATGACCTCGTTAAGGTAATAACGTTCATAATTTATGACAACATTAACTGCAGAAACCGATATTTTTAACTGACAATTGATCATAAATTTAAAATTACCTTATCAATAAGTTTGTTTGATTTATTAGCAATTGCATCCTAAAATAAAATTAGATACTGTTAATAAATAATTTGCTTATATAATATTCTATTAGTTTATTATATTTATTTACTTTAATTTATATATAATATTGTTTTGTTACCAAATGAAAACCAATTAAACCATTTCTTGAAATAATGCTACAATGTAATAAAAATACAAAACTTTACTGTTAACAGTCTGAGTAAATAGATAAATGGGTCTGAAATAATCAACAGGAGTTTATTTTTATTAATATAAATTAAATACAGTATTATTATTTATATCTTGACAAACTTTTCCAAACTACTGATAGGCATTTGATCCACAAATAAGGATTTAGTAAAGATGTCAGTATCTATTGTATCAAAGCACGTGACATGCTAGTAAGGCCTGTGTAACCGAGGTCATCCATTATACTTACGATGTGCCACCCAAAGGTGTGGTATACCCGGCCTTAATACTTACTTCAAAGACGTAAAGTGTGTTTGATTGATGAAATATGGAGCAGAGTAAGTAAACTAAGTGTGAGCCAACATACGGACACTTTCATGGCAAGACACAGTTTGATTTGATCTATAATAACAATTAAACAAAACATGTTTCATTTAGGTTTTCACGAGCTTTAATTTAGATTAAAGTAGTTTAAGTAATTTATATGCCTCCTAAAATCTGAGGCCAGAAAAAGTAAACTGTTAGAAGTTGATGACTAACAGTGTCTCGTTGAAACACACAGTCACTACATTTCGTCTTCCGGTAGACACGATTACTACAAAGCATTTGAAACATCGGTTTAAAAATTCAGCAAATGTTTAACAATAGAATAGAATTGAAGTGGTTTGACATGGTTTCATTTCACACGGTTTCCCATAGCAAAGTAAGAGATATTTTTACACTGTTTCATATTGTGACATATTAAAAATTTAAAATTAAAAAAAGATATTACAAATAAATAAAACTACCTAGGGAAAATACAATTTTGGCAATACTTCAATGGTAACTATATATACTCGTATATAACTTTAAACGTAACTCAACCTGATTATATTATTACTAGCTTGTTCCCTCCCGCTTCGCTGGGCACACTATTAATTTAGATGTGAACTCAGGTTTCTATGCTAACCTTTGTTATATTATCCGTTGTCATCGTAACCGTTGCTATAGTAACTCTTACGTCCGCGTTAAGTGTATATCTCCTACAGGTTTAAAACGTCTATGTACAATTTTAAGTTAATCGGATAGATAGTTTCGGAGATTTCGTGATGAGTCAGGGAGTGGTAAATCGCTAGATATATATACATATAATATAGATTACTCATCTGGTTATATTTTCTTTGTTTGTTATGAAAGATATATGGCATTTATATGTTATGTATATTCTAATTTTAAAAATGGTGGTTTATGTATATGTATGAAAAATAAAATGCAATGAAATTTTTGTGAAGAATTTAATTTGTTGGTCTTACTAGAAGCCGTACATAGTTTACATCGATATTTAATATTAAATCTTTCTACTATATTAGTATAGATTCTGCATTTTCATTTCTGTGGGAATCAAAGATATTGAAGTTTATGATTTGGTGTGCAATTTATCGTAACCATTCGATTGTGCTTTATATGGAGCAGTGCTTAAATATTTTATTATTCTTTACTGGTATTCATTGAGTGAATTTTATATTTCAGTGAATATTTACATCTGAGACGGGTATGATAATCAACAAACAAGTTTTATTTCTCTAGTTGTTAATAGTTATTTTTCTTAAGATTTAAAGATATGAACAGTAATCTAGTAAATTATTGCTTAATCGACCTGGAATGATAAGTATAGTGTTTATCTTCATCTATACAAAGTAGCTGCATTAAATTATTGGTAAGTACATTAAATATGAAATACAAAACAATAATTAGTTAGTGGGCACACCCATTCTCTAATCGAAAATAATCCTGTGTATATAAAAAGATTAAAGGTAGGTAACAGACATAAAAAAAATAGCCTAAGTTATAAGGATAACCAAAATTCTTATTCCTTTTTTAAATTGTATATAAATTGCCCTAAATATGAGCCTATTTGATTTCTCTTTGAAGTCATACTCTCAACTCAGTATTTTTTTATTTATGTGGATAATCATTTATAAAATGACATATATGTTACTTAGATTTTAGTTATACAATTATATATTTTTGTGCATTTTTAAATTATTTAGAAATACAACTTATGAACTTTAGTATTAAATTTAATTGTTAAACATCTTTTTTTCATATTTGCTTAGTATTCCGCTAATTAGTTAGTAGATCGCAGTAAAACGTTTTACGATTGATTTCATGATCACACTACGAGGTTAACGATGTCGCTGGATCAAATGGTTATACAAAATCGGAATTGTTTATGTATGAGCTACATTTGTTAGGATTAGTTTGTTTTATTTATTTCAATCCTATGTCTGGCAATATATAAGTATAATCTAAATGTGGATCAAAACTACATTAATTAATCTTTAATATAGCAACATGAGTCTAACTGTTATTTTTTTGTGTGTAATTTAACACTATTTCTATCAATGTTTATGCAAAATTTAATATCATTACTATAAGCCATATAGAGAACTAAATCAGGAGTCAAAAGTTTAACAACTTAGGCTTGAATACAGAAATTTAATACATTGGCTATAATACAATGTTGAAAAACAAAGAAATGACGATACATATTTTTTACCAGCTTCTGGGTGTGTCACCTCTTGTCATATTTAGAACTCAATAAGACGACATACAGAGTAATTGGACTTATTTGTTCAAGTAATCCTGATCAATCGTATGTTTCATAAATACGATGCAACTTACTGTTTGTTGTTCTAATTTATGATTTTACTTTATTGGTTTACTTATTTTTATATGTTTTATAACATATTTTGTTAGAATAAACATATTATGTTGCATATTATGTTGCATATTATGTATTGTTAGTTTTCAAATAATTTATATATATCTGATCAGGATGCCGATCAGATGGAAAATCTTTGCTCTTGTCCATGATTAAGAACTGAAACGTAGAACAGTTTCTAGGCAGATGTTGTTAGCACGGTGTCTTCAGATCGAATGTGTCTTTGTTCGGCGTTGTCTCCACTACCAAACCTACGCCATCTTGCTTATACGAACTTCAGTCTAGATTCTGTCAAAGCGGAGTAACGTCACGCTTCCGTTTCGTAGTCAATTGCACTCCCGTACTAATGACCGTTCCGACACGGCCATTCTACGAGACGCACGTCCTCGTGTGTTAATTTGAAATAAAGTTTCCACCCACAGTATCACATCGCTCGGTCACTCCTGACCAAGTAAGGATTCATTTTGGAAATAAAACCCCAACTTCCTCTACAGGAGTTTATTAAATCAACACCTAATTAACAATGGTAAAAACCGAGACCAAGGCACAACTGACTGACCATACATGATTTTAAAATCACATCACATCATAAATCGGTTCAAGGTATACACATGGTTCATGGCTACTCATAGCCCAGCAACCCCTTGTTGCTCATCTTAAATGCACATCTCCCTTAGATTGCCAAGTCCCTCATAGACTTCAAAAGTTTCCCATGAAACTTTTCCCAAACGTTTCTCCTGAAACCTCGACCTCGGCAAAGCTGATTGTATACCGGGTATTCAAGGACTGTTTAAAACAGGTACCGATTCCTACTGAGCTACGGCTACAAATCACACTAATGCGTAGTCTACTCCATAATGCAACCTTGAATCTCAGTATCAAAAATAAACAATTAAACACTTGATTTAGTCTCGCAGTGATATCCTGATCGTCGGGCATCTTACGTAGTCGATCACGGGCGTACTTATAACTACGCTTAGAGTTTAACGCTTTCAAAGTATATCTATCACCCTCTAGAACTTCAATAACTTGGAATGGACCCCTATACGTAAGGTCTAATTTGGTCTGATTGCGTTCCTCATTTTTTATTGAAACGAAATCACCCACAGAAAATTTATTAAGCTTTGCCTTCGATTTGTCAAACCGTGATTTGTCGTATGACGCAGCGCTTTCGATATTGTGAACTGCTATGTTCCTAATGACTAAGTCTACTTCAGTCTCTATACTATCAGACGTCATCAATGATAAATGACGAGCTAGTTTTCCTTACTAGCCTTAGTGGTACGATTGATTGAATAATTGTTTGCGAGCTGGATTTCACGTAAAGCGTCTTGCCAAGAACGAGATTGATCTGTTTCTACCGCTGTCAACATAGACTTTAAGACTGACATAACGCGCTCGACCTGCCCTTTCGCATGACATGAACCTGTGGCAATTAAGCGTAATTTTATGTTACTAGCGTCACAAAAGTCTTTAAATTCCCTACTCGCGAAACAACGTCCCTGATCCGCGATAATACGTGTCGGGCTGCCGAAAAGAGCTACACTATCTTTAACCGCTTTAATACTGTTTTTTGAATCATTTTTTGTATCATCACTTTGCATATGCTTATTAAAAAAATATGTTGTGCCATTCCATGCCAATAAATATAATTTATTTCTACAATCAAATATTATACCGAGTTAATGAGAAATTAGGGATTTCATTTAATTTAATTTGTTACTGGCAAAAATATTGATCTGACGATGAATTTTTCATTCAACAATTGTTTAAAACTTATGGACTTAATATGTCTAAACATATTTGTAGAAAATTTTAAATACTATAATACAAATTTTTAAACCACTTCCAGCACTCACTTGACAAGTTTTTAAATTAAGAGACTTAAAGTTGTATGTAAGCATTGAAGTTTTTCCCAATCCTCTTTAGCTTTAAAAAGTATCTTACAGTTCGAAACGTCGCTTTTAAAATACTTTTTACATTCAACTGCAGTCGCTAAAATGAACAACTAAAACGCCTCCATCGGAAGTTTTTAAGTGAATTCTGTTAGCTCCCGCAACGTTTTGCGGATAAAGTCATAAATAGTATGAGCACGCTAAAGTATATTTAATTTTCAAATATTGAAGAATGAATATAAATCGTAACCAAGAATAAATTGTAATATTTCGATCTTTAGTTCATCTCGTGTTGTTGTTTATACGAAAACATGATATTTACGATATTACATGGTTGAAATAAAATGTTGTATATATATGTGTGTAAATAACTGTTAAATACAATCATAAATTCCTCACACATTTTAATTTTGTCACTGTCGGTATTCAAAATAATTAACTAGTACAGGAATAAAAATATACCTAACAGCAGTAGGCGAATTGGTTGTGATCTTATTATTCCAAAGCGTTTAGTGATGATTAGATACCTTATGATAACATAATTGAAACTCAATCTTGAAGGGAACTCCCCAGAAGGTAATTATGGAAGAAGACACAAGCACACTTTATACATTTTTAAGCACTTATAACCATTAAGTATTTAAAAAGGTACAAATAACAACTTATTGAAGCTAAATTTTTCTAAAAGTATGGAAGTTTATTAATACAAATACTGCCGCTATTAATCAAGTGCATTGCGAACGAAGTATAATAATGATAAAAGAACAGCTGTGCTGTAGGAAGGAAAAAGTATTATAAGATTGTAGATTAAACATTTAACGTCTTCACCGACGAGAGCTAGAAACTGGACCGTTTCTATATAATTAAGAGTTCTCTTTAAACTGGTCGATAAGCGATTAGTGTTAGACTTATGTTAAACTATTATAATAACCTTTTCGTCTAGAATTGCATTAATAAATCTATAGTTTTATTTTCTTTTACTGCCATTAAAAAAAACATTTTATAAGACGGAAAATCATTATTTTATATTATTAATTGGTTTTCATATGTTTTAATTAATTTTCCTTTTTTGTTACTTGTCTTATATTTTTCAAATATATCGATTTCTGACATTTACTATAAAATAGTTTGAACATGAGAAGATAAATATTTCTTTTGAATTATAAAGTAAGCTAGATATCGAAATCTTTTGTAATCGTCATAATTATTCATTTATAATTAACGTAACAATAAAATTTGTTTATTTTATTTCTATGTAATGGTTTTATTTCTATGTAATGGTTTTATTTCTATGCATTGATTTTTCAGCTTTCTCTTTCTGACAAACACTATCAATGATTAAAGCAGGAATAGAACATCCAATTTTATTCCCGTGTCAAAAATATAAAAGCTTAAAAACGTGACACATTTGTTTATGCATCATTAACAACGGATCTCAGAAGTCCAAATAATATTTTCTATTTGAAATATTCACGAATCCAGAGATATGTAGGTAGGTTTATATCTATAGATACCAAGATTCAATAAATTATACTTTAAGGTAAATTCTATAGAAATGAAATCTCCATGTCTTGAATTTAAATAATTTTAGCCCTCCAGAAGTATTGTAATTTTATATTATTACCTAAATGTGTACATTCAAACATCATTTATATAGATAGAATTATCAAACATAATTATAAAAAGTAATGTATTTAATTCTGCTGTTGTAGTATCTTTTGCTAGTAGCTATAGTTTCTTTGGCACAATAAATTTCAGCTCTATCAAAAATAGCTCTTGAAGTACGGTGGTCAATGTTACGGTCTGATAGGGTCATTATAATGTATTGTCTGTACTAGCTTGGTAGTTTTTGATGGTGCTAGTCGCAAAATTTCATGTTGGCAGACTATTTGCTGGAGGCTTTGTGTAAACTTGTAATCAAAGTAAACTGACCCTGGTTTAGAAGTCGACCACATTTTTGTAAATCATCACGTAGATAATTTACCTCTATTTTCATTATACTAGAATCTTTTACGTAAAGTATATAGGAAGTAAGCAGAATTATAATTCCCTTAACTTTTGGTCGTGATTAAGTGGCAAGTCATATACTCACATATCTCATTATTTCAATTATGGAGAAGTCCTTTTCGATCAGGAACATTTTTCTTTATAATAATGGGAATGGGATTATCACAGAGCTATCAGGTATAATGTACAAGAGGAGTTCTTTATGCTGATTCCACTTTTAATGGAAATTGATGGTACTCAAATTACATTTTAAAAAGGACGGACATTACTAGAGCTATCATTATTTTCATCGGTCATTCTTAATTAAACGAAGTCCAAAATAATTAGCACTTGTATTTACACTGATACGCTTACAAAATGTTCAGAATGTTTGAACGGTTTGCGACTCATTGGATTTGAAACAGCTCATGGAATTTGTTTAAAAATGAATTTATAATCGATTCATAATAAATAAATTGTTTTTAATTTAAACCACCGATTATAACGGATTATACTTTAGCAATATAAGGTAAGTGTAATATTTTGTGATCATTCGATTTTTATAAGTATTGAAATAATACTCCAAAAACAGCTATACCTTAACAATGTAGCTTAATTACAGTTAACAAAGTTTGTAGGCAGTACCGAAATCAATTTTAATATTAGTTTTAAATCTTAATATTAAATATGATTAATTATTTTTTGCTCTCGTGTAAAAATTATTATCTAGAAGTCAGATAACACTTAGGTAAAAAGCTAATTTATTTATCTAACTAGCTTACGTATTTGTCTACAGTATTAAAACCCTTGTACTGAATAATTGAGCGGTAAATTAAGTTTCAGGTGTTCTTTTCCGCGAGAGCAACAATTGAATATAAAGTAACCTCAGATGAAGGTTGTCTGTTATTTACGAGCTGAGTTTCAACTACTTATAAAATACTAAATGTAGGTAATTCGTTACGCACCTTTATGGTTCGCTTTAATTTGCTGAAGTTTGTGTGCTATATTTTTAATGTTATGATTATTTTTAATCATAAATAAATAAAATTTTACAATGTAATCCTTAAACAAAAATAATAATTAATATATATATATATATATATATATATATATATATATATATATATATATAAAATCGAATTTTTAACACATAATTATAATTGTAATGTTGCGTAAAATCTTGTAAAGGCATCTTTAGTTTAATTAATGTCAGTGGACGGTTAGAATTCTATAGTGTAAAAGAATGAAACAAAAAAAAGCAATTTGATACAAATAATTTTGGCATGTGATATTTTTGTACCCAATTTAGAAGTGGTATAAAAATATATATTCATAATAAGGCCTTTTTACTGCCATAAAATCCAAACACTTTCACTATTGATTATCAAAGCTTGATTATTACATTAACCGTCTTTACATTTCGACTAAAAACAATATGAATATACATATTAATGCTAAAACCGCTTGAAGAATTTTATTCATATATTTAATATAAAAGGAAAAATATTATTATATATAAAAAAAATATTATAACACAGTGCACTTCTCCAGCAATTATAAAAGTATTTTGTATTTATCTTGAGACATATAAGAAACTAGGAAAAGCATTCTCACATAAATAAATAGTTAGAATTTAGTAGTGATCGAGAAATAAAAACTGCATAATATATCTTTTTATATAGATATTTTTTGTTACATGACTTAAAATATCGAGATGGGCAAGTCATAGACAAGAACAAAAAAAGTAAATAAGTTAAACCTTCATATTATATGTATACTATGAACTATAAATAAAAATAATCTCTCTGAGGGTTATAAACTTCTTAAATTTGATCGAATACGCTGTTAAAAAAATTAGATCCCTAACTGACGAGACTACTGCTAAGTTAGTGTATTATAGTTATTTTCATAGCATAATGTCTTATGGTATCCTACTGTGGGGTAGTGCTACTGATATAAATACCATTTTCGTTATACAAAAAAGAGCTGTCCGTGCAATTTACAACCTGGGCCCTAGAGATTCTTTAAGAGATAAGTTTAAGCAAATTAATGTACTTACGGTCGCCAGTCAGTATATATTTGAAAATCTTAAATATGTACATAAAAATACTGACAATTTTATTAAGCATA
Organism: Melinaea marsaeus rileyi; assembly: GCA_918358865.1. NCBI lineage: Eukaryota > Metazoa > Arthropoda > Insecta > Lepidoptera > Nymphalidae > Melinaea > Melinaea marsaeus. The sequence continues at coordinate 3,482,738 of OU911089.1, forward strand.
GTGATATACACACTATAAATACCAGGAACAAACACAAGCTCGCACTACCTGTTACTCGACTTAAAAAAGTGAGTAAATCTTTCATGGGGCAATGTATACAGTTTTATAACAAAGTCCCAGCAAACGTTCAATTATTACCATTTAACAAATTTAAAAGAATAACTAAGGAACGTTTGTGTGCAAAAGGATACTACTATTACTGAATACTTAGAGGATAATGCACCGTGGGTATGAAGCGATCGCTGCCAGGCTGCTTCAAGATTATTTATTTAGTATTGTGTAATGTATGTATGTAATTTAGAACTTAAGATAAAAAAAAAAAATCATGAAAATCCCGCTGAGTTTCTGTCGCCAGCTCTTCTCAGGTCTGTGGGAATATTTTTCTGAGATAGCTTTGACAATGAAAAAATGTTTTGTATGAAACTTATTTTCAATAAAGATTTTGATTTTGATTTGGTTTTGATTTTGAATAAATTTGTGTTGCAGCGACCACTATATACCTTTTATCGCTACTAAGACCTCCATTCATTGATTGTTTGTTTATGACACGATTCTCTTATATAGTCTCTGAATGAAACATATTTAAAGTTTATAATTTATCAAGGAGCGAGCGGAAGAAAGAAGTATGATTGATTTATTCCTAGTGGACCAGCGTATTCGAAGTCAAGTTATGGACACGCGAGTGTTCAGAGGTGCTGATCTGGGAACGGACCACTATCTAGTCGTTGCTAGAATAAGAGGTTTGTTCGCAGGTTGGCGCAGCCGCACGACGTGTCCAAGCTTGGCGTCGAATTATCGCATAAGAAGCTGGAAGCTTCAGGATCCACCGATCAGAGAGGAATATCAAGAGAGGGTTTCCAAGAAGCTTGAAAGCTATGATTCTGGAAATGAAAGTGTTGAACTATGCTGGCAGAACCTTAGGAATGGTATGGTGAAAGTAGCGACAGAAGTATGTGGTAAAAGGAAAAGAGGTTTTAGTAAAAAGCGCGATGAATGGTGGGATGATGAAGTGAAAGACGCTGTAGAGTTAAAGAAGAAAGCATGGCTGGATTATAAAGCCTCTGGTAAGGATAAAAGTATGAGAGAGATAAGAAAAAGAGCGTACAAGCTGCAAAAGCACAAAACGAAAGCACTTATAAAGATGAAGCGTGAAAATTCTGAGAGAGAAAGGGATGAAAGGTTGACGAACAACTTCCGGGAAAACACGAAGCTTTTCTGGCGAGAAGTTAGTGGTTCCCGGGGTTGTTCGGTAACCTGTAGAATGAAAGGGGTGCTTTCGAAAAGCGGTGAAATTTTAACTGAGCAAGCACACGTTTTGCAGCGGTGGGCGGAATTCTATAAGGAGATGTATGAACGTGAGGACGCCTCGGTCTTGACTACCAGCGTAATGCTGAGTCAAGATGTAGCCGATGGTGAAATTAGTTTAGAAGAAGTAGAGAACGTGATTCGAAGTCTGAAATGTGGTAAGGCTGCGGGAGCAGATGAAGTTACTGCCGAGATGATCAAATATGGTGGGCCACGCGTCTGGGACTTTTTCTGGTTTTTATGCAATTTATGCTGGAAATCTGGGGAGGTCCCAGACGATTGGCGAAGTGCAGTCATCGTACCTTTGTATAAAGGCAAAGGTTCACAGATAGACTGTGCAAGCTATAGGGCCATCAGTTTGATTAGCTTGGGCGGTAAAGTTTATGCTAAAATTTTAGCGAGAAGAATGCAAGAGAGATCTGAAAGGCTGTTGTGGGAGGCACAAGGAGGTTTTAGACCAGGAAGAGGGTGTATAGATCAGATCTTTTCCCTCCGCATGATCACGGAAAAGTTTTTGGCCCTAAACCAAAAAGTTTTCTGTGCTTTTGTGGATTTGGAAAAGGCGTTTGACAGGGTTGTGAGAAAGAAGTTATGGAAGATACTGCCCCGATACAATGTGAACGGACCCTTGCTACAGGCTGTAAGGTCTCTTTACCGAGATCACTCAGCCTGTGTGCGAGTAGGAGCTGGCATGTCGCCCTGGTTTGACATCCAATCGGGTGTTAAGCAAGGTTGCGCTATGTCAGCTTGGTTGTTCAATTTGTATTTGGATAGTTGTCTCCAAGGAGTGAAAGATAGTGACATGGGAGTGAAAGTAGGTGACCTTAAGGTCAATTGCTTACTATATGCAGATGATGCAGTGCTCATTGCATCATCAGAATGCAATTTGCAGGCATTGGTCACCACTCTGAAAGATGGGTGTGAAATTAATGGTCTTAACCTGAATGTAGATAAGACGAAGGTTCTGATATTTGAAAGAAATGAAGAAAGAACAGAATGTAAGATCAACGTGAATGATAAGATAATAGAACAAGTGAATGAAGTGGTATATTTGGGAAGTATGTTTAGCAGAGACGGAAGACACGAAATGGATGTGGAAAGGCGTATTGCTGCTGGTAACAGAGTCAATGGTGCTTTGACTGCATTGTTGAGACGGCAAAACGTCAGTATAGCTGCACGTTTGGCTGTACACAATGCAGTTTTGCTACCGACACTGTTATACGGCAGCCAAACGTGGGTAACACAGAAGAAGAATGTAAGAAAGATGAATGCTGTGGAGATGCGATCTCTTCGCAGAATATGCGGAGTCAGTCTAGCTGATCGAATCCGCAATGAAGAGATCCACAGAATGGCAGGTACTAGCGAAGATGTCACGGTGAGAATGAAGAAGAACGTGCTCAGGTGGTTTGGGCACGTTGAACGAATGAGTGATGAAAGAATGGTAAAAAAGATTTATATGGGAAAAGTGAGCGGTGAGAGAGACAGGGGGAGGCCTCGAGTGACCTTCGAAAATACAGTAGCTACGATACTGGAGGAAGGTCACGTAAAAAGCATGAGGACCCCCCGGAGGGCATGTATGAAGAAGTTGATGTCTGTGGCCGAGGCGAAAGAGGTATGCAGGGACCGTAGCGTTTGGCGCTCCGTCGTCTCTGGCTACCCCGCAAGGGATATGGCGTGAAGGTAAAAAAAAAAAAAAAAAAAAAAAAAAAAAATTATCAAAATAATGCATTACTTATCTAAATAAAAAATCAATTTAATGATATTGTAACAAAGAAATAAATTAGTAAGTATAATTATTTAATCCGAAAATCTTCTGGACAGCAGCCGGTTCGAGATTAGTTCGGCCCTCAAACGGACGACCGGTCGCCGTGGCGATTTTTGGGGCAAGCCTGTGTCTTGCCGGGTCTATAGGCAGACAAGAAGAATAAGAAAAAATATTTAATCATAGTACTTACCGGTTATATTAAAAACTTCAGATTAAACATTTTATTCGACAGAAAATGTGTCATTACCATGCACTACGTGTACTTATGTTATTTCTACGTAATATTTGGTATTTAATACTTCCAAGATTTTTTCTGTTGAATATTTAAGGAGATACCTATATTTGATAATAATTTAGTTATAAATACAAAATCTTTAAATCAAGTATCTGAGTATGTATTTTATTTTTAGTTTCGACTTTTCTTTCATTGTAAGCAATATCTTCTAATCTATTGTTAAAGACAATGAAAAGAACGTTAATTGAAATATATTTATCACACATAATTAACTTTTAAATTTTTGTAACGTCTTTGAAATTTAATCGAATAAATACGTTTCTAAAAGATTACTGGAACTGAAACAAATTAAAGATAATTTTGCTTAACCTTTGTTTACGAAAACAAAGATGTCTTTATTAGAATCCAACAACAATCCAACAACAAATACAACGAGATTAAAATAACTTAAATATGCCTTTTATCTTTAAATCATAAATTTTAACTTTATTCATAGACATAAATACTCTCCCCGGCAACGACTATAACAAGGTATTAAGCAGTATTTATCAAACTGTAGATACGTTCACATAGTAAGCAAAATTATGCCACTTAAGAAATAAATGACAGTACCATTCGAACCTCTCAAAATTGCAAATCAAAGATATTATAAGTACTTTAATTATGTAGACACATCACTGCGGCAAGCAAATTACTCGTTTGCACATCGAGGACTCGTGCCGTAATAGCTATAATTAGTAGGCTTACCTGAAGTTACAGTATACTGAATTCACACTCAATTGAAATGCAAAGTTTCTCAAACCTCTTCAAATATAAAAGTTTAACATATATGAATGTTTATAGACACTATATTGTTTTCAAAACGCAACATTTTAAATTATCTGTTGCTACGTATTTAAAAAATCCAACAGAATTATATTATTTTCACCCATGAAAAATAGTGTATCTAATTTAATGTTAGATCTTCTACATTTTTATAAAAATTATAATTGAAATTAATTAATTTAAAATTTCTGCTTGTTATATAATCATATTTTATTAATTTCATTCATTAATACGAAATTTTAATGATATAACGAAGCTCCGCTCTTCCCTGTTCATGTGAATCAGCGCAGATTTACAAAATTAATACATGAGATACTCACAAAATTAGATAAACAGTTCATTAATCATTCTCATCTTCAACTCAAATAAGTAAATATTGTTGTCAAAATTTATTCCAATATTTAATACTGTAGTCGTTTTCCTAATGAAAACGAGATAAAAATAGCGAAATAGCTACTATTTTTATAGCAGTTTATTTTCAGTTCAAGTAGACAAATATTTATATGTAATTCTTGTGGTGAATGTTGGCTCACTGTTTGCTGACACGTAATGTAAGTGTTGTTTATTTATTGAGCGAAGCGAACGAAGTGAGCGGAGCGTTTTATTGGAGACTTTTTACATTCTTTGTCACAAATTGGCTCGAAAACAACTTGACGGAAAATTATGAAACTTTGCAATCAAAAAGACACATTAAATGATGATTTAAAAAACAAATTGAAAAAAGTCCTAAAAAAAAATTTGTTTATGTCATGTAAAAAACTGATATCCCATTGAAGTCAATGGGAAACGATGAGTCAATACACTGGGCTCGCTTCGTTCAATATGCAAACGGCACCCGAGATTTCGCTAGCGCAGCAAGTCGAAATTGAGGGTTTGTTGGCGCCCCTAGTTTATTTACACACACCATAAAAATATTACGACAAATCAAACAATAAACGGAACTTTTAATTGCTGTGACATTTTGAAAAACCTATAATTATTTATTGAAATATATTGAACTCAAAAAGTAAATTATATTCCATAATATTGCTACATATTGATGTAGTACGGAAATAATTTTTTATCTCGTGTTTATTTCTATAAAGATGACAGAAACATAAACATACATTGTTGATCTTAAAATATAATCATAGCAATTTTCATTAGCCAATTCTTTTAGATATCATAACTGTCTGTTGCGATTTCCGGATATTTTTGTAACTTCAAAAGTTATTAAATAAAACATGCCCACATAAGTAACTTACGTGTATTTTTTTGTAGGAAAAGTAAAAATAAAAAGTAAAATTTTCCTTGAATGATAATTAAATTTATGTAACAGGTTGGGAAATAATACTCGTAACTCATTAAAAAAATTTGATGAAAAACGATGTAAAAATCAAATATCATAGTTATTATACAAACAAGGCATTGGAAGTTACAAAAATTACACAGAGTTTTTAAGCTATTTAAGATTATTTAGTGAAGGGTATCTTGTTTATTTTAAAATTAAATAAACAATGTCTGAAAATATAGTAACTATTATATTGTGATGAATTAATCGAAAAACACTTGTAATATTGTGCATTGATAATTATGAGGAGACTGTTTGATGAACTTTTAAATATAGAGTGTCTTTAATTAATTACAATCTGTCTTCCCGGTCCTGGGAGACTGACATCGCGTCTTGAAATTCAGATTCACATGAATATTAAATCACTCTCCTACAAGGAAATACTATAACCATTTTCTTTTGCTTTAAACGAATTTGTTATATAATATCTTATATTGTTTGAATCTCTTTATTAATTTTATTCTTCAATGATTTTAAGACACACTAATCATATAATTTATGTCTCTTTTAAATAACACCTACAGATTCTCTTAGAAAGTACAAAGCAGAATTTTATACCACATTTGTGGCAAAATGTTATTGGTTACATAACAAAACATTATTTTTACAAATACATTGTAATGTGCGTAAAAAAATAAAGGAATTATGCAGAAAATGTTACCGAGTATATCAATAAAATATTAAATACCGTTATTTATTTCCTAATATTTCACTGAATTTTCCTAGTCATGGTCTACAATTGTGTTGTTAGCTAAGGCTTCATAATTCAGATCGTATTATCATAATAAATGACGGAGTCAACGATGATGGAAATAAAGACGATTACCTTAAAAATGTACCCAAAAATAATAAACAAAGTGTTAACAGAGTTACTGCTGAATCTTTTAACATTCTTATGTTACTACAACTTTATACTTTTAGGTAAAATTTTGAAGTCCCTACAAATTATGTTATGCTATGATTTAAACACGTAGTACAGTTTAATAAACATCTCTCTTTTTTATGTTCTGAAATCTATTCTTCTAATTCTAAATTGAATATATTTTATGTTATGTTAACTTTGGGAAGTTAAGTCACCTTAACTTAAAAAACTATGATGAGCACACCCATTATTTTAAGTTTTAAATAAAATAAAAATACCTAATATGGTATGTACTAACTATATATCGTGTATTTTTGTTGTATATCGTGTATGTTGATATAACAGCCAACAATTCTTAGCAGTGGTATTAATTATTTAATAATTTAATAGTAAAAACATCTTTAAAATAACACAAATTTAAAGTTATAGATGTGTCAGAACTAAGATATCAATGAATCCACTAATATTATAAATCCTTTATAGCTGTGAATTTCTTTCAAATAGATAATCATTCAAAGAAATTAGCTGTCACAAACTTACAGATATCTTGAAACTACTAGCACTCAATAGCGCCAGTGGCTGCTATGCATTCTTAGGTAACATAATAAGTGATCAATTATAAATATTTTTTCTGTTATCATTTAAATAATATTGTTTCTTAATAAAAAAAACAAAATACGAGATATTTATCAGGTCTCTCGAACTCGCGATATATTTGTAAAGCAGTTGCATGTGTTATGTTCACGAGCAGACTAAAGTGAAGACAACAGTGTTATAAAATGTGCCAACCATGTCAGTCTAAAAGCGTGTTGCAAAATTATTTTCTTCTTGAGTGCTAGTGTTGCCCAAATTCAGTCTTGGTCTTGCAGTCTTGGTCTTGTTCTAGCGTTTTTGCAAGACCAAGACCAAGAACAAGACCGCGTATTTTTAGCAAGACCGAGACCAAGACTGAGCGTGCAAGATTTGAGCAAGAACAAGACATAGCCTGCAAGACTCTTGCGTCTTGCAGCTAGGACTTAGCGCTATTTCACTGAGTAGTTAGGTGTAACAGTTCGGTGTATAGGTAGGTACGCTTAGGAATTCTATGAGACGCAAAAAACTGTATCAAAGAATATGAAAAACTGGACCTATCTATTAAAATCAAACTGAGTGCATGCATAGTTATGTTTTAACCATCGGCACTTTGATAATGCGGCATCAAAGGTTTTGTACTTACTTCTCAAAGAAATTTGCCGGTTTTCGGAAGTACATGGTTATGATACACGCGCCGGCGGCTTCTTTTGAAATCTAAAACAATCGTTGCCGCCACGCCGAAATCATAACATTTGACACTATTTGATTGCCGCCATAGGGCGTAGGCGTAGGTATACTCATGCAAAATAATTTCGAATTTTAAGAGTACCTACAGGTGTTCCAAAGAATAAATAAGTTTCAGAGTGCTTAGAATGAAAATGAATACATTATACTGATCACGCAAGTAGTATTATGATTGGGATAAAATGGTAAGGATGTAGATGTCATATTAATTCATTCTAGTAAGTATATATTATAATATTGATTACTTATATGGTTTTAAACTAATTACTTAGGTACTATTATTGTACATTTAGTCATTATATTTCTTAAGTTTTTACAAGAAAAAATAGCAAAAAAGTGTTCAAATATCACCCCGCACCCGTTTAATAAATATTGTAGCCACTTTTAAATATACTTGAAACGTGTAAAAAAATTCTACAAAACCAATAAAACAATATAAAAAGCGTAGGTACTTACCTACTAATAAAATAAAAAGCCTGCGATAAGAGTTTTGTATTACTTACCAGCCCGAATATCTCTGAGAGAGATGATGAGAGTAAGTATTTACTAGCTGTGCCCGCGACTTCGTCCACGAGGAATAGTAACTTTGGAGGTATAGTGACGTTCAGGACTTATTTATTTATTTTAAAACTTCTGTCATCAAACATACAAACGAACTCTTCAGCTTTATAATATTAGTATAGATGTACGCCAAAACATTCACTTATATGTAAAGAATAGTGATTGGCACTAATTCTTTACATATATTTTATTCACGCGTCGCGTCTGCACAAGTAGGTAATATTTAGTGTGTGTTTGTACGCCGCACGCGGCATTGTTTGCGCAAGTTCAATGAACTTTATGAAGAATATAAAAGTCTACACTCACTGAACAAATCTCTGGAATTACCAGAAAAAGAAAATAAAGTATGTGATGAAGATGAAGACGTAATAGACTTTGATAAACTCTATGAATGTCCCTCGACGTCATCTGGATCTTGTCTTCAAGGCTTAGTGATAGACGAGTTGGAGGAGTACCTGAGAAAACCAAGAACTGCCAGCTCGGAAGACATTTTAGATTGGTGGAGGACGCATGAGACAGAGTATCCGATTTTATCGAAAATGGTCCGTGATTTTCTCTCAATACCTGCAACTTCAGTACCTGCTGAGAGGTTATTTTCTAAAGCATCATTAGTAATTAGAAAACATAGAAATAGGTTAAATGATGAGTCAGCCAGATGGTTACTTTGTATTAATTATTGGTAAAAAAAATTGATATAAAGTATCATAACCTAATGATAAAGCTGTTGATTAGTGTTGTATTTTATTTTTTGTTCAAATAAATGATAAATCGTAAAACTCTTTTATTAAATTTCTTATAAGTTGAGGGTTCAATCTCTTTCTAGACAGATAAGTATTGTTCTTTAAAATACAGTCAAGTTATTGTAATTAATTTGTTTTTTTACATGTTTTAGCAAATGTAAGCTTATAAATCATAAATGTTTATTAAGAAACAGTTACTTCCATGGAAAACGACATATAGGTCAGTTGATTTTTCGAATTTCTTATCAAATCTTCAGTTATTTATTAATCTGCTTGATCTTTACTATGGCTATGTTAATTCAAGCTCACAATGTTCCAATTCTAATACGTTTTTTAAGATTTAAAGTAAACTTTAATAAATAGTAATAGACTAATAGGTAATTGCAAGACTTGCAAGACTCTTGCTGCAAGACCAAGACCAAGACCAAGACTGGGAGCGCAAGACCAAGACCAAGACCAGGTGTATTGGCGCAAGACCAAGACCAAGACTGGCTAAGTCTCGTCTTGTTCTTGCATTTGGGCAACACTATTGAGTGCTATCAGATAATTTTACTGAAAGTTCTACATTTTACAAAAATACATTATATTAGTCATGCTTTCTTAAATTTAAATAAATATATAAAAAAAAAATTTTGAATTCTTGTTCTGCTAGCGATTAACTTATAACAATGAAATCAAAAGTGTACTTTACCAGGTTCAATAATTAATGTGTCCGAGAAACTAGCTTTATGCGTGATGCGATAGATTGAAGAACCAAAAGTGTCAGTAACAAATGTTTGTTTATTGTCTGGAAGAGAAGGAAGACTGTGAAAAATACATTTTACGAACAAGCGTTGTACATGATTTTGTGACAAGTCTCTTTTTCTTTTCCAACGAAACTAATAATATGGTACAGAAATACTCGTACATAACATCACAAAATATCATATCACGAGCTCCGTCAGACGTGAGTATATTTGCTTCGCAGTAATCTTGGCAACGTTCCCGAGTTTTGAAAAGGTTGTTATGATTTTAAAATAAAAAATAATAATAATACTATTTTATAGCTCTTAGTGTTCTCATACTATTAACTGTAGATATTAGATTCGTCGTATGTGAAATGGAATGGATCTCTCCAATAACCACTACCATAACCCCCTCCAGAACGTTTGCTTGAGTAGGAGAATCAAAAGCCATCCTCCAACGTTCCTTTTCCTTCTATACTTGTATATCCTATTCCTACTTGCAAAACTTTTTATATTTCATATCCATATGAATTCCACCATTAGGTGAAACATCTCGTTTGACAACACGAAACCTAAAGAAGAGAGAAAAATTAAATAGAATATCTCTAGTTTGCTTATCATTTTAAACAATATAAGTCTATTTGTGGCAATAGAAGGAAATATAGGAAGTAATAATTCACTAACGGCTGTTTTGTATGCTCAGTTCAATATAAATTATTTTAAATTTTGTTTTACTTGTGCTACCTAATTTAGTTTTAATATACTTAAAGGAAGAGATCCAGGTTAATTCTGGGAATTAGTATAAAAGGTTTTTAAATTCCTTGAATGTTTATTACAATAAATTATAAATTTTGAGTTTATAATTCAAAATAGTTATGTTATTTCAATTCTTTAATAAATTTACTGGTGTGTTTAATTTACATCATAAATCATAATCATGACATGAGTCTGAGATAGTAACACCAACAGACAATTAATAAAAAAACATAAATAATCTTTACATATCTACTGAATGCTGAAAACTGTTTATGAAATTATGTCTGTTCATATCATGCACCAATCTCCTGTATGAAACTCACCTTAAACTTAGATATAAGGTTGTCTGGAAGAAATCGCTACTAGCGATAAGACCGCCTTATTGTATACCCATACATACTTTAAATGTGTTTTGTTCCCGTATTGTTGTTTTACATCGTAGTTGCAAAGTATATTATTGATATTATTATTATTAAAACTTAATAAATGATTCAACCTTAATAACTATGACAGTGGCTTAAAAATATTTGCAGTTTTTCAATAATTTTTCTTTAAATATATATACATATACATGTACATTATTCTATACTTACATTATTTTTCATCGGATTTTGATATCTTTGTAGTAAGTTTGACAAAAACTTTTATGAATTTTAAATTATATGATGCGGCTTCAATCTTCAGTTTTTATGAACCACAATTTTCTACAGTGCAGCAAAGAACTCTCAACAGAAGAGTTCCAATGCGGATATTACATTTTTTATCGACTGTCGTCGTCTCACTCATAGTAATGAAGCCTAATTTCCTGTCGTTACATAATATAATTTCCTTTAGCATCCAAGCTTTGTAATCATACAATAGTCTTCTATTTTAATTGTCTTTCTCCTGATATATTATAATTAAAGCAAATTATATTGAATGTTAGGGATCGCGGCAAAATGAGTAAATGAGAGATATAATGGAACTTTGATATAAAAATAACTTATTTTAATTGTCTAATAATAAATATAAAATTAGAAACAAAATTAACCAAATTGTATTTAAATGCTTCAAGTAGCAGCACAAAAATAAACTTCTGATCATCAAGAATATTGAATAATTATTAAGAAATCTAAGTATTTTACATTTATAATTATCTCCCTTTAACTAATTATACTTATTGTATTAGCTTCAGGCTTAGAACTGACTTCACTCAAAAGAATTCAAGCTGAGTGATTAAATATACTTTTAAATCTTCTTCAGCTTTGAGGAATACAAGAGCCCTCATTTTGAAAAATGGCTTTACATCTGAGACACTCATGTACAGTTTACCGAGTTCTAGTTCCCTTAGAAATTACAACTTCACCATTTTTCGTAAAAAATCCACCCATCATTTTTGAACAACGGCTTTTACGTCAAAAAGTAACAAGAAATTATTTAAGAAGTACATTACTACCCCAATATTATTTTATTTTATCTTGCCTTGTTCAAATGCCTTCATTAAAATTAAAAGGTTTGAGTTTTTGATACTTTATAGTTTATAAACTCTTTCCTTAGACATATCGTAAATGGACTGAATAATAAATGGTATCATAAATATCTATAAAAAAACTTTCAAATACAGTAAATATTTTTATAATTATTAATTCTACTCTAAAGAAATTATAATAAAGTGTTATCAGAAAAAAACAGAAAATCTTTTCAACTATTAGGTACAAATCTAGCAAAATTATTTGTTATCTGACAACGTTATCTCATCAAACATAAATAAGTAACAAACTCTGATTCTAAATTATGCATTTCTACCAAAGAATACTACTTATTTGTAAAAGAGATTTCTGGTACTACTGCAATGAGGAATACGATGTAGATTAAGAAAATAAGAAGACAGACGTAAATGTATGAATACACACATATAGTGATAAATGTAATAATATATTTGGGGAGTTGATTTTTATTTACAATTATTTATTTAAGCGTTTATTGCTGAATATACAATTATTTTTAACCTTATCTGATTTTTTCTCATCACAACATATCGTAATTTCGGGTTTTAGTGTTCAGAATATCCTGTGAGATAGAGCCCTCTTCCAGCTTCTTTTATTCTCCGTCTTGACCTTTCTTGACCATATTGCTCCTCCAGTAGTGTTAAGGTCATCTGCCTGTCTTTTAATGTGCCATCCTTCTCTTCGTTTATTTACAATATATAAATAATAAACAATAACAATCGATCTAAAAGCAGGAGTAAAAATCCATAAATGTACATCTTTAAAACAATATGCCGGTTTCTTATTTCACACAACCATGAATATAACCATGAAGATTGTGAATATGTTTTAACTTTGATGGCATTGCTTATAATTTTAAAAGATTAATAACTTTTTTTTATTACGACATTTATTTTTTAGATTTAAAACAGGTTAAAAATTTTACACCAATGTATGATTATATCAATTTGACTTTTACCACCTTTTGAAAGATGTATTAAAAAAAATGTTTTATAATCTTTCAGTTTTGATATTTAGTTTAAAAGTCCATTCAAAATAATCTCAGGTTTCCGAAAGAAACCTGCTTTAAGAACATGAGGAGCTAGTTGTAGATTTTCAAATCCTGTAATATAAGTACCTAAGAAAATTGTGCACGAGAAAGGGAATAGGATAAGATGGGATTAAAAAAACTGAATTTAGTAAGCTGTTAAAAGTTTTGTAGAACTAAAATAAAGAAATTAATCATACTCGTATATTTTCATAAGAACCTTGACATCAGCTTCTAATAATTAATTGTATGTCAATAATTTATTCTATATGTTGGTGTCTGGATGTAGAAGTAATTGTAATATAATATTGCAAGTTATTTATATTGCAGTACTGAAAAAGCCTTCTACAAAAATGTGACAAATGCGAAGAATACTGTTTCTATCGCGTGTTATTATTCGTTCTTTAATAATGTCCTAAACGTGTTATATTCTGCTATATTATAAGCGGTCGAATTTTTCAGAAAATCGTTAATAATAAATAAAGACACAAAGAGAAGAAGAAATAAGTGTTGACTTCTCAAACTCTGAGAATAACAGTTTTGTTAAAATCTTAAATCAATAAACTTTTGTTAATATGTCGCTATGCATAAAAGCAAAAAACTATATTATTTTGTGTGTTGCCAGGTCACATCCATATATTAAAGACCAAAACAATTCTCACGATAAGAGTGTAGTATATTAAAATAATGACAAAGCGCCTTATGTGGAACGAAGACGACACCGCCCCGCTAAAGCGATCGGTAGGAAACAGCTAGACGCCACTGGCATTATTATATTACTACGAGCATTATTAAGTCAATCTTAGAGTACCTAAATAATTAGAATCACCTTTTCTTTAATATTAATAAATTGTAAATATTAATAATAATTCAATAATATAACCTTTAATAAATATAATTATAAATATACAGATATAAAAAACAAATCACCTGTCAAATAGTTATTGTTTAATTTTAAACATGCATGTGGTTTATGAACTATGAAGTTAATATAGAAAGACTTATCCAATCTATCATCAGGGACCAAACCGCAGCGGTTACGAGATTTATAACTTTTACTATTATGTACCAGATTAGTTCGACCAGCTTCGTTTATACAAGTTATAATTCAGGTCAGCAATAAAGTAAATCTATGACAATATAATACTATTAAAACAGCTAATTGCAACTTTGTATACAAGATACTTTAACAACGTTGTTTACTTGTCTATAATATATTTTAACAAACAATTTTTTTTATTTTTTTTTAACTTACAGTAAATAAAAGTTGTAGTTTATGGTACTAAAGTTATATTCTTTGCATCTACTCGTAGATGCAAAGAATGCACTACCTACTACTACTATGTATCACATTTAGTTTTGGTCGTTAAAAATTAAAATATATTTTCTTTTATAATTCAAACAAACGATCATATCTTTAAAACATTAAAAGATATATATGTATAATGAGAAATTATAATATTTTCAATGAAGTCACCAACTTTTAAATATTCTAAAAACTTCCTAAACTTGTGAATATATAAATGTAAATAAATAATATCATTAAAAAAACATATTTATACAAATTACAAGAGCAACTATACGGGATGCAATGAAGAGTAGAATTTAGATATCATATTATTTTACATATTGCGGCGTTGGGAACCGCCAACCAACACGCCATGTTCCGAACGGCGGAAGGTGGAGGACGGAGCTACAAATAGCTACGTGGAATGTAAGAGGAGGAATGGAACAGAAGATGAATGAATTATTAGATGTGATGGATGACAAAGATCTGGATGTTATTTGTGTGTCTGAGACCAAGCGAAAAGGCAATGATACGACCGATTTGCCTGGCAACCGGGTCGCTTTCTGGGCTGGGGTTCCAGAGGGTGAGCGAGGTTGCCAAGGTGTAGGCGTATTATTGTCCTCTCGAATGGTTAATGCAATGGTAGAATACAAGGCGATTAACCCGAGGCTTCTTTGGGTTCGCTTTAAGCTGGGGATAACAAGAGTATTCTTGTTAGCCATGTATGCGCCAGTATCCTCAGCTCAAATGAGAGAGCTCGAGGAGTTTTGGGAGAATGTCAGGGATGTTCTAAGTAGTGTCAGAGATAATGAAAAGTTGATAGTATGTGGAGATATGAATGGATGGGTTGGAACCGCGCGAAGCGGTTACGAAAGCGTGCTAGGCAAATATGGTGATAAGAGGGTAAATGAGGCTGGAAAGCTTATTTTGGAATTTTGTAAGGAGAAAAATTTGTTTGTGGCAAACACGATGTTTGATCACAAACAAATTCACATGTACACATGGGAGCGAGCGGAAGAAAGAAGTATGATTGATTTATTCCTAGTGGACCAGCGTATTCGAAGTCAAGTTATGGACACGCGAGTGTTCAGAGGTGCTGATCTGGGAACGGACCACTATCTAGTCGTTGCTAGAATAAGAGGTTTGTTCGCAGGTTGGCGCAGCCGCACGACGTGTCCAAGCTTGGCGTCGAATTATCGCATAAGAAGCTGGAAGCTTCAGGATCCACCGATCAGAGAGGAATATCAAGAGAGGGTTTCCAAGAAGCTTGAAAGCTATGATTCTGGAAATGAAAGTGTTGAACTATGCTGGCAGAACCTTAGGAATGGTATGGTGAAAGTAGCGACAGAAGTATGTGGTAAAAGGAAAAGAGGTTTTAGTAAAAAGCGCGATGAATGGTGGGATGATGAAGTGAAAGACGCTGTAGAGTTAAAGAAGAAAGCATGGCTGGATTATAAAGCCTCTGGTAAGGATAAAAGTATGAGAGAGATAAGAAAAAGAGCGTACAAGCTGCAAAAGCACAAAACGAAAGCACTTATAAAGATGAAGCGTGAAAATTCTGAGAGAGAAAGGGATGAAAGGTTGACGAACAACTTCCGGGAAAACACGAAGCTTTTCTGGCGAGAAGTTAGTGGTTCCCGGGGTTGTTCGGTAACCTGTAGAATGAAAGGGGTGCTTTCGAAAAGCGGTGAAATTTTAACTGAGCAAGCACACGTTTTGCAGCGGTGGGCGGAATTCTATAAGGAGATGTATGAACGTGAGGACGCCTCGGTCTTGACTACCAGCGTAATGCTGAGTCAAGATGTAGCCGATGGTGAAATCAGTTTAGAAGAAGTAGAGAACGTGATTCGAAGTCTGAAATGTGGTAAGGCTGCGGGAGCAGATGAAGTTACTGCCGAGATGATCAAATATGGTGGGCCACGCGTCTGGGACTTTTTCTGGTTTTTATGCAATTTATGTTGGAAATCTGGGGAGGTCCCAGACGATTGGCGAAGTGCAGTCATCGTACCTTTGTATAAAGGCAAAGGTTCACAGATAGACTGTGCAAGCTCTATAGCTTGGCCCTATGGCCATCAGTTTGATTAGCTTGGGCGGTAAAGTTTATGCTAAAATTTTAGCGAGAAGAATGCAAGAGAGATCTGAAAGGCTGTTGTGGGAGGCACAAGGAGGTTTTAGACCTGGAAGAGGGTGTATAGATCAGATCTTTTCCCTCCGCATGATCACGGAAAAGTTTTTGGCCCTAAACCAAAAGGTTTTCTGTGCTTTTGTGGATTTGGAAAAGGCCTTTGACAGGGTTGTGAGAAAGAAGTTATGGGAGATACTGCCCCGATACAATGTGAACGGACCCTTGCTACAGGCTGTAAGGTCTCTTTACCGAGATCACTCAGCCTGTGTGCGAGTAGGAGCTGGCATGTCGCCCTGGTTTGACATCCAATCGGGTGTTAAGCAAGGTTGCGCTATGTCAGCTTGGTTGTTCAATTTGTATTTGGATAGTTGTCTCCAAGGAGTGAAAGATAGTGACATGGGAGTGAAAGTAGGTGACCTTAAGGTCAATTGCTTACTATATGCAGATGATGCAGTGCTCATTGCATCATCAGAATGCAATTTGCAGGCATTGGTCACCACTCTGAAAGATGGGTGTGAAATTAATGGTCTTAACCTGAATGTAGATAAGACGAAGGTTCTGATATTTGAAAGAAATGAAGAAAGAACAGAATGTAAGATCAACGTGAATGATAAGATAATAGAACAAGAGAATGAAGTGGTATATTTGGGAAGTATGTTTAGCAGAGACGGAAGATACGAAATGGATGTGGAAAGGCGTATTGCTGCTGGTAACAGAGTCAATGGTGCTTTGGCTGCATTGTTGAGACGGCAAAACGTCAGTATAGCTGCACGTTTGGCTGTACACAATGCAGTTTTGCTACCGACACTGTTATACGGCAGCCAAACGTGGGTAACACAGAAGAAGAATGTAAGAAAGATGAATGCTGTGGAGATGCGATCTCTTCGCAGAATATGCGGAGTCAGTCTAGCTGATCGAATCCGCAATGAAGAGATCCTCAGAATGGCAGGTACTAGCGAAGATGTCACGGTGAGAATGAAGAAGAACGTGCTCTGGTGGTTTGGGCACGTTGAACGAATGAGTGATGAAAGAATGGTAAAAAAGATTTATATGGGAAAAGTGAGCGGTAAGAGAGACAGGGGGAGGCCTCGAGTGACCTTCGAAAACACAGTAGCTACGATACTGGAGGAAGGTCACGTAAAAAGCATGAGGACCCCCCGGAGGGCATGTATGAAGAAGTTGATGTCTGTGGCCGAGGCGAAAGAGGTATGCAGAGACCGTAGCGTTTGGCGCTCCGTCGTCTCTGGCTACCCCGCAAGGGATATGGCGTGAAGGTAAATAAATAAATAAATAAATTTACACATAGGGCTGTTACAATTTTAATGAAGAATTTAGTTTTTTTAAATCTATTATATAAAAATGAATCGCAAAATGTGTTGGTAAGCGCACAACTCAACAACGCATGGACCAATCTTAACAATTCTTTTTTTTAAATATTCCTTGAAGCCCAAGGATGGTTCTAACGGCGAGAAAAATTCGAATAATTTCCAGGCAAACCCTAAAAGAGCCCTTTTCTTTTTCCTATACAAATATTTTCTAACTAAATTTAGAGTCAATTTGAACTGTATTGCTATACAATAAAGTTCATATTAAATTACAAGCACTCATTTTTGTCTAAACAATGTAGGTGTGTTGCTAACGTCGAAGAGTCAATTCGCACTTTATTGTCTCTGCACAAAGTTCAAATTTAATCAAATATATGTGTGTGCAGGTTCACGCAAAAGTGATAATATCGTGAACCCGACCAAATTGAAAAGTCAAAAAATTTAAGAGCTATAGATTTGATTGGCCTTGGAATATTCTTTCTTTTGTTTTAGTTTTGGAATGCGACATAAATTGTCATCAGTTTTCACGTCATTGCATCTGTCAAACAAACCGCGTTAAAAAGCGTTTATAATAATTTTGATTGTTTTATATCATGTTTTGTGCAAAGTGATTAATAATTATTGCATGTGACATAATTTAGGTGAGTATATTCGATATGCCTCCTATAAAACGAAGTAATTTAGGTAGAAGAACCCAAAATGCTACAAACCAAACTAATTACCGATCTTATCATACATACTGCACAATGGATATTAGTTATAACTAATTATTACATATTGACATACCTAAGCATATCAATTATAAATTGGGGATTCAAATTAGGAGACAGATATACTTTCTACGAACAAATATTATTTATATTTGACAAAAATCATTTTTTTAATTTACAGATACAAGGCCAACTATATCATAGCGCAGGTTCACTGTTACCAGTGTCAGATAGCAATTACAAATTCCTGCAAATTTATTTCATTGGCAATTCACCACAAGAAATTGATATGCGTTGTTCAAATAACAATTCAGTAAAGAGGTCTATTATAGAACAATTACAAACTTTATTTCATGAGTACAATCAATTGATTATGTTGTTTTAAACTGCACTGGATCTGATGCCATCTGATAATCACAAAATTGTAATCAGAGCTGATAAAACACCTGTTGGCCAACATGCAAGACGTTTTAATGCACCAACTATTGATGAAGTTGCCATCGTTGTAGTTGGAGAGAACTTGGAATCCCTTGATATTGTTTTACATCGTCGGAATGATCAATTACAACGTATAAAGGAAACATACCGCTCATATGACGCATTGCAATATCCCATTATATTTTGGCAAGGTGAAGATGGCTATGATTTCTCAAACAAGATGATAAATTCCATTACAGGTAATAAAAAATATTAGTTTAGCAAGGAGATATATTATCAGTCACTATATTATTATTTTTTTTATTTTCAATGTTATGAAAACAAAAATCTATTTTCAGGTTCTAAAACCAACAAAAAAGTCAGTTCAAGGAACTATTATTCCTACCGCCTAATGATGACAATCACATACTCAAACGTCGGCGATTATATCACAAGTATATTGTAGACATGTATGTTAAAATTGAAACGGAGAGATTAACATTCATCAGGTTGAATCAGACAAAACTCAGATCTGAAGAGTATATTCACCTTCGAGATGCGATTAATACTGATGGTAATTCACAGAATCTTAGTCGAATAACTATTCTTCCAGCAACATACATCGTAAGCCCTCGACATATGCATGAATATGCTCAAAATGCCATGTCATATGTTTGTCATTATGGTACAGCAGATTTGTTCATCACATTTACATGCAATCCATACGGGATAGAAATAGACACAGGCAGAGTCTTTATACAAAAATTGAAATCTTTAATGGATTTCATTGTGAAACATTATGTGTTTGGAGAGACACGCCGCTGGATGCATTCTGTGGAGTGGCAGAAACGAGGATTGCCACATGCACATATTTTGATATAGTTAGTTGACAAGATAAAGTCAAATGAAGTTGATGCAGTAATATCAGCTGAAATCCCTAATGTAGAAGTAGATCCTGGATTGCATGAGGTAGTTATCAAAAATGGTACATGGTCCCTGTGGAACTCTTAATCAAAATTTACCAAGTATGGTGGATGGTAAATGTTCAAAACGATATCCACAAACATTAATATCTGAAACAATCACTGGTATTGACGGTTATCCTTTGTATCGTCGCCGATCGACAGCAGAAAATGGAAGATCAACAATTGTCAAATTAAATCAACAAGATATTGAAATAGATAATCGCTGGATTGTTCCATATTCACCCATTTTATCAAAGACCTTCAAAGCGCACATCAACGTTGAATCTTGCCATTCAGTAAAATCTATTAAATACATTTGCAAATATGTAACCAAAGGGAGTGATATGGCTGTGATTGGTATTAATGCAGAGAATTCCAATGATGAAATTACCCAATACCAAATGGGTCGCTATGTTAGTAGTAATGAAGCAGTTTGAATATTTTCTTTTCCTATTCATGAGAGACACCCTACTTTTGTTCATTTAGCTGTGCATTTATAAAATAGACAAAGAGTATATTTTACAGCACAGAACGCAGTACAAAGAGCTGTACAGCCACCATCTATTACATTAACCAGTTTTTTTTGACATGCCAAAACGATGCTTTTGCTCAAACATTGTTATATTCTGAAATGCCAAAATATTATATTTGGAATCAATCCTTAAGGAGATTTATACCACGGAATCAAAAAAAAAACAGTTTCAGGATACCCAGATGTATATTCTACCGATGCGATTGGTCGAATTTATTCAGTACATCAAAGCAATGATGAAAGTTTTTATTCACGACTGCTATTAGACAGTGTAAGTGGCCCAACATCATTCCAACATGTACGAACTGTTGATGGTGATTTGTGTGGATCATACAAAAAAGCTTGCCAACGTTTGCGATTGCTAGAAAAATGCTCATTGGGATCAAACTCTCTATGATGCTGTAATATCATCACAAGCTCATCAAATACGAACATTGTTTTCTATAATCATATCTACATGCTTCCCATCAAATCCAAAGGATTTGTGGATCAAGTACAAAGATAATATGTGTGATGATATTTTGTATCAAATACGGATTAGAAGGGGAAATCCAAATATACAAATAAGCGAAGAAATTTACAATGAAGTATTGATTTCAATTGAGGACATGTGCTTGATGATGTCAAACAAACTATTATTTCAATTAGGCCTGGCCGCGCCCAAAACGTCTAATGCATGATGCTTTTAACCAAGAGTTGCACCGAGAAAAGCTGTATGATCTCAATACTTTGAAAGAATTAATTCAAACGAATCTTCCACTATTGAATGAACAACAGAAGTATGTATTTGATACACTTATGAAAGTAATAAATGATAAAAGAGGAGGGAATTACTTCTTAGATGCACCTGGTGGTACAGGATATTTTTTTTTATGATTTCATTGATATTAGCAACAATTCGCTCACAAAATAAAATTGCACTTGCACTCGCTTCGTGGGGAATCGCATCAACTTTGCTTGAAAGTGGTAGAACAGCTCATTCAGCACTAAAATTGCCATTACACATGCAAAGCAACGATACCACAACCTGCAACATTTCGAAGAACTCTGCAATGGCAAAGGCAAAAATGGCACATAAAAAATCTTTTGAGGCTTTAGATAGAACCTTACAAGATCTACGGAGCAATCATAACCCATTTGGTTTTGCAATGATTTTATTAGCAGGAGATTTTCGTCAAATATTGCCAGTGATTCTACGATCAACGCCAGCTGATCAACTTAATGCATATTTAAAGTCCTCCAATTTGTGGAAGCATGTGAAGGTATTACATTTAAGCAAGAATATGCGTGTCAAGTTGCAAAATGACCAATCTGGAGACATATTCTCTAAACAACTCATTGACATTGGTAATAGCAAATTTCCTATAGACACCTTGACTGGTTGCATTAACTTTCCTCAAAGTTTTTGTCAGTTAACTAGATCAAAAGATGAATTTATTCAAAAGGTGTTTCCAGATGTTGCTCAAAATTACAGAAACCATGATTGGTTGAGCGAAAGGGCTATATTGGCTGCAAAAAACATAGATGTAAATGAATTAAATTTCAAAATTCAAGAACAAATTACAGGCGAATTGAGGATATATCAGTTGATTCGGCTACTAACCAAGATGATGTCGTCAACTATCCGCTTGAATTTTTAAATTCGCTGGATTTACCAGGATTGCCACCTCACAATCTTCAATTAAACCTTTAATTATCGTTAGTTATAATGTTGAGAAATATCAACCAATCACGTCTTTGCAACGGCACACGGTTAGCGATAAAAAAATTATTGAACAACGTGATAGAAGCAACTATACTGAAAGGAAAGTATAAAGGAGAAGACGTGTAGATACCACGCATCGCAATGATTCCGACTCACAGTTTCCAGTGCGGCTTGCTTTTGCTATGACCATAAATAAGTCCCAGGGGTCAATTGTACGTTGCCTGTTCCCATGTTGGAAAACCATCAGATTTGTTTGTATTCACCAGGTAATCAAACAAAAACCATTGTGTATCATAAAGCACTACAATAAAAATAAAACAGATTTTTGTTATTAATACGATTACTGAAACTACTTATAATTCAAATTCAAATTCAAAATATCTTTATTCAAGTAGGCATTTACACGCACTTTTGAATCGTCAATTATTACAATACAAAAAAAGGTCAGTGTAGTCCGTCCGTAAGCAAGCTACCACCGGCTCGGAATGCTGCTCTGTTGAGAAGAGCCGGCCAGAAACTCAACAGTTGCTCTTTTCAAAAGAAATATAACAATAGGTGATGTATATTAATTATAATATAATATAAATCCTGCAAATGATTCAACAACTTAAGTTCACCATATTTCGATCCACTAAAAACTCTTGAACGTTGTAATAAGCTTTATTTAACAATAAACTTTTGATTTTAGATTTAAAACTAAGAAATGGAAGGTCTAAGATATCTTGTGGAACTTTATTATATATGCGTATACTCAGACCCATGAAGGATTTATTAACTTTTTGAAGCCGAAACTTTGGCGTTACGAGTTTGTTTTTATTTCTCGTATTTATCGCGTGTCTGTCACTGTTTTTTATATAACTATTTAAATTTTGCCGTATATATAAAATGTTATTAAATATGTATTGGGAAGCGACTGTAAGAATACCTATTTCTTTAAAAACATCTCTCAGAGAATCTCTAGCTTTTAAGTTATAAATAGCCCGCACAGCTCTTTTTTGTAAAATAAATATAGAATTAATTTCGACAGCACTGCCCCATAATAAAATACCGTAAGATAAAATACTGTGAAAATAACTAAAATAAACAAGTCGTGTCGTATTTATGTCCGTTAATTGTCTAACTTTTCTAATTGCAAAGACGGCGGAGCTGAGTTTGGCTGCGAGTGTTGAGAGATGGGGGTTCCACTGGAGCTTTCTATCTAATGTTAAACCTAAGAATTTTGTTGAGTCAATTAATTCTAACACTTCATTGTTAAGGAGCAAGTTACAATTTTTACTTTTTACATTAGGAAGTGTAAACTCTACGCATTTAGTTTTCTTAGCATTTAACACTAAATTATTAATTTCGAACCAATGCAGGACTCGTGACAAAGTACTGTTTACTTCGTCATAATTAATCCTATCACGCTCAACTTTAAAAATAAGCGAGGTGTCATCAGCAAAGAGTACAATGTCACACAGACCCTTAACAAAAAAGGGCAAGTCATTAATATAAAGTAAAAAATATATAATATAATATATACGTTTTATTTCATTATTCTTTATTTCATCTTATTAAAATTATAAAGTAACATAAAAAAAAGGATAATTTTACGATTTATTTATCATATTATTTAAAATATTAAATGATAAAAAAAATCCACCAGAAATCTTAACATATATAAATCACATGTCACGTTACTTAACCGATTTTAATAAATTTACACACCACGTACCGTTTGACCTAAGTTAAAAGATATATAATAATTTTCAACTCAATTCATAGTCGCAATATTATTTTATTTGTTTATTATTTTGCAGTTAGCTCCTAACAATTCTAAAAGATGGCGGTATCTGTTGACTGGATTGAATAATTACGAATGATGTATCTACCCTACCTACCTCATTCGTAAGTTTAGTGTTCCAAGTTATTTACTAAAAACTTTGTAATTTACAAATAGTGTTATAAATTTGGATTAAATTTAAAAAATAATTTTGTTTCTATTTTTGCTTAATATCGACTGTAAGAAAACATTATGATTTTCATGACTGAAGTACTCTGAACGTTACAGCAACGCGTTAGTCACAGCAACGCGTGACCGGGTCTGCTAGTTTAAACAATAAATATGGTATTTCCTAAACTAGTCGTAAATTTGGTCCTTGATTGCATCTGCGGATACACAAGGATAGATCGCACAGGGTACAAGGATGTTTCGGTTGGTATTCCTATTATAAGATAATGGCTTTTACATAATAATAAGCATCAGGAAACTTACGCAAGAAGTTTTATGTAAAATGTATCTAATTATATATAAGACCATATTATGTCTGTTGTATAATTTGATACATAAATATAAGTAATGCTCTTAATTAAAATATTCGATACAAAAATGGAATAAGTTCAAAGAAAACAAGAATTATAAATACTGCATAGAATATTATGTTTATTTTAATAAAAAAATATCTACATTTTAAATAATATTTCCTGACAAAAATAAACACTAATGTGATTTAAGAAAGACAAATTATAGCAAAATACTATCCAATTAAGATAATAATAAGTATATAATACATAGTATGTGTATTGAATCTTTAGACAGATGGACTAAAAGAGCGATGCGAAGTCCATTATCCCTTCCACATTGGTTTGTTAGTGTTACCTAGAACGACCCAACAAACCACACCCACTTACAATTCCTATTCCTTGGGATACCCACAACCTAATACCCTGAAATGTGAGACCATTGACAACTGGCAGACTATATACTTATTACTATTTAGTCTTTTTAGTACCATTTAGAATTAATTCTTTTGAAACGTGTTTATTTATTAATAAAATCTAGTTTTTAATAAAATCCATATTTTTTTATTAACGTTCTTAAATAGTTTTATTTCGTTTAAGGTAATTTTATTTCAATGGTCCTACTGAACCATTTCTGGTGTTCCAGTTCTTATTATTTATTAAATCTAATAAGACTTTCATTATTGACACATATTCAAATGAAAAAGTTTTTAATGTTAATTTATTGTCATGAATTTAATTTAATTTTTATTACTACCGACCGAATTGTCTGACCTGATATTGTTACTTCCGGCGAAATGGTATGCTCGGAAACTGGAAGACCGTTGGAAGCAGATGATTAATTAACTGACTCACTGACAGACATCTACATCTACATCTAATATTCACGTGAACAGGATTGCTGAAAAGTATTCCAAACGTCGAGTTAAAATGACCGGCAACACTTGGTTCAACAATAACTTAACAGGAATAAAATTATAAAGTATGTAATGTAATCAATATTAATATTTCAACCTAATCATTACTTAAATTAATTTACGTTATATAATCTCCGATTAAAACATATTTGTGTCAAAGGTTAAAATAGAAATATATAATATTTTTACGATCTTTAAAAATAATGCAAGTAATTTTCCCCGCATATCTTTAAAAACGGACACAAAATAAGAAGGATTTCCGATTTATTTAATTTTAATATCACCGCTTAGCACTGTAAATGTGAAAAGAGGGAGATCAGACGCCATGACTCTCAAACTCTCTGCAACTTATCTAATATGTTGATGAAACTCAACTTCACTAATAGGGTGTGACAATATGTCGGAACAAACTTTATGTTCGCGAATTATGATATAATAAACCAACGACAGAATTGATTAATCTGAATATTCAAATTCACAATATTAATGTAGGCCTTTACACGTACTTTTGATTCGTCAATTATTATAATAAAAAAATGTCCGTGATTATACCAATGAATCGGAATGCATCTCTGCTGAGAAGAGCCGGCAAGAAACTCAACAGTTGCTCTTTTGAAAGAGTTCCACACATTTCGACACTCTACAAGCTCTGGAATGTTATAATAAGATTTAGAAGGTCTAAGATATCGATTGTGAAACTTTATTATATATATGCGTATATTCAAGTCCATGAAGGGTATGTTAACTTTTTGAAGACTAAATTTTTGCGTTACGAATTTATTTTGATTTCTCATATTCATCGTGTATCTGTCACTGTTTTTTGTATAACTTTTTAAATTTTGGCCCATAAATAATATGTTATTAAATATGTTCTTAGAAGCGACTGTATAAATACCTATTTTTTTAAAAACATTTCTCAGAAATTTTGTAGCTTTTAAGTTACAAATAGCCTACAAAGGTCTTTTTTGCAAAAAATATTTTATTTATTTCGGCAGCATTGCTCCATATTAAAATACCATAAGATAAAATACTATGAAAATAACTAAAACTATAGTAGGCTTTTTATTATCTTAACATTGATAAAAGATCAAGCTATTTCCCTGTTAAATATATATTATAAAGGATTTTTATTAAATAGAAAGTTTATATTGTCTAAATAATATTCTAATTAAGATCAGATCATGACTTTTTTCAAATATTCTATTAGACAAACTTAGTCACTTATTTTTAACTCGCATTTTTTAAATATTAGTGAAAAATGTTTTCAAAATAATTTAAGTATGTGTTAGCCATTTCAGACCTAATTATACAATATAATATATTACCTAATTATTAACTATATTATTGTTATAATTATTAAAATATTGTTATTATTAACACATTTTTGGTAATAGATCAAAAGAAAGGCAATAAATAAAATAAGTTGCAATACAATCATGGTGATAATTAAATATGTATTACATCAGGCGACACTCAGACTGATTATTTTATTGCCTGCTCATTCTTTCCTCGTTTGTTATGAAATGTATTGTATTGTTATGAAGGTTACAATGTTAAAAAAAAAAGTTTCTTTATGTGTATAAAAGTACACAAACACAGCGTTGTTTATTGGTCGACAAAGGATTTTGAGATCTAAATAAAAAAATGTTTGTTCTTTCAGTATTTTTTTTATTTGAAATAATAATATAACATAGTAAAATAAAATATTATATTTATATTTTACCCATTTTTTCTAGTTATTTAGTATCATCGTGCTACTGAATTTTAATACAGGACTTTCATGTAGATGAAAGAGCGATGAAGAGCAATAAAAAATCAAATTAAGTTTCCGGTTGGCTTTTCTGAGCAGAGCAGCATTCCGAGCCAGTGGAAGCTTACTCTCGGACTCGAACTCTTTTAGCGGTAACATACTCGTATGTAGTAATTTATATAGCAACAGGAATAAAATGCAGCACGAAAGAGAGATAGTCAGATAAAAAAAAACCCTTTAAACGCTTTAGCCTTAAAATACAAGTAATTTTATATCGCAAAAGAGACAGAGACGAAGCTTCTTAGCATTCCATGGATTCACCGTGCGGGTGCCGGGCCCATCGCGTTGCAAGAAGAGGAGCGCAAACAATGCCTGGGACTTGCGACCCAGATGTAGGTTTAAGGGGCCCCTTTACTATGCGCATACACGCTCACCTTCACTGTTTACGCTCCTCTCCCTACCTAACCAAATATCGTAAGAACCTACTAAAGCCGCCTTTGAAATACGTTCCAGAAATGAACTGATGATCGTTCTAGAAAGGCCGAGATCCTTAAATAAGTTGTAGAGGGATTTTGCTGTTATACCTCTCGCTCCTACTTCTACAGCGTACAAAATAACTATAAATTTATTCCTGATCAGTTCGTTACACAGTTCGTAATACTTGTTAAGCTTAAATGTATGATCTTTGGGTATGTTTGTTTCCCAGGGTACAGTAAGCTCCACAAGTATAACGCGCCTTAGTTGTTTTGAATACAGGAATAAGTCCGGCCTAGATGACGAAACACAAACATCCCCGGGGATTTTGTATTGCCTTTCATACGTGTCCATCATGAGAGTCCAATCAGGAGACACGTCCAAGATGGAATAAGGTTTTAATTTAGATTTTTTGGACGAACCTGCCTTTACGAACTCTACTGATTTTTTGGTGGTTGTTATACCCCTCTGCGCTCTTGCTACAGAAAGACTAACCGCTTCTCGTATGATTTCTAATAAATAACGTAAATGAAAAGTATGTAATGTGAATAATTAATTCCCCATATTTGAAGTATTATACCAATAAATTCATCATTATTGAAAATTGGTATTCATAATTTACTATTAATAAAATAGGTGAGGAATATATATTTTATAAAAGTGGTAACAACAATTAAAATATGAAAGTTATTTTTTTACCGATAATATTAAAGAGTTATATTTCAAAATTATTTGCAAAAACTGAATGGATTATCCTCCACTACTGGTGTTAGTTCATTTACCTTATATGTTTAGAATATAGACCTTTTCTTTTGTAAAATAATTAATTTATTGTTTACGTATAATCTCAAACTTAATAAAATAAATAAGAGAGACACATAACCTTACCTCACACACTTACATAATCTAACACATTAACATGTTAAGTTTTGTTAAACTTATTTAGCAGAATTCAAACCTGGGATCTTTAGGCAACTGGATATTTTTCTGAAGTCACAATATATATATGTATATATATATATTTTATCATTAACATTGATTTATTTTAAACCAGAATTTTTCAGTAAGAAATTTAAGATAATTAGATTTTATATAATATAAAAATAATATTTACTGGAACATATGTATTTAATGAAATATATAATGGTTTGATTCAATCAATGTTATTTTAATTTAATGACAATTGAACAGGTTTTTTTAAGAATAATTTATAAATGATTTACTCAAAAAGTTTATTTTACTCCATGTGTTTATTTAAAAAGATGACAGAAACATGGACATACATGGTTTATCTTAAATATTTTCAAAACAAGTTTTATGACCCAAACCTTTCAGATACCAAACAAAGCATTGTAACTTTTACTATTTCGCTACACTATGTTTGAGTGTGCTGTCAAATAAAATATGTCCAACATGTCACATGTATTTTTATTTCACAAAAGTGGAATCCAACATGAAAAATAAAAAAGCTGTGCATCATTTTGAAACGCAAACTGAAGGTTAAAAACGTTCAAGTAAAACATTTTTACATTGAATTTGAATATTATAAATTTAAAGAAATTTAATATTAAAAACAAGATATACGAAGTGCCTTATCTTTAAAAGAATCCGAACTATTCAGGCGTCAGTATTAACCACAGGACTGCATCTGAAACAGACAGAGTAGATGTTTAACTATGCACATATCGTAATTATCCAATGTTAGCTTTTCCAAACTCTTCTTTAAAGCCCTAACATGATATATGAACATTTTAATACTGCAACATCTATCATATTCTTAAGAATAATAAATATTGTGACGATCTATCTTAATGAAATATATAAGAAAAATAATACCATATTATTAAATGAACGCTTTTTTTATACCAAGATATTTAAAGTTTATGAAATTGATATTCGACACTATCGATGTCAATTAGATCCTTCGATCTAATTGTCAATTATAGATGACATCGTGGATTCATGAATAACAATTTTGAGGTCATAATTTGAAATATATCACTCACTGAATCACTCCATTATTACGTTTAATAGATCATTAAATTATATTTGGCTTTTTATAATTAGAATTATATTTTTAAGACATTGAAATGATGGAAAACATTGAAATTTTCTATTTTAACACAATTTTTTTTATATGTTATTACGATTATTTACTGTTATTGTTTTTTAAAGGCATTGATATTTTTTCAACGTTACGGGCTACACGAAAATCTCTCCGGTTTGTTAATGATCATCACTTCAAGTTTAGTATGTACCTAATTTGAAAAATCTCTATTTTATTCAAATTTTCGTGACGGAACCAGTTTTCTTTAATCATCTCATAGATTAAATGTTATACTAAATAAGACATTCTGATTTTGGAAAATCTTTATCTTTCTGAAGTAATACGAATGTACGAAACTTCTAAAATAAAAAAAGTTTAAAAAATCCTTTTTTTATGAGGTCATTACATTTAGCCACAATTATTATTATTATTACTAATGAAGTACAGCAGCTCTGTTAATAAATTTGAAAACTGTTTAATTAACTTTCAAAGGTAGACTATCATAAGCCCTTCTCCTCAAAAGGGCTTATTTCGATAAGTTTGGAATCCAAATAGGCCCTCCTGCCACTCCCATTTGACGTACATAAATGATCACTGGTATTGGTTCAAAATGGAAAAGACATAAAAAAAATAAAAATGTATTTATTCTTGTCTGACTTTCAAATCCCGAGTTTACATAAATCTTAGCTCACTTTTAAATCCCCCACAGGAATGCTAGTTTAACAAATAACTTGTAAAGCTTGTCTCGTTTATAAAATATTTGATAACTCCTAATAAAATTAAACTAACTAATAAAACTTCACGTTTAGAAAAAAATCATCTAACAATATAAAACTGAGTGCAAGCTATTCATAAATATAGTACAGTTTATAATACGCGTAATAAAATACATAATCGTACATAGTAGTAGTAACATGCACCATGAGCGATCCGGGTTATTTATCCACATACGAGTATGTAATACTGCGGACATATTCTACACTCTAGATAATTTAGATTTCAGTTTACTGACCACATCCCTATCACTTGTTCTATTGTACATTTATATTCAAAAATACATTTGTATTCTACTTTCAACCTTCCCATACTAATATAAACAGTTGTTAATTTGTGTTCCACACTAATCTCTGTAACTGCTGAATGTGATGTAATTGTATAGATAATGTTATTTATTAAGTAGGTATTTTTTATTTACCGATGTTTATTATATTATTGTATATTTATTTGTTATTATCTTCGACGTCACCTCGCAACAACTTATGTCTTTTATTTTATTAAAGATGTCATTGAGGGTATTTTGACCATAAATATATATGAATACACATTCGGGTGGTTATAATTCTAATTTACATTTAATATACTTTAAATATATATATTTAGAAAAGACAATATTAATTTTAAGATATACATAAAAATTATTACGGACTTTAATGCCCTAGAGGAGATACGAATAGATTAAAAAGGGTAATAGGAATAATATTTGTTTTCAATTACGTATTTTTTATCATGGTAAATATTTTTGTTATTGGTTAATATGATATTGAATGGATATCTTATTTAGAGTACATGACAGATAGATTTAGTTTTATTTACATTAAATATAATATTTAATATTGGATAAGCGCTAGATGCCAAAAAATAATGAAAACTATGAATAAAATATATTTTTTTTAGTTTGTAAGTTTTATCAGTATGCTGATAAAAATAAGACTGTGTTGTATTACCTCAGCCTTGTTAATACATAAATTTCTGTATTTTTTTTTTAATTTAAAACTTCATGATAAAAATAAATAAGACTTTATGGTGTTTAAAATCTATTATTAAAGAATAAAAATAACTGAACTGAACTATCTAAAAGTCCAAAAATATTTTTTCAAAAGACATTACACAATGAATATATGTCTTTCGTTACAGAATACATTTTTATTGTTAGTTAGTTATTAGTAATTTTATACAAGTGATATTATTATTAAAGGTATGTTAATATTTGATACAAACATAAACACATTGCAATGTGATTTAGATCATAATGATTAACGGAATAAGTAAATATATAGTGAATTTAGAGTTCTATTCTTTACCGAATTTTATTCAGAAGTATAAAAATGAAAGAAGAAGAAAGTCATATTTTACAAGACAGGTTAACGAATCGAGTATATTAAAATCGAGAAGTGAGTGTCCTCCTCTTAGGATTTTTATTCGCAAAATACAATTTTATATTCCAACTTTATCGGCTTTAAAAAAATTTGTAAAGCTTGTGACTATTATATAAAAATATGATTACCATGTTACATCAATATATGTTTTTTTTAGATTCTAATTCATAAAATATTATATTATTAGTGTTCATTCAAGTTATATTTAATAAATACCTCTATCAAATATATGCCTCTACTAAAAATAATATTTAATAATTAACTTTCATATCAGGTCTTTCATTAACCTTCATATCAGGTCAAGGTTTAAATTTTGATAGACGACAGACAAAACCTTGGATAGATCGATGGTCTTGATCAAACTATGTATTCAGAATATATAGCATATTCTATTTAGATGCTACAAGCAGAAGTCGGTAAAGCATTCAAAACGTTCGAATTTCAAAATTATTGTCCGCATTTTAAATACGTTCTTTGTTTAAACTTTTAGTCTGAACGCCTCGCGAAAAACGGAAATGTGCATTGTGTCATTTACGATTATAAAAAGTAGATTTAGATGAGATAAAATACAATAATATATAAATAACAACCATCTCTGAAAAGGATACGATAATATCCATATTATTGAGTTTTTGAAGCATACACAAAGCATCAGAATATTTTTATATTTAGAGGTGAATTCTGTACTTAGTTGATAGATTTTTATCTCATCTTCCAAAACACTATTTTTGTAAAGCATCGTAACTTAAAGATTAAAAGTAAAAAAAAAAAAGCAAGTCTAATTAGAATAGTTGTTTAATGACTACACCATATCAGTTTAAACATTTATCAAATAATAGAAGCATTACATAATGAGTATCAAATGTCTCATTCGTTGGTGACGCCATATTGAGATTATTAAAACTGATCCGTCACATTGATATCATCATATTAGTAAAGTTTGAGAGTTTTTAAGGGCTTATCAATGATGACGTCAACTATTTTTTATATCACTTTTCTTTTGAACTTGCCCTCTTCACTTTATGAAGCCTTAGTTGAAATTAAAATGAAAAAATCTAATATGCTTGTATATTTCTCACTTACACAGTTTATTAAAAGTAACGAAAAGATTAATTGCTTTTTATTTATTGTTAAGAAAACTATAATATTACATTTAAACAATTTTTAATGACAATTGAAAATAAAAAATAAAGTTTATAAATATGTAAATTACTTGAGGGTCAGTAATATATTTCTCAACGTGGTGATGCTGCAACTGAACCTACCTTTGTTTTGAATTAGTAGTATGATAGCGATGAGATATAAGAATTATCAATAAAAAATGCTAAGTACTGTAACAGAAAATAAAACTTAAGTATACTATGAGACTGATTCAATATTCAATTTAGCTGTGAAGTCAATTGTAAATTATCACATTATCATGTTATACAAACATTAATTCGATATCTAATTAATTATAAGAATATATTAAAATAAAGCTATGATTATAAATTACTATATGTGAATACAGTAAAAACATTAAACATTTTTAATTGAAAAGCAAATCTTTTTAAAAGCTTTTTAAAAGTGGAATCTCATTTAAGGGTATTTCATAATTAATTTTAAAATATTTTTTTACAACTCTTTAAATAAAATTATACCATGAATACTAATTAAACTATAAACATAATTGTTTGTTAGTTGTCAACGATGTCCCGGTTCCGGGGTATTAAAGTAGCGGTCAATCCCAGGGAATACAAACTGTAGACTGTGGTTGGTTGGATCGTTTTAGGTAATACTCGCAAACAAATATTTAATAGATAATGGACTGCATCTCCTATTTTGTCTCTCTCTCCACGTTACGGGGCAAAATCTGTACTGTATGAAAAAATTGATTAATTTTACGTCTTCGATATCTTACACATTAATATATAATAAAATATAAATTTAGATTATTAAAAAGCAATAAAACAGTTGGTAAATTTTCATAAAGCTTGGTGTTATCTTAATATTAAAGTCACTACATACAGGACAAAATCAAATTCTATTCAACATATATCTGAATCCATGTTATATAGAATTAGATTTTCTTAAGCTGACTTAATAACTGAATTTGATATTTTGCAAAGTAACATTTAAGTGAATATTTGAGCTAATCTTTTCCATCGCCAATGAATTGAGGACATCCCATACCTTATTTTTAAAATAAACATTCTATCGTTAGATGTTCTTACTACATTATTATGGTAGTAGTGATATATATAGAACTAATAAAGTAAACTATAGTATAGAACTTAACTTTAATTATAGTATAGAACTATATAAGATATATTTTTGCTGTAAAGTTATTTTTTTTGGCATTTTGTTTTGTGTTATTAACCCATTAAAGGTCAAATGAAAACTACAAATATTATTTTAGATTTTTTGTTATTTTTATATTAAAGTAAGTAAAAAAGAAAATATTAATAAAAAAAAATATGAAAAATTTTGTTTTTCACGAAAATATAGGGGTGTACTCAATTGAGTACACTGACCGCCTAAGTATGAAAATTATCAAACCACGTTTTTTTAACACAAAGTGTTTTCAGGCATTTCTTACGTTGCCAAAGCACTCTAGAACTACAAACTACACACCGCAGCTGTTTATTAATTTTGTTGGGATAATATCCAACTCCATCTTAACGTAGGCCTTCGACAATTTATGCAGCTTGCCTTGATTTTCTTTTTTTTAACCTTTCGTCATCAACCAATGTGACGTCGTCCAATGTGACGTCGGAACATGAGCTGATCCATAGGATTATTATTGCACATTACATGTAAGTGCCGGGCATCAGAAACAGCCATATCTATCATATATGTAAATATAACCCACCACCACCTTTTGTTCCGTAAACACCAATTCTATATAATAAGACAGACTGGTCAAGTTCATCAACATCTCCCATATTTTTATTATAAGTTTAGAACAAACGTGGTATGTCTTCATCTAACGAACAGTACATTGGTTCTCGAGGTAGCTTATGGTAGCCAGAAATTATCAAAATCCCAAAAGAAACTTGTCATGTCAGTGGAATCTAGCTGAAACTCGTATCTATTGTTTTGGTTAGCATATAGTTTGCTATTAGATATTATCATATCCATTACGTTTTCAAGTATTTGTACAGGGTTGAGGCCCTTTAGTTGTTCATCAATAGCACTTTTCTTATCAGAGACTTC
Organism: Melinaea marsaeus rileyi; assembly: GCA_918358865.1. NCBI lineage: Eukaryota > Metazoa > Arthropoda > Insecta > Lepidoptera > Nymphalidae > Melinaea > Melinaea marsaeus. The sequence goes on from OU911089.1 coordinate 3,517,559, forward strand.
AGTTGAACTCTGAAAAGTCAAAGAATATGAAGGGGTACATTTGCACCAGTTTGGATTCGGATTCAAAGAAGATTGGCGGGTAGCATCATCACTGACACTATGCGTAGATTCCTCGCTACCATTATCCTCTCAATGCCTTATTATCTCAATAGTACCAGGTACTTCTTGCGGTGTGGGACACGCCGCCCTATCCTCGTCGGCACCCTTCTTTTCATCAGTCAATCTACTTGAATCAGGTGGTATGATAGCCAGGTCAGGTTCATTATCTTCAATATCCTGTAACACACCTTCGATAGCTTCCTGAAGCCTATGGTAACAATTTTGAGCTGTAAATCGCTGTTTCTTCATTGCAAAGTATCTGAAAGAAAAACCTGTTATTTCAGTTACGTATGTTGTCAGTGTACTCAACTGAGTACAGTTACATTTACAAGATTCTAGTTTTATTTTAGTAATATGTAATTAATTTAACAGTTTCTAATATATTTCCTTTACATCTAATCTAGCGAAATAAATCGAAATAAAACACTTAGAAGCACTAATTACTTTAAAAAATCTAAAATAATGTACTTACCTCGATGACGTTTCCGTAACACAACTTTAACCGACACTTTTAAAATAAAAATGTCGCACTATTCACTTATTATTGATGAACTTAAACACTTAAAGGACCTTACAATTAAGTAAAATAATGAAGTACCCCACGCATACTTAAGAGTTCTGGAATATATGCCTAAAAATAAACAAGAAAAAAAAATACATCAAATATAAAAAATATATATTAAAGATATGAGTCATTAGGTTATTCCACAAGTTGATCGAATGGACTGTGAATGATTGTTTATAAATAACAGGGAATAACTTTATAATAAATATATATATATATATATATTTATTATCGGATCACAGTATATCGTAGCGCAAGCAACAACGCCTATTCATCAAGCATGGTGACGCAGCGGTCGGTTCCGCGAGACCGAAGCGATGTATCACGCAACCATCAAGCAATACATTACGTTGTTTACATCTGATTTATGTTTGTTTGTATATGCATTTTGTCTCAAAAAATTTAACTTAGAAAGAGTTACCAATGATAATAATCTAATGAATTTATAGTAGTAGGTATTATTACAATATATTATTATATTATGTTTTAAATTAACTTCAATATCTACAGGATTAAATAAACGCGGACGCGAAACCATTTTGCCTTTTTTTTATTTACAATTAGTTGATTTGAATAAAACACTTTGAATCTCACAATGTCTCACGATCGAATTATAAAATTGTGATTGCTTTCAATTTAATATTAATTCCAGCTTAACAGGACCAAGACAGCGACTACGCTATCATCAATGAGAATAATACGATCTTTATATATAATTAATATATTTATTTATATATTTTTTCTTCATTATTTTCGACAAAGATTTGACTGACTAAGTTTAATATTTCATTGGATGCGTGCAGGCACCGTTAAGATAGTTGGTCAGTCGTCATAAAAGTTACTTCTCAGTATTATGTAATATATTACTATCTAAATTGTTTTCATACTTATGTTACCTAAAAAATCGAGAGTGCTCATTTAAAACAAAAAATTGACAAACCTTTTAGTTATATTTCCATAGTTTGTGTTTGGTGTAAGTACCTATTGACCGTATTTTTTTTTGTTTCTTTAAACCCTGTGGATTTAAAAAAAATATAAACTTAGGATTTTGGTTTTAATATGTAATAAAATAATTTTATAGTAATAAAGTGAATATATCTAACGGTAGATTTATTTTATTTAACATACAACAAGTGATGATATAAATATTAAAATGTTATTGGTCAGTTTTATTCCATATATATGAGTTTTATTATTTGTAATATAACAACGAATACTAAACACATATGTTGGTTATACATTCTTATACCCATTGTTCCTTAACAACAAATCTTTATTTGTATCTAAAGGGATGGATAGCGTCTATATAAATAACATTATTTTAATGTACTGATATCTTTTCAGGGGATTTAGTAATAGTAATGGTAAAACAAATTGTTTAAACTTGAAAGTGCCGTTTGTCTTCATATTTTTTTTTTCCGCACCGATAAGACCAAAGAGATGTGTACAAATAGCCCTATTTATCACATACATTTTTATTCAAATTGCTTTAGGGTTTGCCGAATACATTTAAAGTACTAAATTATGTAAAAATACTAATAAGAATTACAAAGAACAAGTGATTACATCTTTCAATCCACTTTTATAAGTTATCTATTAATATTTAAATACCTATTATATATTTTGAAGAAATCTTTAAACGATTATATTCAAATCGGAAGAAAATCGACATAATAGCTTTTCAACAAACTGACCTGGATAAATAATTCAAATGTTTTCAAATGTGTACAGAGAAAACAAATAATATAAATAATCTCTATTATTACGATAACATGTAGAAAATGATGTTTTTATAAAAATAAGTTATGTGTGCAGTTTATATTCAATGTATGAATTCACATTTTCTCATTTATATATTTGATACTTCATGTGTCCACGCCTTCGTTCGGAAGATGTTTTTTAAAATGAGTCCTTTTAAAATAGGTCCAGCCCTTTCAGCGATTAACCGGAATAAAAAGACAGACAAACAGAAAAAATTTATTATTTTTTATGTAACTACCGTTTCATATGCATTTAGTGGAATGCTGTTAATTTGGAATTACAAACAGACACTTAAATTTCATCTAAATGTGAAGAGGTCTAGATCTAGAGATATGGCTACTGTGTTTAATCGATACATGTAGGCGCCTCCATGTAGGAACATGTTAGTACCATAAACCTTACAGGATGTCTCTATATGGTAATATGTAAAGCCTAGATTACATATTCAGACCCTTGGACTATCTTTATTACACTAGCTTTCAGTTGTCATTGTCCCTTCACCCGCGCTACCAGCGTGCTTCATTTATCAGTACTTAGTACTTACACATAACCTAGATATAATTTTAACAAATATTTTTGTTTTTATTTTGATATTTTTAAAGTGACTACTAAAACTAATATGAGTGACTACTAAAACTAAAACTAAAACTAAATTGAATTATAGTTTTATATTTTTTTAAAATAATATAACATAAAATGAGTTTCACAAAGGTTCGCTATTTTCGCTATACTGAAGCACTTCCTGGTCATTACCATAAAGATTTACATACATTTATTTAAATTTAAAGTACGATTTTTTAGCCATTACAACGCTAATGTCTTGTTGAACAGAAAACTATCTTAGAATAAGTAGTTTTTTCGTTTTCTTTTCTATATATTTTTGCTGGCAATACCCTTTTGAGAGCCTTTATTAAATCCTAATTAATTACAAGTGAATTTTAACTATTACATTTTACATATCTACATTATCTACGAGTAATTACAATTATCCACATTTCTCTAATACGTTAGCAAACGAATTAAACTATTTTACTACAATTCATACAGATTTAAACACTTAAGATAACTTAAGTTCTTCGTCGTCCTGCACAACATTAATATGTTTATAATATGTTAAGACGGAAAATAAGGCTTAATTACTGTAAGTGATATGACCCTTCTGTTGAGAGCTCTTTTGCTGCTCTGTAGAAAATTATTGCTTCTAATGTAATATTTTAATTTAAAACAGCGTGAGAGTTAATAACTTCTTTTTTTATTTGCCCTTATCAAAGTGTATTTATAACTTTAAGCGTATAATATATTTTAACGGCTTCTTAGAATAAATGGACATGAAAAGTAAGAAAAAAAATCCGTGCCCGCAGAGGGACACGCGTGGGTAGACCTCGTGTGTAACTCATTTAAAATATAACTCACTACATAAGAATAATACATGATGCATTTGTTTACATCAAAAATTTTCAAGCAAAAAGCGGTTTTAATTTTTTTTCTCGGAAAAGGTATCTTTTTTGGAAATACTTTTGGTACTTAAATTTAGAGTAAAAAATAACCTTTCTATTAAAAATATTTGCGAGGAGGGAATGTTTACCAGAAAAAAGTTGCCGTGGTTTTACCTACCTAAAATTTACAAGCTAAAAGTGGTTTTTATTTTTTTTCTCGGAAACTGAACCTTTTACGGAAAAATTTTTGATACGTAAATTTAGAGTAAAAAATAATCTTTTTATTAAAAATACTTGTGATGCATGAATGTTTATCAGAAAAAAGTTATGATTTTTTTTCCAAAAATTTTGGGTTTTTTTACCCCCACCCCTAAGTTATTGAAGTTAGGTTTTCGCTTTATCTATATTAGTTATAGGTATTTATCAAAGACATCATATAATACGAACGCGATTGATCTCCTTTGTATAGGGACAAAGTTATGGTCGAAAAACTGAAATCAGAAAAAGTGAGGCCCTAGCGCCCCCTGTGGCAGGATTTCTCTGGTTAACGAACTTGACCTTCATTTTTGAATGGTTGATTTTTGTGCAAAGTTTGAAAGCGATCCGAGCGAAACTGCGGCCGCTATCGTGCTGACAAAAGTCGAATCTGGACGCACGCACGCATATATATATATATATATAAACTTTTTGACCAATGGTCATTTCGGACTCAGGCGGTCATAAGAAGACCTCCTGTGAAGAAATTTTTCCAAAATTCGAAAGTAGGGGACAAATGAATGGGCAGACCGAATTCTTCGAGGTCTACCCAATACTAAACTATTAAGGAAACATCTTTATCTGTTTTTGTCATATCATTGTAAATTGAACTTTTAATTTTTGACTATAATTATTTTATGTTATATGATCTAAAACATTGTCTGATAGGTTTATATAAGCTAATATAGTTATTAAAATTTAGTTAGTTAGTCCAACAATTAAACATTCTAATCAAAAAGAAAAAAATAAGTTACCTTAGTATAAATATTCTTGGCAATTTTTCAACTCTTTTAGCAGTAACACATGCAGTAATTTATCCAGCAACAGGAATAAAATGCAGCATGAAAGAGGAATAAAAAGAATAAAAATAAACTCTTTAAACCTTAAAATAAAATTTAAAAGGCAAATAACCGTATGTAATGTGAATAATTAATTTCATATAATACTTTAACACCAATAAATTCATAATTATTCAAAATTGGTATTCATAATTTACTATTAATAAAATAGGCGAGCAATGTATATTTTTAGAGATGGTAACAACAATTACAATATAAAAGTTATTTTTATACCAGTATCTTTAAACAGTTAGTTTTTAGAATTTTTTGCAAAAACTGGATGAATGTATTATCCCCCACTAATGGTGTTTGGCGGAGAGCCGAGTCCTACGTCAACGCCAGCCTAATATGAAGTTAGTTCATTTATCATATATGTTTAGAATGAAGACCTATTGTTTTGTAAAATAAACAATGTATTGTTTACTTATAATCTCAAACTTATTAAAATAAATAAGAGAGACATTTAACATTACCTTACATACATACATAATCTAACAAATAAACATGTTTAGCTTTGTTAAACTTATTTAACAGAGTTCAAACTTGAGAACTTTGGGCAACTGGGTATTTCATTTGAAGTCGCAAAATTATATATTTTATTATTTTTACAATTAACGTTCATTATTTTAAATCAAAATATTTCAGTACGATTTTTAATATAATTCGAATTCATATAATATAAAAATATAATTTACTGCGATATATGTATTTAATGAATTATCTAATTGTTTGATTCAATCAACACTATTTTAGTTTGATGACAATTGATCAGGTTTTTTAAGAATAATTTATAAATGATTTACTCAAAAAGTTCATTTAACTCCATGTGTTTATTTAAAAAGATGACAGAAACATGGACATACATTGTTTATCTTAAATATTTTCATAACAAATTTTATGATCCAACCCTTTCAGATACCAAACAAACCATTGTAACTTTTACTATTTCGCTACACTATGTTTGAGTGTGCTGTCAAATAAGATATGTCCTACATGTCACATGTATTTTTTATTTAACAAGAGTGGAGTCCAACATGAAAAATAAAAAAGCTGTGCATCATTTTGAAACGCAAAACTGAAGGTTAAAAACGTTCAAGTAAAACATTTCTACATTGAATTTGAATATTATAAATTTCAAGAAATTTAATATTAAAAACAAGATATACGCAGTGCCTTATCTTTACAAGAATTGGACTATTCAGGTGTCCGTAGTAATAACAGGACTGCATCAGAAACAGACAGAGAAGATATTTAATTATGTACATACTATATCCGTTATTATCCAAGGTTATTTTTTCCAAACTATTCTTCAAAGTCAACATGGTAAATGAGCTTTTTTAATATTGCAACGATCCAAGGCAATGAAATATATAAAACAAATAATACCATATTATTAAAAAAACTGCTTTTTTATATACCGAGATATTTAAAGTTTATGAAATTGATATTCGACACTACTGTCGATAGCAATTAGATCCTTTGATATAATTATCAATTATAGATCACATCATGAATTCATGAATAACAAATTTATGCTCATAATTTGAAATATATCACTCACTGAATCACTTCATTATTACATTTAACGGATCATTTCATTATATTTGGCTTTTTATAGTTAGAATTATTTTTTTAGAACATTAAAATGATGGAAAACATTGAAATTTTCTATTTTAAGACAATATTTTTTATATACGGTACGGAACTATTTTTCTTGAATAATTTCATAGATTTAATGTTATACTAAATTAGACATTCTGATTTTAGAAAATCTGTATCTTTCTGAAGTTATGTCACGAATATTATATTCGTAAAAAAAATTTTTTTTTTGAGGTCATGAAATTTAGCAACAATTATTATTATTTCTAGTGTAGTACAGCAGCCTTGTAAATAAATTTGAAGACTTTAATTAACTTTCAAACGTAGGGTATCATAAGCCCTTCTCCTCAAAAGGGTTTATTTCAATAAGTTTGGTATCTAAATAGGCCTTCCTGTCACTCCTATTTGACATACATAAATGATCACTGGTGTTGGAAATGGAAAAGATATAAAAAAATAAAAATATATTTATTCTTGTCTGACTTTCAAATTCCGAGTTTACATAAATCTTAGCTCACTTTTAAATCCTACACAGGAATGCTAATTTTACAAATAACTTGTAAAGCTTGTAAGCTTGTCTCGTTAACAAAATAATTGATAACTCCCAATAAAATTAAACTAACTAAAAAAACTTCAGGTTGAGACAAAATTTATCTAACAATATAAAACTAATTGCAAGCTATTGATAAAAATAGTACAGTTTATAATACGGGTAATAAAATACATAATCGTACATAGTAGTTGTAACATGCACATGAGCGTTCCGGGATATTTATCAACATACGAGTATGTAATACTGCGGACATATTCTACATTATAGATAATTTATATTTCAGTTTACTGACCACATCCCTATCACTTGTTCTATTGTACATTTATATTTAAAAAAATACTTTTGTTTTCTGCTTGCAACCTTCCCATACTAATACAAACAGTTGTTTTCTACTTTCAACCTTCCCATACTAATATAAACAGTTGTTAATTTGTGTTCTACACTAATCTCTGTAACTGCTGAATGTGATGTAATTATATAGATAATGCTACTTATTAAGTCAGTATTTTTTATTTCCCGGTATCTCTCCAGCTTTCGTCAACAATGATCACATAATTATTATTATCTTCGACGTCACCTCGCAACAGCTTATGTCTTTTATTTTATTGAAGATGCAGTTGAAGGTATTTTGACGATAAATATATATGAATACACATTCGGATGGTTATAATACAAATTTAAATTTAATATACTTTAAAAATATATATTTAGAAAAGACAATATTAATTTTAAGATATACATAAAAATGATTACGGACTTTAATGCCCTAGAGGAGATACGAATAGATTAAAAAGGGTAAAAGGAATAATATTTGTTTTCAATTACGTATTTTTTATCATGGTATATATTTATGTTATTGGTTAATATGATATTGAATGGGTATCTTGTTTAGAGTACATGACAGATAGATTTAGTTTTATTTACATTAAATATAATATTTAATTTTGGATAAGCGCTAGATGCCAAAAAATAATGAAAACTAAGAATAAAATATATTTTTTTAATTTGTAAGTTTTATATCTATTATTAAATAATGAAAAATAACTGAACTGAACTATTTAAAACTCACAAGTAATTTTTCAAAATAAATATCTGTCTTTCGCTGCAGAATACATTTTTATTGTTAGTTAGTTATTAGTAGTTTTGAACTTGTGAATTTAATGTTAAGTGTATGTTATTATTCGATACAAACGTAAGTCACATTGCAATGTGATTTAGATCATAATGATTAACGGAATAGGTAAATATATAGTGAATTTAGAGTTCTATTCTTTACCGCATTTTATTCAGAAGTATATAAGAAACTGAAGGAAGAAGAAAGTCACATTTTACAAGACAGGTTAACGAATCGAGTGTCTTTCTCTTAGGATTTTTATTCGCAAAATCCAATTTTATATTTCAACTCTTGACATTGACTTAAAAGAATTTTGGAATGCTTGTGACTATTTATAAAAAAATAAAATGTCCATGTTAAATAGTTGAGTTTGAATATTTTTTAATTTTAATTCATAAAAAAACATTATATATTTATTTATTTAGCTTCACGCCATATCCCTTGCGGGGTAGTCAGAGACGACGGAGCGCCAAACGCTACGGTCTCTGCATACCTCTTTCGTATTTAAAACGAACGAAACGAATTTAATTAAAAACTACATTAAATACGATCTACTTTTCTGTTAAATGATTTTATTACAGTGCAAATCAAAAGAGTCAATACTTAATTTCAGTTTGATCATTAATAAACTACTTAATTATCTTTACTTCGTCATGCTTCGCAGTTGCAGAATTTAGTTGCATTGGTGAGAAAATGTCGTCATCAGCTAGTACTGCATCTGTTTCAAAAGCAACAAAACAAAATCGGTAATGCATTCTAAACGTTGAAATTACAAAATTATTGTCCACATTGAAAATACGTCCTTTGTTTAAACTTTTTGTCTGAACGCCTCGTGTAACATGGCAATATGCATTGTGTCATTGACTATTATAAAAAGTAAATAAAGATAAGATAAAATATAATAATATAGATAAATAACAACCATCTCTGAAAAGGATACGATAATATCCAGTTATTTCTGAGTTTTGTGCAGACATAAACCAACAGAACATTTTTATATTTAGAGATGAGTTCTGTACTTAGTTGATAGATTTATATCTTATCTTCCAAAAAACTATTTATATAAAGCATCGTAACTTAAAGATTAAAAGTAAAAAGAAAAAAAAAAGCGAGGCTAATTAGAATAGTTCTTTAACGACTACACCATATCAGTTTAAACATTTATCAAATAATAGAAGCATTACATAATGAGTATGAAATGTCTCATTCGTTGGTGACGACATATTGAGATTATTAAAACTGATCCGTCACATTGATATCATCATATTAGTAAAGTTTGAGAGTTTTGAAGGTTTTATCGATGATGACATCAAATATTTTTTATATCACTTTTCTTTTGAACATATTCACTTTATAAAGCTTTAGGTGAAATTAAAAGGAAAAAATCTAAAATGGTTTTATATATATTACTTACCCAGTTTTATTAAAAGTAACGAAAATATTAATTGCATTTTCTTTATTGTTAAGAAAACTATTACATAACATTTAAACTACTTTGAACCTCTAAATAATAATTTAAGTTTATAAATATGTTAATTACTTAAGGGTCAGTAATATATTTCTAAAGGTAGTGAATGGTGTTGCAATTGAACCTACCTTTGTTTTGGATATATAGTATGATTGCGAGTAGTAAGATATAAGAGTTATGTATAAAAAATGCTAAGTACAATAACTGTAACAGAAAATAAAACTTGAAGTGAATACTATGAGACTGATTCAATATTTAATTAAGCTGGGATTTATCTCAATTGTAAATTGTCACATTATCATGTTATAGAAACATTAATTGGATATCTAATTATAAGAACATATTTAAAATAAAGCTATGATTATAGCTATGCTGTATTAAAAAATCATTACGTCTTCGATATATGACACATAAATATATTATTTATTTAGGTTATTACAATGCAATAAAACAGTGGGTAAATTTTCATAAAACTTGGTGTTTCTTTAATATTAAAGTCACTACATACATAAAATAAAATTCTATCTGAATCCATGTTGTATGGAATTTGATTTTCTTAAGCTGACTCAATAATTGAATTTGATATTTGCAAAGTAACAATTAGGTGAATATTTGAGGTAATCTTTTCCATCGCCAATGAATTAAGGACATTCCATACCTTCTTTTTAAAATAAACGTTCTAACGTTAGATGTTTTTACTACATTATTATGGTAGTAGTGATATATATAGAACTTAAAAAACTACAAACGAAATATCATACATAATAAGATATATTTTTGCTGTAAAATTGTTTTTTTTGGCATTTTGTTTTGTGTTATTAAGATTAGGTATTGAATTTTTATAATACGTACGAAGTCTTCAATAGTATTTCAGCCAAAACATTAATTCCGTGAACGATTATTTATACCTTTTCAGTTTCAATATAGTCTGAATAGTGCACGTTAGCAAGCTTCCAGGGCAGGTTGCTAACGTGTAACCAGTGTCCAAAAAAAGGCAGCCGTGGCGATACTGCCAATTATAGACCGATTTCAATCACCTCCATACTCAAGATTATGGAGAAAAATTATGGAGCGTGTATTGAACTCGCGCCTTCTAGCGTACCTTGGAGGTCATGATCTCCCCAGTGACTGACAGTACGGATTTCGCTGAAATAGGTTCACTAGGGACTTTCTAGTGTATGCTACGCACATTTTAGGCGAAGCCATCGAAAAGAATGGAGAAGCGGTCGCCGTCTCTCTGGACGTCTCGAAGGCAAATGACAGGGTCTGGCATGCGAGCCTTATAAGGAAGCTTTCAGCATACGGTATATCCCCTGGTCTGATTGGCTTTGTAACAGACTTTCTAAAGCAGAGATCTCCGCGAGTATTTCTTGATGGGTGTTCCTCGGAACCCTTGACAATAAATGCCGGGGTGCATTCAGAGGTCCGTTCTTGCTGCAACTACTTTTTTCTGCTGGACATTAATGATCTGCTGCAGTATCTATGGGTATGCAGACAGCACAGTTGTAGAAAGATACCTGCCGAGTAGTCGGGGTAGTAGAGATCAAGTACAGTCAGAAAGAGAAGCCATGGTGCAACGTTTGAGTGACAAACTTTAAGCAGTCTCCGCGTTTGGCAAAGCTAATCTTGTCAAATTCAACACCATCAAAACGCAGACGTGTCTGTTCACCGCCAAAAGGAGCGCTTTCACCTTGGCTCCTACTTTCCAAAGAGTATCTTTGGAATACTGACTTTTAGAGATTTCCTCGAACCTCAATTTTGGTCGGTGTATTGAGTCCAGATTGAATTATATTATTATAATTGAGAATTATTGTAAATATATACAAGTTATATTGTTATGGTTGTAATAATAAGTATTTAAAGAACTATATAATATAAATTGTTTTTATATTATTTTAGATACGTTTACTAAACAAATACATGAAAAATAAAATAAATAATATTACATAAATAAACAAGAAAAAAATAATACATCAGATATAAAAAATATATATTAAAGATATGAGTCATTAGGTTATTCCACAAGTTAATCGAATGGACCGTGAATGATTGTTTATAAATAACAGGGAATAACTTTATAATAAATATATTTATGATCGGATCACAGTATATCATAGTGCAAGCAACAACGCGTATTCATCAAGTATGGTGACGCAGCGGTTGGTTCACAGACCGAAGCGATGTATCACGTCAGCATCAAGCAATACATTACGTTGTTTACATCTGATTTATATTTGTGGGACACATTTTGTCTCAAACAATTTAACTTGGAAAGAGTTACCAATGATAATAATCTAATGATTTTATGGTAAAATTATTTGAAAAATATATAGGTATATTATATGTTTTAAATTAGCTTCAGTATCTACGAAATTAAATAAACGCGGGCGTAAAACCATTTTGCTTTTATTTATTTACAATTTGAATAGAACACTGAATCTCACAATATCTTACAATCGGATTCTAAAATTGTATTTGCTTTTAATTTAATATTAATTTTATCTCAAGAGGACCAAGACAACTACTTTTATATAAATAATATGAGAACAAGATCTTTATATATAATAAATAATATTTTTCTTTAATAATTATTTTCAATAATGATTTGATTGACTAAGTTTAATATTTCATTAGGTACGTGCAGGCGGTGTTAAGATAGTTGGTCAGTCATGAAAGTAACTTCTTACTATTATGTAATAAATTACTATCCAAAATATTTTTTTACTTATGTTACCTAAAAAGCCGAGAGTGCTCAATTCAAATCTAAAATTGAAAACCTTTTATTCATAATTCCAAAGTGTTAAGTGTTTCCTATTGACCGTATTTATTTTTAATAATATTTATTTTGTTCCTTAAACCCTATGGATTTAAAAATGTCTGCATACTTAGGCTTTTGATTTTAATAAGTAATAATATACTGTAATAGTAATAAAGGTAAATATATCCAACGGTAAATTTATTTTATTTAACCTACCATAAGTGATGATTTAAATATTAAAATGTTATTGGTCTGTGGAAGGTTTAATTACATTCATATTGATTTTATTATTTGTAATATAACAACGAATACTAAACACATATGTTGGTTTTCAATTCTTATATTCATAGTTCCTTAACAACAAATCCTTATTTGTATCTAATTTAATATGATACTGTTATCTTTACAAGGGATTTAGTAATAGTAATGGTAAAACAAATTGTGTAAACTTGAAAGTGCCGTTTGTCTTCATATTTGTTTACCGCACCGATAAGACCACAGAGATGTATACAAATAGCCCTATTTCTCACATCCATTTTTATTCAAATTTCTTTCAGGTTTGCCGAATACATTTAAAGTATTAACTTATGTAAAAAGTCTAATAAAAATTACAAAGAACAAGTGATTACATCTTTCAATCCATTCTTATAAGTTATATATTAATATTTAAATTCCTATTATATATTTTAAAGAAATCTTTAAACGATTATATTAAAATCGGAAGAAAATCAACATAATAGCTTTTCAACAAACAGACCCGGATAAATGGTTCATATGTTTTCAAATGTGTACAGAGAAAACAAATAATATAAATAATCTCCATTATTACGATAACATGAAGAAAATTATATTTCTAGAAAAAAAGTTATGGATGCATTTTATAGTCTCGGCACTTTGCCTGATACCAATACCAATAATAATAGGATTGAAAACTATTTGTAATATCCATAACTAACAAGTATGTCACACTTTGTAACTTGTGAGCGACAATGTTATGCATTTTTATTGCAGTTTTAATTAAATTTGTAATGAACTATCAATTTAATTATAACTTCATATAAATTTATATATTCTTATAATATATAAGTTTAAAATATATGTATTATATATAAGCTGTTTATTTTTTACGAATTTTAGCAAAAAGTTTTAGGAATATATATATACAAAATATTGTATTTAATTGTGACCTGTATATAAAATCACACTATTTTGAAATATATTTAACGTGTGATCGAACAATATTGAAAGGTCATTCAGTTTTATTGACCCCCATTTCAAAAGTCAAATAGATCGCACCGCTCCAGTCTTTCTAATTTTCTTGAGTAAAATTTATTACTGTACTAGCAGGTTACCCGTGCTTCGCGACGGGAATAAACAAAGAACAAAATTGAATTTCGTGAGTAATGAACCAATGAAACTACCCTTCACACATACCCGCTCTATCCTCCAACCCATCATGACTCGCTATCAATGTGAGAAAGCCTCGAGTTTGATAACTACAGAGTTTCATTCCCATCGGGTTGTAGGTACACTCTTGTTTCTCACATCGCAGCGTGTTGAGAATAAACATAGTGACTGGCCAAATAACTTTAATTTCTACTGCAATGCAATGGGAGAAGAGAGGGAGCGGGGGGTAAACTTTGCAGTTTTAACTGTGACTTTGGAATGGTTTAGACCTTTGCAAAATCCTTTTTTATTGCACCTATTCAATATGTCAGGAGTGTTGTGTACAAATTTCAGCTTTCTAGGTTTGGGCTGTAGAGCCATGAATGAGTCAGTGAGTCAGTCAGTGAGTGTCCTTGTGTTTTATATATTAAGATTATATATATTATTTATTTCATCACTGGATGCAATGTAATGAGTTAATACAATAAAAATAGTAAATAAAGAGTGTATCATATTATATATATTATATTATAAATGGTTTTAACGGGACATTCTATTGTTTAGTACATTAACAAGTTTGATTCTCTTTATCACAACTATAATTCAATATCTTAACGTAAACGAGTTTAGTTAAAGACTATTTATTATAATACATTGTAATAGACATCTTTAAATTTACATTTTATTATCACTTGATAATATATATATATATATATAGCCTAGTTATGTTTTTATTACTCTCATTAATTGTAACTGTTCATCCGAAGAACTTTTTCATGTAATGAACTTTAAGGGCCGGGCGGAATATAATGAGGAAAGAATTGAAAATTGCCTATGTCACATAAAATCTCGGTATCTACAGCTTAAAGAACAAATAGCTATAAAGAGTATTAAAAGTACAAAAAATAACTGCATTGAAAATGGTACCCCATGCACTATTAAGACAACCTGGTTATAATAATGGTAAATTTAATAAATGTGGGCCAGAAAACTGAAATCTGAAAATATTTTACCCGTTTCAAGTTACCGTAGTATATAATTGATCTCCGACACAAAAATTTTAATAAATATTGATACTCTTTAAGCCAATAAGATTAGTCCTTAGTGTAACTGTTTCCAATTTGGCTTTTAATAAGTTTAGGCGAAGAAAGTTGAAAGTGAAAAAAAGAGAAAAAAATATGTCAGAAATATTAATTCAAAACATATTTTTAATAAATAATATATGAATACTCGTATTTAAAAAATGTTAAGTAGTCGCAAAATGACTGTCCGAACTCGAAAGTAACGGCATCAAAATAAAAAAATATTAAACTCTGTAAATTTAAAGCTCTGGAAGCTCAAAAATATTAATAATAATATCGTTATAATAAATGTGGGAATAATTTTGAGATATTATTTTCACCTCACTGATATATGTAAGTGCTTAAAAGTAAATAAAAAATCCGTACCCGCAGGGGGACACGCGTGGGTAGACCTCGTGTGTAACCCGTTTAAAATATAACTTACTTCATTGTTTACATCAAAAATTTTCAAGCAAAAAGCGGTTTTTATTTTTTTTCTCGGAAAAGGTATCTGTTTTGGAAATACTTTTGGTACTTAAATTTAAAGTAAAAAATAACCTGTTTATTAAGAATATTTGCGAGGAGGGAATATATACCAGAAAATAGTTGCCGTGGTTTTACCTATCTTAAATTTTCAAGCTAAAAGTGGTTTTTATTTTTTTCTCGGCAACGGTACATTTTACGGAAAAACTTTTGGCACCTAAATTTAGAATAAAAAATAACCTTTCTATTAAAAATACTTGTGATGTAAGAATGTTTACCAGAAAAAAGTTACGATTTTTTTTTTTTAAATTTTCGGTTTTTTTACCCCCACTCCTAAGTTATTGAAGTTAGGTTTTCGGTTTATTTACATTAGTTATAGGTATTCATCAAAGACATCATATAATATGAACGCGATTGATCTTCTTTGTATAGGGAAAAAGTTATGGTTGAAAAACTGAAATCAGAAAAAGTGAGGCCCTAGCGCCCCCTGTGGCCGGATTTCTCTGGTTAACGAACTTGACCTTCATTTTTGGATGATTGATTTTTGTGCAAAGTTTGAAAGCGATCCGAGCGAAACTGCGGCTGCTATCGTGCTGACAAAAGTCGAATCTGGACGCACGCACGCATATATATATATATATATATATATATATATATATATATATATATATATATATATATATATATATATATATATATACATATATATATATATATATATAAACTTTTTGACCAATGGTCATTTCGGACTCAGGGGGTCATAAGAAGACCTCCTGTGAAGAAATTTTTCCAAAATTCGAAACTCGGGTACAAATGAATGGGCAGACCGAATTCTTCGAGGTCTACCCAAAATTCTGCAAAAGCATACATTATTTTTGCCGTATCAATGATAGTTATCAATTATAGTTTATAAAAACTAAATATAATAATTTTATAAGACACAAGGTATCAATCGATAAAATAGAAAATATATATATTTTGTGGTACCCATTCGGTGGCACAGGTGGTTTTGCTTATTGCAGGTCAGCGGCGCATGCTGGAGAAAAAAAAAATATTAGGAGGCAGCAGTCTGTATGTTAACATAATGTTACATGTAATACTATGTACTGGTAGTATTAGTTCATTTGACGCTGATAAGGAAATATAGTCTTACCGTCTCACAGTGCAAATATAACTAACAAATTTAACTCTGACTTTTTAGTATTAAATTTAAATACAAATGTGTTACTTTCTGAATAACAATACTCTATTAAATATATCTCAATATTAAAATAATTAAAAATTGCAAATCAAACGTCTAGCACTTAAATACAACATTTATCATAGTGATAACATGTTGGAATCTCAAAAAAGCAATATTAATGTTTTAGTGTGATATTAGAATGAATCAAAATCAGTTATATTAATGGCTAGCAGTACCTACCCACGACTTTGTTTGGAATATGTTTGTTTAAAATAAGAGCTATCTGTCAGTGAAAGTCCTGTTAAAATAGATCCAGCCCTTTCAGCGATTAGCCGGAATAAACAGGCAGACATACAGAGAAAGATGTATTTTTTCATATAACTATCGTTTATATTGTCATCCATTTAGTGAAAAGCAGTTACGTTGTAATTACAAACAGACACTTCAATTTTATCCTTATATATAGACATGTTTGCTGTAATTATTCGAAACGTGTTGGATCCTCCACATGTTAGTACTATAAATCTTACAAGATATCTCTATATGGTAATGTGTAAAGCCTAGTTTCATATTCAGACCCTTGGACCTATATTACACTACAGACAGATCTTTATTACACTAGCTTTCAGCTGTCATTTTCCTTATTTAACTCGCGCCACAAACGTGCTTGAGTTATTAGTACTTAGTACTTACATATAACCCGGATATTATATATTTTTTTGATATTTTTAAAGTGACCAAGAAATATCGATAATTAAATAGGTAATTTTCATATAAATAATCAAAATAATCATTATTAGTAAAACACTGTCATTATTTTTAGACATTTACAGGAAAATTTAATGAAATTATAGTTTTATATAATTTTAAATCAAATATCATAAAATGATATTCACAAAGGTTCGCTATTTTTGCTACACTGGAGCACTTCCTGGTCATTACCATAAAGATTTACATACATTTATTTCAATTTAAAGTATATTTTTTCCACCATTACAACGCTAATGCCTTCTTGAACAGAAAACTATCTTAGAATAAGTAGTTTTTTCATTTTCCAGATTTGTAAGTTTTAACATTGTGTAATCTGAATCAAAGTAAACATATTATATACAAACATTTTTAGGTGTAAATTATATAAATTGCATATTGTCATTCGTGTCAATATAAATGATTTAGTTTCTTATAAAAATTTCGAATGCTGTGTACAAGTGGTCCTTGACACAATATTTTACTAATAAGTAATGTCATCAAAATATTTAAACAATATCAAGTCACGAAAGACAAATAAATATAGACAAATAGTTATTTTTAAATAAAAATGAATTCAATGCCAAGATATGGATATCAATTTATCAAGATGGCTGTACTTGTGAATGTTGGCAGCTCGATATGCAGATTGCCTGCTTGTTAGCCGCGCTTCACCTCTCACCTGCCCTCTACCGGCCTCTTATACAAGATCCTAACTTTTATAGATTTTGCAACTATTTTTAAACTTACTTAGCATGATTACGTTCCTCAAAACAGTAGTACTTTTTATTATATTTTTAAGTATTTTTTTATTAAAATATGATAGATCCATTAAATAAATTCATAAAAATATTAACTCAAAGGAGGCAGGTACATTTATGCTATTAGCTGAACCGAATATATTTTTTTAAAAAGATAATATTTTTTGTTGTCAAAAGCTAGGTAGGTGTCAAAATGTTTAATTGTTATTAAGAAATCTGCGTATCTACAAAATACAATAACAATATTAGAAATTTAAAATTAAATTTATTGTAACTAACACTATATGGGCTGGTCCTGAAATAAATGATTATTATTATTATTATATTTATTTAAATGAACTCGGATGGATTTTAATGCAATAAATATGTATATACTGAATTTTTCATTATCCTTACTTTGCTTACTCTCAAAAGAAATAATATAAAAAAAAATCACCAGTCTAATAAAGAAACTCCTAAAATTCTATAATTATGTATATATATATTCTTATATTTCACACTTCGGATTAACAACTTTATTTCACTTTTGTGTAAAACATTTATACCATTCTTGTAAATGATTAATAAGAGAGATGATAGCTGTTCAATATTGAGAAAATAAGATGATATTTCATCTATAAGCTTGTATGGACATAAAAGGCGCCTTTTGAAATCTTACTTTAATATTTTATAATTATTTTTTATATATATAACTACTTTGAATATTTGTTTGTTCGTACTGTTTTCTGATACACCTATGGGACCGTAAATGGTGACAAATAAATATTTTATTGTATATATTCTGTTTCTTTTATCACAACTCAGGGATCATTTAAATTCGAATGTCATCATAACAAGTATACTGTGACTAATGTACAATGTATAACAATCCTCTTCAAAGAACTCTAACACATTACCGTTATTGTCTCTTTTCATCTCGTGTCAAATAAAAACTTTTTTATTTGTTACTTATCTTGTGACTCTTTGAACATTTATTGTGTATTTAATCTTTGTATTATGATGTTTATTAAAATGTGCCTTTATTTGTACAGAATAAATAAACATCACAGATGACATTAAAGTGGTTAAGGATTTAGTTATTAAAAAAACATTTTTATTTACTTTTAGTTAAAACTTAATAGTGAAAGTTATAATTTTTTTTTATCATAATAGTATCCGAATATCAATCAAAATATCAATCTACAAATTAAATTATTAAAAAACTTATATTTATATAAATTATTTCTAAAAGTTTTATTTATACAGTCTTTACTTACATTTTAAATATATTTCGAGAAATACCACAAAATATAGTAGTAGTCTTAACTCAATGAAAATTTCTCAACAAGTTTTTGATTTATATTTATGTATATTTAAAATTAATTATATTTATACATATATATTCTTTGAGTATTAACAATGTTATGTTATTATATCAATTTAACATTTATGGTGAAATAAGCTACTCATTGAATATATAAATTTCTGGCTCATTTTCCTCCAAAATGCGACGTTACCTGATTTCATATTGTAGTATCAGGTCGATGAAAATGGGTCGATTAACATCCCTTGGTGGCTATAATGGTTAAAGTCAAATTTGAGAAATAATACTTTTAGAATTTGCGATCTCATACAATGTATAAGCATCTACTAGCTCTAGTCCATGACACTTTTATGATCTAAAAATATGATCCGAGGATCTCAGTAACACACATCAAGCACACAACGATACATTAATAATTAAATATTATTATATTACTGCGATTTAATTATAATTAAATTTATTTTTTATAAAACTCTAAGATATTGCTATTAATTTGTAATATATTGTAGATGATATATTTTTGTCCTTTATATTTTAACTTGAGTTTTGTTTTCTGCAGACATAAAAGACTTAACATAAGACTTTATCTTTTAAGACTTTTGCAGTGTGACTTTATTATCTGTGGATGCAGTTCAAAACACCCATAAATTGTATTAATTGAATATATAAATAAAATAATTTATGAACAATAACTGTGTAACGGTAAGTAACTGGTAAGTGGTAATCACATGTATATGGATATCTGTAACATGTTACATGTACGTTAATAGCCCAAAGGAATAGAAAAGGAATAGAGTTCAGAAGATTAAGGATTAAAAAACAATCTATTCAAAATATAGATTTTTATCGAATCTGATTTTTGATTAAATTATGTTTAAGGACTCGTAACAATATGAACTAATTTACAAATAATTATTAGCATGTAACTTTTAAGTTATCTAACTTAACCTTAAAATTAAAAAAAATCCTATTAAATTACACCCTTTACCTAAATTGGAATTTGCATATAATTGTGCAGATGACTCTAGTACCGGTCCCTTCTGTATATGCAGATTGCCTTCTGGTTAGCCTTGCATTCTCACTTGTTCACTTCTACAACCGCCTTGTGAATTATTAAAGTTATATATATCATTATAAACAAAAATATATAAATATATTTGTATAAATCCTTTACTACAAATACTTTATCTGACATATACTCGTATTTATATAAAAAAGGATTTCTAAAGTAAAGACGATGGTTGAATGAAATTTATAATATATGTAAATTATAATAAATGCATTTCCTGTTAGTCCCGGGAACGAGCAACAGGTGTTAGTGAAACGAGCCGTGGATAACGAGCCTCGAGACGTACAATATAGACGTACATTATTATGTACACAAACAATTTATGTATTTGACAAAGAACCTTACCTCATTAATACTTATTATAAAACTGTTTCTAAGCAACACTACCACTACATTATAACTATGTAACTATTTACTGTGGGACATATTCCAATCGAGCTCTGAGGTCGGCATAGGAAGAAAATGCGTCGCGGAGGAGGAATGAAGGTGGCTGAGTATTATAACAAGGTCATATACACGTCATGTATAATGACACAATGTACATACAATATGGATACTAAGTGTAATCTTCCGTATACATAAATCAAAGTGTACTCAAGACAACTGATCTATTCAAGGCGTTGTATGCCATCCATCGGCAATTAAACCCTATTGATAATAAAGGATATAACAGCAAGGTTAATTAGTTTAGATCTGGTAATATAATTAAACAATTTCTGTTATTACATGAATAACAAAAATATTGGAATAAATCTCTTTAACATAAATATTTTGTTTTTTATAATTTTTTTTAAAATCTTTTCTTGTTACAAGTATAGATATGTATGGTATTTATAGATTAAAAAACGTGTCCATTCAAGTAACAACAATTCTAATTACTTAAATACTACTTATTTTTAAGAAAAACTAATTAATTATACGGACCTACACTTTTGACATATTGTTATGAAATATATTTTGAAGATAAAGATTTCTTCTGTAGTTAAAATGGATCGCATAATAAATAATATAATAATATTACCTCCATTATGTTTTTATGACTTTTCTTTTAAGATATATGTTTTAAGAGAACTCTTGCAGAAACCTTGTTGAAGTTACTTTTAAATTGATTTAATAAGAAAAAAAGCATGTAATGGATTAAATAGATTAAAACACTTTTATTATATAAATATAAAACTATATAAATATATGTAAATTTATTTCGTCAGTGTGCGGGTCACATATGATACGTGATCATCGCCACCTATGAACTCTTATAACATTCAAGGATTCGAAAAAGCATGGTCGGCCTCTGAGGAGAAGGAGTATTTACCTTCGTCGTATCGATTTGGGAACAGAGCTGAAAGAAGTTCCTTCCACTTGTGATATGTGAAAGAATTTCCTTGAAAACCATACAGTAGAAGATCGCCACGTATCCAGGTGCTACAGGTGGTATTGCGAAATTATTTTACATTTAAAAATGCAGTATCGAAATATGTCAAATTAAGTTATTTCACTTTTTTTATTCCTACTTTTTTAGAACCAACTTTAAAAGTGTATTCAAAAGGATATGTAACCAAATTGGATAATCTTACTTTTTTTTACTGAACAACTTCTTTAGAAGCAACTTTAAAGTGTACTAAAAGGATATGAAATACAAATTTATTTAAAATGTAATCATATAAATAGATATTATGTTTTTTTAATTATAATATTATGTTATATAATTTTATACTGAAAATATTTAAACCAAATTTATATTTGTTATATAAATTTTCTCGTTATCGTTATTTAATCCGCATTCAAATTGAGTTAATGAACTCATACCACTTAATATATTCATAGTTTATTGCATGAATTTTATTCGATTAAAATTATTATTCATAATATTTAACTGACAAAGAACCTATCATTATTAAGTCAATATTACTATATAATAAAACCGAAAGTACTTTACCCTAAATCTATAAACATATTTCGTATGAACAAAGAAAACATTTGTTAAGTTGTAAATATTTATATTATTTTAAATACATGTATTTCATTGGTAGAAATAAAAAAAAATTCTTTATACGGCCCTCGTCTTACAAAAAAATTATTACCTTGACATAAATCTTTCTTACAATGACTGACACAACAATGTATTTACCTGACACTTTTGAGCACTCATAGTTATGTATTTATTGTATTGCAAATTTTGTATAAATAATTTATTTTTCAGTAAAAAATATCTGATATGTTTTAAAGATACTTTTATATTCTTATATTACTTAAACAGTAAATAATTATGACCACCTTAAAATAATAAATGTTATTAAACAAGTATTGAGCTTTATTTAAATGTATACTAGTTGTCTAAAAAAATTATCACAATTAATATGTATTGTGCAGAACGAAACTCTATTTTACTTTATGACAAAGTGGTTTTGTAATTTTTAATTTGGTAAATTAAATAAACTCATCTGATATCTTTATTAATAACCTTTTTGCTTTTGGTAATAAAAATCTATAAATATACATTATATATTATTGAAGCAATAATGGTGTAAGATCATTAAGGGGGTATTCTGGTCTAGAAATAAGAAAAAATCGATTTTTTTTTTCATATTTTCAAAGTTTAACCATTTAAGATTATATCTACGAGAGGATTTTTCAAAATTCAAATTATTTTCGGAGATATAGGCATTTTGCTGAGTTGGCATACTAACCGGTTGGGCTGCCACTCATCGAACAAAAGACATAATGGATTCTCCGTCTATCTGAATTCATATTTCTCAGTAAAGCCTTTTGTTCCGTTATATATATATATATATATATATATATATATATATATATATATATATATATATATAACGGAACAACATTCGTTGACAAATCTTTTGAAATAAACCGACGAGTGATATTTGCTATGCGGCTTTTGGGAGTTGGCAGGGAAGGATTAAATATCTTCTGCGGCATAATGGATATTTGTCTAGGAATATCAAACGCTACTTATTACGCTTGTGTCAAAAACATATACGTGGCTGCATCTACAGTTTATGATTGCATTATCTCCAAAGCTGTGAATGAAGAACAAGAGTTAATTTCAGCTTCTGATTCTAATGACAGTTTAACGGATTTTACTGTATCCGGCGATGGCACGTGGAAAAAAAGAGGTTTTAGTTCGCTATTCGGGGTAAGTTGTAGCAAAAAATTGCAAGAAAGTTGTTGATACCGTGGTCAAATCCAATTTTTGTCAAGGCTGCAATGTTTGGAAAAATAAGAAAAATTCCGATATTTCTGCATACAACGATTGACTTGAAGATCATGAAGAGTCCTGTACAATAAACCATAAAGGAAGTGCGGGCAAAATGGAAGTTGATGCTATCGTCGAAATGTTCTGTAGATCGGTTGGAAAACATGGAGTGAAATACGTAAAGTATATTGGAGATGGTGACACTAAGACATTCAAGGGTATACTCGATATAGATCCTTACGATGGTGACCCACTTGTCCAAAAAAAAAGAGTGCGTAGGACATGTCCAAAAAAGAATGGGCGCAAGGCTATGAAAAGCGAAGAAAGATAATACAGGGATTGGTGGAAAAGGTGAAGGCAAATTAACTGATAAAGTCATCAATAAATTGTCTTTATATTATGGTTTAGCCATTTGCCGGCATCCTGATTCTGTTGAGAACATGAAAAATGCAATTTGGGCAACTTACTACCATAATAGTTCTACGAGTGAAGACCCACAACATATATATTGCCCACCTGGTTCGGAGAGTTGGAGTAAGTGGCAAAAAGCTGCATCTGAAGGAACATTACAGAAGTTTGACCACGAAAATCCTCTGTGTGATAAAGTTTTGAAAATTATAAAGCCAATATACGAGAACTTATCATCAGAAGAGTTATTGACCCGATGTTTAGGTTCAGAAACTCAAAATAATAATGAGTCTCTAAACACGTTGACCTGGACTTTCACTCCAAAACATATCCATTCCGGGCCTGAGATCATTGAGATTGCCACATTTATTGCTGTGTGTATTTTTAATGAAGGCTTCATTCCGATTTTGAAAATGATGACGACTCCGAGATACGAACATCCATCGCATCAAAGGAGGCCAGAACTGCTCGATTGGAAGAGAGAAAGGCCGAAAATAGTTTTTTCGAAGTCGAGGAAGGTCCAATGTATGCAGCAGGAATGGCAGATTAAATAAATGTAAGTTTAAAATATAATTGTATGACAAAATTTTACTTTAAACTTTAAACGCGTTTTTCTCAGAACTGTCTTTATTAATACGATACCCACGATTTCTCAGGTTCTACCGAACCGATTTACTTGAAATTTTAAGACAGTCTTCTTCAGAAACTTGTCTATGTCCGGAACTACGCCAAATTTTCATTTTTACTATTTTTAAAAAATTGAAGGAAGTAAAAAAAAGTGGTACAAAAAAATTTTTTTTTTAGGCATTCGCCATTTTGTAAAAAAATTTTTTTTCATTTTTTCATTAGTTCCAAACATTGCGACATTATTATAAATTAGGAATCTTATTTTTTTTTTGGTTTCAGATTGCTAGGAGGGTCAAAATCGTGGGTATGGTCACGCACCAAATTCCCCACTTCATCAGCTGATAATTAACGGGATTTTGGATTTTTTTGACTTTTTAATTTTTTTTATATTCTTCTAATGGTAATAAATAATGTATAAAAAATGTATACTAAAAATGTTGATTGCTTTTTTTTACAGCACTCCAAAAATGACCTAAAATTTATGTCTCTAGACCAGAATACCCCTTAAGTGGTTTATTTGTAACATTAATTCATAGTAAATATGTGGAAAATTCACAAAGCTCATAACATCAATACAAATACGTAAGATAAACAGATGACTGACGTACGTGAATAGGATGCTTAATTAAGAGACGTCATTGTTATGTTGTTATACTATTTATTATGTCGAAAATATTCAAACAACACATATAACAAAAATCTTACTTTATACAATGTAATTTAAGAGATAGAAGTGATATAATATTAATGGCACGGAAAAGATATCGACATTCCTTCGAACGAACTACGTTTAAAAAAAATAAGACAAATAATTATTATAAACAAAAATTTTTCAAACTATGTCCAATTGCTGATGAGTTTATACTACACCCGGCTGCAATATAATTTAATATAATTATGTAAGTAGCCTTTAAGTGTGAAGAATAGTAACACACAGGACACAGGAACTAAACTAAATAATATCGGTAAAACTGCAGAAGCTTTAGTGTCGCTCGTTGTGTGAACATATAACTCGTTTTATGTTTTAATGACCTCCGTTTTTATTGTAAATGAAACGCATCATGCTGATTGGTTGGGACACAAGTTATACTATTTTAACATTGCATTATATTTATTATACGTCGGTTACAAAACTTATTCTTTAATACCAATATTCTATTAAAATTGCACCTCTGGAAAAAAGTAGCACAAGTAATTAAGGAATTTTTTTCGTCAACTATAAAAAGCAATTTATTTTTAGTTATCTAAAGCAGTTTCACGGTTTTGGACAGATCAGTTTCTATTTAGCAAAAACAAGAAATTATTTATAATAAGAAAGAAAATTATATAATAGTATTTACACGTTGTAAATTCAACAACATGGTTTTAACCGATCCCTTATTTCTTTTTTGAAGACATAGACACAGGCTGATACTACATTGCAAAAAAATATTTTGTTTTTAACTTATAACAGTATGTATTATTTTATGATATATTATTCATTAGTCAAGATTGTTATGTAATGAAAATATTAACTGATAATCTCATCAGACTTACTAATTTATCCTCACTCCAAACACAGACAGGGGTTACTGTAAAAGCGTACAGTGTGTGTCGTATTGAAGCACTACTTTCAGCAGAGATATCGAGGTCACCGATTACCCTGGCAGCCCGAGAGTGTAGTTAACTTGATGTGAATTCTTACTCCAAAGACGTACAGAACAGATATCCGGTTCCGTAGAAAGATATCTAGAATAGACATAATTATTGCCCCCGCGGGAATAGTTTGGGAAAGTTGTTTTAGCAGGAGTATTAATTTATGTCTTTATACCTTTTATAAGTTCGGTGCTTAAATAGTATTAACACATAACAATAAAATATTTTATTTTCTATTTTTATATTTTGATAGATTTTGAAGATAAGACATAAATCTAACAATAGAGTCTTCAATCTAAAAATATAAACATTAGTACCGAGTTCCTATAATAAATAGTTGCAAAAAAGTGTTTTTCAAAAGATCAAATAAAAAGGAAATAAATAACATAAACTACAATTCGATGATAATGATATCTAAATATGTATTACATTAGGAGTCACTCAGTCTGATTATTTTATTATACGACGGATTATTTTTTATTTTTGTACAGATGTATTAAGTCGGTTGCGATTATAAAAGTAAATATTATCAATACTTCCACATATCAATATAGTTGAATAATATGAACATCTTTGCAGTTGCATTCTTTTATAAAGGAATAATTTTGTATATTTGTTTTTTGTTCATCTTTGAACGAGTTGCGTCTTGCCAACTACGTTCTCAGTTTATTCCCAGATTTGATGTCTATCAAAATAGTTATATATATCTTTCATTATAAAAAACTCACAACGTTTACTACACATAGTCATAATAGACCATTGCTCTAAAAAATTTATGGTAAATAATATCTAGAAAATTCAGTTCCATTACTAGTCATATAGAAAGAGTTATTGATAAATACTTTTTTGGCATTGGTTTTATTAATGTCTGCCAAATCAGACCGGATTTCAACAATGACGAATTGTTATTAGATTGAAAATATTGATAACGGGTGCACAATAATCACTTAGATCATTTAGTACAGGAACTTTGGCAATAAATGTTATATTTTTTTGTACCAAATAATTGCACTCACACATTAAAAAAAATAAAAATAGATTTAAAAGTTTATTATTTTAAGTAGGTATATTATTAAATTAATATATCACTATCATATGTCAAAAAAATTATTACATAATGAAGTAAACAATAAACGTCAATTCCTTAAATTATTTTAAATGAAAACGAGTTTTTAGTAAATCTCCTCACTCAGTAAGTTTAGAGTTATTTAGATACTTTGGCAAGTTTGTTGTTAGTAAGCCCCGTTAATTTGTTCTGGTTTAGTTTTGCGATGGACTTCGTGTTTACGGCATGAGGTTAACAATGCCGCTGGGATTAGAAAGTTACAGGAATTTCACTTTGTTCATGTCTGAGCGACCATTATTAGGAGTAGACAGAGTTGTATTCAGATTTAATACTAATCTTGTAGAAGGATTTGGTAACTGAACTGATCAACTGATTATATGTATGTGAAGTAACAAAACAACATGTATATTATATTTTAAATAGTATATATGTAATATAATAACTGTATGTAATGGACAAATTGTATTCGAAACTCAATTAAGACTAAAGATAAATGTGCGTTGTTTGTTCAACGACTTCTGAACAATTGTGTATTTCATCACCACAATCGTTTATTTTTTATGTTTTATTTACTAAGTTGTTATATAAAAATTTAAAAATAATAATTAGTGATAAAAAGGAAGTGCAATTCACTTTTACAATAACATTTTCTTAGCTAAAAATCTAAGGTACCTCAATGATAGTTTATATCAAATATTTAAAAAATATATCTGTAATTAATCAAGTACACTCGATTGATAAATCTTTGATTGTAAGGAAAAAATTTCATTTAACTGAAAGAAAAATGTGCTGTGAGAAAATAAAATACTATGAGGTTGCAGATGAAACTTTTAACAACATCATTAGTGACGAGAGCTGGAAAATGGACCATGTTAATAAAATTAATTTTAAATGCTATAAATAAGTTTCGCTCTTCCGTCATAAACTGAATTTAAATTTATAAAGTTATTAAGATCCGTCGTTTTAAAAGAAATTCAATATTATTTTATTTTAAACTTTTTTTAGAGATCGTTTCATTCACCCTAAATATATTTTAAGTCACTGTGGAAAATTGAATTATAATGATCGAATTTATTGACAAGATTCTTAATAAGAAACCACTCGACTCCCTCTCTTATTGAACTCGATTTGTTACTCTCTCTTATTATTTTTTTTTCCATTTTACTCCTCGCATTTAAACATAGAAGACAACGGAATGCATTTGTTCCAGTGAACGTTATCACGGACTTCAGTAACGATAATCAATAACTTTGTCATGTGAGAGGTTCCATAGCCAAGTAGTAAACATCGAAAGTAATTATTTGTAAAAAATCCTGACATTTGCAAAACTTCACTATTTCATTATATTTCTTTATTGCTTCCATATTTTGTTAATCTAAAATAATATTCTTAATATCTTCTATCTCTTATGTTGATATTTAAAATCTCTCTCTTTTTAGTTGTTCTAAAGCTACACCTGATCTTCTGACTGGACCTGAAATTCCATCCAATTTACTTCTAATCTATGCGATGTCTTTGTTTCCTCAACGACTCGGCGCTGCTATATCCGTTCATAACCTGGGATGATTTATTGTTATGGATTTCAATTAAGGGCCATTCATATAAGTAACCCCAAGCTCAATTTTAATAGTTAATATACGAATTAACAAAATTATGATGCTGTAGTTGTATGTTTAGATACTGTATTAGTTTTTATTTAAAAACTAAAGCATATAGGAATTTAATTTAAGGTTTGTTATAATTTTTAATTCATACAATTGAATAGCCTTAATCCAATATTATATTCACAGGACTATTCTTAAGTATCAAGTATAGTACAAGTAATATTTGTATTATAGACAATATTAATTTGTATTATAGACATAATTAATTGAATTCTTTAGAAAAGTCAAAAAGTTTTTTCAGATAAAAAAAACACTATTCTCATATCGCTTAATGTTAGCTAAAGCTGAACCCATTGTAAAATCTTCTATGATATATATTTTAAACAAGACAATTATTCTTGTTATATTTAATAGCTTTCAGGTTTCATCTGAACTATTGTATAAATAATGACATATGAGTTGGGTTCCGTGTATTTTTCTACTTAATATCCCTTCGTCTCTAAGTGAAGTGCTCTTGTGTTTTATAAGACTGTTGAAGTAAGTAAATGTTGATATTAAAAGAATATAAACCTAGTCTTGGGTTGCTTTGCCATTAGTTTGTGTGATATGTTATCTTGATAATATTAACATTGCTACTTCTGGTTTAATGATATTACACAGGATACACTAAAAGGTTTTATGGTTATTGATCATTTATCATTTAAACTTTACTTTGAACTGTTATATGCATATTAAATGTATTAAATATAAAAAACTAAAATGAAACTTCGACATTGCTATGCAAACATATGGTTTAAAATAAGGATATGCAGCGGTCTTGGTACCGAAATAATGATTGATAAATAAATGCGTCTTATTGGATATATAAATAGAAATTTTACTGACTGTCAGCAGAAATATAGAAGTTATGAATTAGACGTACTAGTTGTGAGAAATAAACAAAAAATAAATAAAAAGGATACTATTTAAAATATTGTAGTGTCATACTGTGAAGCATTCCAAAAGCGTTAAACAAACACGAGGCTAGAAAGGTGTTGTACTTGTAAAACTTTAAGTTACAGTTGTTAAATTACTCTTTGGATTATAGTCAATTTTTAAAAAATATTTATTCTAAAAAAATAAGGCTATATTTTCAATATATTCTTTTTCCCCTTTTATATTCTGATAAAAAATAACAAATGATTTAAAGATTTATACGATTAATTATTCACCCACACCCTGAATATTCACAGCACACTTAATAACATTCTTCACCATCAGCGTTATAATGAATGACAGTAATCCACTCAAGAGCCTCAGGTGGATAGAATCGTAATTTGCAAGAAATGTGATATTTAATAAAACCTCCAACAAAAGAAAAATAAATCATTTAGAAGCAGTAAAGGAAAAGTTTTATTTAGTATTCATAGATAACTTAACTGGTGGAGTTCTGTATCCATATTAAGGTCAACGCGAGGTTCTCCAATGTCCTTTGTATAGATCCAAGATTATAAAGATATTGGCAGTTGGAACATTCTCGTGATCTACAAGTCGTTTATCTGATCTTTATTTCATTACATTTTTAAATTTTAATGAGAAACATTTTCAGTCTAAAAAATAAATGTTTTACAATGCTTTTATAAATGTTTAAACACGAAGTTTAAAAATGGTGTCAACAGAAGAGGGCTAACTCGCATAAAAATCTTATGAACTACTCATTTCTCCGCAACTGTTACAATACAAAACAAACTATCTAAAATCGATTAACAAAATAATATAAAAATAATATTATTAAATTACTACAAAATTATAAACATTTATTTCAATAGTACATATTTTTTTACAGTTATTTTTTAAATTTAAATTGTTGTTTAAATTGTTGACAAAAAAAATCAAAATAAAACTTAAGATGTTATATACTTTGTTACAAAGTCATCAAATAACCTTTCCTTTGAACGTTCTTTAACGTTTTAAGCAAACACTGAAAACAAAATCAACACGATATTGAAAATGTAATGGTGTAATCAAAACATAAGTTTATTATAAATTCTCGATCCCGATATAGAAAGAACAGTTTGGGAGAGGATATCAATTTTGTAGCACGTCTTCAATACGAAGAAGTGCTTCACAAAATTTGTAATATGCTTGTAATACAATCTTTTATTTATAGGAAATCGTGTCTTTAAATCTATGTATTTTTTATCTATATACCTTTATTATTTAAGAAATATCGAAAATTACTGCATATTGTATTATTACGTATTTTGTAAGTTACAACCGGAATCATGTTTCAGATTACAAAAACTAAACCAATTAATTTTATTTAAACATAACACTAATGGAAGTAAGTAAAAAGTTTAAAATAATAATATAGCATATTATAAAATTTATGAATTATAGAATAGAATATATACTTTATAACAAATAAAAAAAGGAAAGTATGGATAAAAATAATTTGCTTTAGATATAAATCTGCGAAAAAAAACATAAACTACACCCGATAATATTTAAGCTATTATGTAAGTACTTAACTCTAAACAATCAATATTATGGCATTTCTGTTATACATTTATTTTCCTATGCGAATAAACATTTTAATATTATATCTTACTTGATGAAAATCTATAGTTAGAATTACATTTATAATATTAATTAGAAGCTTGACTAGTATACAAAGTGGAATTGACGCAAAGAAACTGTCCCTGACTCTTCACAGTTTGCAGACCATACTGGCTCATCTGGAAATTGGACCCACAACCTTTGATTCAACAGACTCAGAGACTAACAACTTAGAACAAGTTTCACACTAGTTTTAATTTTAATGTATTCGATATTTACTTAAAGATAATATATCATAAAAATCTTTAAATATACGTAAAAAAAGATTATTTTGTATGAGCTTCAGAAATGAGTTCTATATTATATAAACTCCCAAGTCCGCTGCAATAATGTTCAGTACATTTAATTAAAGGGTCATGTTTGTTTAGTTACGTAGGTTCTTAAGCCGTACTATCGATTACATGAAACTTTGGTGAATACTACTCTCTCTGAACTAATACTACTAAGTATTATAATAGAGAATAGTTATCATAAATAATAAGTACGACTCCTAATAAGTCAATACATTTACCCTTATTGTTGTCAACTGCATCATAAGTTTTATTTCTCTGGTGTGCTTTTACTATTAACTAAAACATTGTTTTATGTAACAATATATGATGATATCTTTGTGAAGTTGTTATTATTATTAAGACTATTGAATAGTCTGAGTGTATGAACCATTTCATCTCCAGGTATTATAGTATAATTTGTTTTAATTTGATAAAGTGAGAAACTGTATAGTGACAACATGTAACCGTAATAAAAAAGTAATTTAATAAACATTTTAAAGGAGGGTTTCATGGGCTGGGTATTCGCTATTAAGTAGGCACTTTGCTCACCAAGGGTTTAGGAACAGCCTCTAAGAGGTCATAGTCATTCTAATCCGGACAAGTTCTAACCCTTTTCGTATATTAAATGCAATTTCCGTAGGTTTTCTAAAAAAAAAGGAAGACATCCGAGTATAATCCATTATTAAAAATAGCTAATAAATAATAATATAACTGTATGTGATTATATTTTCAAAATTATTCAGAAATACCTGTAAAGTAAATGTTTTTTAGAGTAAAATTTTCGTGTGAAATAGTGATGCAAGTTGTTTATACTAAAATTTACCATACACTTAATACTATTGTAGAATTCGTCACTTATAAGGTACGTCTTCTTTCAAAAATGAATTATACATGAATCAGTTTGTTTCTTTAGTATCTTCATTAGTGAACTACAGTACTTTGATGGTATCTTTTTCTTTGATTGGTTTACAATTATATATAGTGCAATAATTTATACTTTATATATATTTATATTTTTACTACTTTTTTACAAAGAATTCACATTTACGCTAAAACATTTACACAACTCTATCGGTTACGATTATTATTAATTAAAAAAATCGGTAAAATATATTGCTTTGGTATAACACTCTTTGTTATTATTCACAATTTAGTATTAAGATTAAAGATTTTATAGAAGATGATATTTATCCGGTTAAGAGCCGCAGGTAAATAAATTTTGCAATAAATGACTAAAGTAACTTTAATAACTATGAACATGAAATATGGTATTTTGAATGTTATATAGGTACTGTAAAATATTACATTATGTTTGTTCACAATTCAGAAAGTTCCTATTAAATAAATTTAGTTGATTACATTTGCCTATACTGTGATATATTCTCTAAAACTTCCCACAAATAATCCACCCGACAGAATTTGTATCTGGCTAACAAAGATATAAAAAATTCAATGTCAAATGTGACATGACCCGTGCCTTAACTCCTGTATCGATAGCGACATATTAAAAGCAGGTTTGACCTCTCGTTTATAGTGAGCTATTACTATGTCAATTTTCTAATGGAAAATGGAATCCCTCTATGCATTTGAATAATATTTTTTTACGATTTCAATATCTTGTAATAGTATAAGCTATGATACAATTTTGACTTCAAATTGATTAAACATCATTTATTTTATAATATTTAAGAGGCATATAAGGCTAGTTATTTTTTATGAAATAAACCTAATTGATTTCTACTAAGTAATTAAACTGTGGTGTTGATTTATGTTGATTAAAATTACACAATAAATATTTAAATCGAATTTAAAAAGAAAAAAAAAAATTATAAAACGATTCTAAGAGAGCGGCCTTCGAAATATGCATTAACATCGCATTGGGTTAAGAAAAACCGTAGTTAATGGTATAATGTAATAAGTACCTTTAATGT
This sequence comes from Melinaea marsaeus rileyi, assembly GCA_918358865.1. Lineage (NCBI taxonomy): Eukaryota > Metazoa > Arthropoda > Insecta > Lepidoptera > Nymphalidae > Melinaea > Melinaea marsaeus. The sequence goes on from OU911089.1 coordinate 3,551,354, forward strand.
TTCAGAATCAGAAATACCGCGAACGTATTTTACATATTTTAGTGAGTACATGGAAGAAAGTTCCTGGAGGATGACATTGGGGAAAAACACAACCCATATAGATTGTGGTGATGCTATATAATAGTTGGTGGCGTGATGTTAAAACGGTGGTAAAAATTTTATACTATAAATTAAGTTTTATTTCTTTACTAGAATATTATTTATATGTAAATTATAATATAATAAAGTATTTACTTAGTATGTACATAAATACGCCGATTTGAAACATCTATAACATAAATTTATCTTAATTTGTAATTGCATACTCGAAAATTAGTTTACTGTTTGTTTTACAACATGTTTCCTGCTCTATCTTCCAAGTAATTACCTAATGACAAGCTCAATAAGACTATGTTCTGTGACTTGTTAGTTCTTACAGCAGCACTACTACACTGGGAACGTGGAGTAGATACAGAGAGATTGCAGATTTGTACAAATTTTAAACAGTACAGTAAGTAGTATAGCACTAAACAAATTAAAGTTTTGAAAATTTATACAATAATGTTTATGAATTGAAGTACGTTATAAATAATTAAAAAAAATACCACAAAAATTAATTCCGAAATATGTTTTACCTAGGTTATAAAATTTATTTTCTAATAATTAATACACATTATGTTTTGCTTTTTACACAACCATAACTATTAATAGCCTGGCGTATTTGAATACATGGTTTCCAGTTTCTTTACAAAATTTTTACGACGTGTCATTTAAATTCTTTACAATAAAACCTTAAGATATTTCGTAAGATATCATATAAAAATATGTCATAAATCCTCCCAAATAAAAAGTATAATAATTGCCAGTTACGTAGATATTCTCAATTTTCTAGCTCTCATTGTCGCATTTAAAATCGCAGTTTTAGTTAATGCAAGTTTGACATGAAATTTTAAAATACTCTAATTTCTACTATCATAATATTTTGAATTCAATCATAATGTTAAGAATAAATACTTTATCCTATAAACTGATTTCATAAATTGCACAGATAAACAAATACCAATTGATAAATTAAACAAAGATTTAATCTTTTTGGGAAATTCATCATTACGTGAATACCAAAATTATTAATATCCTTTATCAAATTGACTGTGATGGTTCTAATTGTTCGTACATTGCTCACCTAATATGTTGACGTTTGTGAAACAGTGAACAAATATAAAAAATACCCGGCTAAGTGTGTTATGTGACGCGCCCTGTCTGAGAAGCACTTTCGGACCAGGACGCGTTTGGAATCCTCATAGCCTTATTTTAAGTTGTATAGTGCCTTTACAGAAGGACTTATATCGATAAGTATGGTATCAAAATAGGCCTTCCTGCCACTCCTATTTGACGTATACAAGTAATCACTGTTATTGAATCAAAGTAGAAGAGATATAAATAAATAACTTCTCTTAATAACATAAAGAATTTTTCAGAACTTTATAACTGACTATTATGTAGATGTTCCCACGATTTTACCACAACCGTCAGTTATATACCACGGTGAGTTGAAGTAAGCTTAAAATGTGAATAGTGTCACGCTTCTGTTAGAATAATTTTCGTCAAGGATAGGATTAAGCAGTAAATTCTGTAGGGTTATTTAATTACGGAGTTAATTACGAAATATATGACGACCTCTGTAATGATCACACACTACATCTGAGTGTTATATCGCTGTTCTACAAGATGACTGTCGTCAAATATTTCATTGCACTGCCCGAGGATACATGTAATATAATTTGTCTTTTCTTATTTGTTTTGGGGACTTGTAGAATTACTTCTTTGCCTTGACCTACTTTTATAACGTTAAATCGTAAACAAACACTGCTTTGCGAACACAGAATTTTATATTATTAATATATTAAAATGACATTAAATATTAAGATACACCAGATACATAACATGGCCATGGTACAAAACAATCATTACTAATTACTATTCTAATAATTTCATATTATGATAGTAATCGAAACACAAAAATATTGACGAAGTTAAAGACGATATTTCGTAAAACCATTAACTACTAAGTAATTATAAAACAGTTTGCCTGTTCCTTAATAGGTCCTATTTATAAATTAACTAATAGAGGTTACTGAAGATCTCCATATTACCATCACATTGCCAGTCTACCAAATTTCTTGAATGCTAAGTTGAGCAGACATTTAGTCGATTAAAGATTAGAGGTTCTCTAATTAGTTTCTCTAGTTCCTTGCATTGTCCAAAACCGCTTGTGCCATAAGAAGGATACAATTTCTTGTGGCACAAGTGGTTTTGCTACTTATATATATTGATCTTAACCGGAGCAAGGATAAATATATCTAAATATTTAAAAATATTATTAATTTATCCTTGTTTTACATTTAATTTACTTTACTTTACTTTATTTTAGCTTCACGCCATATCCCTTGCGGGGTAGCCAGAGACGACGGAGCGCCAAACGCTACTGTCCCTGCATACCTCTTTCGCCTCGGCCATAGACATCAACCTCTTCATACATGCCCTCCGGGGGGTCCTCATACTTTTTACGTGACCTTCCTCCAGTGCGTACCATGTTTTCGAAGGCCACTCGAGGCCTCCCACTGTCTCTCTTACCGGTCACTTTTCCTGTATAAATCTTTTTAGCCATTCTTTCATCACTCATTCATATCTAATTTATAATTATCTAATTAAATTATTTTAAACTAAGAAGATGAAAAATCTTATATGTCTTATATACAAAATATTCACTTAATAAACTACCAACCTTAATAAATAAATATTAAATAATTTGAAGCTTCATGAAAGCTACGAAAAGCGCAGACAGAGTTAGGTGTCAAGCGAAAATAGCTAATAGCGTCAAAATATCATTTTCCTTATACAACTTATTCTGATCCAAGAGATAAATTCTTCTAAGTTTAATATTCTATATACATTGTGGATTAACTTATGTGATTGTGATTTATATGTAACTGTGATTTATTTGCATAACATTGTTCTATGTTAATATTGAATGTTACAATATCATTTTCATTTTAAAATCCTATATAAAGCATGAAACAAATAAACAAATGAAGCAAAAAAATATGTTAAGGTTTACTTTAGCTTCTCATTTTTTATTCATAAGAATAAATTAAATTATTTTCCTTGTCATTTAATTAAAATATTTGCATAAAGACTTATGCGTGCTCGGTGCTTACACCGCGAGATAAATTTTTAACTCTTATTACTATATAGTTTTTTTTCCAGAAATATTATAAATATATGTAGTATTTAGTATAATAGTGACAATTAAAACATATCTTAACATATAATATATATTCCTATAACAAATTTTATTATATTTCAAATATTTGATAAATTATGGAATAAATTATAAATATAAGCGAGGGTATATCGTTTTCAATAACACCTTCGAATATAAACAATCAAAATAGTATTAATTGATATAGTAAGATTTTCAAAAGGTACGTATATATAGTATGAGTTAAATCAAAAACTAAATACAATAAATATCTCGTAAAGTTTATTAGTATTTCCGTTTTAGAGTCAATAAATTAATGTTATGGGAAAGGAAAATATATCAACTTTGATTTATTATTTAAAGAAAGCTTCGTATTTACAGGAATATTTTTTTTTATTTTAGCGTGCTCTCTTGTATCTGAATAATTTTAAATAATTTGATTTTCCTAACCTCTCATATACGCAAGTAGTCTTAAGAACTTTATTCAAAACATATAATAAATTAACTACATTTATACAATATTTTACTTTCATGAACTCACGATATTACGTGATATGAACATCTTATACCTTTAATCAATATTTACATTAGATTTGTAATAAATATTTTCAGATAAATTGATTGCTAAATAGACAATGTTCTAAATATATATTGTTAGAATAACCTACATTGCATTTTGCAAACGTCACACGCCACAGACTATAAAAGCGGCCGAGTTTGTATGGGCAACACATTTTGCTCGTTGGACTCGGTAGTGACAGGTTGTGGATTGTCACTGTTGCAATCTGCGTTGTTTTCACAATAATTATTTTGGTGCTGATTATTTTTTATATTTGTAAAATGGAGTATTGTTAATTTCGATTAGATTGTAAGTGAATTGTTGTAATTTAAAGTAAATTTATGTTCATCCTGACATTTGTTCTTTTTTTTTAATACAATTCCACTTCTGACGATAAAAATATATTATATTTATAACTGAGATAAAAAAGTTTTAATTAACCGCCATTAGCTGATCATGTCAAGAAGAATATTAATATAAGAAGATAAATAGTTTTTTTTTTGTTAATAGCACATTGAATACGACGCAGGCCCACCTACAGCTAATATAAATAATTTTTAATTATTATTGACACATGTAGTTAAAAAAGAAAATATTTATGTACCAAAAATAGTATTGGTATTACACAATATAATTGTTTTGCAAACATTTGTTATGAAACCTCAGTTTTGTTACGATTATTATATTACGGAAATAATACAACAATAACCTTCCTTTCCTATTTCATTCATTTTGCCGTACAGTTGTTGTACTCTTAGATATTAATAGATTGCAATTAATTATTAACTAACTGCATTCTTACAATCGAGTTAAAAATATGTTCCTTTCATATCTAACATAATGCTATTGTAAAGTTATAAATGACGTTTATTATTGCTTTTGCGAGTTTGTTTTACGCCGACAATTTAATTACATAAATTTCTTATCTTTTTACAAATTAATATGCTAGTTTTAAGTTACAGATCCAATCTGATATCCAATTTCAATTATTTCTATACGACTAATGTATGTATATTTTTAAGAGCACTTTTGTATAGAAAGCGAAAACTTGTTATTAAGTACGTACATGTTTGTGTCTATGTAGTAGTGAACACATTGATGCTTCGAACGTAAGATTTCTGACAGTTGAAGTTATTAATTACACATGGGAGTATTAATATACGATGTTATTTTCTCATGGATTAGGATTGATTATTAGGAATTATATTTAATAAATAATGACATAAATGATATTCGTTGTTTTTAATTAATGCCTACATGTTGCAACTTCTCTTAAATAGTCAGATAGCTATTAATATTAAAAGGAGGCAACCAGAGAACTGAATATTTATCCAGTAACTAACAAACTTAACGAGATTTTTATACAGAATTCAAAATTCAATACAGAGTCATTAAATTATAAAAATCTGAATAATAATTGTAGCATAAATATTCTGGGTTATAAATAACTTTTCCTGAGATACTAGTTCTATAGTAGCAAATATAGAACCAGGTACCAGGTACCAGGTACCCTCAACGTCTACTTACGTTTCGTTCGTGAAATATACGCGCTGATAGTTTTAAAAATGGAAAGTTAGATAAATAAAGGTTGGATCTCGTTCATGAATTGGGAAAGCAATGATATGCCAAACAGCTTCATTGGAACTTGAGGTACGGGTCAATTTGCCATAGTGACATTTCATCGTTGTTATTCACTGAAGGAGCAGTCACATTGATATTTTAACTCGAAATACTGCCATGTCACTGCCTTTATTGACATATTTGAAAATATATTTGTTGCTCTTCACTGAACTGCAGAACTCAACGTTATCCTGACCCCGTCTCATCATCAACCTTCAAACTGCCGTTCTTGTTTGTTTTGGCTCCTGTAATAATATATTCATAAATATTAGTTGACAGAAGCTAACATTCATGAATTAAGGTTAATAAATAAGTTTTGTCCAGTTCATAAAGAATATAGTACCTGTTGCGGGATCTCTCTGTTTAATATTTATGCAATATCCGTCTTGTCCCTTCCAGAACATCAATGGATATTGGAGAGCGTCATATGACTGGTATGTATCAGCAATGAACTGGACATTATTTATTTTATCTACGAATCATGATTTTCGTGTAGATGTACCATCGCCAATCATGATTCCAGCAACGTCATCAACAACATGTGCATTAAATCTGCGACTGTCTTCTGCTAATGTGTACTGTTGACAATAGCGTGATTATCACATTTATAACACTAATATAATTTATGCATGTGTGATTTGTACACTTTCAACAATCCATAGTACTTATTGAATAGATCGTCCAGGTTGGAGACGATGCACCTTGCAAAAAGTGAATTATGGTTATTGTAGCTACAACGTGCATGGGCATGGGTATGTCTGCATCCTCACCACCCATAAAATAGATTTGTAAAAAAAATTGTGGTTCGATTGACATTGGCAACAATGAACTCGCTTTGTGATAAATGTTGATCTTTGAGTTTAAATGTTGAAAGAAAATGTTGTTGAGCATTTACAACGCTATGCAACACTATTTCTGTTGCACCAAACGATGTGATTTGGAAACATAATTTAAATGTTCGAATTTATTTTAAGAAGAGGTTAGAATCTGGATCCATACCGATAAGTAAACTGTTCAGATGGTTCAGATGGAGTTTTTTTTTTATGCAAACGAGATCACAGATGGTACGTGATCACCGCCTCCCATGAACTCCTGCAACATCCGAGGATTCACAGGAGTGTTGCCAGCCTTGAAGATAGGAGTAAACGCCTTTTTTGAAGGTACCCATGTCATACAGAACTGGAAATACCGACGAAGGGAGTTCATTCCACAAGTGGAACGTGGAAAAAAGGTCCTTGAGAACCGCACAGTGGAGGATCGCCATGCATCCAGGTTGTAGAGATGGTTAAGTAGTCAATAGTAGTATTATTAATATAATGTAAATAACGTAATATTATTACGAGTAAATATAAGTATATAAAACTGAAATGTGTTATTTAAATCAGTGACAATTTTATATATTTTTACTAGGTCTATTTTAAAAATCTATCAGAAGATAATACTTTTATAACAGAACCTATATGAAATGGTAATGAGTTAAGTAACAAACCGTAATAATACTGTTTTTGTCAGTATATAAAATTTGAAGTCTTTTAAAATCTATACAATCAGAGACGAAGCCATTAAGTGGTATTTAAAAAAAAAGTCATTTTATGTCAATGTGAAAAGCTACATATCTCGCATTAAATCTTTTAATACCTAGAAAAGTAAAAAAAGTAAAGCACGGGGTGGATTACACGAGCTGAACTTGACACGTGGAAAAGTTTTAGACTTTACGAAAAGGGTCTTATTTTATATTAGTTTTTGAATTGAATATTGAAAATAGTAGGGAAATTTAACATTTTGATATCATACAATGTATTATAATATAAATAAAATACAATTAATAATTTATGAATTTGTTACTAATATATGTGTTCTTATTTTAAATTTAATGTTTATTTATTTTATTTTATTAGGATCACGGCAAGTTTAAACCAATTTCATAGTTCTAATTCAGTGAGTTCCAAAATTACGTTAGAAGTGAAACTTCTTTAGAATCATTGTGATTTTAAACTCGATGTAACGAAAATGCGTCACTATAAATAAACGAACACAAATGTGTAGGCTTTAGTCGGCGAGAGAATGAGAGAAAATTCATTACACGTTATTTCCTTGTCATAACGATATATGACAAGTGTTTTTTCTTTACTTACTATAATATTATTATCAATGATGAATATATTAATGTGAATATTTTTCTTACCATAATATTATATGGCAAAGAAGCAAATCTCCACTGATTTGACGTATGAAAGTCTAGCGAGGAAGAAACCAAAATATTGCGCCAACACCGTACCATTAACTGTCATCACCGGCTTAAGAACAAGTAAATAATGACAACAATAAATTGATAAACGCAGAAGAACGGTAACTGAATATAGGTAATATGAAATTATACTAAAATTCAAGATAGGCGAATAATACCTTTTGTAACTTGGGTCTATCAGTTAGTTTGACTAGGAAATATTAGTTTGACTTCTCAACAATATTCTGTAATCCACGCAGACGGAGGCGCTGGAAACACTTCTTACTGAAAACGTAAGAGCGAATATGTAATAACGAACCAAATATATTTTTTATTTAAAAAAGTTCAAAACAGAACTTCAATAAAATAACCTTATAAAGTAAGCTCTATACAAATAATGAAAACAGAATCAACGCGATATTGTAAAAATGTAATAGTTTGATCAAAACATCAGTTTATTCTAAATTTACGATCACAAATAAAATAAAAAAATACGAGGTCAAGAGTGAGTTTTAAATTTATAGCGCATTTCCCCAATACGAAGTGTTTTACAAACTTTGTAAGACGCTTGTAATCAAATATATTATTCATAGAATATTGTGTCTTTAAAAGTCTGTGTAGTCTTTATTTATATAGCTTTCTTCTAAAAGAATCATTGTAATTATCAAATACTGCATATGGTATGATTCAATGTATTGTATTTTAGATCTTGTAATCCATGTTATTTTAAATTAAAATTTTGTCTGAGATTAAACAATATTATTCAAATTTAATTAAATTGATCGCATTTTAAAAATATAATAATTTAAAACTTTATTTTGAAATGTCTATCTAACAATAATAATTGGTAAACATTTTTAATAAATAACTTGCAAGAACAAATTTTCCGATTTAATCTACACCACTTAATCCTGGGTTCTTTCTGTATGACTTATTTTATGACATTATATCCATTACTAGGGGCGCGAACCGGACCTCGATTTTAACTCGCTGGGCTCGAAAATCTCCGTAGAGTTCGGCAAATTGAGCGAAGCGAGTAACCCATCTTCAATTCAGCGTTCAAAGCTGAAATCGACAAGCAAAAAATATAAAATACTCAAATATCACATAGCGAAATGTCTTTGACTGTAATTTTTTGGTGTTTATTCCTCAACGAAATGAGTTTTTTTTTCACTTTTTGTCTATATATAGCCATCGCTATAAATGTGCAAAATTTTATGAAGTTCGGTAAAGCCGTTTTCATGCAAACCCCGGACATGAGATCCAAAAAGTCTCACATAGAGCGCTCCGCGCAATAATGTCTGCCTGTTACCGTTTGAATAATGTTGATAACAATTAATTTATACTAAATACACTTCATTATTATTGCATTTTATTAATATAATAATGTCATTAACATAATTTAAATTTAGAATATAAAATAACATCACTCTGACTAGTTATGTTTAGTTTTTGGTCCAAAATCCACATATCACTGGAGACGGACATAAATAACAAACGCAACCTAATGGATAAACATAATCAAGAGGACCCTAAAGTTATTGCTTGTATAAAGTTAGTTTGGTCCTTATACCAAATCATTAATCTGATGGAATTTTTGTTACACATTTTTTTATTATGTGACTAAATACTTTAATAATGAATTATTGGTTGGTTGCTAATTCATAATTTTAAGTTAATGTGGCAAACTTAAACAAGATTTAACGTTCGATCGAGCAATGTTATGTCGGATCAGAATTTGTGACCGTCATGGCTAAACTCACCTCATCTTTGGACGGACGTCGTTGGTTTAAATGTGGTGCATGAAGTCTATGTTTGATATAGTTCAGGGGAAAAAATATTATCTTCAATTCATTCATATTTAAAGTTTTATTTCTTACACAAACAACATATATAGTTACAATTCTATGAAACGACATACATAAGACAGTTTAGTGTTAAAATTTCTTCGTCTGCAAGGATCTTAACAAGTGTGAAACATTTAAATAACGCAGTAAGAAAGGTTTATTTATTTGTTATATAGTCATGTTAATGACGGACACAAAATAGAGCTAGATGAGAATGTAAACAATAATTTACAGATTACATAAAAACTATTGGGAATTGAACCCAGGACCTGTGCCTCATCAGTGTTACGTATGAGTTACCAGTGGATACGTTTATCCTAGTTGTTAAATCGTATCAAAATATTGTCTTTTCCAAGTTTTTTTCAATAAATAAATGTGTTAAAAATAATATCTGTTATTGCTTCTTTTTTTTTATTAAAGAATATGAAATGTATTCCCTAAAATATTTGATGAAATCATTCATCAAATATTTTAGGGATCATTGTTAACAAATATTAAATTAGTTTTTATTCACACGTTGTTAATTTAATTTTTATATCTTAAAAAATAAGAACCTATTGCATATAACATCAAACCTAATTGCAAACATTTATCCCATTTACCTGTTAAATCTTTATTAAGTACATTTAATTAATACCGACCGTACTATTAATACTTCCTGAACTATCTGTACGCATTGTTTATCCTAAAATTGACCGCAAACTTAATACTGGGATTTGTAACTTTAGCGACAGGCTTACGAAGATTAATAAAGTCGCAAATACGCAGATTAATAGATACGCAGATTATTATTAACATATTTACAATAACAAACAATGTTTTAACAAATAAAACAATCTAACTGGACAAGAACCGAAGGTAGAGCATAAGCATGAACATAACCATAATCATAAGCGTGAGCGTGAGCGTAAGGGTAAGCGCAAGCGTGAACAGAAGCATGAACTCATGCTCATGAGCATAAGGTTGAGCATAAGCAGTACACATATGACACCCATGACTGCAAGCAGGAAACGAGACACTACGTATTTTTAATAAAATTAAAAAATAAATACGCTCAATTGTATTAGTTACCGATGCCTATTAACGACACCTGCAAATAAAAAAGTATTATGAGGTATGTCATTTTCGTTAGTTCTATATAATTGCAAATAGTTTAGTGAAGTGTCGATATTTCCTGTTACATGAGGATGTGAAGTTGGTTCATTTATCTTGTGTCGATGGTTTATGGTTCATAAAGCCTTCACTTCATGCTGGTGTATCAAGGATATAAGTAATATAGTGTGAATCAAATATATTGTGATATAATTACAACACATGTACGTAACATATATCTTCTACTTGCATATTTTTATAAAAGCTCCTTTTTCTCAATTTTCAGAATAATTGAGTTAAGTTATAAACTGTATGGTTTCTCTTAACACATTTGAAAACATATGAAATGTTCATTTTCTTCTGATTTAAATTTAATTCTTGAACAAAGTATTTTCGAAATATATATATATATATATATATATAATACTAATTTAAGTATTAAATAATTTATTGATTATTAATTAGAAAAATAAAACATTTTAGTCATTTAAAGCGTCAATTGCTAAACAGATTAATAATACAAAATATTAAAGTCTAATAATAACACATACGACTTTATTTTTAATTTCATGATATTAAACAAAATAAAATAAAATAAGTGAATATAGTTGAATTGAATTGAATGTAAGTAAGTGTTTTACAAACATATTTTTATTTTACCAGCGATCAGTAAAGTATTTATCTGGAGAATAAAGGATGGAAAGGCAAAAGTAACTTAACGAAGTGTAACCTAAATATATTTAACAATAAGTTATAGTTTTCCCTTATTTCAATATTTAAATCTTGGACACCAATACAAAATTTGTAATATTTTACTTAACATTAAATATTTATCACAGCAATATTTGAAAGCTTTAGAAGAGAATTAGGTCCATTACACTGATATAAGGTCCGTTGCTAGGAATGTAATATCCAAGTTGCTTCTCCTCTGACTGCACATAAATTTGTTCATTCACTATTTATATTAGTTATCACGAAGGATAATTATCCAGAGAATTTTTTTCACAACTCATTACAATGAATTGGTTTTTTAGCACTTCAATTTATACTATTTGAAAATAATCGGTTTTGTGTTTCTTTTTATATAAACACTAAAATAATGCCAGTTACACTTTAGTTTTAAGTATGTTTCAGACAAGACCATACTGTAACTAAGGTGAAAGAAAAAAAAAGGTTATTAATGAAAATGAAATGATTTAAAATCTTTATAATAATAAATTGGTACATAAATTGAGTGCCTTCCAACTAAATATAATTAATTTGCATTCATGCTAATTTATTAATTTAACTGTAGGTATTCTAAAACAAAAAGTCACTTTAATCAAAACCGTAGTGAGAAATAGGGCTATTTGTACACATCTCTCTGTGGGCTTATCACTGTGTTGTGTAAAACATTCTTTGTGAAAATAATGATACTTTGAAATGTTCACAATTTGCTTTACCGTTCCTTAAACCCTCGAAAATAATATTATGTAGCTACTCGCTTGTTACAAGACACTTAAAAATATAAAGATATTATCTTCTTTACAAAACTATACATATCATTATAGTCAATATTTCTGTTAACATCAAACATAATAAGTAGGGATATACTGAACACATAATTATTGAACCGACAGTCAGTGGGCCTTTTATCTGTAGGAGTATATTATAATAAATATACAAGACATGATACATATGTACCAAGACCTTACTGTCTTAATTTATTACATAATATCATTATTTTGGTCTTTTTGAGCTGGAATTAATATTAAATTGAAAGCAATCACAACTTTATAATCCGATTGTAAGATATTGGGAAATTCAAAGTGTTTTATTCAAATCAACCAATTGAAAATATATAAGGATGAAATGGATTTCTTCTTCCGTATTTATTTAATTTCTTTTATCACTTTTTCAGATTTATCTTTGAATAACAATTTAAATAAGTATTAAAAACAACTTTTTTTATTATAAATAAATACTTAAAATTATATCTAATGTAATCAAATACCTACAGAAATTTAAATAAAATATGTATAGAAAATATCTTAAAGATTAAATAGATTGAATAGGTTTAGAATAATTATATAATTTTTAAACTGTAAACATACGTTTTACAAAACGACATTTATAAATATATATATATACAAGTTAATATATATTTACTAACATGATGTTTGCGGAGTATTATTTTTATATGATATAAATATTATATAATGTTTAACCTGTCTATCGTCATAGATAACAGTTTGTCTGTCATGCTTATATTTGAGACATTTTTATAGAGAAATAAGTCCATATAACAAATCTAAAGTTTATTTTCTGCAATAACACATATAAATTGAAATTGATAAAAGTTACTACTGTTTTAAAGCTATAAAGAGTTTATGCTAAAGAAAAACCAACATTGGTCAGACATGATATCCCGCTGAATAAAGTAAGATACAACAGTCTGTAACAGAAAAAATAATATTAGTTTTTCACCGAATTCGCTTTTGCTACGATACGTTTTTATTATTTCAATGGATTCTTTTAAATTAATTTAAGTATACAGACTTTTTAATGCTGGAGTTTTTTTATGTAATTTATAACAAAATAAGATCTAAATAATTTATATTTAAAAAAAAATATTTCAATTAGTTTTCATACCTTATATTACAAATATGGTCCTAAAGAATGGCTTCTAATGTTTTTAATAACATCATTTTGATGTTATTGTTTTCAATTTACAAGTTTTGGTGTATTTTGTTCAACATATTTATCTAGATTATATTTTATTCTGAGAAAATCTATTACTAAAAGAGAAATGTCGCTTAACTTTGGGCAAGTTGAGTTAAGAGTCGGTCAACTAGGTTACCAACCTCACGGTTTTTGTTATTGCTTGATTAACTTGATAAAGTTAATGGAAAAACAAGATCATATTGACAGTTTTCTTTGATTATTGTGTAGAGCCGAGAAAAATAGACAACTAAGAATATTATTTGAGCGTTGTTTTATTTGTGCGAAGCTATTCATCTGAAACGGCCGGACTGATGGGCGAACAACTCTTGGTTCCTTCAGCACGATAATGCAGCATGTGATACTGTATTGATTCTTCTCGACTTTTTTGCCAAATTTGTTTATTTATGCTTATAAAATTTATATTTTTATAAGTGTTAGCATATTCCTTATAAATAAGAAAAATATATAGTTTTTTTTCATGTTACCCCCGAAAAAACAAATATTCAAAGTCCAGGTAGTAATTTTTTTAAATCACAAAGAGACTGATTTCCTTGAAAGGAGAGAAAAATCAATTTAAAAATACTCTAGAAAAAATCTTGGGGTTGTTAAAAATATTAACGTTATTATAATATTATAATGGCGCAATTTTCTGAAGCAAAGGACTCTCGACAGAGGAGACTAACTCGGATATTATATTACAGTTTTAGCGACTCATTTCACGGTGGATTTAGTTTTTACAACATTAGTTGAGTACACTGATCCGAAGTCCACTTATACTAGGGAAGGGTAATGTCAAAGGATAAACTATTACAAGATCACGTACGAATAATACATTTGTTAACTAGTTAAGGTTAAAACAACCCAATTTTAATATATAATATTAATAATTGTATGTCTGTATAATACTTTTATTAAAACTATACTTTTTGCGTTTTACAAATACATATAATTATTATATCAATTGTGTTCACTAATTCTCTTATCTACCTAATTATCGATATACCTATTTTTATTTCACACCTCAACAAATTTGTTACTCGTGTATGTGTATATATATAAACAAGTTACAAATATATATAAATATATAGAATATATATATATATATATATATATATATATATTCTATATATTTTATTAAATTATAGTTAATATTTATTTACTATACATATTTTTTCGCATTTGCACACCTACTTATCCCTTATGCAGTAAGTAAATAAATAGTTAAAATATTAATATACGAAAATAATAAAAAAAAAACAATGCAACGACTACAATGACGATACTTGATATCCATTTCTTCCGATTTATAATTTATATATGAGAATATACTAAATACGAGTGATATAACATCTTTTTAAATACTATAATATGTGAAAAAATATAATTACGTATTAATTATATAAGTAAAAATGTACAATAGAAGTATTTATAAAACATTAGCACTAATAGACACAAGGAAATACGATACATTCCTGATGGGAAGATAACAAGCTTTATTAGTAACATCCACGTGTTTGAATAGAATGACAAAGAAAAAATATATTTGTTTCAACACCAGTTATAAAAATATATAATTTTCATAAGGTTTTAAAACCGATTTCAATGACCATGATAACATATAAAATAAATTTTCACATTACTGAAATCTAATCGGAATATAAATCGATTCAATGAATTTTGTATGAGTTGAAATATACATAGTTTATTGACTTTGAAAATGATAAATTTATTATATTTGCAAACGTGTCATTATTAACTCGATATATTCTAAAACAATATACATGAAAGGAAATTTAATTTGAATTTGTTTTCATAAAAAAATCATAAACACATATTGGTTGAAAATATAATTATAATTATAGATTACATAGATTAGTTATTTTTAGATTAATGATTTATTATATTACCTCGGAATAAATCTTCGCTTTCTCCTTTCTCGTGATGACTGTGAGCTCTAACAATGTATTCAACAGAGATCTTTAAACATTTCTTTACATATAAAAGTGTAGAATTTCAATTAATAAGCTATGAAAAAATTATTGAATAATTGCTTCAATTTAATATATTTTTTTATCCTATTTAGTTGTTTATTTTTTTTTTTTAATTATTATTATATGTAACTCTAAGATACTGTATATTACTACATGAGTATTTAACTCGATTTAAATGTATATTATATAAAATATATTATAATCAATATGTATTTTAAAGAACGAACCTCTATTTTACTTTGTAACAAAAGGACTCTCTAATTCCTAAACACATCAAATATAATTTTTTTATTATTATTATTTAATATTTGTAAGATGTAATAATAAATAATTACTTTCTTATTTTTAAGTAAAGCAAAAAAGACAAATGATAATAATTTATTAACCTCTGACTGTTTTTTTTTTTGATTATACTAACGTGGCTTGAATGTATGAATTTTATTTGGTTGTTTTTAGGTTGCTTTCGTGGTTTTTAATTTAGTGTTCGTTAATTATCAAAGTTTAATAAACAAAGTTTCGATTCTAAATTAAAGTCAGCCCTAAATATAAAATAAACTCATCAAGTTATAAAAATAACAATAATATGGTTTATTTTAATTTTAATATTATTGAAGTACCTACTTAATTACGAGTAGATACAAACAAGCAAGATCAACAGATAAATTGACAACTGAGGCATCCGAATAAGCTGTTATTGTTGTAAGTCGTCATTGTTTTGTGTTATATAATATCATTTATCTCTTAATTAGGATCATCCATATAATGCACCCTGGGTATGAAGCGCTCGCTGCCAGGCTATTTCGAGATTTATTACAAATATAAGTAAGGTTTTAAGTATGGCTTTTAATAAAGGAACAAAAGTAGGTTGAGTCTCTGTCGCCAACTCTTCTCAAGTCAGTGGCAAAATAACTTTACGAGCATTAGCTAGCTTAGACAATGAAACAATATTTATGTAAAATTTACAATAAAGACTTTGATTTTTGATAAAAACTGGTTTGAATTTGTTTTTGAATTTCGCGAATGTTATTTATTTAGATAAGACTATTCTAACGGATTTTGCTTGCATATAATGAATATAGATTAGAAACTTTTATGTAATATCTCTTAAATATTAAATATAAATGCCCGGAAGCTAGGAAACCTTTAGAAGCAGCTGACTAATTAAGCGATTCACTGAGAGACACAGTCACTGCATCTCGTCTTCCGGTAAATAGAATTGCCTCTAAGTATTCGAAACGTCGTGTTTAATTAATAATACAATAAAGTGAAAATGATTTATCTGAACATCACATGTTTATGTTTATGTACATCAGACCTTTATATTTTTTACAATTCCATCGCTATTGTAGTTAAACAAAACTGCTCAGTTTTCTTAACGTTTTCTCATTTCGACGTCAATTAAGTATTATATATATAGCTATAGCGTCAGAATCATTTTAATACAATTTAATTTTTATATGCTATTTAAAGAACGGTTCAAGGTATTTTTTAAATATAATATGAGAGAAACTTAATCTGTGAAAAGAATGCAAGTAATTTTCTCTTCACGTCTAAAATAAATGTTTCAGAAAGTAGTAAATATTCGTTTAAGATTTTTTTGTCGTTTTAATTTTATCACCAAGCGTTGTGAGGGTGAACAAAGTGAGTAAAAAAAAATTTAATATAAATATTTGATGTCATCGTGTCCTAAATTGACGATAAAACCTTCAAACTCTCTTGAACTTTACTAATATGATGAAACAATTTTTATATTAGCATATCATGATATTATCATGAATGGATAAGATTTGATTATTAATATATCTTTTTTAATAAAAAGTTATTAAAAAAGAACCATCATGATGCAAACAAGGCTTTTTAAAAGATGTACACAGTTCATATCGAAATTTAATATCAAATCTCTCTACCATACTCACATTCAGCATGTTCATTGTAATGTGGACATCAAAGAGATGTCTTGAATGCCAACAATTATTGTGCAATTTATCGACTTCCTGTTATATTAAACATTTCGTAATACTTTATTAATATTCCTTGAGTAAAATTGATGTTTCAGTGAATATACAAATTTAACCCGGCTATGACAATTATTGATATTGTTTTTCCCTATTTGTTAATATTTGTAAAGGCCCAAAGATACACATGAACACTAAATCTAGTAAATGAGTTGTTATTTGATCTGTCTTTATTACATTTAGTATGAAAATTTAAATGATAATTAATTTGACCATACGTAATTAGTCCCTTTATCTAATTGATAATGTTCCTGTGTACAAAACATTAAAGGTACGTAACAGACATTCAGCAAACATGGGGTTAAGTTATAAGGCAAAGTTAATTTCCTATTACTTTTAAGTTGTATATAAATTGCCCTAAATGTGAGTGAATTTGTTTTCTCTTTGAACTCAAACTCGCAACTCAGAGTATTTTTATAGTTATGTGGATATTCATTTATGAAAATAACTTATATGTGTTACTTAGACTTTAGTTTTACTGCAATTTAATATATTTAATTTATTTTTATATTTTATTGGTTTACTATTTTTTTCTTTTATAACATATTTTGTTAGAATAAACATATTCTAATGCGTTATTGTTAGTTTTCAAATATTTATATACAATAACACACCCCTGCGAAATAAGCCTCTCAAAAAAACATGTCAACTGATGGATTCTGTGAAGAAGGACAGTGACTAAAATATTTTATTACAACATTTAAGTTTTATTATAACCAACAATTTTATGAGACTTTGCATTTTATATTTTTTATTATATTTACATAGAAAAGATTTGAAAATATCTATAAATACAATCTTCTCATATAATTAATATATAAAAGAATAAAAAACCAGTTAAAATGCAATTACCCACTACTTTTCGAACGAACTTTGACGAAGTTACAAATGTTAATAAAAAACAATTAATTTTTAAGTAAAATGATTATGAAAATAAATGTTTAAAAGTAATCATTAAAGATAACATAGACCACACACAAACATAAATAAAAAAAAAATACATTAATTTTTATAATTAAATATACTAAGTTAGAAACGTCGTTTTTAAAATACTTTTACTTTCAACTAGAGTCACTAAACATTAGAACTAAAACACTTCAATCCAAAAGTTTTGAAATGAAATCTGTGAGCTCCGCAACATCTTGCAAATAAAATCATAAATAACATATCTATGCTACAATGAATATATCTTCAAAAGATTACAAAAAAATATTTTTGTATGTACTTGACATATTACAAAAATTATTAAAGATGAGATTTTCGTTTTGTACAAATTTGTATTTAAAAAAAGAAATAGTAATCAAGCATAAGTTATATTTCAGGCAATAAATGAATAAGAAAGAAATATTATAATTATAATTATTCATTTATTGTCCTTGTTTGTCTGAAAACATTCAATCAACGAGACAGTCTAGACATCATAATTGCTTCAATCACTTTAGTTTTCATCAGTCAGTAGTAGAAATTATTAACACTGTATAATAATGCATTTCTACAGAAATAAAAAAAATAATATAACAGTAGTAGACAAAATACTTGTCCAATTTATTCTAAGGTTTTTAATTATAATTACATTGACATAATATGTCTTGGACCTTGGACAGCCTTGGACAGAACTGACAAGAAACGCATAACTTATATTTTTATTATAATATATATTTATATATATACATATATAATGCGCATATATTAGTTATATTTACTATTTATTTACGATGTATATGTGTATTAGGTATTAAAAAAGGTACGAATAATATCTTGTTGAAGTTAAATCAAAATCCTATCTATATACATGTGATGAAGTTTGCGAGTATCAATACAACTAATCAAGTACACTCGATTAGTATTTTTTTAACTGTAACGATGTATCGTAATAAAATATAAGAAAATCTCTGCTTTAAGAGAGCAAAAGCATTGTAAGAATGCAGATGAAAATTTTTACAACGGCTTAATGTGAGCTAGAAAGTGGATCGTTTCAACAAAATTAAGAGTTCTCTTTAAACTGGTCACTGAGACGATTCATGTGAGACTTATCTTAAACGTTATATATACTAACTTCTTTTAATATTGAACTGCGTTAATAAATTGATCGTTTTATCTCCTTCATTGCAATTAAAGGTAAGAAAATTTTATAACACGGAAAAATCTTTCTTTTACGGTATAACTTGGTTTATGGCATTTCTTATGTTTTAATGAATATCCTTTTTATTGTACGAGTATACTGTATTATAAACAAAACTATGTCGTATATTTAATATTACCACAGAGAATATGATATACTTATAATAAAAGCTACCGTGTATGTGGTAATAAACAAAAAACATAAAGAAGATCTAAAATCAAATAAACAATGTCAATATGGAGCGTCATAAAACCTTAACGTATTTATTTTTCACATTTAGTTGAGACATACCCAAGATAAAGTTATTCATCGCGGTTGTACTATTTATTTTACAGGTTTCTTAAAGAGTGAGTCAGGAATCTTAAATAAAATTAAACTCATTTTTAATAGAACCGTGAAGGTAAAATAACTAAATGTAAAACAGGGACTAGTTTTAGTTTTGGCAACGATTCCTAAACTCGATTCTTGCTTATCATTAATACTCGTATGATGAAGATTATCACATTTTAAGGTGTGTATCTGTGTCTGTAAAAGTGTAGTAGAAGTAGTAGTAGTTGTAGTATTCTTAAGTATGAAACATTTGTTTATTTCAAAGGAACTATGCTCATAGAAAATGCAATTGCACGTGCATTACAATAGCATAGAGAATAACAAGTATGCAATATCTTATAATCAAAATATTAACCGAAATGTATTAATAATATATTTTTATATTAATTATTTGGTCTCGTGTAAGAATTATTGTCTAGAAGTCAGATAACACTTAAAATAGAAAGTTAATTTCACATTTAACATATTAAAAGTTTAAAAAGATCCGTACGTTCAATAAATAGGTAGTTAATCAACTTGTAGGTGTTCATTCGTTGAATTCCGCGAAAGCAACAGTGAATAAAAAGTAAATGTTTATTGTTTATTTACGAGCCGAGTTTTAACTATCTATAATATGGCAAAATATAAGTAATTTATTACGCAACTTTATGGTTCGCTTTAATTACACATATATTGAAATTTATATTTCTCCGGATCAGTCATGAAAGGAAAACACGGTATTGTCACAACCGAAAAACATACATAATATCTAACCCGGCAAAGGAGCGCTAGCGCTACTCAATTACGTGTTATGTAGCTATGTACTCTGTCTGTCTGTAAATTATATCTGTCTTTTTAAATAAAGATAAAAGTATAATAATTTAAACACTTAAGCAAAAAATTATGAAACACAATTTTTAATTTGAATAAATGTTTAATCATAACTCATAATTATAAATATGCAGCCTACTATTAATACTGGGATAATGACAGAGAAAGCTTGTAAAGGCATCTTAAGTTAATTAATTAAAGTAATCGGTTAGGATTCTATAGAGGGTTAAGGGATGAAATGAAAAAGCAGAACATTAATTTCCATGATTTTTTTGTTATGAAGTGAAGGTTTTTTAGAACAAAAACAAATTCTTAAAGTCCACATAAGCGTTGGTGAATTAAAAAATATGTCAAAAATATATAATTTTTATATATTTTTTAAGTTTTGAATAGATCCAGTGCCTCCTCATCATATCTCACAATAGGATATTCGCTCTGGAAGCAATACAATTTATGTTTAGTCATTTTGTTTATTTTAAAATGAATATAAAAAGTTTTTAATAAATATGATATATATTTTTATATACAAATTAGGAATGTATATTAATAATAATTCAGAAAAAAAGCTCTTTTTACTTTCATCTAACCTAAACTATTGAAAAATTAATTAAAATAAAGTCGCTTTATATTTCGATTTAAAAAGTATTGGATATTAATACCAAAATCGCTACAAGGATTTTTTAAAGATATATAATATAATAGGATAAAATGTCTGCCTTGCATTTCAATTTTAAATTAATAAACTTTTAAAACACAAACAACTTCTCAAACAATTATAAAATTGCCGTCCAGTATGCACGTTGAGACATACTCGTATAAACATGGAAGAGCATTCAGATAAATGAATGTCAGAATTCAATAGAATAGAAATAAAAAGGTCACAACTGAATAACTTACTTTTATTTGTATATCTATTGTTGTTGATATGTGAGTGCTATGATAAGAAAAAAAAGTGACATTATCTTATTATAACGTTGTAGTATTCTATGACCTATAAATAAAGCAGGTTGAAATAATCCACCTGAGGTTTATGATCTTCTTGTATTTGTTCAATAAAATTATTCCGCACTGACCACTATAAGGTTTATCTCCACTAAGACCTCCATTAATCTGATTGTTGGTATTAACCAAGATACGATTCTTTTATTTACTTGTTTTATTGGAATACTAATATTACGTGGAAGTCATATTTTCTTTGTCAAGTGTAATTTTAAGAAATGTGTTGAATAAATGTTTCTTTCTTGTTTGAATATTCCGTAGAATAATTTTATTCAAATTATATCGGAAAGCTTGGTAGCAATTTCTTAATTGTTAATAAATAATAATAATAATAATAAGTTTATTTACTTGCTTTACAATGCTTTAAGATTACAAATAACATTTAACAAAACTAAGTAGGTTTATAAATAATATTTAAGAATTATGATACATAAAAAAGATGAACAGGTCTCCAATCTTCAACGTGTTTCAAAATTTTTTAGTATTGTGAATCCAAGAATAAAAAAATATAAGTTTGGTGAAAAAACGTGTTTTAATTTCAAAGTTTTAAAATCAACCAACCTTAGTTCTCAGTATAAACTATATTTCAGTTAAAGATTTTTATTACAAAAAGAATCAAAGAGATTAACATAATTTAAATTCGCGCATCTGTTTCTTTAATATAATTCCACTAGAATACGATTCTATCGGAATAATAATAATAATACATGTCAGTGATAGCATCCCCACGATGACGATCCTTACAATAGCCTCGGACTACAACAAAGTAGTGTTCATCAAACTTTAGCTATCTTCTGAATAGTGAACTAACTAATGACACTTTTGAAATATTCGAATCTCTCAACATTGCTAAATGGAAGATATTATGAATAGTTTAATTATCTACCAAATTGCTTGTCTACATATTGATGTTTCCTTCCGTAATAGCAATATATAATAGACTTACCTGGAATTATAGTACTGAATTTATACTCGACTGAAATACAAAGGTATTCATGCATTTTAAAGTCTTAAGGTTACGAGTGTTTGTAGTAACTGTATTGTTTTCAAAACACAATATTCTATAATATATGTTACTATAAAAATCCACCAAAAATTTCCTTATAATACTACATTCACACATATTATTGTCTTAACACACTTACCATTTTTATCCATAAAAGTAGTGTAGCTACTTTACTTCTCATATGTATTATTATTTAATTTAATAAGTATGATATTCCTACCGTGAAACCAATCAAAATAATTAATTTATTTCAATCTGAAAACGACTTTATTAATATGAAATTTTAATGACACAAAGGAGCCGCGCTCTTCCGTTATAAATTGAATATTAAGGTGAGATTAAAGCCGACTTTAATAGAAATTGATAATATATTTTTAACAATAGTTCACATTATAGAGTACTTTGAGAGAGATATAAAGTATATTGAGATATATTTTCATTTAACATGCTACTACAGTTATCTTTCTTTTTGGTTTGTCTAATAAATATGTTAATGTATAGAAACGGTATAAATAAATTTAAGTAAATAATAATATTTTTACAGTACAGTTTCATTCTTAGTTCAATATTTCTAATTTTTTTATATTCCGAATTTTGGTTCGCTTTTTATTTATGTAAACATATTGCTATTTTTTTTTAAATAATACATTGGCCTTACCTTTTGAATTGTAAAGAGCGTCTAGTAGCGATCATTAGCCGTTTAACATTCAAATTAATTATAGACTCAGTAGACGTCTTTCACTTACACCTGTCCATCAGTAGATGCTAATGGACGAACTTACTCACTTTTTGTTAAAGGTGAAAATGACTCAGAAATTAATGGGTCAATTTATATTCATAAATGATCGCCATCGCGTCCATGCGTCCGGACTGTTGTACCTTTACTGGAAAATATACATATAATAAGTTATTAACAAATCCATTATAATTAAACGCACTATTCCTGTTCGACAAAATCAAATTAAACAGTCTTAAATATATTAAATTATATAAATCTAGTATAAATCTACACTGTAATATTATTATGGATGATTATTCCTAGGGGCTGTCATTTATAACCATTAGAAAGGTGGTAACAAATTAAGGGTTAACGAGAATTGTTTTCAAATAGTGATTATGACAATCAGCTACAAATAATGATGACACGACCAAAATACTAAAATTATTATAAAAAAAATCGGAGCTCACTTAAACTATAAGAGTAATCCTTGTGGTATTGTTGATTCCATAAGTTATATATAGAGAAGTAGATATAATGACAATGAAGACGTATTTTGTGCTTCAACTTCCAAACCTCTAACAAAGAAACAATGTGACTACCTCAAACAATTCACAATTGAATGAGAACGTACCACTGTCTACACGTTAATAACTTATTATATCTAAAATAAAATAATTGAATATTAAAACAAAGCGACTACATTTTTAGTTAATGCTAATACTACTATATACTAAAATTTGTAAAAAAAATATTTTTTATAAAATCTCTTATTACATGCTACATAAATATTTATTTATTTCAGGATCACTTAAGACAAAAATTATTATTAATTGTTACTGTTTCGAACGCAGTTTACAAAGCAGTGTACATTCAATGCAATTATAAACTAAATTTATTGTTGACTTTTCGCTTGTCAGTTTCTTCAAATATATTTAAATTCTGAATTTTTAGAGCCTGGTATAAAACACAGAAATATAATTAACGTCAGATTTATGAGCTATTTAACAATCGCAATTGAACTCACGTAGCATTTAGAAGTATTACAGAAGCAATAACGAGATGATATATTTGTTAAATTTTTGGTGAGACTTTATATATTACTAGCTGTGGCTTGACTCTGTTTAAAAAATTTTGTTCCTTTTTGAAATGGCTGACATTTAATCATTTTAAGTTACAAACCTGAATTACATACTTATCTAAAATTATAGGCTATTTAATAAAATTGTTTCTTATTAAGATTTCTTTGAAACGTAACATTTTGTTTGACCGATTTAAATAAATTAAACAGAAAACCTTAAGCGAAGGTTGTCACAACATAAGCCTGGAAGCATTCAACTTGGGTAATTTTTTCCAGAGATGAGCACCTACAAACGCACAAATAGCAGACAAAAATCTTAGTTACTAAAGAATGATTTTTCCCAAATATCTTATCGCTTTAAAAAAATCAACAAAATAACGGGGATATTGAAAATTAAATGTTTTAATCAAAACATGAGTTTTATTCTTTATTCATGATCTTAATATAAGAATACCAGTTCAGACTAGCTTTCAATTTTGTATTACATTTTGCAATACGAAGTGATTCGCACTTTGTAAGACGCTTGTAATTCAATTAATTATTTATATAACATCGGGTTTATTAAGATCTGTGTTCTTTTGATCCACGCAGCCCTGTTTCATAACAAAAGAAAAATCTACATAATTCCGTATTTCAAATGTCACATATTTTCAGCGATGGTTAGAATTTAATATAAACTTATGTCTCTAATAAGCGCAAAAGTTAAAAGGTTTAATATAATAGCCTAGACTGGAAAGATAAATTAAATCTAATAATTGATTTGTAGTTAGTATACAATTTTAAAATATGTTTCAATTTAATTTGTTACCGCTAAAACTTAGGTAACCTTAGGTAACATTTGGTAAACTTAGGTAACATTTGGTACACTATCATTTACGTAAGAAAATGAGAATAGTTTGAATAGTAGTGGTGTGATTGACAGATCGGGTAATGTATTTCTCGGAGCCAAAATTGTGTCAGTCATTTCCATACTTATACCTTATATCCTGGGATGGAACAGCACTAATGTAAAGAGGGAATTTATGTCTCTTTATTAAGAAAATAAAAGAGTCACACTGAATTTATAAAATCTTTATAAATTCAGTGTAGGGGGGGAGTGGCTTAGCTTAGGGGTAGCGCCAGTGACAGAAAAAATTAGAGGTAGCCGTCTGTCATGGTATGGTCATGTTATGAGGAGGGATGAAAGGCACGTGACCAAAAGAGTGCTAGGTATGGTAGTGGAGGGATGGACAGGTAGAGGACGGCCGAAAAAAAGATGGATGGATTGCGTGAAAGACGATATGGAGAAGAAGGAAGTGTGTACAGAGATGACGAGTAACAGGAGAGTATGGAAGGAAAAAACATACTGTGCCGACCCCAAAATGGGATAAGGGCAGAAAGACTGAATTTATAAAATCTTTGTAATATTTTTGTAAATACTGTAAAAAATTAATTTTATTTATAAAAAAAACGGTTTAATGTTTTATTACACTGATTATTTTATTACATTTTAAACTTTTTATAAGGTTTTCACAGTTTAAAATCTTTAAACTATGCAGATAATTTGCGTATCCCTGCATTAGACAAACATGTCGCGTTGCCATTAATTGTTGTGTGCGGAAACTTAGCCATTGTTATATTAATTTCAATAAAGCTGTAACGCTTATTAATTCTTTATAAGTAATAGCAAACTCTAAATATATATTTTACAGTACAAAGCTTAAATACATAAGGAATATTTATCGTCCCCAGGTTTATACTTTCTCACGAGATGAAATAAGAGAAAATAATCAAAATACTTATTTGTAGTGGATTGTCTTATATTGGCAATTAGTCGCGGTACATTTATCACGGTTTTTTTATTAAAATATTTCTATAACTGTGGTAAAAATAACAAATATAATCAATTAAAAATATAAAATAAAGACACCTTTCACGTAGTCTTCTGATTTAAAAGATACTACTGCTTATAAACCAGTCGCACAAACAAATTATATAATGCGAAAAAAGAAAATATTGCCTTAATAAGTCACGACAAATTTACTTAATTTGATATTTCGCTTTTTAGAAGAAGTTTCACAATAATAACTAAGGGATAAATAATACTTGATTCGCTTTAAGCTGGGGATAACAAGAGTATTCTTGTTAGCCATGTATGCGCCAGTATCCTCAGCTCAAATGAGCGAGCTCGAGGAGTTTTGGGAGAATGTCAGGGATGTTCTAAGTAGTGTCAGAGATAATGAAAAGTTGATAGTATGTGGAGATATGAATGGATAGGTTGGAACCGCGCGAAGCGGTTACGAAAGCGTGCTAGGCAAATATGGTGATAAGAGGGTAAATGAAGCTGGAAAGCTTATTTTGGAATTTTGTAAGGAGAAAAATTTGTTTGTGGCAAACACGATGTTTGATCACAAACAAATTCACATGTACACATGGGAGCGAGCGGAAGAAAGAAGTATGATTGATTTATTCCTAGTGGACCAGCGTATTCGAAGTCAAGTTATGGACACGCGAGTGTTCAGAGGTGCTGATCTGGGAACGGACCACTATCTAGTCGTTGCTAGAATAAGAGGTTTGTTCGCAGGTTGGCGCAGCCGCACGACGTGTCCAAGCTTGGCGTCGAATTATCGCATAAGAAGCTGGAAGCTTCAGGATCCACCGATCAGAGAGGAATATCAAGAGAGGGTTTCCAAGAAGCTTGCAAGCTATGATTCTGGAAATGAAAGTGTTGAACTATGCTGGCAGAACCTTAGGAATGGTATGGTGAAAGTAGCGACAGAAGTATGTGGTAAAAGGAAAAGAGGTTTTAGTAAAAAGCGCGATGAATGGTGGGATGATGAAGTGAAAGACGCTGTAGAGTTAAAGAAGAAAGCATGGCTGGATTATAAAGCCTCTGGTAAGGATAAAAGTATGAGAGAGATAAGAAAAAGAGCGTACAAGCTGCAAAAGCACAAAACGAAAGCACTTATAAAGATGAAGCGTGAAAATTCTGAGAGAGAAAGGGATGAAAGGTTGACGAACAACTTCCGGGAAAACACGAAGCTTTTCTGGCGAGAAGTTAGTGGTTCCCGGGGTTGTTCGGTAACCTGTAGAATGAAAGGGGTGCTTTCGAAAAGCGGTGAAATTTTAACTGAGCAAGCACACGTTTTGCAGCGGTGGGCGGAATTCTATAAGGAGATGTATGAACGTGAGGACGCCTCGGTCTTGACTACCAGCGTAATGCTGAGTCAAGATGTAGCCGATGGTGAAATCAGTTTAGAAGAAGTAGAGAACGTGATTCGAAGTCTGAAATGTGGTAAGGCTGCGGGAGCAGATGAAGTTACTGCCGAGATGATCAAATATGGTGGGCCACGCGTCTGGGACTTTTTCTGGTTTTTATGCAATTTATGCTGGAAATCTGGGGAGGTCCCAGACGATTGGCGAAGTGCAGTCATCGTACCTTTGTATAAAGGCAAAGGTTCACAGATAGACTGTGCAAGCTATAGGGCCATCAGTTTGATTAGCTTGGGCGGTAAAGTTTATGCTAAAATTTTAGCGAGAAGAATGCAAGAGAGATCTGAAAGGCTGTTGTGGGAGGCACAAGGAGGTTTTAGACCTGGAAGAGGATGTATAGATCAGATCTTTTCCCTCCGCATGATCACGGAAAAGTTTTTGGCCCTAAACCAAAAGGTTTTCTGTGCTTTTGTGGATTTGGAAAAGGCGTTTGACAGGGTTGTGAGAAAGAAGTTATGGGAGATACTGCCCCGATACAACGTGAACGGACCCTTGCTACAGGCTGTAAGGTCTCTTTACCGAGATCACTCAGCCTGTGTGCGAGTAGGAGCTGGCATGTCGCCCTGGTTTGACATCCAATCGGGTGTTAAGCAAGGTTGCGCTATGTCAGCTTGGTTGTTCAATTTGTATTTGGATAGTTGTCTCCAAGGAGTGAAAGATAGTGACATGGGAGTGAAAGTAGGTGACCTTAAGGTCAATTGCTTACTATATGCAGATGATGCAGTGCTCATTGCATCATCAGAATGCAATTTGCAGGCATTGGTCACCACTCTGAAAGATGGGTGTGAAATTAATGGTCTTAACCTGAATGTAGATAAGACGAAGGTTCTGATATTTGAAAGAAATGAAGAAAGAACAGAATGTAAGATCAACGTGAATGATAAGATAATAGAACAAGTGAATGAAGTGGTATATTTGGGAAGTATGTTTAGCAGAGACGGAAGATACGAAATGGATGCGGAAAGGCGTATTGCTGCTGGTAACAGAGTCAATGGTGCTTTGACTGCATTGTTGAGACGGCAAAACGTCAGTATAGCTGCACGTTTGGCTGTACACAATGCAGTTTTGCTACCGACACTGTTATACGGCAGCCAAACGTGGGTAACACAGAAGAAGAATGTAAGAAAGATGAATGCTGTGGAGATGCGATCTCTTCGCAGAATATGCGGAGTCAGTCTAGCTGATCGAATCCGCAATGAAGAGATCCACAGAATGGCAGGTACTAGCGAAGATGTCACGGTGAGAATGAAGAAGAACGTGCTCAGGTGGTTTGGGCACGTTGAACGAATGAGTGATGAAAGAATGGTAAAAAAGATTTATATGGGAAAAGTGAGCGGTAAGAGAGACAGGGGGAGGCCTCGAGTGACCTTCGAAAATACAGTAGCTACGATACTGGAGGAAGGTCACGTAAAAAGCATGAGGACCCCCCGGAGGGCATGTATGAAGAAGTTGATGTCTGTGGCCGAGGCGAAAGAGGTATGCAGAGACCGTAGCGTTTGGCGCTCCGTCGTCTCTGGCTACCCCGCAAGGGATATGGCGTGAAGGTGTATCCTACAAATAATAATAATCTAACTTTATAAAAATAAACCTTACTATGACACTAAAATACAATACATACCAAATTAGCATTTTGGTAGACGACTTGTGGTAATTTTAAAAGTGCCTTCTCGGTGTTAAAAAGTATTAACAACATTACTGTTTAGAGAATATAAAACATTTAGAATTAATTTAATGAAATAATTGTTTGGTTTCATTTGAAGTGACTTTGAAGTTAAAATATAAAAAAAATATGTTATTATTTTTTTTTACAAATAAAAAGAACAAAAAATATATTGTTATGTTTAATACAACGAAAATAGTACAATAGCAAATAAATTAACAAAATAATTGCTTCATTCGTCATTCATGTATTCTTTCGCGATCTTCGTAAAAATCGTAATAGACAGAAGAATTCTGTGTCATATATTATAGTAGAAAGTGCCTAATAAAGTTAAATTAACATTGAAATTGCGTATAGTTGTTAGGAATTTGCAATAATTTTCTTGTCTTTGTTTGTAAAAAGATTTAACGCGATCACATTAAAAATAGTTGTATTAATATTAAATTATTAAAATAACTCTTATTATATAATAATTAATAACCGAAATATTAGATATACAGTATATTTTAATAAAATTCTGAACTTTACTTAAAGTTTTATACTGTTAATATTTCTGGTTCCTATATTGGTTAATAACACAGTCTTTCATTACATTAATTTATCCACATACTCCTTATTTTTTACATGGGGAAGTGCTTTATGCATATCACTAGCCACAAGGGGGGGACCGGTAGTTATGTGGGACTATCCGCTAGAGTGGCAGCTAAAAACACCATGGTGTTTCACCCCGTCCACTTTTTGGCAAGGCAGTAAGAACGTATGACTCATTCACATCACCCGCAACTCTTTTGCAGCGGGCCATCCTCGGGGTGAAGGGCAGGAAAGGAGTCCAGTCACAAGAAAGCGTACCGGATCAATTGGCCACCTTCCGCCACGAGACCGTCTACATGGTGATGAGTGCCCCCGCACCTACACTAAAAAACCGCTCTACAAAAAACGTTACCATCCTTAAAATAATTGAATATGCTCATACTTATATAATGCTGAAGATACTAAAAAAAGGAAAAACGGAACACCCAAACCCAAATAAAATCTATAAATGCTGAAAACATAATCATAAATTTACACAATGATAATGATTTAACTTTCACTAATGATCAAGCACTAGTTATTATCAACTGTTTAATGTGTACCGAATAAAATAATTGTTAACTTTCTTGTTTCAGGATATTAGTTTGAATAACAATAACAACAAATATACAATGTAATCGTTTTGCAGCTAAATCTACTTTACAATATATGCACATAACATAAGTTAGTTTCTTGTTAGTCCAGGGACAGGTGGTAGTGAACGTGCCTAACGAGCCAGCAATCTGCATACCGAGGGACTAAAGTTACAACTCTTCAGAAACCGATCTATTATTTAAAGCTAGTAACTATAAACTATGACAAAATATAATAAGTATAAGTTATTCTTTTTCGTTACAGTAATACGGTACCTAACTAATTATAATTGGCTTATAATATGTACTATACAATGTGAATGGACGTTTCTTATAATATTCGTCTTTGTAGTTAGTGTTAATAATTGGTAATATTTCACTATATAAAAACCTTATAATATATTTTTTAATATATATAAAAATAATTTGCTTACCTCAAAAAAGGTATACGTTAAATTATAAATGTTATTAATAATACTTTTTAAACAAAAGATTATATTTTGGTTACTTTCTTTATTCACAATTTCTCATAATAATATATGTATTATACAATATTTAAACACAATATACTTTTTACATAATGTTAGTAATACCACTCGTAGTGTAAAATGGTATTTTACTTCCATTACCAAATGTAAAATAGATGGATAGACAACACAGTTTTGAAGAAATAGTGGAAAAAATGTAACAGTCTAATATGATTTACCATTAAAAACATTCTATATAAAATACTATGAGAAAGAATAATATTTTCTGTATCTACTATCAAAATTAACAAACGAATTTATCTTCCGGAAGAAATAATCTAACTTATAGCCATTAAAATTCTTCAGATAAATTTGTTTTAGCAGCAATTGGTATAAAGTTCCTAAATAATTGCAGAGGGGAAAGTTTTAACCTCCTTCGGGTTCCTAGCGGGTGAAAAGTTTTTCTTCAGCACCTTGTTCATCTCGAAAATCATCTTCGGTTTTTGCTACATTCTCAACCTTCGTCACTTAGACTATCTTCTGTTTTATGTACATATCTACAATGGTTTAATTTTTTAAGTTTAAGTTTTATGGTTTTATGTAGATACCAATTTAATATTTAATGTCCGTTAACGATAAAGTTAGCAGTTTGACGGCAGACGTGCAGACGGTACACTTAATAGTCGGTGCTGTCATCGCCCATGACTAAATAGTCATGGGCGATGACACCACTCATCATCAATCATTGGAAGTTTCTAAAAACTATTTGCAATTTTAATGTTAATTTAATTTAATTAAGCACTTTCTAAACTAATATATTACAGAGAATTCATCTCTCTCTTACGATTCTTCAAATTATGATAGGTTAAAGAATAATTTTGTTGATTTTTTTGCAGTTGAATTGTTTTCGTTGTTTTATATATAACAATATACTTTTTGTTCTTATTATTAAAAAAAAATAACAATTATTTTTTTGATAAATGAAACAGCATATTTTAATTATACTCTAACTTCAAAGTTACTTCAAAAGAAATATATTATGACAACGATCATCAGATTAAGGCGAAATTTAATTTTTTTAACACTAATTTTGTTAATACATCAAAACAATTTCAACATTGATAAGGCACTTTTAAAGTTACCACAAGGCGAGAGACTACCAAAATACTAATTTTTTATTTATTTGATTTTAGTGTCATAGTAAGGTTTATTTTTATAAAGTAAGGTCACTTTGGACTACACTTAATAATTCTAAATCGTCTGGTTCTCACCTAAAGATGGGTGTTCCGCAAGGATCTATTCTGGGCCCCTTTTTGTTTTTACTTTATATTAATGACTTGCCCTTTTTTGTTAAGGGTCTGTGTGACATTGTACTCTTTGCTGATGACACCTCGCTTATTTTTAAAGTTGAGCGTGATAGGACTAATTATGACGAAGTAAACAGTACTTTGTCACGAGTCCTGCATTGGTTCGAAATTAATAATTTAGTGTTAAATGCTAAGAAAACTAAATGCGTAGAGTTTACACTTCCTAATGTAAAAAGTAAAAATTGTAACTTGCTCCTTAACAATGAAGTGTTAGAATTGATTGACTCAACAAAATTCTTAGGTTTAACATTAGATAGAAAGCTCCAGTGGAACCCCCATCTCTCAACACTCGCAGCCAAACTCAGCTCCGCCGTATTTGCAATTAGAAAAGTTAGACAATTAACGGACATAAATACGGCTCGACTTGTTTATTTTAGTTATTTTCACAGTATTTTATCTTACGGTATTTTATTATGGGGCAGTGCTGTCGAAATTAATTCTATATTTATTTTACAAAAAAGAGCTGTACGGGCTATTTATAACTTAAAAGCTAGAGATTCTCTGAGAGATGTTTTTAAAGAAATAGGTATTCTTACAGTCGCTTCCCAATACATATTTAATAACATTTTATATATACGTCAAAATTTAAATAGTTATATAAAAAACAGTGACAGACACGCGATAAATACGAGAAATAAAAACAAACTCGTAATGCCAAAGTTTCGGCTTCAAAAGTTAATAAATCCTTCATGGGTTTGAGTATACGCATATATAATAAAGTTCCACAAGATATCTTAGACCTTCCATTTCTTAGTTTTAAATCTAAAATCAAAAGTTTATTGTTAAATAAAGCTTATTATAACGTTCAAGAGTTTTTAGTGGATCGAAATATGTGGAACTTAAGTTGTTGAATCATTTGCAGGATTTATATTATATTATAATATACATCACCTATTGTTATATTTCTTTTGAAAAGAGCAACTGTTGAGTTTCTGGCCGGCTCTTCTCAACAGAGCAGCATTCCGAGCCGGTGGTAGCTTGTTTACGGACGGACTACACTGACCTTTTTTTGTATTGTAATAATTGACGATTCAAAAGTGCGTGTAAATGCCTATTTGAATAAAGATATTTTGAATTTTGAATTTTGAATTTTTACACTGTATGAATAAGAAATATAATTTCGAACTCGAACACTCCTGAATTGTGCTACAATTTATCTTTGAAATCTCTGTTTAAAAGTGAAGAGTGTTAATAAATACGTTGTAAGATATTCAAGGAGTTTTCTTTACTAAGTATTATTTACCATTCAAGTTATTGTGATACTTCCTCTTAAAAAAAATATATTAAATGAAGTAATTATCTTGTGGTAATAATTTTCTCGCATTTCATAGTTTCATGTAGTACATTATTATGACTCTTTTATGACCTCGTTAAAGTAATAACGTTCATAATTTATGACAACATTAACTGCAGAAATCTATATATTTAACTGATAATTGATCATAAATTTAAAATTACCTTATCAATAAGTTTGTCTGATTTATTATCAATTACATCCTAAAATAAAATAGGATACTATTAATAAATAATTTGCTAATATAATACTCTATTAGCTATAATATTTTTAATTTATATATAATATTGTGTTTTGTTACCAAATATAAACCAATTAACCCATAAACGAACCATTTAACACATTTCTTGAAATTATACTATCATAGTAATAAAAATATAAATGTAATACAATACAAACTACATAAGTATGAAATAATCAACAGGAGTTTATTTTTATTAATATAAATTGAATACCTTATTATTATTTATCATCCTTCAACTTTTTACTATTACTATTACTAAAAAAATATTTTAGTATTGAATAGGCGACTAACAAATAATTATATGTGTACTAGTTGTACTCTGCCACGCTTCGCAGAGGCACATTTTGGTTGCATGGGTGAGAAATAGTAGTCGTTAGATAGTATTGTGTCTGTTTCAAAAAACAGCAAAAGAAATCAAAAATCGATAAGAATGTCCAAAACGTTCGAATTTTAAAATTTATCTACATTACAAATACGTTCCATTTTTAAGAGAGAAATGTGCATTAAATCAATAACAATTACAATAAAGATAAGATAAAATAAGATATGATAGATGGATAAGAATCATCTCTGAAACGGGTTGTATATCATCATTGTGTGTCAAAACTTATTTTTTAGTGTTTGAGGCATACACATACAATCAGAACATTTACGTAGAAATTTCATTTATGTGGTAATTTAAATACTTAGTCCAGTGAGTGTGTTTGTAAAGAGTGTTCTTAATAATGCTTACATGGCGCAGATAGTTTTAATTATTTATGTGTATTATTGCAGAATTGATTAAATATTATGTATTTAGTATAATTCGTATTGCCGGCGTTTAATAGTTTATTTGTTGATACATTTGTCCTGTTTCGGCAATTGGAGTCGACATAAGTCATAGTAATGCTTGCGAGGCCTTTTTCCTCCAAAGTGGGTTTTTTTAATATTACAGTGATATATTTGATAGATCTGTACCACGTGCATTCGTGTAACTTCGGAATGTCGACCGGAATGTTCTGCTTCTTGATCTGTTGTTGTAACTGTAGCTGCATGTGTATATGTCGTCACCTGTCCATTGTCAGTGACACCCATGAATTTAATTTAAGAGAAATTAATTAAGGATAAATTGGATATTTGATTCAAAACACAAACACTTAATTGGAATATGTTATATATATTTATTAATACTTAATGAGTGAATTGTTTACAAAGTTCTTTAGCTCCCTTGTATTAGGAATTGAATGCAGTGATTCAACAAAGTGCAGTCAACATAGCTGTTCAAATATCTCTTCGACCTCCTTGTTGCTATTTAATTAGAGCAGACTGTTGGTCGCATTAGACACAGTACAAAACAATCATTCAGTAGCCATTTATAACAAAGAGCGGTCGCTAACAGTGAACCAACGTTCAATACAAGAATTAAAAATATTTATCTTGAACTTAACTTAACTTAGATTGTAACTTGTAATGTTAATGCACAGTGTTTAAATAAATAAGTTATTATAATTAGTAAAACAAGTTGTTTGTCTCGATCTCTTGGCGTAATTATAAGTTATACTTGTAGTGATCGGTTCTGTTCAGTCATTGGTTTACAATACATGGAGTTCTGTGCTATTGAAAATAAAATAACGCTCTTAAAATTATTTTATTTATCATTAGTTATTGATAATATGTATTTAAAGAATGATATAATATAGATTATTGTTAAACTATTTTAATTATTCTTACAAAAAGAAACCTTGAAAATTCTGTATGTAATGAAAATCGACAGCATCAAAATAGCACTTACAATTATGTAACATCATGTTTTAGGCCACATTATGTAGGTCTGATATAGTAGTAATGCCCGATTTATACTATAAGATTTATTTTATTAGTTAAACCTTTCAGTTTGTTTTAGCTATATTGAGCGCTTTAGAAGATTATATATATTCATCTAATTTGTGTTGAATCAAGGAGGTTTTTTCTTTTCAACATGAAGATGTCAACTTTACTAGAAGACTTGTTTTCTTACCATTAGGAATGTATCTGTATGTATTTCCTTATCTAAGTATTAGCGCAGAAAGTAGAAATATCTTTAAGACATTAGTAAAAATATCTTATAGATATTTCTATTATATAAGTTCTCTTCATATAAAAAATCCATATTCATATTTATTACAAAGGTAGTATGTACTTGTTTTTCGTATATAAATTGATGATATAACAAAACCTGCTTTTTTATAATCCCATATATTGTTTTATAATGCGAAAGAAATATATATTTATATAACAAATATTCTTGAGTAATATTGATAATGTATATTAGTTATCCAATGGATATTGTAACTATTGGCAGTACAGTATTTTTATTATTAATATATATACAGTTAGAAAAAAAAAACATAAAAATTTTAAAAAATAACGTAATAAATAAAAATGTGAGTTAATAAGTCGTAACTTGATCAAATGGACTGTAAGAGATGGTTTTATAACTTTTTGTTACGTACATTTATTAAAAATATATTAAAATGAAAAACA
This sequence comes from Melinaea marsaeus rileyi, assembly GCA_918358865.1. Taxonomy (NCBI): domain Eukaryota; kingdom Metazoa; phylum Arthropoda; class Insecta; order Lepidoptera; family Nymphalidae; genus Melinaea; species Melinaea marsaeus. The sequence continues at coordinate 3,587,664 of OU911089.1, forward strand.
ACTTTGATGGTGACTGACAACAGTTGCACTTTTTAAATAGTTTTTATATTTTTCTATACATTCTATCAATGATATGTGATACGTGTAGTTTGTGTAAGATTATAAATTATAACGTTACAGTATTGTGATAGTAATACAGTCACTATCACTATCACAGTAAATAGAAGCGCTAGTTAAGGTGCGTAGTCATCAGAATGGTGATGAAGCGGTCGGTTCCTCTAGACCGAAGCGATATATCACGCGGAGAGTTAAGTGTGATATGTTTGTTTCAAAAGTAATATATTATTATAATTATTTGATAACTTCGTGTTACAATATTAATATTTTTGATTATATAAAGAGAAATTATTTCATATAAACTCTCCACTTTCTTTGCCTTACATTTTTTTTCGCTATCCAGATCGTTCATTGTCTCCCAATTCAAAATCTCCACTCCAAACGCGCAAACCATTTCAAAGACGTTTAACCAGATAAAGCGTTTTCACCATAAACTTCTATTAAAATCAGATGACTTTACGCAGCTCTTTTATGCATATTAAAATAATGTTCAAAAACATTTTATTTGACATAAATCTTGACATTTTTAAATAGTTAGAAATTGTTGTTGTTGATTTTAACAATTGAGAATAAGATGCACCATAAAAATAAAAAAAAATGGCAGTTGATTTATGATACATTTATATATGCATGAAAAAAACAGAATTCTGTAATAACCACGTCATGCATTATTAACCGCTACGAATTAATACTTATTGTATAAATTGGCTGCAATATAGTAAAAAATATGAAGTAAATGGAAGAAAAAGTGAAATTTGTCACTTATACATTTAAAGCTTGGCTCTCTTTATTTGCAGACATGTTTTTTATTTTTGTTTCAGTTATAAATTTAGCTCTTTTTGTATCTTGAAAAAATATTTTTGTTTTTCGAATTAAACTTTCATGATAGAATAGTTATAAATATGCAATAATTATAATACTATGGATATTTTGACAATGTATTCTTAAACGATTGAATTTAAATCGCAAGAAAATCACCATATTCTCAACAAACTGACCCAGATAAATAATTCAAACGTTTAAAGAGAAAACATAAATGTTATATCTCAATAATTACTTAAACATTTAAATTATTTAATAACTAACTTTTATATAGTTAGTTTTTCTACAATTCTATATAATTATATGATTGAAACTAAAAACTCTAACCAATGTTCATTTAAATTATAAAAACGGAAAAGATACTAGTTAATATAAATAACCATTTCAGCACATCTCGAATTTATGAATACGAAATTTAGAATGGAACGATTGGAATGAGTCGCTGATGGATCCATTAGCACATTGAGTTTGGTGAATTTTATTGTGAGTATTATACAGTCATTTGGATACATATTTTGTTAATTAGTTAGAGTTACTAGAAAAAAAGTTAATATTATTATATTTAATTTTAGTTACTGGATACCGCTAGTAATGTAAAATATTAAAAGAGTAAACGTTTTTGTAAAGAAAAACAGTTCTAGTCTCAAAACTGAAATTTAAGAACTATATTTAAACTCCAACAGATTTTGTATTCGGTTTCAGTATTTTGTTGTTTTCTTTATCTTAAGTATACTATAAAATATACTAAAAAGGTATAGTGTTCAACAGAATTACATTATTTCAAGTATGCTTTACACTACGATAAAAAAAATATATGGTGCTTACGAGAAAAATAGAAATATAAGATTTTTAAAACTATTCAAACCTTTTTGTGTATACAAAGATAAGAAGCATAACTGACTGCATATTTTTCATATTTAAATATATCTATAAACAAGTTAGCAATGTTAGGTTTATATATAATAATATTATTAAAAATTGATTGATTGATTGATAATATTGAAATATAATTTTATTAAAAATTGTATTAAAAAAAACATAACGTTTTTCACGTTACATTTGTTAAAGAAAAAGAAACCACTCACCTGCTAGCTGCTCCACTATGTGGTTAAAATAATGACAACTATAATTAATAATTTTATAAAATTTTGATTTTGAATTTGAATTTAAGTTTAATTATTTTTTATATAAGAACGAGGTCCGGTTTAATATTTATCGAAGTATATATTTTACTTTAAGAGCGTAGAGTGAAGTCGTTCACTTTTCTCGACGCTGCTAAAGGTAAATATAATTGGTTCTATTTTGCAGAATATTATTGAATGGTAAGTAGGAAAGGTCACATCTAACAATCTCATATTATGTATTCTTATTTAAAAAAAAAACAAACTATAGTCCGGTATTAATAATAATATATTAAGAGTACGACATCAACAGTTCCAGTGTTTGTTTCACTGCTTTATATATAATATTGATAAAGGTGATCATAATTGAATATTAGTTATAATGTGCTAAATAAACAGTTTCATAGTTGTACATCAACAGATTATAACATCAGCAGGAGTTTTGCAGACATTCAATAATTGTATAAATTGTATATAAGTACATACTCGATTAAACCATGTTTGTATAGTTTACTGTGAAAGCAATTAACTCCAGTTAGGTAAAGAGAACCTTTAGTTAAAATTAATGGTTTTGATGATTATATGAGTATAATTTTAACATCATCATCAGCTTACATCCAAATAATATCGAGCATAGTTATACGTTATGTATGTATAGTTGACTTATATATGAATCATTGTTTTATTTTATTTTCATTGAATTATGACGCAACAATTATTATTGTAATATTTTGTATTGAGCAAAAATATTACCTATTTCATAGTTTTGGTCTGACAATATTTTTTGTCATTCATAACAAGTCAATTCAAGTTTTTTGATAACAAAGATGTCTCAAAACTTAACACTAATACTAAAAAATTTTTTTTTTCAGTGTCTTTTGTTAAGTAATAACGTTGATTACATAAGGTTTATAAATTTATAAGCTCTTGTGCACAATTTTAAGTGTACAAGAATAAATAATTATATAAATCAAGGTTACCACATAACAAATCATAAGATATCTGCAATACAACAGACATAATACCGGGATCTAAATATAAAAAAAATGTATCAGTATAGCATTGAGGTTTAGGATAAATGTTTTTTTGTTAATCTTAGTTCCTTATATTTGACAAATAGATAACCTACTTCAAATCTCTTGACAGATCATATTATAAAGATATTTTTTGACTGGTATAGTAGGAGGATACTATTATATTAAATACCACATTTTACAGTGTGACTAAAAAGGAAAAGCATCTTAATAAAAGTTAAATTTTATCTCGCGGTGTAAACACCGAGCACGCATAACTCTTTATACAAATATTTTAATTAAATAACAAAAAGAATAATTTAATTTATTTCTATGAATAAGAAATGAGAGGCTCGAGACAAGAGTTTACATATTTTTCTCGCTTCATTTGTTTAGAAAGTTTTGTGAATTTAAAATGCAAATGATGTTGTAATATTTAATTTTAGACCGAAACAATGTTATGCAAAGACATTACAAATAAATGCACAATGTATATAACTTATAAAACTAAGAAAAAAATATTTTTGGATCAGAAAAACGAAAATTTAAATAATGAAAAATGATATCCGCACGCTATTAATATTTTTCTCTTGACACTTAACGCGCTCTGCACTTTTCATGGCTTTCACGATGTGTCAAATTATTTATTATTTAATTCTTTAAGTTGGTAGTTGATTAAATAAGTATGTTGTATGTTATTGTAGAGCATCTAGGATTTATAAGTATTGTAGAAAAGACAAGTTTTCCATATAATAACAATTTAAATTTATAATCTTAACAAACTTTTCCAAACTACTGATAGGCATTTGATCCACAAATAAGGATTTAGTAAAGATGTCAGTATCTATTGTATCAAAGCACGTGACATGCTAGTAAGGCCTGTGTAACCGAGGTCATCCATTATACTTGCGATGTGCCACCCAAAGGGTGTGGTATACCCGGCCTTAATACTTACTTCAAAGACGTAAAGAGTGTTTGATGGATGAAATATGGAGCGGAGTAAGTAAACTAAGTGTGAGCCAACATACGGACACTTTCACGGCAAGACACAGTTTGATTTGATCTATAATAACAATTAAACAAAACATGTTTCACTTAGGTTTTCACGAGCTTAATTATTAATTAAAGTAGTTAAAGGAATTTAAATACCTCCTAAATTCTGTGGCCGGAAAAAGTAAACTGTTAGAAGTTGATGACTAATTAAGTGACTCGTGGAAAAACACAGTCATTACGTTTCGTCTTCCATTAGACACGATTACTACAAAGCATTTGAAACGTCGGATTAAAAATTCAGTATAATAGAATTGAAGTGGTTTGACATGGTTTCATTTCACACGGTTTCACATAGCAAAGTAAGAGATATTTTTACACTGTTCCATATTGTGCATTGTAACATCATATTAAAAATTTAATACTTCAATGGTAGCTATACATACTCGTATATAACTTTGATCGTCACTCAGCCTTATTATATTATTACTATCTTATTTCCTCCCGCTTCGCTGGGCACACTATTAATTTGAATGTGAACTTAGGTTTCTATGGTAACCTTAACGTACCCATTGCTATAGTAACTCTTACGCCCGCGTTAAGTGTATATCTCTTACAGGTTTAAAACTTAGGTAAAAGCAAAAAGTTGAAATCCGTTGGGTTAGGAACTCCGTAAAATCCGTCTACGTCACTCCGTAAAATACGTCTACATCACAAAAGATGTAACTATGTAAAATATTTAAGATATTCATTTTGTGGGAATCAAAGAAATATCTTGAATTTTATCAATTAATATGGGTACACGGGTATGATAATCAACAAACAAGTTTTTTTTCTCTAGTTGTTAATAGTCATTTTCTAAAGATTCAAAGATATGAAAACTAAATTTAGTAACTTATTGATTTTGCCTGGAATGATAAACATAGTGTTTATCTTCATCTATAGAAAGTAGCTGCATTAAATTATTGGTAAGTAATTTGGGCATTCGTACTTATGTTAGTCCCATTATGTAATTGAAAATGTTCCTGTTTATACATTAAAGGTAGATAACGGACATGTGACAAATGTGCACTTAAGTTATACAGAAATTTAATACATTAGCCATAACAATGATGAAACACAAAGAGATGATGATACGTGTTTGTTAATCAGCCTCTGGGTATTGCTTCTTGTCACATGTAGAACTCGATAAGACGATAGAGTAATTGGACTTATTTGTTGAAGTAATCCTAAACAATTGTATGTTTCATACGATTTCATTTTCAAATACGATGCAACTTTCTGTTTGTTGTTCTAATTTATTATTTTACTTTATTGGTTTACTTATTTTTATATGTTTTATAACATACTTTGTTAGAATTAACATATTATGTTGCAGTATTGTTATTGTTTATGCCGAGTTACTAATGAATTAAGGATTTGATTTTATTTTATAGTTTATTACTGGAAAAATATTGATCTGATCTTGTCGATGAAGTTTTCATTCAACAATTGTTTAAAATTTATAGACTTAATATGGCTAAACATGTTTGTAGAAAATTTTAAATACTGTAATACAAATCTTTAAACCACTTCCAGCACTCACTTCACAAGTTTTTAAATGAAGAGAGAAAAACTTGAGTTTGTGTTAAACTCGTATGTAAGCATTGGAGTTGTTCCCAATCCTCTTTAGCTTTAAAAAGTATCTTACAGTTAGAAACGTCGCTTTTAAAATACTTTTTACATTCAACTACAGTCGCTAAAATAAAGAACTAAAACGCCTGCATCGAAAGTTTTTAAGTGAATTCTGTTAGCTCCCGCAACGTTTGCGGATTAAGTCATAAATGGTATATGTACGCTAAAGTAAATTTTTATTTCAAATATTGAAGATAAATAAACAAATCTTAACAAAGAATACTCGTAAATTGTAATATTTCGTTCTTTAATTTATCTTTTGTTGTTGTTTATATGAAAACATGTAATTAACAATATTACATTGTCAAAATAAAATATTGTATATGTAAATAACTGTTAAATAAATAGATGTTACTCGTTTTATATGACTCAATCATTTTAATTTTGTCACTGTCAGTTTTAAAAATAATTAGCTAGTACAAGAATAAAAAAAATACATAACTGCAGTAGACGAATTGCTTGTGATCTTATTCTTCCAAAGCTTTTAGTGATGATACCTTAAGATATAATTAATTGAAACTACAACCTTAAACGGAACTCACCAGAAGTTAATTACAGAAGAAGACAAGCACACATTATACATTTTTTTCCACTTGTAACCATTAAGTATTTAAAAAACTACAAATATCAACTTGTTGAAGCTAAATTTATCTAAAAGTATGGAAGTTAATTCATACAAATACTGCCGCTATTAATCAAGTGCATTCGATTATTGCATTTTCGACATTAACGAAGTATAAAAATGATAGAAAAAAAGCTGTGCTGTAGGAAAGAAACAGTATTATAAGATTGCAGATGAAACATTTAACAATGTCTTTAACGACGAGAGCTGGAAACGGGACCGATTCTATTTAACTAATAGTTGGTTCTCTTTAAACTGGTCATTAACGATTGGTGTTAGACTTATGTTAAACTATTATTATAACCTTTTAATCTAGAATAGCATTAATAAATCGATAGTTTTATTTTTTTGTTTCACTGCCACTAAAAATAAAAACATTTTATAAGACGGAAAAACTTTATTTATTTGATATTATTACGAGTACTTGGTTTTTCGCAACTCGTATGTTTTAATTTTTTTCCCTTTTTTGCTGTCTTATGTTTTTATAGTTGTAAAGTATATTATTTACTATAAAACAGTTCGAACATGCGAAGATAAATACTTCTTTTGAAGTATCAAGTAAGCTAGACATCGAAATCTTTTGTAATCATCATAATTATACATCTACCATTAGCGTTAGAATGTAAGTTGTATGTTCTATTCTATATATGAGTACATTTCTATGAAATGGTAAAACAGTGATTTTTCAGCTTCCTCTTCCTGACAAATACTATCAATGGCTAATGCAGGATTAGAGCAAGCAATTTAATTCCCGTGTCAAAAATATAAATGCTTAAAACGTGACACATTTGCTTATGCATTATTAACAACGCATCTCAGAAGTCCAAAGAATATTTTCTATTTTAAATATTCACTAATTCAGAGATACGTAGGTAGGTTTATATCTATAGATAACCAGATTCGAGAAATTATACTTTATGGTAAATTCTACAGAAATGAACTTATTTTTATAATAATTATTATATCCGAAGTTAATTAGTATTTTATTTAAATTAAAGACCCTCCACAAGTATTGTAATTTTATATTATTACCTAAATGTGTACATTCAAACATCATTTAGATAAATAGAATTATTAAACATAATTATAAAATGTAATGTATTTAATTCTGCTGTTGTGGTATCTTTTGCTAGTAGCTGTAGTTTCTTTGGCACAATTAATTTCAGCTCTATCAAAAATAGCTCTTGAAGTACGGTGGTCAATGTTACGGTCTGATAGGGTCATTATAATGTCTTGTCTGTACTAGCTTGGTAGTTTTTGATGGTGCTAGTCGCAAAATTACATGTTGGCAGACTATTTGCTGGAGGCTTTGTGTAAACTTGTAATCAAAGTAAACTGACCCTGGTTAAGAAGTTGGCCACATTTTTGTAAATCATCACGTAGATGAACGTGGATCCATATTTTAGACCATAATTTACCTCTATTTTCATTATACTAGAATCTTATATCGTAAAGTATATAGGAAGTAAGCAGAATTATAATTCCCTTAACTTTTGGTCGTGATTAAGTGGCAAGTCATACACTCACATATCTCATTATTTCAATTATGGAGAAGTCCTTTTTGATCAGGAACATTTTTCCTTATAATAATGGGAATGGGATTATCACAGAGCTATCAGGTATAATGTACAAGAGGAGTTCTGTATGCTGATTCCACTTTTAATGGAAATTGATGGTACTCAAATTACATTTTAAAAAGGACGGACATTACTAGAGCTATCATTATTTTCATCGGTCATTCTTAATTAAACGAAGTACAAAATAATTAACATGTATTTACACTGATACGCTTACAAAATGTTCAGAATGTTTCTGCGACTCATTCAATTTGAAACAATTAATGGAATTTGTTTAAAAATGAATTTGTAATCGACTCATAATAAATAAAATGTTTTTAGTTTAAACCACCGACGATAACGGATTACACTTTAGTAATATTAGGTAAGTGAAATATTTTGAATGTAAATTTTTTTTTCTAAGTTTATTTTATTAAAACTTTATAATGTTTATTTTAATAGATTTTTATAAGATTTGATATAATATTCCAAAAACAGCTATACCTTAACAATGTAGCTTAATTGTAGTTAACAAAGTTTGTAAGCAGTACCGCAATCAATTTTCATATTAGTTTTAAATCTTAAAATTGATTTTCGAAAGTATGAGTAAGTAATAAGTTAAGCTAAAGAAATATGTTGAAAGTAATGAATGAGCCAACTTATTCACAGTTAGTAAGCTCAGTCGGCGGCAACTTTATACCGCGTGGTATTCAGAAAGTTGTCGGAAGTCAGAGAAATGATGCTCTACTTAAGAAGTAAAAGCTACCAAATATATGGAAATAAACAAAAAACGTAAGAACATTTAAAACCAAATAAAAATAATGGCAATATGGAACGTAAAACCTTAATGTATTTATTTAGATGATTTCGTAACAACATGCACAAGATAACTTTATTTAACGCGGTTTACTATTGATTTTAAAGGTTTCTTTAAGACTGAGGATTAGAAATCTTAAATAAAATTATCCTCATTTTTATAGAACCGTGAAGAAAATAATTATAATAAATGTTTTAAGAGGACTTACTTAACCATTTACAGGATAGAGCGCCATAGACATTTTCAGTTATGTCAACGATTCCTAAACTCGATTCTTGTTTATCACAAATACTCGTATGATATGAATATCAGACCTTGGGAATTTATATCTGTTTATGTAAAAGTGTAATTGAATTGATATAAGACGAATGGCTACATTGTAGTAGTAGTAGTTGTAGTAACATTTTTCTTTTTTAGAGAGAAGAAAAAAAACACATAATATGTAAAAATATAAATTTTAACCAAAAGGTATTAACAAAACAAATATATTTTTAAACTATATATTTTTTTATTAATTATTTGGTCTTTTTAAAAAATTATTATCTAGAAGTCAGATAACACTTAGATGAAAAACTACTTTAATTTATTTGCCAACAGTATTAAAAACCCTTGTACTGAATAATTGGGCGGTAAATCAACTTTCAGCTGTTCTTTTCCGTGAGAGCAACAATTGAATACAAAGTAACCTCAGATGAAGGTTGTCTGTTATTTACGAGCTGCGTTTCAACTACATATAAAATATTAAAATGTAGGTAATTCGTTACGGAACTTTATGATTCGCTTTAATTAGCTGAAGTTTGTCTGCTATATTTTTAAAGTGATGGTTATTTTAAATCATAAATATATCAAATTTTACAATAACAATAAACAAATAAAATTGTATAATCTAACACTTAAACAAAAATAATATATATATATATATATATATATATATATATATATATATATATATATATATATATAACAAATTTTTAACACATAATTATAATTGTAATGTACGGTGAAAACTTGTAATGGCATCTTTAGTTTAGTTAATGACAGTGGACGGTTAGAATTCTATAGTGTAAACGAATTTAAAAAAAGCAGAAATTTATACAAATAATTTTGGCATGTGGTTACATTAAGAACTAATTTTATTAGAAAGAAAATGTGTGATTACGATGCAGTCCATGAACTTACTTCTACATATAATTCATTATTTAATACCGCCATGATTTTTTTCAGTTGAATTTTTAAGGAGACACCTAATAGAAATGTAGTTAATAATTCAAAATCTTTGAAGCAAATATTATTGAGTATGTATTTCTTATTTTTAGTTTAGATTTTTCCTTCATTGTAAGTAATATACTCTAATGTATTGTAGTTAAAAACAGTGAAAATAACGTTAATTGAAATATATGTAACAAACTTATATATAACTTTTTAAATTTTTGTTACGTCTTTAAAATTTAATCGATTAATTACTTTTCTTAAAGGTTACTGTAACTGAAACAAATTTAAGATAACTTTGCTTAACCGTTAATTGCACAAACAAAGGTGTGATGTCTTTATTAGAATACAAAAATGTTTTTATTATTTTATTACTTTATTAGATTAAAAAAACTTAAATATGCCTTTTGTCTTTTATATCATAAAATTTAACCTTATTCGTAGACAGATACTATCCCTGGCTACAACTATAACGTAGTATTAAACAGTATTCATCAAACTTTAAATTCATTTTAAACAGTAAGCAAACTTATGTCACTTAGGAAATAAATAATAGTACATCTCAAGATTGCAAATGGAAGATATTATACTTTAATTATGTGGACATACATCACTGCGGCAAGCAAATTATCTCGTTCGCCTATCGAGGACTCGTTCCGTAATAGCTATAGTTTATAGGCTTACCTGAAGTTATTGTGTATTGAATTCACACTCGATTGAAATACAAAGTTTCTCAAACATCTTCAACTATAATAGTTTAACATGTATGAATGTTTGTAGACACTTCATTGTTTTCAAAAAGAAACATAAAGAAAATGAAAAAAAAAGAAAGATGTATTCAAAAAGTGGATTGCATTTCCTAATATTGCTACATATTAAAGTAATACGGAAATCATTTTTTATTTCGTTTTTATTTCTATAAAGATGACAGAAATATGAACATACATTGTTGAACTTAAAATATTTTCATAGCAATTTTTATGAGCCAATCCTTTTAGATATCATAACTGTCTGTTGTGATTTCCGGATATTCTTATAACTTCATAAGTTATTAAATAAAACATGCCCACATCAGTGGCATTGTATTTTTTGTAAGAGAAGTAACAACCGGGACAGCGATTAAAAATAAAATGAAAAATTTTCCTTGAAAGACAATTAAATGTTCTATAACAGGCTGTGAAATCATAAATCGTTAAAATCATATGAAAAAAATCAAATATCATAATTATCAAACAAACAAGTCATTGGAAATTATAAAAAGTATACACAGTTTTTAAATTTATTTAATATTAATTAATCGAAAAACACTTGTAATATTGTGCATTAATAAATTTGAGAAGACTGTTTGATGAACTTTTAAATATAGAGTGTCTTTAATTTATTACACACTGTCTTCCCGGTCCCGGGAGACTGACATCGCGTCTTAAAATTAAGATTCATCTGAATCTTAAATCACTTTTAAGTCTCCTACAAGGGAATACTATTACATTTTTTTTGCTTTAAACGAATTTGTTATATAATATCTTATTTTGTTTGAATCGCTTTATTAATTTTATTATTCAATGATTTTAAGACACACTAATCATATAATTTATGCCTCATTTAAATAATACGTACAGATTCTCTTTGAAAGTAAAAGGCAGAGTTTTATACCACATTTGTGGCGAAATGTTATTGGTTACATAACAAAACATTATTTTTACAAATACCTTGTAAAGTACGTAAAAAAATAAAGGAATTATGCAAATAATTTTACCGAGTATACAAATAAAATATTAAATACCGTTATTTATTTCTTAATATTTTACTGAATTTCCCTAGTCATGATCTACAATTGTGTTGTCAGCTAAGGCTTCATAATTCAGATCGTATTATCATAATAGATGACGGAGTCAACGATGATGGAAATAAAGACGATTAGCTTAAAAATTTACCCAAAAATAATAAACAAAGGGTTGACACAGTTACTGCTGAATAGAATTTTTTAACATTCTTATGTTACTACAACTTTATACTTTTAGGTAAAATTTTTAAGTCCCTACAAATTATGTTACGCTATGATTTAAACACGTAGTATAGTTTAATAAACATTTCTCTTTTTTTTATGGTCATTCATTGTTATGTATATATATATATATATATATATACTATATACATAAGAGTAATTATATCATATATATATGTATATATACATATATATATATGATATAATTACTCTTAACAGTGCTATCAATTATTTAATTATTGAATATTAAAAACATCTTGGAAATAACACACTTAAAGTTAAATGGTTGTCAAAACTAAAATACTCTTTAATGAATTCTTCAATGAATCCCCTAATATTAAAAATTATTATAGTCGAAAATTGCTTTCAAATTAGAAAATCGGTTCCAGAGATTAGCTGCCACAAACGCACAGACAAACAGATAAACAAACTAAATTAGGTTTTATTTATTACTAAAGACCTTCAGCAATTATTTTTTCCTAAATATTTTCTTTACACAAACAACGATCACTTAGATCGTAGAAAGTGCAAAATATTAAATGCTGACTTTGCGCCTCTTGTTAAATGAAGCCGACACCGCTCGCGTTACCGCGATCGATGGGAAACGAGCTTGAAACTACTAGTACTCAATAGTGCCAGTGGTTTCTATGTATTCTTAGGTAACACAATAAGTAATTAAATATATATTTTTTTCTGTTATCATTTAAATAATATTGTTTTTTAATAAAAAAAATACGAGATATTTATCAGGTCTCTCGAACTCGCGATATATTTGTAAAGCAGTTGCATGTGTTATGTTCACGAGCAGACTGAAGCGAACACAACAGTGTTATAAAATGTGCCAACCATGTCAGTCTAAAAGCATGTTGCACAATAATTTTCTTCTTGAATGCTATCAGAAAACTTACTGAAAGTTCAACATTTTACATAAATATATTATATTAGTCATGCCTTCTTAAATTTAAATAAATATATAAGAAGAAGAAATTGTAAAATTCTTGTTCTGCCAGAGATTGATTTAGTACTTTCAATATATATTGATTTAATACTTATAACAATGAAATCAAAAGTATATTTTGCCGGGTTCAATAATAAATGTGTCCGAGAAACTAGCTTTATGCGTGATGCGATAGATTGAAGAACCAAAAGTATCAGTAACAAATGTTTGTTTATTGTCTGGAAGAGAAGGAAGACTGTGAAAAATACATTTCACGAGCAAACGTTGCCTGTGATTTTCTGACAAGTTTCTTTTTCCTTTCTCAACGGAACTATTATTATGGTATTACAGAAATATTTAACATCATAAAATATCATATCATGAGCTCCGTCAGACGTGAGTATATTTTCTTCACAATTGTTTTGGTAACGTTCCCATATTTTGAAAGGTTGTTTTCATTTAAAAATAAAAAAAATAGTAATACTATTTTATTCCTGTTATATTTGTGTTCCTTTACCGTAGAAATTAGATTCGTCGTATGTGAAATAGTATGGGTACCATAACGCTCTCAGGAGCATTCCTTAAATAGGAGAATCAGAAGCCATCCTCCATCCTTTCTTTTCCTTCTTTACCAGTAAATCCTCTTCTGTCTGCTCATTTAACAACACGAAACATAAAAAAGAGAGAATAGTGAAATAGAATATCTTTAGGTTGCTTATCATTTTAAACAATATAATTCATTTTGTAACAATAAAAGGAAATATAGGAAGGAATATTTCGCTAACAGCGGCTTTGTATGCACAGTATAATATAAATAGTTTTAAGGTTTTTACTTGTGCTACCTAATTTACCTTTACTTAACCGAAGATATCCAACATAATTGCGGGAGTTACTATAAAATATTTTTAAATACTTTCAATATTTAATGCAATAAATTATAAATTTTGATTTTATAATCCAAAATAATTATGTTACTTTATTTCTTAAATAAATTGACTTATATGTTCAATTTACATAATAAATTATAATCATGACATGAGTCTGAGATAGTAACACCAACAGACAATTAATAAAGAAACAAAAATAATCTTTACATACTCGTATCTACTGAATGCTGAAAAATTAATAAATAATTTATCCTTAATATCTGTGATAGTGGTTCAAAAATATTTGCAGTTTTTATTATTTCTCTATATATACATATTCTATACTTATATTAATTTTCATCGGTTTTTGACATCTTTGTAGTAAGTTTGACAAAAACTTTTATGAATTTTAAATTATATGATGCGGCTTCAATCTTCAGTTTTATGAACCACAATTTTCTACAGTGCATCAAAGCACCCTCAACAGAAGAGTTCCAATGCGGATATTACATTTTTTATCGACCGCCGTCGTCTCACTCATAGTAATGAAGCCTAATTTCCTGTCGTTACATAATATAATTTCCTTTAGTATCCAAGCTTTGTAATCATATAATAGTCTTCTATTTTAATTGGCTTCCTCCTGGATATATTATAATTGAAGCAAATTATATTGAATGTTAGGGATCGCGGCAAAATGAGTAGATGAGATGCAGGGGAACTTGAAAATAAAAATAATTTATTTTAATTCTCTAATAATAAACATAAAGTTAGAAACAAAATTAACCAAATTGTATTTTAGTGCTCAAGCAGCAGCACAAAAATAAATTTGTGATCATCAAGAATGTTTAATTATTATTAACAAATCTAAATATTTTACATTTATAATTATCTCCCTTTAACTAATTATACTTATTGTATTAGCTTCAAGCTTAGAACTGACTTCTCTCAAAAGAATTCAAGCTGAGTGATTAAATATACTTTTAAAAATTCTTCAACTACGAGGAATGCAAGAGCCCTCATTTTGAAAAATGGCGTCACATCTGAGGCACTTATGTACAGTTTACCTTTTTCCAGTTCCTTTTGAAATTACAACTTTACCTTTTTTCGTAAAAAAATTCACACATCATTTTGAAACAACGGCTTTTATGTCAAAAAGTAACAAGAAAATATTTAAGAAGTACAAATAAGTACCTCAATATTATTTTCGTTTTATCCTGCCTTGTTCAAATGCCTTCATTAAAATTAATAGGTTAGAGTTTTTGATAGTTTATAAACTCTTTCGTTAGACATCGTAGATGCACCGAATGATAATAAATGTTATCATAAATATCTATTTTAAACTTTCAAATGCAGTGAATATTTTTATATCCCTTATTAATATATCTCCTAAAAAAATTAAATTAAAGTGTTATTAGAAAAAAAGGAAAATCTTGTAGCCTTTTATGTACAAATCTATTAATATTATTTGTTATCTGTTTGATGAGATAACGTTATCTCATCTTTATTCTATCTGTTATTGTATCGATGCTGAGTAAATAATATTATTTTTATTATATAAGTTATAAACAATATATTTTATTATTTAGTCAAATTATTTATAATACTTAAATAAAATAATTAAAATTAACTTTCCTACATAAATAAATGTATTAACTTTTTAAATCATTTTGTATTATTGAAAGTTCTACTTGCTTGTTTAACGTAGTATTTATTTAAATCCTTAAAATGTACTATTATTTAAGTAATCTTGAAATACTTATGAATATTTGGTATTGCTGATATACATGTTAGCTATAAATAAATATACAGGTATAAAAATCAAACCTATCAAATAGTTGTTGTTTAATTTTAAAGATACATGTGATTTATGAATCATGAAGTTAATATAGAATCAATATTTATCCTATCTATCATCGGACCAAACCGCAGCGGTTATGAGATTTATAACTTTACTATTATGTACCAGATTAGTTCGGCAGTTTCTTTTATACAAATTCAGGTTAGCAATAAAGTAAATCTATGCCAATATAATACTATTGAAACAGTTAATTGCAACTGTGTGTACAATATACTTTAACAACGTTATTTTACTTGTTTACAACATAATTTAATAAACAATCAACCCAAATTTTCATATGACTTTTTCTTTTAAATTTATAGTAAATAAGAATTGCAGTTTATGGTATTAAAGTCCTATTGTTTGCGTCTAGATCAATCGCTAGACATTTCTTTTTCCTCATTAAAAATACAAATATAGTTTCTTTCAAAAAATCAAACAAACTAACATAGCTTTAAAACTTTAAAAGATATTTATGTATAATGAGAATTTATAAGGTTTTCAATCAAGTCATCAACTTTTAAATATTCTAAAAACTTTCTAAATTTGTGAATATATAAATGTTTATAAATAATATCATTAAAAAACATATTTATACAAATTATAAGAGCAACTATACGAGATGCAATGAAGAGTAGAATTTAGATATCATATTATCTCTTCGTGTCACCATTATCTCGATGCTGTTTTAATGATCTCATCTAGAATACCATACGTCTTTTATATAATTCGCTACATAAATATAAGTAATGCTCTTAATTAAAATATTCCATACAAAAATGGAATAAGTTAAAAGAAAATAAGAATTGTAAATACTGCCCAGATTTTTTACTCTGTCTATTTTCATAAAAAAAATATCTACATTTGAATTAATATTTTCTAACAACAATAAACACTAATTTAATTTAGGAAAGACAAACTATAGCAAAATACTATCCAATAAAGATAATAATAAGTATATAATACATAGTATGTGTATTGAATCTTTAGACAGATGGACTAAAAGAGCGATGCGAAGTCCATTATCCCTTCCACATTGGTTTGTTAGCGTTACCTAGAACGACCCAACAAACCACACCCACTTACAATTCCTATTCCTTGGGATGAACCACAACCTACCCTACTAATACCCCGAAATGTGAGACCATTGACAACTGGCAGACTATATACTTATTACTATTTAGTCTTTTTAGTACCATCTAGAATTTATTCTTGTGAAACGTGTTTATTTATTAATAAAATCTAGTTTTTAATAAAATGCATAATTTCTTATTAACGTTCTTAAATATTTTTATTTCTTTTAAGGTAATTTTCTTTCCATGGTCCTACTCCGCCATTTGTGGCATTCTTATCAGTTCTTATTATTTATTAAATCTAATAAGACTTTCATTATTGACACATATTGAAATGAATAAGTTTTTAATGTGAATTTATTGTCATGAATTTAATTTAAATTTTATTACTACCGACCGAATTGTCTGACCTGATATTGTTACTTCCGGCTAAACTGTATGCTCGGAAACTAGGAGACCGTTGGAAGCAGATGACTAATTAACTGACTCACTGACAGACATCTACATCTTGTATTTACATGAACATGATTGATGAAAAGTATTCGAAAAAAAAAGTGTTAGCCATTTTAGACTGAATTATTCAATTTAATATTATTGTTACAATTATTAAAATATTTTGCTTTGTGTAATTACAATGAGAATGAAGAAAACTGAGGTTTTGTTGACAAAATATTTTTTATCAAAATACATTTTTGGCAATAGATCAAAAGAAAGGCTACAAATAAAATATGTTCCAATACAATCATGATGATAACTAAATATGTATTACATCAGGCGTCACTCAGACTGATTATTTTATTATACCTCTGCTGATTGTTTCCTTGTTTGTTATGAAATGTATTGTTATGGAGGTTAGAAGGAAAGATTTCTTTATGTATATAAAAAATAACACAAACACAATGTTATTTATTAGCCGAAAAAGGATTAAACACATTAATAGAAAGTAGGTTGCCAAAGTTTTTGCTCTTTTAGTATTTTTCAAATTTGAAATGATAATATAACGTAATAAAATAAAGTATAATATTGATATTTTTCCCATTTCCCATCGTGTTACTGAAACTTCATACAGGACTTTTATGTTGTTGAGAAAGAGTCAATAGTTCATAACAAATTTTACTTCCAAATGTCTCTACACCTCAGCCGCATTCTGTATGTTAACAGCTGTAGGCATGAAAAAGATATTTTGAGTTCTCAACAAGATGCAATTCCAAACCATCCCGTTGTAGTTTATATGGTGTATTGGTTTTTGATACGTATCATTCCAGCAGTGATTAAACATTTTCTTAGTACCTTGATTATGTTCTTTGATTGGTTTTTATGTTTCAATTAATATACTTATGCTATACGACTTATGATGATCAACAAATAGTTATTGATTATCCGGTCCGGTTGAGTAATTGGTGACACTTTTTACCTTCACGTGGTTTTAATCTTTGTCATGGACTAAGCTACCTTAAATAGGTGAATAGATATCTATTCTTGTGCCAACTGTACTCGTACACAATAACACATGGCTTGTACATCGTAAAATAGACTATGTTCTTAACTTTAATTTTGTTATAATAATAAAGTAAAAAATTGAATTCATACAACGTACTTAGTCCTCATAATCATTCATTATATTAGTAATATCAATTAGTATTATGATTTATCATATTCACACAATTTTTCACTTTACTAATAATTTTTGGAACACTCTAGTTACTATATGTGGTTTTTATTGTTTGATATTAATTCATTTCTTGACAATGGTTCTTGAATAGTATAATTATATAGTAGTAGTAAATCACTAAAACTATTATTTTATCGGTTAATTAACAAAAGCTAGTTATTTTTTGTTAGTTGTATCTAATTTAGACAATTTCAGCAAGATAATTTCAGCAGCAAAAAAAAACTTTGCTCTTCTTATATAACAAGATATTTCAAGTTTAGTTATGAAATTAATATGCGACACTATTGTCAATATCAATTAGATATTACGATCTAAGAGACGAAGCTTCTTAGCATTCCATGGATTCACCTTGCGGGTGCCGAGCCCATGGCGTTGGAAGAAGAGGAGCGGTAACAGTACCTGGGACTTGCGACCCAGGTGTAGGTTTACGGGGCCCCTTTACTATGCGCATACACGCTCACTTTCACTGTTCACGCTCCTCTCCCTACCTAACCAAATATCATAAGAACCTTCTAAAGTCGCCTTTAAAATACGTTCTAGAATTGAACTGATGATCGTTCTCGAAAGGCCGAGATCCTTAAGTAAGTTGTAGAGAGATTTAATTATAGATAACATCACGAATTCATGAATAACAAATTTGAACTCATAATTTGAAATATATCATATATATGAAATACGTAATATGATTCGTATTTTAAGACAACATTTATTTATATATTTTTACTATTATTTTCTATTATTGTTTTTAAAGGCATTGATATTTTTCAACATTATGTGTTACACGAAAATCTCTCCGGTTTGTTAATGATCATCACTTCAAGTTTAGTATTTACCTAATTTGTAAAACCTTATTTTATTCAAATTTCCGTTACGGAATTATCTCATAGATTAAATGTTATACTAAATAAGACTTTCTGATTTTAGAAAATCTTTATCTTTCTGAAGTAATACGACGAATGTACGAAACTTTTAAAATAAAGAAATTATAAAAAAAAAAATAATTTTGAGGTCATTAAATCAAGCAACAATTATTATTATTATTACTAATGTAGTACAGCAGCCCTGTTAATAAATTTTTAAACTGTTTAATAACTTTCTAAACGTAGACTATCATAAGCCCTTCTCCTCAGAAGGGCTTATTTAGGTAAGTATGGTATCTAAATAGGCCCTCCTGTCACTCCTATTTGACGTACATAAATGATCACTGGTATTGGTTCAAAATGGAAATATATAAATGAATAAATAAAAAAAATATTTAATAAATAAAAAATAAGAATAATTAAAAAAAACAAGTACCTTTTGTATAATTTTACCAATAACTTCTAAAGTTTGTCTCCTTTACCAAATATTTGATAACTCCTAATAAAATTAAACTAACTAATAAAATTTCAGGTTTAGACAAAAATTATCTAACAATATAAAACTAAATGCAAGCTATTCATAAATATAGTACAGTTTATAATACGGGTAATAAAATACAGACTCGTACATAGTAGTTGTAACATGCACATGAGCGTGCCGGGTTATTTATTCAACATACGAGTATGTAATAGTGCGGCCATATTCTACATTATAGATAATTTAGATTTCATTTTCATTGACCACATCCCTATTACTTGTTATATTGTACATTTATATTTTTTTTTCTACTTTCAACTTACCCATACTAATATAATACAGTTATTTTCCACGCTAATCTCTAGAACTGGTGAATTTGATGTTATTATATAGATAATTAAAGAGGTAAGTACCCATTTTTTATTTTCCGATATCTCCCCAAATTTCATCAATAATGATCACATAGTTATTATCGTTGACGTCACCTCGCAACAGCTGATATCTTTTATTTTATTAAAGATGTAATTGAGGGTATTCTGACTCTAAATATATTTGAATACAAATTCGGATTATTATAATTCCAATTTCCATTTAATATACTTTAAAAAAATATATTTAGAAAAGACAATATTAATTTTAAGATATACATAAAAAAATATCACGGATTTTTATTCATAATATCTAAATTAAACGTCAATTTCCTGGAGTAGATACGGATACATTAAAAAGGGTAATAGGAATAATATTTGTTTTCAATTACGTATATTTTATCTTGGTAAATACAATTGTAACATGGTATTATATGGGTGTCATGTTTAGAATACATGAAAGATAGACATATAGATGAATACTATTTTAATTTTCAGGAATCATAAAATATAAGTTTTGGATAAGTGCTAGATGTAAAAAAAACAAGGGAGACTCGGAATAAAATATATTTTTTAGTTTGTAAGTTTAATCAGTATTCGGATATAAATAATACTGTATTGTGTTACCTTAGCTTTGTTGTATACATTCTGTATTTTTTTCAAATTTTTAAAACGTAAGATAAAAATAAATAAGTCTTTATGATGTTTAAAATCTATTATTAAATAATGAAAAACAACTGAACTGAATTATCTAAAAGTCGAAAATAATTTTTAAATAGACATAAAAATAAATATCTGTCTTTTGCTACAGAATACGTTTTTATTCTTGTTAGTTGTTTTATACTAGTGATATTAATATTAAAGTACAAACGTAAATGCATTGCAATGTGATTTAGACCATGATGATTAAGGAAGTAGGTAAACGTAAAGCGAATTTAGAATTCTATTCTTTACCGAATTTTATTCAGAAGTATACTGAAACTGAAAGAAGAAAGTCACATTTTACAAGACAGGTTAACGAATCGAGTTTAATAAAATCGACAACTGAGTGTCTTCCTCTTAGGATTTTTATTCGCAAATGCAATTTTATATTCCAACTCTTGACATCGACTTTAAAGAATTCGTGAATGCTGGTGACAATTAAATAAAATATTAAAATGTCCATGTTAAATAGTTTTTTAATTTTAACACGTAAAAATATTTTATTAATTCTGTATTATCATATAATAAATTCATTAATAAATGTATCTATATAGATTAAGCTTCATAATAGGTCTTTCATAATCAAGGTTTAAACCCTGATGGACGACATACAAAGCCTTGTATAAATCGATGGTCTTGATTAAACTATGTATTCAGAATATATAGCATATTCTGCTTATAAACTACAAGCTTAATAAATAAAAACATAATTAATATATAATAATTGATCTTGCGAGTTATCTGATTTAATTATATTATTATAACTATAGCCAAAGAAAACTATTAAATAACATGCAGATGAGATTATTCGATGTTAAAGTCTTACCTCACACAAATACAATTAGAGACGTTGAAACGATATTAATAAAAAAAAAAATAAAAACGGTCTCCTTTTTTGTTAAATGATTTTATGGTAGTGTAAATCAAAAGGTTCATTTCTTAATTTCAGTTAGATCATTAATAAACTACTTAATTACCTTTACTTTGTCATGATTCGCAGGCACAGAATTTAGTTGCATTGGTGAGTAATATTTGTCATTATCTAGTATTGCATCTGTTCCAAAAACAACAAAATAGGTAAAGCATTCAAAACGTTCGAATTTCAAATTTTTTGTCCGCATTGTAAATACGTTCCTTGTATAAACTTTTAGTCTGAACGACTCGTCTAATATGGAAATATGCTTTGTGTCATATATGTTTATAAAAGTAAATAAAGAAAAATAAAATAATATAGATAAATAACAACCATCTCTGAAAAGGATACGATAATATACAGTTTTTTCTGAGTTTTGTGCATACACAAACCAACAGAACATTTTTTATTCTGTACTTAGTTTATAGATCCTATCCTATCCTATCTTCCAAAACACTATTTATGTAAAGCATCGTAACATTAAGATTAAAATTAAAAAAAAGAATAATGCGAGGTAAATTAGAATAGTTGTTTAATGACTACACCATATCAGTTTAAACATTTATCAAATAATAGAAGCATTACATAATCAGTATCAAATGTCTCATTCGTTGGTGACGCCATATTGAGATTATTAAAACTGATCCGTCATATTGATATCATCATATTAGTAAAGTTTGAGAATTTTGAAGGTTTTATCAATGATGACGTCAAATATATTTTATATCACTTTTCTTTTGAACTTGTCCTCTTCACTTTATGAAGCTTTAGGTGAAATTAAAAGAAAAAAATCTAAAATGGTTTTATATATTTTACTTACCCAGTTTTATTAAAAGTAACGAAAATATTGATTGCCTTTTCTTTTTTGTTAAAAAATTATTATATTAGAAATTATTATATAAACGTAATGGTACTGCAACTGTCTTTGTTTTGGATATGTGATATAAGAGTAGTAAGATATAAGAAGTTTCTATTAATAAAAAGCTAAATATATATGAATGATAATTGTAACAGAAAATATAACTTAAGTACCTATGTACTATGAGACTGAGATTCAATATTTAATTAAGGTGTGATTTAAGTCAATTGTAAATTGTCACATAATTATGTTTATGTTTTAGAAACATTAATTGTTAATTTTAAAATATTTTTTTAAAAACTCTTTAAATAAAATTAGCACCATAAAATTACAAACCTTTTATTCATAATTCCAAAGTGTTAAGTGTTTCCTATTGACCGTATTTATTTTTAAATTATATTATTTTTTGTTCTTTAAACACTATGGATTTAAAAATGTCTGCATACTTAGGCTTTTGATTTAAATAAGTAATAATATAATGTAATAGTAATAGAGGTAAATAAATGAAATGGTAAATTTATTTAATTTAACCTACCAAGCTCTGTGGAAGGTTTAATTTGATTTATATTGATTTTATTATTTGTATTTAACAACGAATACTAAACATATATGTTGTTTATCAATTCATATGTTCATAGTTCCTTAAAAACAAATCCTTATTTGTATCTAAAGGGGTGATAGCGTCAATATAAATAAAATTAATTTAATGTAGCACTGATAGCTTTTACAAGGGATTTAGTAATAGTGATCGTAAAACAAATTGTGTAAACTTGAAAGTGCCGTTTGTCTTCACATTTTTTACCAACACCGATAAGACCACAGAGATGTGTACAAATAACTCTATTTTTCACATCCATTTTTATTCAAATTGCTTTCGGGTTTGCCGAATACATTTAAAGTATTAAATTATGTAAAAAAAACTAATAAGAATTACAAAGAACAAGTGATTACATCTTTCAGTCCATTCTTATGAGATGTTTATTAATATTTAAATACCTATTATATATTTTGAAGATATATTTAAACGATAATGTTCAAATCGGAAGAAAATCAACATAATGGCTTTTCAACAAACTGACCCGGATAAATAATTCAAATGTTTTCAAATGTGTACAGAGAAAACAAATAATATAACTAATCTCCATTATTACGATAATATGAAGAAAATGATGTTGTTAAAATTATGGATGGATTTTATATTCAATGTATGAATTCACATTCTCTCATTTATCTCTTTGTGTTTTATGAACCATGAACCATCCACATAAGATAAATGAACGATCTTCACTCGAGGCTCGTGTACTCGGAGGTCTCGGCACTTTGCCTGATATCAATGCCAATAATAATAGGGTCGGAAACTATTTGTAATATCCATAACTAACAAGTATGTCACACTTTTAACTTGCGAGCGACAATGTTATGTATTTTTATTGCAATTTTAATTAAATTTGTAATGAACTATAAACTTAATTATAACTTCATCTAAATTTATATATTATTTTATAAGTTCAAAATATATGTATTATAGTATATAGGTTTCTTTGCTCATATTAGACTAAAGTTGGTAAATAATAAGACACCAATTTCTGATCCACTAGATATCTATCTTTTACGACTTTTAGTAAAAAGTTTTAGGAATATGTATAGAAAATATTATATTTAATTGTGATCTGTATGTAAATAACACTAGTTTTATACATATTTAACGTATAATCGAACAATATTGAAGGGTCGTTCAGTTTTATTAAATTTCAAATTGATTGCACCGCTCCAGTCCTTCAGATACTGTACAAGACTTTAAACGTATTTTCTTTTAATTATTATAATTTATAACTATATTATATATTTGATTTATTTCATCACTGGATGCAATGCAATTAGTTACTACATTATAAATAGTAAATAAAGAGTGTATTATATAATATATATTATACATAGTTTCAACGGTACATTCTATTGTTTAGTACATTCACAAGTTGTACTCTCTTCATCACAACTATAATGATATATTATAAACTGAACGAGTTTGATTAAAAAATATTTGTTATAATACTCTTGTCATTGTTGACAGCAGACACCTTAAAATATATATTTTTATTATTTTATTTTTATCACTTTTTGCGCTCTATAACCGTTTCAGATATTAGCTGGGATATATATATTTTTATATATACAGAGAAAAAATATATATATTTTTATATGTAGTATAAATAGTAAGTATCTTTTATACTTTCATATGCATCCAGTGAAAAGCATTTAATTTGGAATTACAAACAGACGTTTCAATGTTTTCTATATGTATAGAAATGGTTGCTGTGTTTATTCGAAACATGTGTTAGATCCTCCACATGTTAGTACCATAAATCATACAGGATATCTCTATAAGGTAATGTGTAAAGCCTAGATTATATATTCAGACCCTTGGACCTGTCTTTATTACACTAGCTTTCAGCTGTAATTTTCGCTATTCACCCCGCGCTGGAAGCGTGCTTGTTTTATTAAGTACTTAGTACTTACACATAATCATGATATAATTTTGACAAACATTTATTTTTCATTTTGATATTTTTAAAGTGACTAAGAAGTATCGATTATTAAACAGGTAATTTTGAATAATATTCAACTGTATGCTACCAGCCGGCACTGGTTATAATTTAAAACGCTATCATTATTTTTTGGCAGTTACAGTAAACAAAACTATATTATAATTTTATAAATTATATTAAAAACTATATTTACATTTGTCAGTCAGTCGTGTTATAAAAGATGTCAGTACGTGTTATAAAAATTGGGCTCGTCCGGGATTTGAACCCGGGACCTCTCGCACCCAAAGCGAAAATCATACCCCTAGACCAACGAGCCTGTTGATAACTGATAATAAATGCCTCTTAAATGATAATATAATAATCAGTAATGTCTGAAAAAGGGTTTTGTTTTCTCAATATAACCTCAATATGTGTTGTGTGTGTGTGTGTGTGTGTGTGTGTGTGTGTGTGTGTGTGTGTGTATGTTAGTGTTGTGTGTGTGTGCGTGAGTGTCTGCGGCTCCTTGCATATCTTTTCATATTTGTATCATAACTTTTTACGCGTATTACTTTAGTAATTTCTATATTTTTATATTTTTGCTCTCTTCAGTCAATAAGGGGCAGGTTTTAGCCTTTATTTATCAAACCGAATTAATAACATACGTAAACAATTTATTAACCTTAGTTTTGGAGATTCGAAAAGAAATGAGTGAGTTGAGATTCAGTTTTTTTAATATATATTGAACATAAAATCAACTAAAGTTATTAAGAACTCTATACACTAACATTATTAGTTATTAAAAAGGTGTATTTAAAACTTAATAATACACAATAATTTCAAACATACTTACGTCTACTAACTCTACTAACACTACTAACAAATAACTTTTTCTTTCAATAGAAATAATTGCAACTAGAAAATATCCTAATGATGTCCGTAAAGAGTTTTAGTCTCAAAATGTTATAAAATTGTAACATCACAAATACGTAAATACAATTTACTTCAGAATTTTCCATTTGGGGACATTTATGTAATTTTAATTCCACCATTCCTTAGCTCTGCAGGGATCTTATTTCATTAGCCGGCAGCGACTAAACTGTGCCAGCTATTAGCTACAAAACCAATAGAATGGTTCGGGTGTACACATATTGTTAAGATGCAGCGATTTAAGAATAAATACTAGTTTTAATTTCCGATGAGTCAGTTTTGATTGAGTTGAGTTGAGAGATAGAGTGTCTAAGAAAGTCTAAAAATTAA
The DNA here is from genome assembly GCA_918358865.1 of Melinaea marsaeus rileyi. NCBI lineage: Eukaryota > Metazoa > Arthropoda > Insecta > Lepidoptera > Nymphalidae > Melinaea > Melinaea marsaeus. The sequence continues at coordinate 3,613,897 of OU911089.1, forward strand.
TAGAAAAAAAATTAAGATTTGAGACGTCTGAAAGTTTGAGTGAAGTTACAAACAAGAAAACACAATGTAGAAGAAAAACTGTAGAAATAACAAAAAATAGAACTCTAACATCTGAAATATTAAACAAAGTTAAACATTATAAGGCTAGCAATTTGCTCAGCTATGTAGAGGACTAAGTAACGACTAAGTAATAAGTATAGTAATTAATAATATAATATATCATCTATTAAAGGGTGTAGTAGTTACAACAATATGTAGTGATGAGTGGATACAAAAGACAACGAGAATGTGTATATATGTGTACTATTTCTATTGGAATTTATTATATCCTATAGAAATTGATGTGATGTTCTGCCATCTAACGAAGTATATGTTTTATACAAAAAGGCATACAAATATATAAGTATAGATTTATTTTACATATCTATATTATATACTGAGACCTATTATTGTAATTATTTTATTCGTATATAAGGTGGTATTTTAATAGAAAACGCCAGCTTTTTATTAGATTAAAAATTTCAATTCCAATAACCATAACACTTCAAAAGCAATTCATTGATTTTCTGAAGCAAATAGTGGAGTGATATATATTGATTCGTATTTGCTCTCAAATTTCCTATTCATGAATTCGTGACGTGATCTCTAGTTGTCATTTTTATTATATAGTTACACATCAGTTTTAAGGGATATTAATTTGAAATATTTAAAAAACAAACAAAAAAGTTTTTTTTTCTAATAATAGCTTATTCCGATGTGACAGATTGTCATAATATATTATTATTTCTTACAGCATGACCGCTGGTGTGATATTAAAAAAAATCATGTGCCATGTCCGAAATTTAGTTATAAAAGTGCGAATACTGGATTAAAATTCAAATTCAAAATATCTTTATACAAGTAGGCATTTATTTTCATTTATACTGTAATCAGTACTTGAGTAAATTACCACCGACTCGGGATGCTGCTCTGCTGAGAAGAGCCAGAATGAGACAACAATTTAAATTCCGCACATTTCGATCCTCTAAGAACTTGTGAATGTGATAATAAGGTTTATTTACTAATATACTTTTGATTTTAGATTAACTAAAACTAGTTTTCTTAAAAAATATCATAAAAACAGTTGTTTTACATTAAAATAATTTTATTAAACACCGACTTTTGTAATTTTATTAACTCTGAATACACTTTAAAATACAATAAGAATGTTTTTTTTTGCGTGAATTGTAGCTACTACCCCCCAAACTTCTTACTTTGGATGCTTTTTCACACCATCATTAATGCAAATTGTTTCTTTATTTCATTATCATTTCATTTCATTACATTTTAGTATTTATATATAATAGTTCTTTGAGGAGATCGGATATCGCTTTTGCTATAAAAATAATATAAAAGTACATCTAAAATGTTTTCTACACAATATAAATTTTAAATGTGAACACTGAAATAAAGCACAGCAAAAAATAAACCATAACATTTGCCGGACGCATCTTTACCATTCTCTCCGTTCACGAGTTCCCTGGTTGACTGAATGACCTGAATGACTTTTATGTGGTTTAAACTTATTTATCGCTTAAACTTAGCCAAACTGAGAAGCATTGAAAAAGTTATCCTCACTGCTTCTTTCTTTACTAAGAGAGTAATTGAGGGTGTACGTCTGTACCTGAAACATAACGTTAATAAATTAATTCAGATATAAAAGTTGTAGAAATAACTAGAAAATAAAAATTGTTAGGGAAGATGAAAAAGAGGGTATGTTAAAGTTCGTTATATGTTAAGAAAATTAAAAATGATAATTAGTTTAGTTACTAATACTTAATGAGATATATAATTTATTACTTTAGTAATTACTTTATATTGTCTACTTGTTTAATTATTAATATAATTTTGATAATAGCTGTCATTACTAACACATAGTATCAAATTTTCGCTTACATGCAATGCTATGCGTACAAAACAATACAAAACTATTTAACATGCTTATTTATGTTTATTGTGTAGTAAAATAAAAGAAAAGGTTATGAATGAAGCCAATCATTTTGTCTTCAACTTATCTTCCAACTTGTCAAGCAACGCGAGTCAAGAACGGTGTCTGGATATGTGGACGGACGTAAAATAAATATTTAAAATGAAACAAAGTACTGCCTGTGTTTTTTGAAGAATTTTGTCATTGACGAACTGATAGCTTAAAAGTTTACTTTCTTATACACTTTTCTTGTTACAAGTATAGATTTGTATATTATCTATATTTAAACAACATATTCAATCGAGTAACAACACTTATTTTTACGGTACGGTACGGTAAAAGATTGCCACGTATCCAGGTGCTACAGTTGGTATTGCGAAATTGTTTTTCATTTAAAAATAATATGTAGTATCGAAATATGTTAAATTGAGTAATCTTTCTTTTATTCCTAACTACTTCTTTAGAAGCAACTTAAAAGTGTAATCAAAAGGATTTATAATACAAATATATTTAAAATGTAATCATATAAATAGGTTTTATAGTTTTTGTATTGTAATATTATGTGTAATTTATTTTCTGTGGATAATATTTCAACCAAATTAATATTTGTTATATAAATTTTCGCGTTATCAAAATTTAATCCGCATTCAAATTGAGTTGAATGATCTCATACTACTTAAATTATTCATAGTTTATTACACGAACTATATTCGATTAAAATTATTATTCAAAATATTTAACTGACAAAGAACCTGTTAGTATTAAGTCAATATTACTATATAATAAATCAGAAAGTTCTTTATGCTAAACCATAAAAAAACTGAACTAAAAATTATAAACATATGAACACACAAAACATTTGTTAATTTGTAGATATTTATATTATTTCAAATACATGTATTTATTTTATTGGTAGAAATAAAAAATAAATTCTTTATAAGACCCTCGTCTTACAAAGAATTTATTACCTCGATATAAATCTTTGCTGTCTCCTTTCTTACAATGACTGACACAACAATGTATTCACCTGAGACTTTTGAGCACTCATAGTTATGTATTTATTATATTATAGATTTTGTATACATAGTGAAAATTTAAAGGTGCTTTAACATTGTTATATTACTTTAACACATAATTATAACCACCTTAAAATAATATATGTTATTAAACAGGTATCGAGCTGGATTTAAATGTATAATTTTATTTTATTTTATTTTGTAACAAAATGGTTTTCTAATTTTAATCATTTATATTAAAATACATTTTCAAATCTATCCTAATTTTAAGATTTAATAATAAATATTTACTTTTAAACAAGATGAGAACGGCAATCACTTACAATCTTTTTAGCTACAATTACTCTGAAGGGACTTGTATTTGTAAATTTTATGAAATAAAAATTATAAATTAATGTTACAATTTAATTTAGTTGATTTTTGTTTGGAACTTTGTTTCTTTAAATTGTATTCCCAAACTATCAAATTTTATTAATCAAAATACTGAGATTCCAAATTAAAAACAGCCCCAAATATAAAATATGTCCGATCAGTTTTAAAAAACAATTTATTAAAAGCTTTTAAAGATTTATTTAATTTTATTAATAAATAGTTCTATTGGAAAATTAATAAAACCAATTATAATTATAATTATAATACACTTTGTTTAATTGATTTTAAAATTAATAATTCCTACACCTTGATTTAAAACATTACAAAAAAAAATTGAATTAATGAATCACATTTATGATATTAAGAGTCTTAAAAATTGTTTATTTTGGTTAATAGACTTAAATATAACTTTATATGAAGAATTGGTTTTGGTAAATTGAATAAATTTGGTAAATGGAATAAAGACATTAATTTTAATATTTACTTCCATTGGCGAAGTAAATTACATAATAGTATCTACACATTTTATATTCAACAACGATATTTTATTCGATTTTTCTGTTTTCAAGACAGGCAGACACAGGATGGTGACACAGTATATAAAATATTTTGTTTTTAATTTATAACAATATGTATTATTTTATATTATTCATTAGTCAAGTTTGTCATATAATGAAAATATTAACTGATAATCTCATCAGACTTACTAGTTTATCCTTACTCCAAACACAAATAGGATTTACCATAAAAGCATTCAGTGTGTCGTATTAAAGCTTTACTTTCAGCAGAGATATCGAGGTCACCTATTACCTTGGCAGCCCGAGGGTGCAGTTTACTTGCTGTAAATTCTTACTCCAAAGACGTACAGAACAAATATCAGGTTCCGGAGGAATATATCTAGAATAGACATAACTATTACTCCCGCGGGCGTGTCTATTGGAGCAATATACATAAATAATCGTTTGGGAAAGTTGTTTTGGCGGGAGTATTAATTAATATCTTTATACCTCTTATAAGTTCGGCACTTAAATATTATTAACACAAAAAATAAAAAAAAAAATCCCTATATTATTTATGATATTTCAGTTATTGCTTGCATTATTTTAGATTACATTACTACTACTGCTTTTCCCTCCCTCCCTTGAAAGATAAGACATAAATCTAACAACAAAGTCTTGAATCTAAAAATATAAAAATTAGTACTGAGTTCGTATAATAAAAAGTTCATAATTAAGTGTTTTTTTTATAAAAATTAAAAACAAAAAAGTGATGAAACCACATACTGAAAGCAAATCCTGTCCAAGACAATCTGTTTTTGACAAAAAAAAATTAGCCAAAATTCGAAGGGAATAAATAACATAACTCACATTTCAATCATGATGATAACTAAATATGTATTACATGGGGAGTCACTCAGTCTGATTATTTTATTATTTGACGGATTATTATTTATTTTTGGTATATATAATAATGAAGTAATATTAACATAGTTGAATAAGATGGACATCTGTGCAGTTGTTTTGTTTTTCTGTTTATTTATTTAAACGAGTTGAGTTGAGTCAACTACGTTCTCAATTTATTCCTGGACTTGAAGTCTAACAATATAGTTATAATCATCTTTCGTTATTAAAAATCCCACAACGTTTACTATACATAGTCATAGTAGACCATTGAGATAAAAAAATTGCCGGTAAATAATATCTAAAATATTTATTTTCCATTAGTAGTTATAACATAGAAAGAGTTATTAATAAATACTTTTTTTGGCATTGGCTTTATTAATGTCTGCCAAATCAGATCGCGATTCAACAATGACAAATTGATGATTGATTGAATGATTAGATCGAAATAATTGAAAACGGATGCACAATAATCACTTAGATCATTTAGTACAGGAACTTTGACTGTAGGTGTATCTATTTTTGTACCAAATAATTGCACTCACACAAAATAATAAAAATAGTTTTACAAGTTTATTATTTTTAGTATATTTCTAAATTATTATTTCACTATCATATGTAAAAAAACTCATTACATAACATAGACAATAAACGTTAATTCCTTCAATATTCTATGTAAATTATTTTAAATGAAAGCGAGTTTTTTAGTAAATCTCCTCACTCAGTATTTATAGAGTTATTTTTGTAGAATAATAGACTTTTTTTGTCAAGTTTGTTGTTAGTAAACCTTGTTAATTTGTTAGTGGTTTAGTAAAAAGGTTAACAATGCCGCTGGGATTAGAAAGTTATAGGAATTTCACTTTGTTCATGTCTGAGCGCCTATTATTAGGAGTAGACAGAGTTGGATTCAGATTCAATTCTAATCTTGTAGACGGATTCGGTAACTGAACTGATCAACTGATTATATGTATGTGAAGTAACAAAACAACCTGTATAAAATGTATTTTAAATAGTATGTATGTAATATAGTAACTGTATGTAATGAACAAATTGTATTCGAAGCTCAAGTAAGACGAAAGACACATGTGCGTTGTTTGTTCAACTACTTCTGAACAATTGTATATTTCGTCAACACGATCGTTTATTTTTTATGTTTTATTTTCGAAGTTGTTATATTCTAATTGAAAAATAATAATTAATGAAAAATAGGAGCTGCAATTCACTTTTATATTAACATTTTCTTGATAAAAATTTAAGGTACCTTAATGATAGTTTGTATCAAATATTAAAAAATATATCTGTATTTAATCAAGTACACTCAATTGATAAATCTTTGATTATAAGGAAAAATTTTCATTTAACTGAAAAAAAAAATTTGCTGTGAGAAAATAAAATACTATAAAGTTGCAGATGCAACTTTTAACAACATCATTAGTGACGAGAGCTGGAAAACGGAGCATGTTAATAAAGTGAATTTTAATGCAATTAATAAGTTTCGCTCCTCCGTGATAAATTGAATTTAAATTAATAAAGTTGTTAAAATTAAATCCGTCGGTTTAAAAGAAATTCAATATATTTTTATTTTAAATTTATTTTTTAGAGGTCGTTTCAGTCATCCTAAACATATTTTAAGTGACTGTGGAAAGTTGAATTATAATGATCGAATTTATTGACAAGATTCTTAATAAGAAACTACTCGACTCCCTCTCTTATTGAACTCGATTTGTCAGTCTCTCCTATAAAATTATATTTTCCATTTTACTCCTCGCGTTTAAACATAAAATACAACGGAGTACATTTGTTCCGGTGAACCTTATTACGGACTTCAGTAACGATAATCAATGACTATGTTTTTTGAAAGGTGTCGTAGCCTAGTAGTAAACATCGAAAACCATTATTTATATATTTCGCTTAGCTTCTTGTTATTTGTAAAAGTTTATTTCGCAGCCATTTATAATCCGATCTTCATTATTCCTTTCAAAAGATGTATTGTATAAGTATACCGCAACACACTGCACCCTTGCACTGTGGGGTATTTTAAGATCCCGTCTTCAACTTTTAGCTTATTTCTAAATTTATTTTTATTTTATTCTCAGACTGGAAAAAACTACGACAATAGGCCTTAAAATCTTTAAAACTGTTGGTACACAATATGATATTACTAGTTAACATCAGCTAGGGCTAATGAATTTAGTTTTATTATACACATATATATTTTTTGTTTTAGGACAAACGAGTGTACGGGTCACTAATGTCAAGTGATCACCGCCGCCCACGAACTCTTTTTTGAAGGTACCCAAGTTTCCCTTTTGAAGAATCTCGATACAAGGTTATATTTCCACATCAGAACTCTAACATTTGGATGCTTATTGACTAACGCTTTAGCCCAAGCTAGTGCCAAAAGCTTGTATTTTTTTATTTTTTTTATTATTATATCAATGCATGAAAAACTAGTGACTAAATATAAAATTCAGGCCGAATAACATGTTCATTGTACCTAATGTTGTTGATGTCATTTTTATATAACATTTTGTGTATTTATCATTAACGTTCATGAATTGATATTGCTTGCTTGATGTTCACATGCTATTTGCAAAATTACGTCAACAGGGCATCAACAGTATAATCGGCTGAAAACAGTTTGACAATTTAGAGGACCTAAAATTGATGTTAACAAAGCCTTTCAAATGGTTTTGAAATATTTTCAAATTATATTAATTAATTTTTAACACTACATTTCTGAATATTATACTACCTCCGGTCAAGTGAACCGTCTGCTCTTTGACTCTTGCTTCCCTGAATAAAAACAATTCATACACAATCTCAAATAATGAACAAGTACAGAAGTTATTATTTTGTTGAATTAACATTTCTCGTTCCGCTCTCATGATGGGTATAAAATGTATCATTACTCTTTAAGTATAAAAAGAATTAAAATTAATATTTATGCTGTGTATATATTTTTATGGAAATAATAATTAAAAAGCCTAACTTCATTTTAACAATTTAAAAACAATGTTAAAATAACAATTTTAAATAATGCGGTAATTTAAAATATAAGTTTGAAGAAACACTTTGTAGGATATTGTAGTTAACTCTTTATTTTACTATTTACTATATATTAATATACCTTTAAAAATATAATAACATATGTTTTATTGACCACGTGATTCGCTAGTTTGTGATTTTATATAAAGAAATGCTTAAAGAGTATCTTGTATGTGCTCAGTGTTTATTTCACGTGATGAAAATTTATCTTAGTATTTGTAAGCAGCAACGCTATGACGAAATATTTGTGATATTTTAAAATAACTGGTGCTTGAAATGTAAAATAATATACAAAAGTTAAAAACTGAGTTTGAATAGTCTGTAAACATGTTACTCATGTTATAATTATATAGTATAGTTTGAACAAACTAGATCCATTTAATGCCCACAACCTTGTATCAGAAACTTACTCCGAAGAGTACCAAATTATAACGGAATATATTCTCTACACATAATTCTAGTTAATGCCTCACAAAGCCGACTACGCTTAGCTCGATATAGCTTAGATGATTATATATTAACATCTAATGGAAAATTATATCAATTAATAAACTGCGTGGCAATGTTTTAATCTGTTAAATAATTTATTAATTATTAAATAATTACTAACAGAATTAATTGTTTAATAAAACTTCTTCAATGTTCCTAATATATTTAATAATAACAATTGTTCTAAGTAAATGTGAATTCTTAAATTTAATTAATACAATAATAATAAATTTTAACACATTTATATTACATAGTTTTACATTAATTAAATAGTTATATAAACAATAACACTATTGCATTACCCGTATTATAACATATTATATAATAAAAATTCAACATATAGTCAATAATACATATAATATAATACATGCAGGAATCTATCTATCAATATTATTATTACTACTGGTGCTGAAAATTATATTAACATGCCTAATGGATGTTGCTGAATCTTTAGATTTATATAAGAAAATAATAAACTCTTTAATACTTTTCATTCACTACATTTTATTTCTTCTTCAGAGCATAAAATTTGTAACATTTTTACCCGAATAAGAAAATAGAAAATTCTTTAATACTTTTAATTCATTACATTTTTTTCTTCTTTAGTACATAAAATTTATAACATTTTTACCTAAATTTAATTTATTAAAAAGTTTGTAATACAATAAATTTTATTTTATTGCAAATATTTGACAAATTATGGAATGAATTACAAATATAAGGGAAGGAATGTCATTTAGAAATACTACCTTCGAACATAAACATTCACTAATAGTATTAATTGATAGAGTGAGGTTTTCAGAAGATAGGTCACATTACACATATACAGTATGTGTTAATTTAAAAACTAAATACAATATCTCGTAAAGTTTAAGTTAGTATTTCCGTTTAAGAGTCAATAATTTATGTTAGGGGAAACATTTTCTTTGATTTATTATTTTACTAAAGAAAGCTTCGTATTTACAGGAATAAAGTTTATATTTTAGCGTGCTCTCTTGTATCTGAATAGTTTTAAATAACTTGAATTTCCTGGCCTCTCATATCCGCAAGTAGTCTTTATTCTAAATATATAATAATTTAATATAATTAAATATTTCATTTTTATGAATTCATGACATTGCGTGATAGAAACATCTTATACTTTTAAGCAACGTTTGCATTAGAATTATAATAATTATTTTCTGATAAAATAATTACTAAATAGGCAATGTTCTAAATATATAAATATATTTTTTCTGTTATCAGTCCGACACATATATTTCATTTATTTAAAAAAGAATAGGTTAATATTTCAATTGACAAAGAATTTTTCATTACTTATTTATTTATGTAATATTTTTTTAGACAGTATAATTATTTTTATATCTGTAATATAGATAGTATTCATAATAAAATGTTATATTACTCCCACTTTAATTTATAAATATAACACAACCACAAGACCCTTTTAAAGAGTAAATCAAAAAGGCATTGAATTAAAAAGTATATAAAGTTATTGAATGCAATGCAATGCTATAGAAATTGCAATGAAATATTCTTCACAAAAGTTGTGTTTAAATATTATAAGATTTTTACTGTTGCTTTACGTATATTAAATACAGTATGTAAATACATTAAGATGTAATATATATAAACAAACTAGGGGCGCCAACAGACCCTCAATTTCGACTCGCTGCCGTTTTCATATTAAGCGAAACGAGCCCAGTGTAATGACTCATAGTTGTGGACAATGTCGGTAATATAGGAAATTTCAGTTTTTTGACGATTCTTCCTCAATGACATTTTTCCGAAGACGACCTCGTCTCCTTTATTTTTATAATATACCTATATGCTACAAGGAAATGCATAAAACAACTGAGATAAAAAAGTTTTAATTAATCTCCATTAGCTGATACTTCAAGAAGAATATTAATATAAGAAAATAAATAGTTTTTTTTTGTTAATAACACAAATGAGATACGATGCAGGTCCACCTACAGCTGATGTATATAATTTTTAATTATTATTGACACCTGTAGTTAAAAGAGAAAGTATTTATGTACCAAAATAGTATTGGTATTACACAATATAATTGTTTTGCAAGCATTTGGTATAAAACCTCAGTTTTGTTACGATTATTATATTACGAAAATAATACAACAATAACCTTCCTTTCCCATTTCATCAGTTTTGCCGAACAAGTTATAGTTGTTATACTCTTAGATATTAATAGATTGCAATTTATTATTAACTACGAATAGCTGCATTCTTGCATTTGAGTTAAAAATATGTTCCTTTCATTTCTAATAGAATGCTATTGAAAAGTTATAAATGACGTTTATTATTGCTTTGCGACTTTCTTTTACGTCGACGGTTTAATTACATAATTTCTTATCTTTTTACTAATGAATATGCTAGTTTTAATCTAACTGATAGATCCAATCTGATATACAATTTCAATTATTTCTATACGACTAGTGTATGTATACTTTTAAGAGCACTTTTGTGTAGAAAACGAAAACTTGTTATAAGTACGTATGAGTTTGTGTCTATGTAGCAGTGAACACATTGATGCTTCAGAACGTAAGATTTCTGACAGTTATAGTTATTAATTACACTTGGGAGTATTCATTTACGACCGACAATAACTAATACTATTTTCTCAAGTATATTAGGAATGATATTTAATAAATAATAAAAATGAATAATGACATATAAATAATATTCGTTGTTATTAATTAATACCTACATGTTGCAACATCTCTTAAATAGTCAGATAGCTATTAATATTAAGAGGTGGCCATTAATAGGAGGCAACCAGAGAACTGAATATGTATCCAGTAACTAACAAACTCAACAAGATTTTTATACAGAATTCGAAATTCAATACAGAGTGATTAAATTATAGAACTCTGAACAATAATTGCAGCATAAATGTTCTGGGTTATAAATCATTTTTGCTGAGATACCCTTGCTACTATAGAACCAGGTGTACCCTCAACATCTATTTACGTTTCGTTCGTGAAATATACACGCCGATAGTTTTAAAAATGATAAGTCAATAAATAACGGTTGGCTGCCGTCCATGAATTGGGAAACCAAAAATATGCCAAACAGCTTCATTGGAACTGAGGTACGGGTCAATTTGCTATAGCGTCATTTCATCTTTGTTATTCACTGGAGGAGCAGTCACATTGGTATTTTAACTCGAAATACCGCCATGTCACTGCCTTTATTCACATATTTGCAAATATATTTGTTGCTCTTCACTGAACTGCAGAACTCAACGTTATCCTGACCAAGTCTCATCATCAACCTTCAAACTGCCGTTCTTGTTTGTTTTAGCTCCTGTAATAATATATTAATAAATATTAGTTGACAGTAGCTAAGTTTTATGAATTAAGATTAAGAAATAAGTTTTGTCCAGTTCATAAAGAATATAGTACCTGTTGCGGGATCTCTCTGTTTAATATTTATGCAATATCCGTCTTGTCCCTTCCAGAAAATCGGTGTCTATTGGAGACATGACGGCATGTATCAGCAATGAACTGGACATTATTATTTTTTTCTACGAATCATGATTTTTCGTGTAAATGTACCATCGCCAATCATGATTCCAGCAACGTCATCAACAACAGGTGCATTAAATCTGCGAATGTCTTCTGCGAATGTGTTCTGTTGACAATAGCGTGATTATCACATTTATAACACTAATATCATTTATGCATGTGCGATTTGTACACTTTCAACAATTCATAGTACTCATTGAATAGATCATCATCATCATCACCATCATCATCATCATCAGATAAAACTATGTTAAAGGATTTTGCTTGCATATAATAAATATAGATTCGAAACTTTTACGTAATATCTCTTAAATATTAAATATAAATGCCCGGAAGCTAGGAAACCTTTAGGAGCAGCTGACTAATTAAGCGATTCACTGAGAGACACAGCCACTGGATCTCGTCTTCCGGTAAATAGAATTGCTGCTAAGTATTCGAAATGTCGGGTTACATTTATAATACAATAAAGTGAAAATAATTTATGTGAGCATCACATGTTTGTAAAGACTTTTTATATTTTATTATTACAATTACATTGTTATTGTAGTTAAACAAAACTGCTTTCTCAGTTTTCTTAACGTTTTCTCATTTCGACGTCTATTAAGTATTCTATATATAGTTCTAGCGTCAGAATCTACATTTTAAATTTTCTGTGCTATTTAAAGAACGGTTCAAGATATTTTTTTAAATATAATATAAGAGAATTTTAATCTGTAAAAAGAATGCAAATAATTTTCTCTTCACGTCTAAAATAAATTTTTCAGAAAGTAATAAATATTCGTTTAAGATTTTTTTGTCGTTTTAATTGTATCGCCAAGCGTTGTGAGGGCGAACAGATTGAGTTCAAAAAATGTTATAAAAAATACTTGATGTCATCGTGTCCTAAATTGACGATAAAACCTTCAAACTCTCTCGAACTTTAATACGGTGAAACAATTTTTATATTCGCATATCATGATATTATCATGAACGAACAAGATTTTATTAAAAAATATATTTCTTAATAAAATTTATTTAAAAAAAAACATCATGGTGCAACTAAATAATTTGACAAGGCTTTTTCAAGGAAGTACTTTCATATCGATATTTAATATTAAATCTCTTTGCCATACTCACATTCAGCATGTACATTGCTGTGGACATCAAAGAGATGTCTTGAATTTCAACAATTATTGGGCAATTTATCCAAAACTTCCTGTTGTATTAAACATTTCTAATACTTTATTGATATTCCTTGAGTGTAGTTTATGTTTCAGTGAATATACAAATCTAGGCCGGCTATGATAATCATCGATATTTTTCTTCGCTTGTTGTTAATAGTTATTTTTGTAAAGGCCCAAAGATACACATAAACATTAAATCTCATAAATGAATTGTTATTTGGTCTGTAAACTATCTTATCGCAAATTCTTATTCCTTTTTTAAATTGTATTTAAATTGCCCTAAATGTGAGCGAATTTGTTTTCTCTTTGAAGTCAAGTTCTCAACTCAGTATTCTTATAGTTAAGTGGATATTCATTTATAAAAATACCTTAAATCTGTTCCTTAGACTTTAGTTTCAATGCATTTTAATATTTTTACAATCATTGTACATTAAACTTTAAACATTTTGGTATTACGTCATTTGATCCATCACTTATGACTTCTGTTAGCATTGTATTTAATGTTAAAACTTTTTTTTTACCAACACTTTAATATTTTTTAATAAGGTTAAAATGACTAGAAATGTTTATAGACAAAATCTGACGTTAATTTCAGTAGTTGCAAAAGCTATTTATTATACACTGAAAAGTTAAAAAGTACCTTACAGTTAGAAACGTAGCTTTTAAAATACTTTTAAGATTCAACTAGAGTCACTAAAAAGTAGAACTAAAACACTTCAATCCAAAAGTTTTAAAGTGAAATCTTTGACCTCCCGCAATGTCTTGCAAATAAAGTCATAAATAATATATCTATGAGTATGCTACAATGAATATATCTTTAAAAGATTACAAAAAAATATTTTGTAACAAGTACATATTACAATAAGATAATATTTTCGTTTTGTAATAATAAGTATTCAGAAAAATAAATAGCAATCAAGCATAAGTTATAATATTTCTTTCTTTGGTTCATTTATTGCTGTGGTTTGTCTAAAAACATTCAATCAACGAGACAGTCTAGACATCATAATTGCTTCAATTACTTTAGTTTTCATCAGTCAGTAGTAGAAATTATTAATACTGTGTAATAATGCATTTCTACAGAAATTTAAAAAATAATATAACAGTAGTAGGTGAATGCTTGTATCCAATTTATTCTTAGATTTTTAATTATAATTACATTGACGTACAATGTCTTGGACCTTGGACAGCCTTGGACAGAACTGACAAGAAACGCATAACTTATATTTTTATTATAATATATATTTATATATATACATATATAATGCGCATATATTAGTTACATTTACTATTTATTTACGATGTGTATATGTATATATGTGTATTCGGAATAGGTATTAAAAAGGTAGGAATAATATCTTGTTGAAGTTAAATCAAAATCCTCTCTATATACATGTGACGAAGTTTGCGAGTATTAATACAACTAATCAAGTACACTCGATTAGTATATTGTTGACTCTAACGATGTATCGTAATAAAATATAAGAAAATCTCTGCTTTGAGAAGGAAAAAGCATTGTAAGATTACAGATGAAAAATCTTACAACGCCTTTAATGCGAGCTGGAAAGAGGATCGCTTCAATAAAATTAAGAGTTCTCTTTAAACTGGTCATTGAGACGATTCATGTGAGACTTATCTTAAACGTTTATACTAACGTCTTTTAATATAGAACTGTGTTAATAAATCCATCGTTTTATCTCTTTCACTGTAATTAAAGATAAAAACATTTAATATCACGAAAAATTTTTCTTTTACATTTATATATTTATTTTGATTTTATATTATAAACATTATGTTTTTTATAAAATATTTATAGCATATATTTTATTACATAGTAAGTTTTTTGATATTTTCTTTTACAACTTAGTAAGTTTTCCAGTTATTTGTTTTTCTTTAATAGGACAAAAGCTGTCTTGTAGGTGTAATTTAGAGAATTGTTTTTTTTTTAATATTTCACAATATAAGTTTTTACATATTTTCAAGAAACTACGATATTTTTAAATCTATCACATCTTAAATATTAGTTAGGTGTTGATTTATATCAATGGAAGGGCTGTAAATAAGCTATAGTACTACATCTACATGTATTATTAGTATATTCTTTTAGATTTATGACCTTGTTTTTGATCAAGACCTGTATTAAATTTACTTTGCCCATCTTAAACAAACAATTGAGCAGAGTTATTATTTATTACTAGTTTATTTGTATTAGGTTTACGCTTACGAGGGCCAAACTGAAAGTTTTTAGAACTGGCCACTTAAAAGCATTATATTAAAAAAAATAGTTTAAATTTTGAAAATAGAACTCTTTACCAATATTATTGAGTGTACATTTCAATCATTTGTCATTTGTTTTACGATTTGGCGGCAAATTGAAAGTTGTCTGTGCACGTCAGAATGAATTTAAGCCGAGAAAATTTTCGTGCAATGATTTTTTATGACTTTCGATGTCATTTAAGTCAACAAGAAAGTTATGATAGACTTCGATTGGCTTTTCACGATGAAGCCCCATCTCGTGCCACAGTTTACAACTGGTTTAATGAATTCAAACGTGGTCGAACTAATCTCACCGATGATTTGCGTGAGGGACGGCCTTCTACAGCGACGACTGAAGATAACATCAGTGTTGTGCGGCGTATGATAGAGACTGACAAAAGAGTGACCTATCAGCAGATTCGGACAAGTCTAGGCATAGGTATGAGTCAAGTGCCCGCTGGATACCGCATAATTTGACCGAGGCTCAAAAACTCCGCCGTGTTGATTGGTGCCGAGAAATGATCCAAAAATTTAACGGAGGTGACTCAAATGCTGTGTTCGACATACTAACGGGTGACGAAAGCTGGATTTACTGTTATGATCCGGAAACCAAAAGACAGTCTGCTCAGTGGGTGTTTCCTTCCGAAGAGTTGCCAACTAAAGTGAAGAGAGGTCGAAGTGTTGGAAAAAAGATGGTGGCCTCGTTCTTCGGAAAGACAGGTCATTACGCGACAGTAGTCTTAGAGGATCAGAAAACGGTTAATGCAGAGTGGTATACTAACAATTGTTTGCCACTTGTCTTGGAAAAAGTTCGAGAGAAACGACCTCGCAGCAGGATCCTCCTTCATCGCGACAATGCCTCGTCGCACACCGCCAGGCAAACGATCGACTATTTGGTGACCTCAGACGTGGAATTACTGGGTCACCCGCCGTATAGCCCCGACTTCGCACCCTGCGATTTTTATTTATTTCCGAAAATAAAAGAAAAACTTCGAGGAAAACGTTTTATAGACGCCGAAGAAGCAGTGGCTGCGTTTCAAAACGCCGTCGAAGAGACCCCTATGGCCGAGTGGGCAAGGTGCTTTTCTCAATGGTTCCATCGAATGCAGCGATGTATTGATGTAAATGGACGCTATTTTGAAAAGTTACAATAAAACTAATAACTTGCTAGAATGCTTTGTTTTAGATTTTCTAAGAACTTTCAGTTTGACCCTCGTATATACTAAAATTTGTAATAAGTTTTATTATTTATAAAACCTCTTATTCCATGCTACATACATATTTAATTATTTCAGGAGCACTTAAGACAAAAATTATTATTAATTGTTACTGTTTCAAACGTAGTTAACAAAGCAGTGTACATTCAATGCAATACGAAATTTATTATTGACTTTCGCTTGTCAGTTTCTTCAAATATATCAAAACTCTGAATTTTTAGAGCCTGCTATAAAACACAGAAATATCATAACCGTCAGATTTATGAGCTATTTAACAATCGCAATTGAACTCAAGTAGTATTTAGAAGTATTTGAGAAGCAATAACGAGATGATATATTTGTTATATTTTGGTGTGACTTTATATATCACTAGTTGTGGCCTGACTCTGCTTACAATTTTTTTTTCTTTTTGCGATGGCTGACATTTAATCATTATAAGTTACAAACCTGAATTATATACTTATCTAAAATTTTTGGCTTTTTAATAAAACTGTTTCTTATTAAGATTTCTTTGAAACGTAAAACTTTTTTATTGACCTATTTAAATAAATTAAACAGAAAATCTTAAACGAAGGTTGCCACAACACAAGCCTGAAAACATTCAAATTGGATAACTCTTTCCAGAGATGAGCGCGTACAAACGCACAAATAGCAGACAAAAATCTTAGTTACTAAAGAATGATTTTTTCCAATATCTTATCGCTTTAAAAAAATGAACAAAATAATGAAACGGTTTAATCAAACAAAACATGAGTTTATTCTTTATTCATGATCTCAATATAAAAATACAAGACTGGCTTTCAATTTTGTAGCACATTTTCAACACGAAGTGATTCGCACTTTGTAAGACGCTTGTAATCCAATCAATTATTTATATAATATCGGGTTTGTTAAGATCTGTGTTCTTTTGCCTTGTTTTATAAAAGAACTTTCATAATTCCGTATTTCAAATGTCAAACTTTTTTCAGCGATGGTTAGGATTCAATAAAATTATGTTTCTGTTAACCTCTAAAGTAAGAAGGTTTAACATAATGGCCTAGATTGGAAAGATACATTAAAAGTAATAATTTAATTGTAGTTAGTACACAATTTTTAAAATATGTCTGAATTTAATTTGTTACCGCTAACATTTAGGTACACTATAGCTTACGTAAGAAAATGAGAATAGTATTTTTTTTATTTTTTACAATATACTTTGTACTTTTGCATACTAATTGCTACATTTGACAGAAATGTGAAAGTTATTAAGTTGGTTATTTGTTTATCCCTGCCTTGTATAATACAGCCGATATATAAAAAATATTATGTTGTGGATGTTTATTTTTCTTTTTGCACGTCTAAGTTTTTTAGAAAAAAATTATAGTCTATATTATCAGGAAGTAATAATAAAAAGCTTTTTATTAGTGAAAAAATGGTTACAACCGGTCCAACAGAATAAAAAAAAAACAAAAAATCTTTTCTATTTATAATATTAGTAAAGAATAAGTTATTTTTTTTTATATTATATAATTATAATTAAATATCAATAAATTAATTTTAAACGATGTATTTCTTCTAGCGCTCTTTGAAATAAAATATTTAAAAAAACATTTATTTATTTACCTTCACGCTATATCCCTTGCGGGGTAGCCAGAGACGACGGAGCGCCAAACGCTATGGTCCCTGCATACCTCTTTCGCCTTGCCATAGACGTCAACCTCTTCATACATGCCCTTCGGAGGGTCCTCATGCTTTTTACGCGACCGTTTTACGTTACGTTAAAAAAACATCATTTGCAAAAAGCTTGAAGACATTCAGGAGGAAGGTTTTTGGTTACTTTTAAAAAACTGCTGGACCGGTCCGCTCCAGAATGTAATCAGAGTTTGAAACGTAAAGATTAAACAAAATTACAATTTTGTTTTTCGGGGTGCACCAAATAACTTCCCTTCAGGAAACCACACACGTTCTTCGGGGTCGATCATTATGGTTAGTACACTATATAGGGAAATAAAATAAAGGGTACTAAATATCTCGCCCGGGCGCCTAAATAGCTTAGGCCCAATTGTATTTTCTGACGCTATTGTCTTATATAAAGTAAGTATTTATATTATTAACTGAATATAAAAATTGAGAATAGAAAACTGTTACCTAACGCTCAAGAGAAATCTATTATAAAATTTATATATTATTTTACTTATTGATTTCTAGTGCTACTTAAATTTATTAGGAAATCCTAAAATATTTTACTTGATAAAATTCATTGACCACTTCCGTATATAATATAATAATGACACACTGATATTGTTTTAGTTTTATTAATATTAAGTTACATCGTTACACAAAAGTATAATAGATAAAGTTACAGACACAATTAAATGTGTACATATTATGATCTGCATTCAATTTTTTTCGGGTAATTAATTTTATTTAAAGACTTCGAATAGTGGTTTAAATACCATTACTGACTGCTTCATTAACATTACAATATCATCATTTAATACTAGTCACCGTCTACAGCTAAGCTCGGGTGGTTTCTTTGGTGATTTCTCTTTACTAGTTTTTAAGGAATATAAACCTAAAAAATATATTTTTATGAAGGGGCTGATAAATAAGAATGTTATGATAAAAAACTGATAAGAATTTACTTTATTACATTTTGATTATGTTGCTATTCCTATTTATATTAGTCTACAAAAATTATTTATTTAACTTTTAACTCTCTAATTCTACACTGATTCTTTAAAATATATTGCTATATTATACCATCTCGTGTTATAACACAATTCTTCCTCCAGGTGTGTGCTTAATTTTAAGTAGAGGGAATTATGAAAATACCTCTTTTTTAATGAAATTAAAAAAACAATGTGGTTATTTGATATGAACGTAATAAAAATATAATTTAATACTTAATCTTTCAATTAAATAATTATATAATTTCTTATTAATTGAACGCTTTGCTCACGAAGGGTTTAAGTACAATTTCTAAGAGGTCGTAAGAGGTCACAGTCATTCCAACACTTATAAGGTTCTAACTCTTTGCATATACTCGTATGTGATTATGCAATTTCCGTACTCTATCTAGGATAAGAGAGATGGTCAAGTCCATCTTTATAAATAGTTAATTAATAATATAATTATTTGTGGTTATATTTTTTTTATCTTTAAGAAATCTAAACGTAATATTGAATGAAATGACCGTTTCAGAGAAAATGTTATATATTGTACATCATATGACGTGCATATATTTTATTAGGATAAGTATTTGTACAATTTTATTTTATGTATGTATTTAAATTTTAATCAAAGAGATTATCGATAACTATAATCTATAAAGTTTCTCAATTAAACTATAAATGGACTATGATATCGATATATGGAAATCACTTAAATTAATAGTCAACCTTTGTTTTATTTACAAAAATATACATACATGCGTGTATAACATTTAACTTTAGTAGTGATATCGACAATACTGAAATGGTTTTCGGCTCTCGATGATAGTGGATAACTTATACTTTGATTTCTGCTGTAAAATGGAACTCGTCACTCCGTGTTCCAATAGTAAATAGACTTTGAATGATTTCAATATATAATCGTGTATATATTTATTCTATGCGTGTTTATGTATAAAACTATTTTTAATAGTACTTTTAAAAATATAAAATTTGATTTATTTCCTGGTATATCCGATTACTTGTATCATATCTTTGTAAATGTTGAAATAGTTTTAACAAAGAATACATCATGTGATTATAAATATTATATTGTAATACTTCCATTTTAATACAAATATCCTTTAGTAAAACGATATTTGTATTAAAATGGAACCATCTGAATGAATTCTTGAATTTTAAGCAGCAGCGAGAGTCTTCTCAGAATTTAATGAAAAATATTAAAAAATTCTTTGGTCCAGTTACTTTTAAGCTCGAAGTCATTTGACGACGACATCATAACGAAAAATTTATATATTCTTTAAATAAATATTTTTAGAAATAATACGTCTACAATATTTTTTTCATTATTTCTCCTTCAACTTCAAAGTAAATCAGTTACTGACCGATTTGGAATTATGACTATTAATTTTCAAATGCTTTGCAGTAATCTTATTCCTAAAAACGTGTGTAAAACACATATAAATAAAAAATAATAATTGTGATCCGTTGGTCTCTACAATATTATTAAATAAAATAGTTAAACATATCGTATGAATAAAACTTACTTGAGTACTAAAAGTTAAAACTTTGCAATTATACACACAGAGATACTTACAGATACAGAGATAATATGAGATAACCTTTTATCATTTATTATTTGAAATCTGATATTTATATTTAGTGCGTAAGTCCCATGACGTGTTAAGTTAACATTTTATTTAAACGTACTGAAAATAGGTTATTTAAAATATGATATATATAAATGCTATTAAAGAGTCTTGATTGAGATTTATCTGAGGAATAAAACAAAATATAATTTAGTATAGGTATCCCCATATATAATAGGGACACCCATTTAAGAAAATAAGTAACTTAATTTTAGAAATCGCATACAAAATCTTTTGGAGTTTAAAGTGGTTCTATTTCATAGTCAGTAAATTAAAATTCTGCGATTAGAAACCATATAACACTAAGATGTGGTTTTATTCACGAATAAAGTTACATATTTTGATCTAGTATTTAGTATTTAGTATTTTTATTAATATATTATTTGCACAAAAGTGTTAACCGTATACCAAGTAAAATTAATTACTATAGATTAACGTTACCACTAGTTAGCACTAGTAACTCTGTTTAATTAACAAAAATTTTTTTTATCCAAATGACTATGTATAATGCTCACAATGTAATTCAGGTAATTTATCCTGATAATGGAGCCATTAGCGACGCATTACGTTTGTTCAGTTTCATATCCCCTATTCATAAATTCGTATCTTAAATTAGATTAGGTAAATTAAATAAATTAAATTATCATATCTGTTCTGAAAATGTGAAGAATTATGTTAAATGACTTTTTTAGCCATTTATAATGTTGTGAATACAATATATGTATATATTTTTTTGTTTGTCTTCACTGTGAAATATAGTATAATTGTGCCGTTTAGTCTCACGTTGTTGTTAACTTATAAATTTGAAAAAATGGATTTAAGACACCTATTTAGAGGATTTTGAAGATACTTTTTTATTTTAGAAAGTTCTTCTATTGTTCCATTATTAATAAATAGGTCCAATGGTTCTCTTTTTGAATCGTCATTAAGACAATCGTCATTTGATTACAGCTTTTTACTTTTATTAGATAAGTCTGGATCTGAGATAAGATAAGAGATATGTGTTTTATTTAACTCGATTTTATGCACTTCCGAAAATTGATTAATTACATTAAAACAGCTTTTGCAAACTTTTTTACCACTATTCATCGGAATGCATTTGGTATTGTAATAATTTATAATTCTTTTAACCACACTGTTTAATTAATTATTTATCTTGGTCAGTTTGCTGAGGAGAGCTATTTTACAAATAGATAAGCTTGACAAGAACTTAAAAAAATACTAAGTACATACTTTTTAATTACTTTATTACTTACTTTTCACTGTCACTGTTCGTTACTTTACTTTTTTTTCCTTCAATACTTAACTGTTATTTGAATATAGTCATTTAAAGATTTTCTTATCTTTATCGTCATAATCTTTTCAATATTTGATCTTCATTATCTTATTTACATTAAGATTTCCATCTGTTTTAACTTCGTAGCAGACCCAGAACTCCAGCATTAAAAAGTTTCTTGTAACCTCATAGTTCTGCGAGGAATGAATGAATCAAGTAATATGAAAAAACTTTCTTTTATTAAAACACAGATTTCTTACAGTTATACTTTTAAGATTAAGTTTAAATGAGTATTTATGAGTCTGTCATGGCCAGTAGGGCTAACAGCACAGGCATTGCAAAAAAGAAACAAAAGTTGGACGAGCACTCCTACGGCAAAGCTGTCATGGCCAGTAAAGCTAATAGTATAAGCATAACAAAAAGGAAATGATGGGCAGTCTTGGCTCTGGCGTGGCTCGGCGCACTACTAGTACCTGCCGCAAGTTATCCTCTTTGGATAATTGATTATTTTATTAATTATTATTTTAAATGTAAATTTGGTTAAAAACTACTTATAATTATGTAATAACTGACTGACTATTGACATATTCTCATCAATTATCTACACTCATTAAACTTGCTTTTCATCTAATACTGACCCGAAATTCCTACATGTTTATTATATTATATTGAATAATATATGGCTCTATAGCAATTTGATATTTATAAATAGTACATCTATTATTAATATACGAGAATTTCAATTTCACAAGGTAATTGGAAGGAAGCCTAGTAAGAAGCCAAGGAAGTCTAGTCACCTATTTATATAACGTAACGTATTCGGTATTGCTGCTAAACTAGAAGTATGAAAAGAAAACATTTAACAACACTCAGTAGGTATACGAATTCAAGTAGTTTAGGTTGCATTGTAGTTATACTCCAAACATTTTTTTTATATTCCGTGAAAATGAAAGTTTTCTTAAGAAAAAAGCATCCCATGTTGAACATAAAACTTTACCATATCAGTTTATTGTCAAAATCCGTTAAGTTGTTTGTGTGATTGTAATTACAAACGTTTTCCGATCAAATAAAATATTTTTCGAGTTGAGTTTGGTTGTTAGTGCTGAGAAGTGGGGGTTTCACTAGAGATTTTTATCTAAAGTTATATCTAAAGTTATATCTAAGAATAGTTGAAACAGTCTGTTTTAAAATGTAATTTTTAAGGAGTAAGTTACAATTTTAACTTTTTGTATTAGGAAGTATAAACTCCATGCATTTAGTCTTGTTAGCATTTAGGAATAAATTATTAAATTTGAACCAACGAAGAACACGTCATAGTTAGTCCTATTAGCGATGTGTCATCAGCAAAAAGTATAATGTCACATAGACCTGTTACGAAAAAGGGCAAGTCATTAATATAAAGTAATTAATAAAAAGGGGCCAAGAGTAGATTTTTGGGTAACAGTCATCTTTAGGTAAGCACCAGATATTTAATCGTCTGGGCTCTTTGGTTTAGGTGAGAGGCAATAAGATCAAGTACAGCACTACGTACTACATAGTGGTTAAGTTTTCATAGTAATGTTTGATGGTCTACGCAATCAAAGGCTTTGAATAAATTGCAAAACAACCCGATTGCAATGTGCGACTTTTTTCGCGCGTCCTAAGTAAGCTTTCTAAGCGTGACATCCGAATCAGTTGTTGATTTACTCTTGATGTAACCTGTAGTTTACTAGGCATGATTTTATTGCTATATACATTTTTTTTCGAAGATATTATATAAGGTCAGTAAAACAGAGATAAGACTTTAATTTCTGGGTTCAAGACTGTCGCCACTTTTAAACAAAGAAACAACTTTGCTGTTTTTTACAAAATCATCGAAACTTCGTATTGGCGTAGGTATTTGTCTACCTCCCGTAAAGATTCAGTCCAAAAAGTGTTGTTTGTAATAGCGTGTTGCTCGATGGCGGGCGAGAGGCTGCGTAGCAATTTAAATAGAACTTTCTTGGGTTTTTTCGTTGAGCTCGTAAGGCACCCAGGCTTCCAAACATTTTGGTACATCCCATTGAATGAATCCCGTTTTATAATCTTAGTTCATTTTTGCAATCAATTCATTACTAGTTGAGTGACCGTTCTCCTTCAAAAGTAATTTGAGACGTTCTTCATCGAATTCTGATGGTCTTCTGCTGCGAGTAGTCTTCAGACTTCAAAGTCGCCATTTTTAATCTTTGCAAACCATTTCCGTGCTGTAGACTCACCTATGACACCTCCTCCATACACGTCGCAAATTTCCCTGGCTGCTTCGGCAGTTTTTTGACCTAGATGAAAAGCATAGAATAGCAGGTGTCCAAAATGTTGATCTTTGCCTCCTGGGTATTCTATAAAATGAACATAGTTTTGTAGAGCGGACACATTTCTATCGAATGAATACTTACCCTTTGTCAAACAACAAATATACCGTTGTATTGTAAGGACAATATAAACCGCTATACATTTATTCCCCAATCCATTATCATGGCTAAGTTATTTAATTTTCATCGTTTTTTGAGATTTAAGGTTCTAAATATTTTAATAATTTCATCTGATGCAACATTTTTAAAAACAAAACATTTATTACTGGCTCTAACGTTAAAAATTATGAGATGATGAAGAATTTAAATTACGCGTGACTGTGTTTCAGTACAAGAAGGTCTCAAAAATAACCGCCACCCTTGTATTTATTTCAATATTATAAATTATTAACTTCAATGCTAATGGATCTATAGCAGACATAATTTCATCATCAAATCATGTAATTTTTCTCTACTTCTATATATTCCTTTTTTTTGTATAGTACATGAACTCAATATAAATAAAAAGTATTTGGGACGCGCAAAGTCATTTTAATCTCGTCGGTGGTTTCAATGGCGCTCGTTGTTAACTGTAAATGGAATGCATCACGCTGATGCTCCCGGTACAGAAAGAGTGCGCTTTACACCAGTTTAATTTGTGTTCGTGCAATCGTTTTGAAATGAGATTCCTAATAATACGTTAATTTTGAATTCGTTTGATCAATCATGTTCTCCTTTTACCGAAATTAATATATATATATATATGACAGTATATATGCAGAAATAAAAACAATTATTTTGTTTATTAATAGTAGTAATTTTTTTCATATCGATATTTTTGTCTTTGAATAACTTATTTTATTTGTATGTTTTATTTTTTATTGATACGTTATAGATATTAAATGGTTAATTATTTTTAAATTTATTAACTTTCCTACTTAAATAAATGTAGTAACTTATTTAAAAGCACTTTTTTAATGAATTGTCTTTAGTACTTTTTGTAATATTTCATTAATTTATAATATTTATATATTTATTTTTAAATCTTGAAATTTCTTATGGAATACAGATAAATATTTGGTATTACTTCTAAACATGTGGCCTTATTATGATTATTAGAAATATTGTTTTTATTTAACAAATATGACGAATAATATTCTTATCATAATCCAAACAAAATAGTTTTAGTTTAATTTTAAACATACACGTGGTTTATAAAGTATTAAATTAATGTATCATCAATTCTTATATAATCTATCATTGGGGACCAAACGGTTACGAGATCAGATTTCTAACTCTTACTATTAGATTAGTTCGATCAGCTTTTAAGTTAATACAAATTCTAATTGAAGTCAACAATCAAGTTACTCTATGGCAATATAATACTATTAAACAGTTAATTGCTTCTTTATTTTTAATATATTTCAACTAAAATAAACCCACGCTTTGGTACACTTTAAATACTTTAAAGATTAATTTAATAATAAGCACTATGAAAAAAATTCCGTGTTGTTATGTCTAGATCTGTTCCAGACATTTAGTTTTCATCATTACTCATTGGTGTTCCTCGACAGGAGACTTCATAAAATATTAAAATTCTCAATGACTTACTTCCTGTTTGTTAGCTTTGTTTGAGGTCTAACATGTCATATTAATATGAAATACTTTTATTACAAAATTATTTATATAACACTCATTTTAAAGACATTCAGCTCTTGACAACTCTGCTATAGGAAAAGATTACCAAAAATTAAAAGAATTCAATCCATTTCTTCACAGTAGCAAGTAACTGAAATGACTTTCCAATATATAAATTTAATTCTAAAAATTACATTTAAAAAATATTTGAAACCAAAATTATAAAGAGATTTATAATATTTAAAATTTAAATTCGTTAAGCCCATATTTCCAGAGCCAGCTGGATATTTTCTTATTAATAAATCTTATTCAATTGTGTTTAATACGTCTAAAGAAAACTTATTGATAATAAATTATTGATTACCTTATGGACAACTTTCCAGGACACGCATTTTTTAAAATCTAAACCTTTATTTTAGATTACTATTAGTTTGAAGAAATAGGAACCGTATTTAAAATAGATAACTATTACTTTGAGCGCAGTGCAGAAATTTAACTTCTTTAACGGTATTATCTCGGCTTCATTAAATTTAAACAAATTCAAACAAGTAACATTGCCCATTCCTCCAAAATACTCTCTGTTAACTCTTAAGCTGATATTATTAAATATTTCTTCCTAATAACATTTCTAATATTATTAATATTACTATTTAATTAGTCATCAAATTATTGTAATAGACATTTGTTTTAAGTTAAATTGGTTAAGCCAAAATGTATTTATATAATATTGTCTTAACAAATATAAATTAGGTAGGTGACGTAATATATTGCTTTTGATACAAATATATCACACCGAGCCCTCAGCGTGACACGTCGCTTGGTCTCGAGGAACAAACCACTGAGTCACCATACTTGATGAATACACGTATTTGCTCGTGTTACTGTTAATTGTGATAAAAGAAAAGGAGTTTGGGTTTTTTTTAACTTAGTAGTGAAACAATTTTTTACTGGAATACTTTTTTAATGCAATATTTTGTTTACCTACATACTCCATGTGTTAAATATTACAATAATTTTATTTGCTACCTACGAATAGACTGTAGTAATGAGTATAAAAAGTGGTAAGCTAATGAAAACGCTACTGATCACTATCAAAGTAGTTCCTGAAATATATTTTACCATATTATATTTTATTGTTCTTTACTATTTGTATTTTATTTACTTCATTTGTATTTTTAAATATTGACCCTGTTGAACCTGTTAATGACTTTATTATCTTCAAGAAAAACTCTTCAACTTAATATTATAAAGGCTACGTAATATTGTGAATCTCATACAATAGGCACCACTCACTCGATCTTTAATATCATATAACCTTGATAAAGTAAAATGGAAAAATATTTAAAAAGTAACGGCCATGTTCTATTTAAGTGGAAAAAACAAAACCTTGTGAAACTTATTACTGAATTGTAAAGAATATTTGCTGTGTGACACAAAATTATAACTAGAAAATCTTTATCCTGCAACCCAAGCCTAACAAAATACCAATTAAGAAAAACACTAAACTATTTAGAGATACATGCAAATATAAAGCAGGCAGAGGAATATAAGACTACAATAACTAACCACGGCACTGATAACTGTAAAAGACGCTCACATTTACAAGGGCTTCAAAGATTTTAACTACAGCATAAATTATAGAAATTATGTCTTTGCTTATTTTAACTTAGAATGCATATAGACATTAACTTAAAAGTAGTTACAATAGAAGGAATATTTTCATAATTGTTAACAGATTATTTATTAGTATTTTTGACAAAAGCCTATGTTGGTACAAACAGCATAACAATATAAGATAATTACATTATCAATGTTGTTACTACATCATATAATGTACGTGTTCTGTACTTAATAATAATGCTGAAATAAATATTACTACCCGAAAAAATGTTTTATATTTAAAATAAAATGAGCTTAAATCCTTTCAATTGGTAGAAAAATGGCATTATATTAATACATAAAGTAATGTTTCAGTTTTTTTTTTTTTGTATGTAATGAAATGGGTTTTGTTTTTGTTTCCATACATTGTGCATTGTTAAAGCTTTCTAGTTGAGTAGACACACACACACACACACACACACACACACACACACACACGCACACGCACACACACACACACACACACACACACACACAAAGATCTAGAAGTTAAAAGTCGTCTCTTTTCGTTTCGTTGACCGGCTTTTATTCATCTCCAAATTATGTTACAGTATTTGTAGACTACAGAAGGTTTGAGGTTTAAGGTCGTTTGTAGGTTTTTCCTTTACTTTCTAAAATAGATCTCAAATAAAAGCTCTCTGTCTTTTAAAGTAACAATACTTTTATATTGAACGTTGTTATTTCTTTTTTTGGAAATATTTTTCTTTGACTTTAATTATAAATCATTTTGATTCTTACGTATAATTTACGCTCTACTGTAACATATTGATAATAAATATTTGATTTTTTAAATTATACAATAACGAAGTCTATATTTGATAAATATTGACATTATTCGACTTACCTAACGTAATATACCCTCGAATAAAGCGACCACTTTGAAACGTGTTATAATTATATTATTTACCCTGGTTTATATTTACCAAAGCGCATGTGACAGGACGGTGACCATTGGGGAGGTAGTTGGTTACACGAAAGACTACCTTTAAAATGGAAGGGATATAACAACTTAGTCTGTTTCGTTTCAGTCTAAAATTTTGTTGTCACTTTATTTTGAAATGTAATAACGTAACAATGCTCAGAGAATGCTTCCTAATATAAAGTTATTAAATTAAATGAAAATGAAAAAATAGGTAATGACCGGTGATTCATTGTTACAACAATTTATTTTATATTATGAGATTATACAAAATTCGATTTTATTATATTCCATTGTGATATTTAACAAAAAAAGAAGATCAAACCGCGAATAACATATTACAGATTGCTTTTCATTATATGAAGAAAACACATACAATAGAAATATCTATAAGGCATTAGCGCTGATCACACAAGGAAATACGATACATTTTTAATGGGAAGAAAACAAGCTTTCTCAGTGACGTTAACGTGTTTGAAGAGAATAACAAAGAAAACACATTTTTGTTTCAACACAAGTTATACAAAAATATATATTCTTCAATTACTGTATGGTTAAACTAAGAAAATATTGAAAAGAGTAAATATCTCTTTCTCTTAGAAGCTTTGAAACATTTCAGTCACATAATTTTAACTGTTAATTTCATCTTTTAGTTTTGCAAGCTTAAAATAATATGAAAACAATTTATATTGTTACGTTTTTTAAATATATATTAACATTAACTCCTGATAAATGAAGTTCACT
The DNA here is from genome assembly GCA_918358865.1 of Melinaea marsaeus rileyi. Taxonomy (NCBI): domain Eukaryota; kingdom Metazoa; phylum Arthropoda; class Insecta; order Lepidoptera; family Nymphalidae; genus Melinaea; species Melinaea marsaeus. Next base: position 3,643,214 of record OU911089.1, read on the forward strand.
AACCAAAAGAACTGAACTATAATAAGGGGAGATCAAGGCTACCAATTTACAAATTACATTCAAGTTTAGAGGTCCAGTTAATCTTTAATACCTTAGTCATCCCCAATAAAATATGACCTTCTAACGTTAAGGTTTTTTTTGCAAAATTTACATGTTATAAATGTAAAATACTCTTTATAACTATCTTGGAAAAAAACATATTTTTTTTTTTTTCAGAATTATCTCAAAAATTTTTGATGATAGTAGTTCTAAGTAATATAAGTTTATATTATTGTGTGTATGATTTATAAGAAATAAATCGTACACACAATAATATAAAGCACCAGCAGTGAAAGTTTATTTCATTGTTCATAGTATTTCATTTGAAATACTATGAACAAAATATTTTCAGTTTGATTTTTTGAGCGAAGCGAACGAAGTGAGCGGAGCGTTTTACTGGAGACTTTTTACATTCTTTGTCACGAATTGGCTCGAAAACTACTTAACGGTAAATTATGAAACTTTGAAATCAAAAAGACACACATTAGGTGATGGTTCTTATAAAAAAAAATTGAAAAAAGTCCTCAAAAAAAAAAAAATTTTTTTATATCATGTCAAAAAACTGATATCCCATTGACTTCAAACGATGAGTCAATACACTGAGCTCGCTTCGCTCAATATGCAAACGGCATCCAAGATTTCGCGAGCGCAGCGAGTCGAAATTGAGGGTTTGTTGGCGCCCCTAGTATTATTTATTCAACCAAATTATGATTAAGAAAAGATAATTCTTTTGTTTTGTGAAATATTTTAATAAACAACGTTTGATAAATGAATAAAAATAAAATATTATTTAAAGTATGTTTGTTGTATAACATTAAGCGGTTTATTTAATCTGTATCTTCAAACTCACAGAATGTTCTTACATGTTTAGATGTGATTACCTTTTTGAGTAGATCTTTTTTTTATCAATTGAATAGGTCATACAATTATTAAAAATAATAAATTGTGTTTTATAGTTATATACATGTCGCCGCTGAGCCTTAAAGGCCTCATTGTTATATTAACTATTTGCTATATATTTTCAAATTGGCTGTAAGGTAGATTCAAGACTACCCCACTATCCTTTTAATTTTATAAATGGATAGTGTCTTGACAAATAATAATTTGTTATGTTATTCATATTAATCATAATCACAAATAAGAATTAGTGTAATGAAATTTAGAATTCATTAATTTCTAATGCTTTGATTTGACTAAAGTTATTAGTAAAGTCAAAAATGTCTAATAAGTTTAAGTAATACTGATAAAAAAGTCGATGAATTTGATGGTTTTTTAAAGGTAAGAGGTAATGACGGAGAGAGTGTAATGTAAGTCACTTTGCACAACGTTGTTCCGAGTACATCAGACACTCGTTACTCGTCTACAGCTCACCGTGTTCTAGTTTTGTTTGAGGCTTCAACTTTTGTATTCACTCCTCAAAAGACTTTTGCACCTCATTTCAAAATAGTATTTCGTCCAGAAAATACTAAACTTTATAATCAGTACATTTAAGCGACTAATTATTATGTTTATTAACAAATTGTTATTTTTACTTAACTAATCTGACAACTTGATAGAAACTTCTAAATTTGTATGTAATACTATATTTATATAGAACTCGTTACAAATAAAATCAAATATATGATTTAGGAATTTATAATGTAAAGGAAGTTTCGTAATAGTTATTAATTCAGTTAAAGACTAAATAGAAATACCTTTATTATTATATTATTTAGTGCATGTTACTTGTATCAGTAGTTCTGAAGTAATATATTCAACGTAATGTATTGCGTGTATGTAAATGTGACGCAGCTAACTTGTGTTGTTTCGATATTGTCATCTGTTTTATGAGTATTGAATTATAATGAGCCTTATTATTGGGATAAAAAAGATGATGTTTTGCAGAATTCTCTGGATGTAAGCTGTTGGCCCCGGAGTGCTGTGAGGACGAGATGTGTCGTTTGTGTTCAGTTAAAGGTTTTTAAGATGCCTCAATATTTTAAGTAGAAGTAATAATAAAATGTAGTAATAAGATAGATAAGTAATACTTGGCATCATAGACTTTGTACAAAATGTAACCTATCCACAACGAGAGCAAGAAAGGAGAATCACTAAAACTCCGCCACAAATTTTATAACCTACGAGTATGTGTATGTATAAATGATAACTTACGTGTACATTTAATTACAGTCGGTCTCATGACATTTTGCTGTACATGTGATACCTATTATATTATTGGCATGTTTTATAAGAATGTAAACCTTCCCTTTAGAACGGTGAGTTTTGTTTAATATATTGAGCATCTCGCGTATATTGGACATATTTTTAAAATATTGGTTATTCATACAATATAAAAAACAAAGATCCTAACTGATTCCTAACGTTTTTACAATATATTGATTAATAAATATTTTGTATCGCTCATAAACATTTTAGGTATAATTATTAAATTCACTGTATTTTTTAAATAATTATGTACGATACTACGTTTTATGAAATATTATAATCATATTTATTTATTTATCTTCACGTCAAATCCCTTGCAGGGTAGCCAGAGACGACGGAGCGCCAAACGCTACGGCCCTTGCATGCATCTTTCGCCTCGGCCACAGACATCAACATCTTCATACGTGTCCTCCGGAGTCCTCATGCTTTTTGTCTCAGACACGCAAATAACACCCAGATCTTTGTCATCCATCACATCTAATAATTCGTTCAAATAGCTACGTGGAATATAAGAGGAGGAATGGAAGAGTGTCACCATGCTTGATCAATACGCGTCTTCAATCACACTGCCACTTACTGATTGTCTCTGATTATATATTGTACTAATATACTTATTATCCATTTTTAGTATATTTTGTTCTCTGCTGTTGGTATGTCTGACATGTAACTTTCCTGGTCTGCAGTGGAACATTTATCTGGAGCGGGCTAAAGTCACGTGCGCTGTGGTCTGTGACCAGGTGCTGCTGGAGTGGAAGAAGCAGCAGTAGCTACTTGGATATTTAATTACTGTATTGAAAATATCTTTTGCTATGTAATTAAAATATTTAAACTGCATAACCTCTTAAAGGAATTCGTTAAGAAAAATATAAACATATTAAAATCAATCAAAGTATAAAAATAAATAAAAAAATGAATTATTATTTATTTATTTATTTATGTACCTGATTTAGTAGTAACATACTATTCAGAAACATTAAAACATTGAATGAGCTTATTTCTAAACAGAGAACTCCACCAGCTGTTAGCGACCCATGAGAGTGAAGTAGAATTCAAAGAGCAGTAATATAACACATACACACTACATGTAATACATATTATTAATAGTAACTCACTTAACAATACTTATACAGAGTCATTATGTATTTGTTCCATGAATTATAAATTAAAATAATTATATATCAGTAAACAACACTTAACCTATAAAATAATTTATAACACCTATATGAAGAAAGTTTTTTTCAAACAAATAAATTAATTAAAAAAAATCACTGTTCCTGTAACTGAGGTCACTGACCTGTCAATAGCAGCAGAAGTGCACGTTATTACTAACTTACACCAACAATGATGGAGTACCACCTCATGGTACATTCATATTACAATAACATAACTTAAATCAAATATTAACTGTTAATATTATAAATATTCACTGCATTTATCGCAAAATCTGTCTCATTAACAGCAATTTATTCATAACATAAAAGTTTCATCGTCGGGTAATGTTCATCCGCACCCTTGCAAATAAATCACTATCACTGGAAATATTTTTAATTTAAGAAGAAATACTAACGGCCAAAATTAAAAAGAAAACAATTATTATTAAAAATTCAAAATAAAAAGATACCAAAATTATTTTTTAAACGAATCGATTACATTAAATTAGCGACAAATTACACGCGTCACCTCCGAGGCGCTTTCGCGAACACTAATTGACGACAACTGATGTTAGTTGTGATCGGTGTATCGTTCTCTTTTTAAAATACTTTACATTTAACGGACTAACTACTAATAGTGAAGAACACACTCGATACTTTATAGTATTATTTATAAATTACATTTTTCTTTGTTTTAGAATATTACTTTTTAGATTCTACTTTTTCTCTTCTTGTATTATAATAAAACGTTATTAAATTGATACTTTAGTAAATTAATATGTATGAAATGGTATTGTTATTATTATTATTTACATATTTAATGAATAAATTAATTAAAAAATGTATCATTCTTCGGTTCAAAATGTTTACCTTTCTCTTATTTAATTAATACTATAACTTTTTAATCACTCGAAATCCAAAGTCATTAAAAATCGAAAATAAAAAATCTTAATATCGATTATAATAATTTAAACGTTGTTTAATATGAGTCGCCTCACTAATTAGCTGAAAAATACAACTTGGGTGATCTTGAGGGGCCGCAATAGGGAACACGCAGCGACGCTCCTCTTTCAATCCTTGCACTGAACAGTCGCGCAGTAATAAATATAAATAGTGAAGTGACTTTAATCTAAATATTATTATGTCATAATTAAAAATGTATTAATTTATTTATTGTTTTTTTTTGATTTCATATCCATTAATAAGTGAATTAATTGTTATTATTATTATTTGATATAGACAAATGTAATTCTTAGTTTCAAAAATATTTTCATATTTAAAGTTCAATTGTGTCTTTTCACATTCTACTATTACGTATTTAATAAAAACTATCTGATCGTATGTAGGAGTGTTTGTCGTATGATCGTGTTTTTGACTATAATTCCATTTATTGAAATGCCAGAATAGTATTAGTAATAATAGTTTTACAAAAATAATAATTATTAATTAATTTAAAAATATAAAAAAAAAGTATTTATGAAATAGTTTTCCAACCCTATCCGAAAAATGAATTTCACACCGACAGCAACAAATCGAATAAGAAATAAAGAAACCTATTGTTATCTCTTTCACACTTACTACATTTTACATTGAAGTGATTGAAGCAGAGGTATGTTTCTCCTTATTATTAAACTATTATTATAAAAACAGATTTTGTGAATCTTATGTTCTCACCGTAAAGACTAAAATGCTTTAATTCTCATTGACTGGTTACAAAGTATTGAGCCAAGTGTAAATAAGTCCAATGTAAACTATTTTTCTTTTATTATGCATTCACGTAAAAAAATTATATATGCGTTTATGAAATCAGAGTAAAAAACACGTTCTTTAAAGTTTCTATTGAGGCAAGATTACTTTCTTTATACTTCTAAATAATAAGATGCTACAATTAGCTACAATTTCCTTTTTTTGTCATATGACAATTATCTAATCTTATTGAACACGACTTCTATCAAATAATTGTAACTATTTTATATAAAACTAGCAATGCCCCGCGGTTTCACACGCGTAGACACCGATCTCGTGGTAGTGGACTTTGAATGGAATGTCCAATTTAAATAATTTAAAAAGTATTTCATAGGTGTTTGTTTTATTTATTATTTATTTATTGCTGTATATATAACTATTTTAAACTATCTTACGGGTCACGTTAGAGCACAATTTTTGAGTTTTATCGGGTAGTTCAGCGAACGCGTGACAAACGAATATTCGAAAGATGTCATTTATAACATAGAAGTCGTTTCATAATATTTGATATGTGATATTTAGTTTAAAAGTGTATTAAAAATAATCTCAGCTTTCTGAACGAAAGCTTCTTTAAAACATGAGAAGCTGGTTGTAGATCTTCAAATCCTTTAATACCTAGAAAACAAGTCCCGAGAGAGGGAATGGGTAAGTTGGTATTAGAAGAAATAACTTGAATTGAAATTTTAAAGTGTAACTTTTGAAACTTAAAAATTAATATATTAATAAATTAATATTTTTCATTAACTAATTGTTAGTATCTATACGTTTAGTATCGGGGTGTAGAAGTAACTCTGATATAACATTGTTTACTGCAAGTTATTTAGATGGTAATATTGAAAATATCTTCAACAACAATATGACAAATGCAAAGAATACTGTTTCTGTCGTTATCAGTAGTCCTCAAATAATGTTCCTAACGTGAACTGTTCTTCTTCAGTATAGCGGGTGAAGTGTCAAAAAATAGCTATTGATATATAGATACACAAGAAGAAATAAGCCTTGACTTGTCAACCTTTAACAATAATAGTGTTATTAGTGTTATTTTAATAAGCTTCTATTAATTGTGTACAATTCTCGTTTAAAAAGAATCCTTAAACAACGATCAAAGCAAAACGACACTGAAAGCTGTTTCATCTTATTTGTGTCTTTGCAACAGATTCACTTTGTCGATCACTCGCCTGGTCTCAGTATTAAAAATCATAAAATTTGTCTCTACATTTAAATAATGTTCATAAATTATTGCTCTATATTAGTAAAGAAAATTAATATTTTATTTTGTTGGTCGTTACAAGTCGGAATTACTATTTTATATTAATTAGGTTACGTGCGGTCTTATCGACTGTAGTTACATACATAATGTTATAAAATAAACACACACAGTATTTTCCAGTGCACTTTCCATTTTCACCACTGCCTGGTAAATATGGGTCGTTAGCAATTTATTTATTGCTTTAACATGCTTCATAATTTTCTTTCCATCTTTTAGCCGCCGCAAAGAAATATAATACAAATAACAATTCTAATACAATATGTATATAAAATATAAATGGATAAAATTATTCTGTTACATTTTTTATATTTATTAATGCCTTATAATTCATTTTAACAGAGATCTGACACGTCTACTGTTAAACAGATTATAATTAATTTATTCCAATCTGAAAGCGACCTCATTAATATTAAATATTAATGAAGCTCGGCACTTCCGTGATAAATTGAATATAAATATACAGGAGTACTCAGATTAAATTATTTTAAGTAGTAATCGCTGAAATATTAGAGTATTTAATTATATTTATCTTAGTTCTCGTAGTAGTAGTAAAATAAAAGTGAATTGATACAGATTATAGTTGGTATATAAGTCTTATTTATATAAACAAACTATTGTCACTTATATTTTACTACAGGATTTCATTTCGTTGAAATTTACATTACATTGTTCGTAAGGGAGGGTCAGCTTCCATCGCCTTCACTTTTGAAAATCGGGACCTAACAATCGGGATCGGAAAAGATGATAAGAGTAATTAACTTATACTTACTTATACTTATCAAGATTGTAGGCAAGTTGTTCATTTGCACACTATAGCAGAGCTCACGGTATAACCACAATTTATTTTTTGAAAGTTACCTAACAACTATAACTAAAACCACATTTTGTAACATAATATTATTCTATAACTCAGAAAAAACAGTAGCATATCGGGTGGTTTTTAGTTACTTTTATATATATCAATAATAATAATAGAATTTAAATGTCCAATACTTATTTATTGCGTTCTGAGATCTAGGGGTTATTATTATATTGTAATATTTCTAGCTTTTATTATAATTTTATTAAACTTTTGAGCACGAAACCAATTTACGATATGAAAACGAGGAAATTCCTTATGATTAACGAAAGTATTAACTATATTATAATGTTTATTTGTAGTAGAGGTATTTGTTTACAGTAAAACTGGGCTATGGAAATTTATATTATAAATGACCAATTAATAAGTAGTCCTTGAAGCAATATTTTAGTAAGTCGCGAAAGGAAAATAAAATGAAATAGTATTTTTTTTACTAAAATTAATGCAATTCAACGTCGGCTGCTCGATGTGCAGATTGCTGCTTATTAGCCTGCTTTCACCTCTAACCTGCCCTCTACTCTACTCTACCGAGCACTTATGGATCCAAACTTTTAAAGATTTTTCTACTACTTTAAAAATTACGTAGTAAAGCTACATTCTTTAAAAGAGTTAAATACAAACAACCGTATTTTTAATCTTATTTTTAAAGTAGTTTTCTATTTAATATATAATAAATCTATGCAATAAAAGTATTTACCCTAAGGAGTCAGCGACATTGAATATTGTTACAGAAATATGTTATTAAAATTAAATATTTTGTATTTACTTTTGTTTATTTGGTGTTTGTTCAATAAAGTATGGGTACCTTCAAAAAGCGCAAAGACCGGAAAGCTTTTTCAATGTCAAAAGTTTATTTACCATAACTGTATGTCATATGTGTGTGGAACACTTCAACGCAGACCGTGTAAATGGATGGACCACGAGTATGTCGACGTGCATGTGACTGTAACATACGAATGTCTAAAAGATTGGACTTTAATTACAAAAAGTGATTTAGACAGATAAGGAATAAAATAATAAGATACCTATGTATATTATATGCAATTATTGGTAATATCCATGTATTATACAAAAATGTGTATATTTGTCTTTAAAACAAAGTAAATACGAATTATCTTCCTATTTAACTTGCTAGTTATTCAATTGACTAAGGCTCCATGCTAGGCTCCGTGCTAAGAGTTCCAGAGTTCCGTTTAGGTGTCATGTTAAAATAAACGATCCTCTTAACGCCTTTTATCCTCAAACTATAGCTGCTATAAACTACTTTTTTGTGGACTTCCAGAAAAAAATATAGCTACATTATGTATTTCTCTTCTTTATTTATTCTGTTTGTTCATACATGAGTAGTTTGAAGCTACGAATACAAATAATGTAATCTATTTTGTAATCTTTTCTATTTACTTTATTGAAAAAATTGGAAACATTTAATAAATTCATGTTAAATTAATATATTTAATAAAAATTTGATTCCATTGGTGAAATGAGAAAAGCTATTTTTTTAATATTCTTTGCTATAATTTATATCTAGAATATGAAACTTACATTACTTAATTTGTCATCATCATATCAGGTTCGTGCTGAAAACTAAAACGTGATGGAGTTCCAATAAAGTGCTGCGGGAATCATCGATCCGAAGCCAACCATAGTTCAAACAGATCTCTAAGCTGTGTAGGCCATTGTTTTAGGTTTTTGTTGTCAAGGGGTTTGCAATTTTCGAACAGACTTCATTTATATCAAAAAGTAATAATTTTATCTTTTAATGTTTTCAAGTAACAACAACATTTTATTGTATTGTTTTTACTGTATTGTTTTCTTCGTGTCTTCCTTTGACTTAGTATTTTTAATAATATATAGTTAATGTGAATCTATAGTGACCAGCAATAATTTTTTTCCTTATATCCATAGTATAACTACTTTGAAGACGGTAAATTCTATATAATATATATGCGTATGTAAATAATGTCTGAAGTACTCAGTCAAAAGTAGTTTTTATTTTTATAAAACTAATTGTAAATAATAAATAAAATTATATCAAATATGCGACAACGTCGATTAATTTATATTTAATCTGATAATATCCCTGACTCACTTTTTAATTTATGAAACCTTTTAGAAATTCAAGAACTTCACACACATGAGTGAAAACATAAGTATTAAAATTATAACAAAAGGATATTAATAATAAAGTATTTATATATTTAAATGTATACAATACATATATAAACTAGCTGTGCCCTTGGCTTCATTCATGCGGATAAGGTAAAAGTTATAACTAAATTATTCTTTATAAAATCAGCTATCTATTAGTCTATAAATCTATTAGTGAAATTTCTGTTAAAATCGGTCAAGCCGTTTCAAAGATACTCGTAAGTTGGAACAAACAGACAGAATATTAATATTTAAAAAAGTTACATGGTCAAAATGGTTATTCAAATATTTAAAATCAAATCAAAAAAAAATTGAACAGTTTTTTCAGTACGATTCTTTTGGTATTTATTTCCGCTTTTATAAACTCTTTACAAACAATATTGCTTTGTACATAGCATAAATAACATTGTATTTCTTGTCTCACTGAACTGAATAACTATTTAAAATGTTTCTCTGTTGCTGTAAACTGAGCACTTTAAGCACTAAGCTGTCTCCGACGTTAAACGTACGGACAGGTATTTTTAATATGACTGAGTAAATATTTCTTCGTTATTCTTGTATCTTTTTAATTTATTTTGCTGTATGTTTTTTTATAAAAACGTAAATGATGAAATAGGTGGATATTTATTTTGTAGTTTTTGTTACAAGTATTATATTTGTCATTTTCAGTCAACACTGTTCATAAAATGCAATATTTAATCCTTTTTTACACTATTCATATATTCATAAGAGTATAATTTTTATATTCGTTCTGTGTATATACATGTATTTTCAACAAATTACATGTTTTTAACAAATTACAAATTACCTGATTATAGGGATAGCGACATATAGTCCTTGGTTTATTATTGGGATAAAGAAATGTAATCTTCGTGTACTGATTTAAATTTTTTAATTTAAAATTAACGCAATTATCAAATGCTTTACAGAATTTTACTTCATGGGAATACGAAAATGACTGACGATAGATCAGTAAATTTTTCATATTCCTCAGTTTGGCGGGTATTGAGTGCAGCATGATCACAGACCATGACCACCATGCGGTCAACAACAAACTATAGATTATACTACTTATATACGATTACTGACAGACTGAGTATTATGTTATTTTATTACTAACAAAGATATTGTTATATTATATATCGGATTGTAAGGTGCCTGTACTAGTGATAGTTAGCTGCTTGATATCACAATTGCAGCTCGTTAGCCGTGCTGTGCTCTCACCTGCTACTGGACACTTATCTATTTAAGATACGGCTAATATTATTACAAATCTATTCCATTTAAATCCAAAAATGATCCAACGTATGATATGAAATTAGAAATTAACCACAAATATGTATAATTGAACCTTGCCCTCTACAAGCTTTTACAATTTTTTTTTTTAATATTTTCTAATAATTTTTCTTCTTGATGCATTTGAACCACATTACAAACTTTTAGTATTTCCTTTTAATTTTCTTAAGCATTTTATCGTTTTATGAAATGAATTAACACAGATGTAATTATTAGCTGATATATAATCTTTCAAGAAGTAATCCAATACGACAATAAGAGACAAAAGTGAAGGTTCTTTTCAAATCCGATAATCCTCTAGAGAATTGTACCCGAGAACATCGGACAGGATATTGGAAGAAGTGATCTTATGTATTTCTTAAAAATATAATGTTTTGACAATGGTGAATTAAACTATTTTCAGTGTGATTAATATGTTTGTTTGGTTATAATTAATATTATCTGATAATATTAATAATATAAATGTCCGTTAACAATCGAATTTATATTACATATTTATTGTAAGTAATTATTTTACAATGACAACAAAAATTGTTGTATTATCTATTCTCTCATTTATAAAATTACACACTTTTGTTAAAGGTAACTGTTTCTAGGTAAATAAATTATAAATCAGAATCAGGAGCCATGTATTACCTAGGTTGGGTTTGTTTTGTTGCTGACATAAATAAATGATTTATTTAGTATTATCCCAAGTACATTAAGCGTTCGATGGACGGCGGCTGAATAACTCTTAAATATACGAGTATGAGTAAGATATAAAATGATTTATGTTTACTTATGGGTAATAATATTATTATTAATTAATATTTACAGGAAGTGAATAATACTAAATTATAACAGACAATCGTAATTCAAAGTAATCACTAATAACAACAAATGTAAGCTCGAAAAAAGTATTTGTGTCATTTTTAATATATTACTTACCTGAGTCTTGTATTTCAGTACGATGTTACCATAGTTCTATTAATAGATTGGCTCGTCACGTGTCACCCGCCATTGTTAACTAACTGACATCCATTACCAACCAACAAAGAAAGGATGCAATATCTTGACATTTTTTTTTGCATTCTAAATAAATAACAGTTTAATACTAATGTCCATTTTTTGTTATAATCAATAAGTTTTGATAAAATAAAACTATAAATACAACGTTTATAGCTCAGATAATGGGTGAATAAGTTTATAATAATAATAATTGTTTTTCATTAAATATGTTTAAAGTTATATTATTTCAGAACAGCTTATCTGATTGTAAACTTAAATAAACTTGTAGGTTGACCTTTCATCCGCCAACATAATTATAAATGATTTTACGTATCCTCTACGGTTTGTCCGATGATTTGAGATATTCGTTTTTATGTTTCTGTTTCTATTACTTCATTAGGAACTGTACAAGATAATAAATGCCCCACAATATTTAAACTATTATTTGTTTGTAAAAAGATCATTGTAAAAATATAATACTCAACTTTAAATAACAATTATGTATAATAAAGTTGATTTTGAATACCGTTAAAGTAACCGTAAACCGTTCAAGTTTCAATGATGTTGGAGAAAAGTCAATTATACATTGAGGGTCAACCTTCATCTCTCAAGATTTTAATGTTCTTAATTTTTATTGATAAAGTATGGGGATTATATGTATTAAATGAATTTTTTTATTGTAACATAATGTTTATTAGATCTTTTGGTGTTCTTTCATAATATATATTAATAAATTACATTTTGAAAATTATTTAAACATGTTATTATTATTATTTATTATTTACATATTAATTTAAAAATACGTTTAAATAGAGTGGTTTTACAACACGCTGACAGTTTTGAATACCGTTCATGACCATATGTTTTTTTAATGGATCATTTTAATATTAACAATTTTATCTTATTATATCAACTGAAGAATAGTGGTAACATGAATTAGTCACTGAAGATAAAAATTGCTGTCTCATTTTGCTACAGAATGCGACGTTAACTGATTTCATATCGCCGTTCCTTGCGATGGAAATAAGTCCTTATACATACCTACATCCCTCCCGGACCATAATAGAGACAGTTTTATACTCAAATACAAATTAATTTATTTTTTTATTTCTCAGTAAAATTAGTCGATCACTTTTAGTGACACTAAATTGGCCAATTTGTAACTATGAATTATTCTTAAGTAAGCTTAAGTGACTTAGTAATTATATAAAGTATGTAAGTAGCTTACGTTGTTGATAACCTATTACGTATTTAACTTCAGTTGTGATGTTGAGTGCCAAATAGACAAATACGTTCTTACTCCGCCAAAAGCTCTGTATCACTAGTAACGTAAGGAAATAATACGTTATATCCTTTAAAATGCATAATAATCTGCTAAATAGACACTGCTAAAGTTAAACCTTTCAAAACTTATATATATGTCTTTTATTTCATACTATTTGTAAAATAACATTCATTATGAACAAGAAAATTTAATGCCTAAATATTTAACCATTCGCTTCGATGAGCTCAGTAATACCGATAGGGCAGCGATGCATTAAAAATATTATTATTATATTAATGCGATTTATAAATTATAATAATTTTTTTTATAAATTTTTTAGATCTTGTATTTAATCTGTAACATATTGTACATGATATTATTGGGTTTAAACAAAACCAAAAATTTTGATGAAATTAACTGATTTAATAAAAATGTAACTGGATTTTAATCTGTTACCAGATTTTCACAACTCATTCATAATTGAAGCCTCACTCGCTGCGTCAACAATTATGATCATTATTCTAAAGAGGTTTCATAAAAAAATTGTCTAAAAAAGTGGAGAATAGTATTGTGTATCAATCATCTTTTCTTGTAGTGCATTAGTTTGATCACTTTTAACAACAACAAAACATAATGGACTAGTTTCCCACCTATCTATTATCTTTATAATATTTGCAAATTACAATAAGTGACTTTCCTGTTAGTACCGAGCAACGAGCGACAGGTGTTAGTGAAACGAGCCGCAGCCAACGAACCAGGAGGCATATTATGTACGAGATATTGTACGATATATTTAAGTATTTCATGACAAGGCATTCTACCTCATTGTTAGTATTAATTGCTTGCTATATACCTATTTGTAACTATATCTTAAATGATACTAAATGATGTACATATCTATCTTCATACATAAATCAAAGTGTTGTCAGGACAACTGATCTATTAAAGGCCGGCAACGCTCTTGTGAATCCTCGGATGTTGCAAGAGTTCATGGGCGGCGGTAATCACATACTAACAGTGACCCGCAAGCTCGTTTGCCCTCCTCTAACATGAAAAAAAAAAAAAAAAAGTCACCGTCCGTCAGAAATTAAACCTTGATTGTAACGACGGATCTTATAGGAAGGATACTTTTTTTTTATATTATATAGGCACCAATATCTCCAAAACCTTCGCAGTGAATGTCACGAGTTGGAATAAAAATAGAATTTGTAGAAAACACATCTATCTCGGGTTAGTTAAAATCAATTCATCAAGTAACCTGTCTTGTGAAATTGTCTTTTATCCTTGCAGTCTCCGTGTACTCGTGGTTCCGAGTAAAATTAATCGGTATACGATTAATTTAACAATTTGCATTATATTTGAATTCATATTAGAATATGTAATAGGTACATTCTAACATATCAGGAATATGAAAATAAATTGTATATTATTAATTAATTTTTAATCTGGGATTCTTTCCCAGTATAGTACAATATTATTATTTTTTATCAGTAACTTTTACTATTATTCAGTAAAATTCTGCTAATTTGATGTGTGTAACTTTGAATTATTCAAAATATCAATTGAAATATTTTATTCGTCATTCCATAATAAATCAAATGACATTACATATTTCACTATTCTATGCAAATATAGTATCCAATGTGATGCACTAGTTTATATATTGAGAAATTGCAGTTTAAATTTAAAATGTATACATGGCAATATCATCCATATTTATTAAGAATTGTTGATTTAAAATAATGGAGAGTACTTATACTAACTTTAATCCTTCAATGTTCTTTTTTTTGAGCAATGAAACTAGTTGTATAGTGAAGTTTTCATTTAACATTTTATTATTTAATATGAACTATTACATATAATGAAACAAATTTTGTTAAATGAAATACAAAGTCTCGTACAGTTTAACTTGGTATTTTTGTTCCGGAGTCATATATTATAGTTATGAAAAGAAAACAATATATCACCCGCCGTTTATTATTTTGCTAATGAAAGTCATATCTGCAGTAGTAAAGTTTTTCTCATCCTATTAAAGTATTATTATTTTGATATCTTTTCTTGTAAAGGATATTTAAACAAAAATGTATATTTCTTATTTTCTTCATTCAAAAAGGAGAATTGGATTTACAAGTATTTTATAACACAATATTGGTAATAGTTATAACTGTAACTATAATAAACACAATATATTTAATATTTCATGACATTGAGTGAAATTTACATCTTAGTTAAAGTATACATTAGAACTAATAGTATTAACAGTACATTATACTTCCTTAAATAATTTTTCATTTCTTTTCTTATTATTGTTATAAAAGCCTGTTTGATACGTTGTTATTTTGAAGAGTAACTATGTAGTTATAATATTTTTATTTTATTCATCATATACAATAATAATTAATGCCTATATGTTTCAACATCTCGTAAAGAGCTTGTTATTTAAAATGTCAAGTCCTTAAAAATTACAATTATACACTCAGAACTGTAATCGTTAAAACAAAATGTTCCTGAAAGTTCTTGAAATCCGTCGTTCTTTAGCCTTTAATACCCGAGAGAAAAGTGTAAGAGGAAGTGCACGAGGTGGATTAGAAAAGATGAACTTATCACGTGGAAAAGTTTTCAAAGCTTACGAGTATTTACGAGTATTTTGTATTTGCTTTAAAATAAGTCTTCAAACCGAAAGAACAGATTTATATATTTATTAAAAAATAATAACATTTTTGTGAATAAAAATAGTGATAATTTTAATAATATAAATTTAAAATACAATAAATTATTGTACAATATGCTACTGGTATTTATAATAAGTTCTCACCGGTTTGTTCCCTGTGGACGTCCCATTTGGAACGGTGCAACTAGAGTCTGACGTTTCATAAGTGCAAGGTATGTAATTGAACCCAGAAACGTTGACTTTGAGATAACAGCGACACTTGTACTTAACATGGAAATAAAGCATTTAAAATATCTATCCAAAATAATGGTCTCCGATACCATTTAGATTCCTTGATAAGTAAAATAAAGTTCACGTAAGAAAGTAAAGATGAAAGTCAATATTTCATGGTATTAATTAAGCAGCTACGCAACTCGAAATTTAGAATAAAGTATTTTATAGATATATATAAATGAATTTATAATCTATACTATAAAATTATCTTAATTAAAAAAATGCAATTGCTTGATAATTAGTTTAGTGTTTGTTCTGCAACATGTCTCTCTTCTGTCTGTCAATAAACTACAACCTTAATAAGTTGTGTGACTTGTGAGTTATTGCCACCGCGCTACTTCCTCTTGCTTTTCATAATCAACATTGAACATCATCTGTTATAAGTTGTAGGTAGGTAGCGTTGTACGGGAATAAATAAGTAGATAAGTAAAAAATAAATATTATTGTAATTAAAAAAATATATTAAATTTATACAATACTTTCTGTAATATATTTATTTATGAATGAAAAAACTACAACTTATTTAAATAGCTGCAAACTGTCTTTTATTTCGACCATTCAAAATTGAATGTCAGTAAAATTGCTATTGGTACCGGAACCGGTTTACGCTTAATGATTCCGGATCCGTCGGATTGCTGGATCCGTTTTTCAGGATTGCAATCCCTTATCATAGTATAATCAGTCATAAATAAAAGTAGGTTGAAATAATAAACCTGAGGATCTTCTTATATTTGTTCCATTCAAATTATTCCGTAGTGACATTTGATTGTTGGTTTATTATATGGTTCTTTTATTTATTTGAAAATAATATTATCAAACAACTTTGTTTTGTTACTCTAACCTAAAGAGGCTGTCATACTTTCTTTGTCAAACTACTAGTATTTTAAAAATCAACAAAAAAAATACTTTTTCAAATCACTAATACAATAATAAATAAAACTATCAAGCTATACTTTAAATTTCAATTATAATAACAACTAAAAAGTAACTAAAATCTGCCGGAGGTGAACTGCTGAACTAGATGTTAGCAAATGCAGGTAAATTATGTTTTGGTGGCAGCGAAGATTGTAATTAAAGTCAATTAATTTCGAAAGTTATTTTAACGAATTACAATTTAAATTTACAATTAATCAATATTAAATTCAGATAAAAATAATGAGAAGCAGTAACAATGTCTACTTTTTAAAACATTAGTGAACATTTTCTGTAATTATTTTTTGATTTCTTCTTTTTAGATTTCATCTCTTATTCATATATTTTTTTAACAAATAAAAATTTTTTTTTGGCTGATGTTTTGATTATGATTTTTTTGCATAAAAAATACTGTAGCAAATATCTAACAGACAATATTTATCACGGTACTTTAGGTATCCTAGGTACCTTCTCAATAGTATGCAATATTTGCTCGATAGAATTAACAATAATAACATTTAAGTTTCTCAACATTGCAAATGGACGATATGAATAATTACCTTATGTAGACATAACAACAACAAGCAAATTACTTATTTGAACAAGGTAGATTAGCTCATTAACAGCAACAACTAAGATTAACTGAGCTTACGGTAGGATGAAATCACACCCTCGCTAGAAATACAAAGTGCTTCAAAAGTAATTACCTTTGTGGCTTCTTCTCCATCCTCTTCTTCCCTAGACTAACGCCATAAACAATAGCATTACTAAAAATAGTAAATCATTTTTGTGTTTTTCATTAACTCCATTTAATAGTTTTGTGACGTTAAAATTTAGTTTTAGCGTTTTTCATGCAAATTAGAGAATTTTTCTCAGTTAAAAGTATCACATAAAAGTTACGAGGACAATAATTTATATTAAAATGAAATTTTAATGAGTTAAAATCGTTTCGCACTTCAGTGATAAATTCAATATAAATATATAACATATATAGTCGCCCTAATCACCTCTTAATCCTTTTGAAATATAACTACATAACGTATCGTGGGCTTGTCTCTTTTTTTAGATTTACAGATGTATACTAATATTGGAAGCGAAATTCCAAACTTAGAAACATTGTATAGTAATATAGGAGATCTTATTTTTAAACAGATATTAAAATTTAAAAATAAAGACCCTAATATAGTCGCTTCTAAATATATAAAAAGTAATAAATATTAAATTACTATTAAAAGTAAAATAAATTATAATCTTAGAAAAAATAGAATGAGTATTTATCTCTAGTGGCATGTGTCAGTGGACTAATCTAACTCATATCGCAAGCTGTTGTGCCACGACATGGAATAACAGAAGGGTATGGACATACATACGATGCAGAAACACAAATAGACAAACTCTTGTTTTAAATTATATGTATTACATAATACAACCAAAAGACTCAAATGCCCTTAACATTTATAGGGAGACTCAAATGCCCATAACATTTGATATTTACTATAATATATATAATTTTGTTTGGAAGTCTTTTCTTTATACATTCATCAGTTCAGACGCAAGTGAATTTTTCAATCCAAACAATAAAAAAAAAACAAAAAAATACAACTCGGTACTACTGTATTTTACAGAGAGTAAGATACATTTAACCCTGAAGCTGAAGGTCATATAATATGTAAAAATAATTATCTACAATTAGTTATAATTAATTTCGTTTGTATGTAATTTAAATCCGTATGTTTTCAATTTTAAATTGTGTTTCAACGAAGCGGCAAAGAATGGACAAAACATGTGAGTGTGGTAGATGGTAGTGGATTTAAATTTGATTTAAGATAAAAATCTTTATTTGCATTATTTTCTTTTACTTCATATCCTTCACATTGAAAAACATTATCTCAGACATGTCATGTAAATATAATTAATTAAAGTAACAAAAGTTATAATGTATCCTTGTATCTCAAAGTTATTGTGTAAGTTATGAATAGTAATAATAAACTTTATGACAACGTCTTCAGGTCGTAGTACAAGTGTGTTGCAGTATTAATGGTAGTAACAAGTCGTAATGCACTCGCAATAAGATTTCACTTCTTTTTTACTAATATAATTAATTAAAATAGTATTATCTTAACTTTTTTGTTTTGATCTTGCCTTTTTAATCATAAAAATTCTTTTACATTATGCCAAGTATTATATCATAAACAATGAATAAAATGTTCTTAAAAACGTGATATTTATGAAATTACTTGATAATATACGGGTGTGATTTCTTCTCATTGTAATATGAAGTTAACAATTCAGAAAGCTTAGTATTTAAAGTTAAAGTTATATCGCAATCGGATAAACGGTTTAGGAGCTATACGGGATATTCCAACAAACATACTTTTAACAAACAATAGAAAAATGTATATTAATAGTTATAATAAATCATTTCTGAAACTTTTCACAAATTGTTATAGTATTTTAATGTTTTTATATACAATATTGTTCAAAGTAAACACAATATAAAGAAGAA
Source organism: Melinaea marsaeus rileyi (assembly GCA_918358865.1). NCBI lineage: Eukaryota > Metazoa > Arthropoda > Insecta > Lepidoptera > Nymphalidae > Melinaea > Melinaea marsaeus. Next base: position 3,662,541 of record OU911089.1, read on the forward strand.
TTAAAAGCTTCATATACGAGGGGAGGTCCAAAAGTTCGTGGAATGGAGAGGATGGAGCGGGGGTAGGGGCGCTCGCTTGGTGTCATACGAATCGGAGACTCATCATTAGCATAAATACCGAGTTTCAACCCGATTTCGTCATTCGTTTACGAAAAGTCGCCTGTTAAACAAGTCAATCCGGAAGAAAACTGAAACTATGGAGAAAATTGAATACCGCGCTGTGATAAAACTCCTTACCAAGCAAGGAAAGAACGCTCAAACCATTTTGAATGAAATGGGAGTCGTTTATAGGGAACAATGCCCTAGTAAATCAATGATTTACAATTGGCATGGTCTTTATAAACATGGTCGTGAGTCAATTGAAGACGACCCCCGCTCAGGAAGGCCAGTGGAGGCCCCCACATCGGACAACGTCGAAAAAGTGGAGAAAATTGTACTAGAGGATGCCCGTTTGAAGAAAAAACAATAATCTGCATTAGTTGGAGTACAAGATACCACTATTTTGCGAATCCTACATGATCACCTGGGTATAACAAAAGTCAGTGCAAGATGAGTACCGAGAATGCTCACGCCGTTTCAGAAAGAGCAGCGCGTCGATGCGTCAAAGCATTTTTTGGAGTTGTGTGGAGATAAACCTGCACAGATTTTAGACCAAATCGTTACGGGAGATGAAACATGGGTTCATCACTTTGAGCCTGAGTCCAAAAAAGAGTCCATGCAATGGTATAAAAAGGGGACACAACCGCTAAAGAAATTCAAGGTGACGGAGTCGGCTGGAAAGATGATGGCTACTGTTTTTTGGGATTGTGAGGGGATAATCTTGATTGATTACAAAGAAAAGGGATGGACTATAACCGGAGAATACTACGCAACGATATTAGAAAAATTAAAGGATGCCATCAAGGAAAAGTGGCGAGGAAAATTAACAAAGGGTGTGTTGCTGTTGCAAGACAACGCGCCGGTTCACAAGAGCAGAATTGCAATGGCTGCTCTGCACACGCATGGGTTCGAATTCCTAGTTCACCCACCGTACAGTCCAGACCTGGCCCCGAGTGACTTTTTTTTACTTCCTAATTTAAAAAAAGTCTTAAGGGGAAGGAAATTTTCCGACGACAATGAGGTAAATGCCCCAAAACTAATGTTCAGTTTTCACTATGACTATGTCCTAATTTGGTCAATGGGCCAACAGAAATTATTGTTAATCTTTTTATGTGTAACAAATTAAATCACGTAATCTTTAATCATACTGCTGCATGAATTTTTTTCGATATTATTAATAACAATAAAAAGGAAGATATTATTGAGAAAAATATTTAATCATAATTGATCTTTGTATACAGGAATATATAAAAAAGTAAAACCTAGTTACATTAAACATTTGTTGTTCTTTTATACCAATCTACATATAACACTTCGTTCAATAATGTGTGTGACTGACACATAGACGGCTCTACTAATACCAAATCAAAATTTTTTGAAAGTGTGAACCTTTTTAGGTTAACTGTCAAAATTGTATGTCAATCCGACCATTAGTTTACAAGTTACAGTGCTTTAAGTGACGCTACTTTTGAGTTTTCAAAAAAAATGAATTCAAAGCAGTTTCGTGTGTTGATTTATCATTGCTTTTTAATGAAAAAAAATACTGTTCAATGCCTGGAATGGCTTGGAAAACATTTTTCGGACTCTGCTCCATCAAAAAGAACCATTTGTTATTGGTATGCCGAATTCAAACGTGGTCGTACAGACACCGATGACATTCCATCTACTGGACGGCCAAATGACGCTGTTATTTCGGAAAACGTTGAGAAAACACTGAAAATTATTATGGACGATCGCAAAGTGAAGTTGCTCGAGATAGCTGACATCCTAAAGATATCAGCAGGCAGTGTACATACCATAATACACGAACATTTGGGTATGAAAAAGGTGTTTTCCAAATGGATGCCGCGTTTGCTCACACCGGAGCAAAAACAACAACGAATCGATGATTCAAAGGCTTGTTTGGACATTTTTAAGCGTAATAAATCGGAGTTTTTGCATAAGTACATCACAATGGATGAAACATGAATCCACCATTACACTCCGAAGTCCAATCGGCAGTCTGCTGAGTGGCATGCAACCGATGAAAGCCGCCCAAAGCGTCCAAAGGCACAAATATGGGCTGGCAAGGTTATGGCCTCTGTATTTTGGGATGCTCGCGATATAATATTCGTTGATAACCTCGAAGAGGGTCAGACCATCAACAGTGATTATTATATAGCCTTGTTGGAGCGTTTGAAGGATGAAATCGCTGAAAAGCGGTCCCATTTGAAGAAGAAAAAAGTGCTGTTTCACCAAGACACGGTGCGTTGTCTGTCACAAGTCGATGAAAACGATGGCAAAACTGCATGAATTGGGCTACGAATTGCTGCCGCACCCACCGTATTCTCCAGATCTGGCCCCCAGCGACTACTGGCTCTTCGTAGATCTCAAAAGGATGCTCCGTGGTAAGAGATTTGGCTCAAATGAGGAAGTCATCGCTGAAGTTGAAGCCTATTTTGAAGGCAAAGAAAAATCGTTCTACAAAGACGGTATTGAAAGATTGGAAAAGCGTTGGAATGATTGTATCTCCCTAAAAGGGGACTCTGTTGACGAATAAAAACGAATTTTGGCAAAAAAATGTGTTTTAATTAATAAGTCACACACATTATTGAACGATGTATTATATGGTACTATATCCTTAAAACTATTGGAAAATTATATTCTTGACTAATGACACACCTTGGCTTCGGATGGGTAGTAGAATATATTATGCCTGCAGGTGTGTTTTGTCGTAAGATATCATCAGCTCATTACAGCGAGGGGGTGTCCATATGGTACCTAACATTTTTTTATAACGTTAGAATTGGAAGAGTAGCCTACCCGTAAATGATGGACGCCATCGCGAACATCTGCAGATCTGTAAAAAAGAATATCCGTGATATATATTATATTCAAATTTATCACGGAAGTGCTAAACTTATTTATTGCATTTAAATTTCATTTTAATATTAAATTGATAATATTAAATTGAAATCAAAATTAGATATTTGCCCCTTGTTACTTTTAACTGATACTTTTAACTCAGAAAAATTTTCTAATTTACATAGAAAAATGCAAAAACTTAATTTCAATGCAGCAAAACTACTAAATGGATGTAATTTAAATAACACAAAAAAAAATTGTTATGATATATTGTTTATGACTTCAGTCTAGGAAAGGGGACGATGGGTAAGAAACCACACATTACGTTTGAAGCACTTTGTATTTTAGCGGGGGTGTGATTTCACTGTGCCATGATATCAGTTAATCATCTTAGTTGTTTCTATTACAGGACTACTCTACCGTATTCAAATCAGAAGTTTGCTTGCCGTCGTGATATCTACATAAGTTAATTACTGATATCTTCCATTTGCAATGTGAATAAAAATTAATATTTTATTTACAATAGTTGTATTTACTTGTTTTTGATATAGTTTCCTATTCCTAAATAGTTTAATAATGAAGACAAAATGTGTAATTGATGATCCATTTTGCTCCAAAATGTAACTGATTTCATATATCCGTGCTATGTCTACTCTAGTATTGAATAAGTGGAATTGAAACAGTAGATAATTTATTTGCATGTCAAGTAGCTATCGATGCTGGAAGCTTCTTCACACTTCAATAGTTAACACCAAATTATTATTGTTAGAAGTCGACTATTTTAGAAATATAATTAAAATAATAAAGACTTATTCACAACATTTAACAAATTAAAATCGAAAACTTGATTTGTTTCTTAAAATGGAATTCAGAAAACTGATTTTCCTTTTGTGGAATGGCACATTTTTCACCAAATTTGTGATACAAAGCATGAGAGTTTGTAAATACAGTCATCACAAAAGTCTTAAATGAAACGCATCTGAAGCTTTAACTTTAATGAGATCTGAATTCTGTGGGAAATAGTTACAAAAATTTTAATTTAAATCAAATTAAATACCTCAATTTACGATACGATACCTTTTTATATTACTTTGGCCAAAAGTTATCTTTTTTTATTAAATATCCTTACTATTTCCTTCTCTATGCAAAATACAGATCAAATGATTATGTAACATGTACTTATTAAATTACCTTATTAAAAACCATATATTTAAAAAACAATAGATCAATTTATAATGTTTTTTTAATAACTGTTAGATTAAGTTTCGAAACAGATTTCTTGATTTGAATATTATGTATGTTGTCTGACTCTTAACAATATGATGTCATATACGAGTATAAGTCATCATGAACATATTAAAAAATACATCAAACTTTTCATTTTATAAAAATATTTATAAAATAAAGCTAGAGAAATACTATTTATTATTTTATTATTATAATATACATATTACATTCTTCAACTAAATTTGAATATGAATATAATTGTGAAGATGACTCTAGTGCGGTGCTAGAGCCTCTATATGCAGATTGCCTTCTGGTTAACCTTGCTCTCTCTTGTCCACTTCTAGAATTTGAACGTCAAACATAGTTTCTTCGTGAATTATTACCGTTATAAATATAATTATTAAAATTTTTATATAAATATATTTATATAAACGATATTTAACATTTACTTACTGGAAATATGCAAATATGCAAATTACAATAAGTGAGTTTCCTGTTAGTCCGGAGCGACTAGCGACAGGTGTTAGTGAAACGAGCCGCAGCTAACGAGACACGAGGCATATTATGTATATTGTTCGGTATAATTATGAATTTTTAACAAGGCAACCTGCCGACGAGGAATTGAGACAGCTAAGGCAAGTAGAGATGACACATATTAATCTCCAAATTTAAAATAATACTTTTTATTTTTTGTAAAAATAATGTATTCTATTTAGCCTCCGTACTCATTGAGTTAATTATTTTTTTTCTATATAAAAAATTTTTGAAACACATATAATCAACATTTTTTATTTAGAATTGGAAATGCACTTATGAATTGTCAGACTCTAGTTGCTCGGTTCGGACTCTTGTGTCATAATTTATTTATAGAATTATCTTTATAATTTTTTGAAGTTACGTAGTTCGTGGATATAATATGTAAATTGTTAATAAAGTGACTTGATTACTACGATGGCAGAGCTTTTCTGAACTTAAAAATAAATTAAGGCTAGTTTTAATAAATTTAATCTCACACCATTCCTCTATTCTGTTAACTCATCAACAACATTTTTTATGTTGTTGTCCATGTCCTAGTAGTTGCCACTTACACCGACCATCTTCGCCATCTGTCTTCTTCGCCACGTCACATACGAAGAGAGAAAAGACATACAAATCACTTAGTTATTTGTATTTTAGTTTTGTTTTGTTCTCATGATTTTAGTATATCTCATTCAATGCGCAATACTCACTATAACCTAATCACCTATTCTTATTTAAAGGCACACTTCGGTATTCATTATTTTGAGCATTATTTTACTAGAATTAGAATTCTCTATAAAACATTTTAAGTAACAAAAAGAATCCTACATTCTTCTGTACTTAATGTTTAAAAATTATTTATGCTTCAATTGAAACATTTTGATGTTATACTGCATAATAACTATTATATAATTAAAAATATAACTATTTCAGTTATTAGTATCTACTAATCTTAGCAGTATCAACATTATAACCGACAAACAGATAGCCAAGTAAATAATTTTATATACCTTACCCTGAATTAAATAAAGTGTAAACAAAATTGTTATATTTGTAGTTAAAGATGTGTTAACTGAGTGACTGACGCTACCTTATTCACAATAGTGAAGCCTAATTTAACGTTGTTATATAATACGAGTACAATTACAACTTTAGTGTCCAAAACACTTCAAGAAAAGCAACCGATACCTTTTGATTACTCAGATTATTTTTAGTATATTTCATTAAATAGCTACTTAAAAATATTAGTAGATAGATAATATTTCAAGTAATTAGTAAGATAAGCTAAAAATTATATAGTAAATAAGACTATACTATATAATATATAATATATATATAGTATATATATATATATATATATATATATATATATATATGTGTGATAAAGCTTATTATGCGAAATTAAATTTGTTTACTTTTGATGACTTTTATTACTATAATTTTGTTTATAATGAAACTTTGGAAACATTAGGTCTAACTAATGACCAAATAAAATTTTACTAATGGATCATATTAGAGAGTAATAATAAAATTAACAAATTTTAAAATAAATAATTGAATCAAGACGGATACTTTGTGGATATTTCATATAATCGTTTCTTAATAACAATGTAATTATTATCACTTTAACAGTAGCGAATTAGTAAACTTTTATATGTATATATTTAAGAATAATCTCAAATGTAGTAAGAAATCTGTTTTGTAAAATCATTTCAATATTGCTTGTTGTAGGAATTATATACCTAAATTAATTGCAGGTATTGTATTGGTTTTAGTGTTCCCGCATTTCAATAACTACCTAAGAGATGGAGCTGCTGCTCTCGGAGCTGAAACTGTCTACAAGGCCTGGTGTCATGCTTCGTACCAGCAACCAAAAGATGACTGATTGAGTAGCGAGAACTCTGACACATAAATGGACACTGATTTTTCAGTGTCCACTACGTTTCGTGATGATTTAGTAGATAACAATTAAAGGATATAAACAGAAGTGTATAAGAGTAGTACATAACTAACATAAATAAAGTTAGTAATTAAGGAGAGTGCATAAGGGAAGTATATAATTCAAATATATAAGGGAAGTATATAAGAGAAGTGTGTAAGGGAAGTAAATAGGCCAAATAAATAACCGAGTTAGAATAGGGGAAATACGAGATATGTTCTTGAAACACTCTTTATCCCGAAATACTATCTGGCAGCGACTCTGAGGGTGGTCTACAATATAATATCAAAGTATATAGACATTGTTGCGGACACAAACATATTGTAAATATAGACCGAGTCAGTAAACTAGTATTGCCAAAAACCATTGAATCAAAAGTTATTGTTTTGATTGAGAGAACTTGAAAAATAAACACTTACATCACAGGATCTAAGCTAAATTTAAAGTACATTCATAAAAGTCATTTTATCCAAACAAAAAGATGCACTTGGTGTAAATTGAATTATTTTGTTTTTACATTTTTTTCATATTTTTCAAAACATTTAAATTGCTTCCACAACTTTTTTACAAAACAGAACTTCAATTTAATCGACCATCATTATGTTAATAGAAAATTCAATAAGCGTTTAAGATAAGCTCAAGTATCAATTCTTCAGATAACAGTTTAAGTATGATGACTCTTAATTATATGGAATCGAACTTTTTTATTTTCATTTTTTATTTTTAGAAGTGGAGGAAAAATCTTAAATCTTAAAACACTTTCCCCATCATCAGAATTTGATCATAAGAATTCCATATTATAGTTATTATATCTATATAACCCATATAAACTTTATTTTATGCATGAACAATAAAATTGTATAATGATTGTTTTTGACATAAATTATAATCTTGTCTTTTTATCTTGGTATTACTACTAAGTTATCAATAACATTCCTTTAAACCCGATGTCTATGACATGGGGTCATAATGAAACAAGATAATCAAAAACCTTTTCTGTAAGCCTCTCTTAATTCTGAACATTTGTGTAGCAAAAGTTACAGATCTCCTCTATATATACGCGGTCTAAATTAACTACTGTTTTATTAAGGATTTGGTATTAAATATTATTTATGATTTTATAAATGTAATAATAATAATGTTTTGTTTAATAAAGAAATATATATCAGCTATTTTATTATTGACATGCAAATAATATAGTATATACTATATTACCGTAATATATGTACTATAAATATTTAATACATAATTATTATCCGATTGACTTATTTACTAAAAAGATTGAAATTATAATAATCTAAAGTTTTTAATGATTGGTAAATAATATTGATATCAAAAAAATATAAAGTTGGGTTATAATATTGAATATTAAATGTGATATTATGAATTATATGTCAAAGTATTACAAAAAACATGTTTTTTAAATAATGTATAAACATTCATTTTATTCTTATTTCATGTTAAGATTTATTGATATTTTAAGTTCCTCTTCTGTGCTTGAATAGCAAAACTTTCAATCCCAATATAACCGACATGAGTCACATTACAAAATTGATTCTAACAATTAGCAAAATCTAAATATACCTATAGGATAGAAACCTAATAGATGTAGCTTCTATCCCGATAAATATATATAAAATATAAATTAAAGTAAAGGGACAGGGACGGTATCCCAGAAGGCGCAGATTCGAGTCCTGCTCGTGTTAATGATTTTCGTTTTATATTTATATAAAATTTTAAATAATTATAACATAGCTAACATGTTATGTGACTTAGATAATATCAAAGAATAAGGAGATACTTAAAAATTTAAGAAAATTATTAGTCTTAAACATCTAAACTAAATATGTAAATATTGAAATATGTAAATTTACCATTTTTGTAGTGATGAATAAATAAGCTTCGCAAAATCATTAAACGGAGCGAGGGTTTTAAGCGGATCACGAAACAAACAGAGTTAATACAGAGCCCGGATATACTTCTTATATTCTATATATATATAAATTTATCAAGATGGTCGATTAAGTAATACTTAATACATATTCGTACGTATTTGAACATGTAGTAAAAATATTTAAATACCTCGTTCGACAGGGTCGATCGTGTTAGGTAGATTCCCGTCGGTCGGATCGACAAAGAAAAACTAGCCAGCAGTATTCTACTGGTCATTACGAGTCTTATGACGGGTCACTCTGCATATATTGGGTGAGCGGGGAACCACCCACCACTCCTATCTCCTAAACGGGGGGTCGCATCAAAAAACTTTTCGGACAAAAAAGTTTCCTCTTTTAATTTGTTAATTTTCTAAGATTTTTCCGACAGCAAAATTTTACCTTCTTCTGTGACTTTTTTCGGTTTTTAACTTTCAACCCCCCCAGCTCCTCAACCCCTAGACCGATGTCTCCCGTTCAAGAACTTAACCTTCATTTTGTCCTTAAGAATGTGTATGCCGAGTTTGAAAATCCTACGTCAATATTTGCGACCTGTAGCGTGTCCCAAAGGTTTGCACTTTCACCCCCCCTTCCAGTCCCCCCTTTCACTTTTTCCAAAAAAACGAGATGCTGCGTCTGTCTTACTAATTTATCCTATCGACCTGTGAAGTCAGATTTCGCCTACGATGAATTTGGACTGATGGATCATATATACATATATATATATATATAGAGGGATATATAATTTTTTTTTTTTCGACGGTTTCTCAATCTCCAGTTCATAAACGGCGTAGCGCCCCTACTCTGGGGTCTGGGTCCCGTCATCGCATCGATTGCAATAGGTAGATTCATCTATGGAATCTACCTAAAATGTATTTTGTCTTAAGATAAAATCCGGCGGAAGGACCTTAGGATGTTTATATAAAAAAATAGAAATAACTATCATTTATCATAACAAATAATTCAACAAATATTTTCATAATTATTCTTGTATGCGATCAATTCAATGAATATATTGTAACTAGATTGTTACGCATGACAATAACAACATATTAAAAAGGCTTTTTAAAACAATAAGAAATGAAAAAGCTAATATTTTTTAAAAAGTATAAGACACTGGTAGTACTATTCATTCCATATGTTTACTTCAATTTAGATGTAAAATTTACTCAATATCATGAATTGGAATATTTTCTATATATTTATTAGATTTACTCGTATTACTAATAGGACGAGGACGTGGTAAAATTAAACATATTAAATTCATTTGCATAGTACACACCTCTTTTATTTCCTTTTGTATAAATTTGAGGATTTAAAGTAATTTTGAGTTCACCTTCATTATGTTAAAAGTTAAAAAAAAAATTAAAAAAATATATAATAACGATGTGTACGGAAACACACAGAATTTATGATTATTATAATAATAAATTAAAAAGAAATTAAAATTTTTACTTGATATTTTGACGAATTCCATTTAAGTAACAATTACTTAACCTTAAATTGTTACCCGTATTACTAATAAATACATCTACATTTTTAATTACAGATTAAGTACATTTTAATCTAACTAATACAGCAAATTGAATGTATTAGTTAGATTAAAACATTTATGTGAAGATTATAAAAATATCAGATACACGTGTTTTCATTAAATAAAGTCTATGAGACGCCTTCATTTATATAAAATGTTATCAATAGTATTTAATAAGTACTACAAAAGAACATATCTCCAAATAAAGTGCTGCCATCATATGCCATATAATCAGCGCCTTAATAATAAACTTCTATTCATTAATATCTAAGAGGATAACAATTGCTATTGATTTGGTCAGACGTATACAGCGTGAGGAGAGGGAGTGAAATGTAACATTTCCGTAATACAATAAACGTAACAGACATGGTTTGGTAACATGTTTGTATAACAATTATACATTAATAATTGTTAAATACATACATATTTTTCGATAAAAAAATGCTTTAATTTATTACAATACTAGCTGTAATTCACGTTTTCAGAGGCATGAGTGGGAAAACAATAGTCCTTAACTAGTATCCTCAACACTAGCTAACGACAACTCTGTTTCAAAAACAGAAAAACAAAAAAACTTCGATAAAAGTTTTTAAACGTTGGAATTTCAAGATTGTTGTCCCGTATTAGAAAAAGATTCTATTTTATACTCTAAGTCCGAACGAATCATGTTAGAGGAAAGGTGTACTGTGTCCATTATGATTATAAAAAATAGATAGATAAAACAAAATAAGAAAAGATAAATAGATAACAACCATCTCTGAAACGGGATGTATATCGTGTAAAAATTTAAGATCAATCGGTGCAGTGATTTTTGAGTTTTTGAGATGTACACAAACCAACAAAACATTTATATAAAAATAGTCAAATAAAATGTTTATGAAATGATTGATATATATTTAAGTATATTATACAATGTTAATAATAATTATCACAAAATTCAGATACAAACTTATTTTAATAAAATTGTTTAAGTTATGTAATTCTTATATATATGTTATCGAGGTTACTTATTTGGGTTTTCTACAAATAAATACACTGTGTAACATCTGTTGGAACTATTGATAGCTTGGAGTATTTAAACAGATGTTTGCCGTCCCAACAGCAATTACTTCTAAGACCTTCAGTAGACTTTTCTTCACTTGACTTCTACTTCGAATCATTTAAGTTCCTTACAATTAAAGCTTGGAACATTTCTTGAGATATCTTCAAGTAATTGAAGATGTAAGAATTAAGATATGACATCAATCCTCTCAGATATCATATTTAAGTATGATGACTGTCAATTATGCGGAAATTTTGAATTTTCTAGCTCTCATTGTCGCACTTAAGAACGGAATTTTAATTAATATGAGTTTCACTTAAATCTTAATACACTCTTATTATTACTATAGTAATGTTTTAAAATAAGAGATAATATAATCTACCAAAGATATAATTTAAGGGAATAAATAATTCAAAGTATGGATGGATTATAATTAAGGAATTATTTAAATATTGGATTGGTTTATAAGTAAGGAACAAAACCGTTTTTTCTAAATAGTCGTCGAACAACTGAATGTATAATGGATTGTTCATAAAATACATAACAAAGATATTTCATACAAATGAAATATTCTTTTTTGTTATAAGTTTTGTTCAATAACAATTTTCGGAAACCATTTATACCGTTTATAATTTGATATGTTTAGACCACATTTACAACACTCGTAAAGTTCAAGGTATTTTTTAAGTTTTGTAAAAACATTTATAAAGTACTGAATAGACAGATGTAGTAGCTTAAAACATTTTTAAGTGTTCTCTTGATTAATACAACAAAAAAAGCATATAGATACAAAGTTACTTAAGACGTTGCACAGTGATTCGGCTAGAACATGCTAGCGGGACAAAATTCACGTTACAATTTCCACGACCGACTGATCACGACTTGTAAACAACACCTCGCAGGTAAAGAATTTAAAGAATTAATATGTTTATCACATTTTTAAGGTATCTTATTAAGTGGGCAAAGTAACTTTTATAAGAGGGGTCATTTTCATTTGCAAATCAGTTGCATTTTACGCACTCTTGTGACAACATATTTTACAATTTATAGAAAAGTGAAACGAGTTTTTTGTGATGGAGTATTCTGTTGAAGGTATGTACTTATTATGACTTATTTTGTTTAATTAAAAATATGTATATTTATATAGTGATACCAATTGGGAAATGCATAGATAAATCTAGCAATTTTTGCATTATATGTAAATTTTAAAGTGTAGCAACTTTTTTTATCCAGATGTATCCAGCTACATTTTTCTATATATAATACCTATAACATACAGGCAAAGATTCATATATATATAATAGACCCCGAAATGGCCCGAAAGTAAAATTATAAATTTTTTTTCAGAGCGAGACGTGACTATGACGAAAATAGAGTTTTTTGAAGAAGAAGAAGAAGAGTAAAAAATTTAATACCTCTGATATTTTAGATGATTCTCTAAGAAATCTGAAAATGAAAATATCAAGCCTTTCAGCAAAATTCAATAAAAAGTGGATTTCTTTAAAGTGTAACAAAGAAGCGTTTCTAAAAAAAAAATAAAGATTGGTTAGAGGGATCCGGAATCGAGATAAAGATGTGTGTCAACCAGCCGAATATACGTCCTTCAACATTATCAGCGGCTCTCTCCGTAGGGCGACCCACAAAATCATTTGAAGACTCATCAATGAAAACGAAAAGTTGAAGAAGTTGAAAACGAAAAAGGAGAATGGTAGACCTTTTGGAATCGCGAAGTGCAAGTGAATTCGTTACAGCTCAGTAGCTAGCTACTCGAAAAGGAGGGAATTGAAGTGTAGCGAAAGTCAAACTAAAGAAAAGAATAAGTGCTCTGAACTAAATCGGCTGTTAACACCAGACGAAGCTTTAGCTTATTATGTTGACTCGAAATCAACTTCTCATTCGTATAAACAAACAAGAAAGTGGTCAATGAAAGCGGGACATCAAGTGTTTCCATCGTTTTATAGTTTAAGTAAATCCAAAGCTTCTTGTTGCCCTTCTGACGAATATATTTCTGTGACTGAATCTAGAGCTGAAATTATACTTCAGGTGATTTTGGATAAAACGGCTGAACGATTAGTTGAAGCTGAAGCGGAAGTCATTAGAAGTGTATTACCACGTTCATATTATACATTGGTAAGCAAATGGGGCTGTGATGGGAGTTCGGGACATAGCACGTATAAGCAGAAATTTGATAACACTAATGATAGAGACGAATTTTTGTTCGTATACTCATTTGTTCCTTTGAGATTGCTTTGTGACGAAGCTGTGATCTGGCAAAATCCAAGACCATCCTCTACTTTGTATTGCCGTCCTATTAAGTTTATTTTTGACACAGAGACAAAAGAGTTTATGAAAGAAGAAACTTCTATAATTTTAGATGAAGTAAGCCAGCTTCATTCAACACTATGTAGCGTTGGTGGAACTAAAATCTCTGTTAAACACGATTTGTTGTTGACAATGACTGATGGCAAAGTGTGCAATGCCCTAACAGACACAAGTTCAACACAAAAGTGTTATATTTGTGGTTCGACTGCGTCTACTATGAACGAGGAGTCGAAGAAATACCCCAGCAACGAAGAACGGCTTGCATTTGCATTAATTTCTGAATAACTCCAAAACGATAACAGATAAAATAAAATAATATTTAATCATCTTTAATAAAATTGTATTACGCATTTTTTAATGGTTTATTCTTAAAAATCTGACAAGGCGTTCCCGAGTTATAGCTAAATATGTCTGCGTAGCTGACTAATTTGGAGGAAAAATTTTAGCCGCCCATAAAAAAAGAAAACAAGATGTGGATTTTTTCTTAAAACAGCTTAATATGCCTGGAATATACATAAACAATTGAAAAAAGTGAAAAAATAATTTTACCCCGCTATCTTGTACTAGTCGAAACACTGTGCGTTGGTGAAATGGTTCGTTATTTACGAGTCAAGTTTCAAGTACATGGTGCAGTATCTATCAAATGTGAGGTGAGTTATATGAGGATGTAGTAAAATGTGTTTAGAGTTTATTTAACAAAATACTAAATCTACACATATAACTAAAATTGAAGTTTCTGTCCCTAATTTCAAATTAACAGCTTTTCACTAAATGTATATGACAAAATAAGTATATTTCAATTATTTGTCTGTCTGTCGGTCTGTTTGTTTCGGAATTGTAATAATCGATCCATAAAATATTGAGAAATAAAACTGTGACATGTTTCACGTTAAATATAAATATATAGATGAGATTTGTGAAATATTAAGTTTTTATGTTTATTATTTAGTTACGTGGATTATCGTTTTATTAAAATCAATAAATAAAGTTGATCCGAACAAATGGATTTCGTTGACTTCTATCTTTTAAATGATAGGAGAAAAATATACGAACAAACGAATTAAAACAGAAACATAACAAATCTTACGTGAGTTAAACTTTTTACCATACGGTTCGGTAATCCTAAAAACCTCCTGTATAGGAAACAATTCTTTTATATATTTAGAAACAGTATTAGCAAATAATTTATTTTATTCGTGCTCTAACATTAAAAGAATAATAATTTACAGGACTATTTATTTAGGTATTCCATTATATACGTACATTTTGAATGTTAAATAATGTAATGTGACTTATACAAACAGTTTACTTTATCCTTATACAAAGATAGTGTATCTTATACTGAATAAACTGAAATATATAAAGGTCAACTTAACAACTGTAATTGTTCCTGTTTATCTTACCCTTTCTTTGATCTTTGTTTACACAGATTCCCTGTAGATAAAGCATCATATTTAACATTTTGTAGTTGTTATAACTAATATAACAGATATAATGACCATATTAATACAAATTATATACATATATAACTAACATATACAAATCGCAATACCTGTCCTTATTGAGATTGAAACATTTACACGATTCAAAATATAAAAAGATATTTGTAACAAAGTAATTTATTACTATTTTTAAATTAGTTCTAATTTGTTATTGTACTTTATATATACGGCCGTTCCTTAGTTGCCGTTATTCAGTTGTGTAAAGATGGCTTTCAAAATACAAATTCGAAATTCAAACTTCAATAATGATTATGATTAAAGAGGTTGGTGTTTTAAAGATCCACATCCTAACTTACAATAAAGTTAACTTTTCTATTACAGACACACATACATGTTATAACATTAAAACCTCTTCTCTGATCATTTCAGAAAAGAAATATTCGATAAAATCCTCCCGCTAAAGCGTGACACAATTCTGTAATATTTCCAAGAAATAATAATAATATAACTTTATAATATCACACTAAAATAAAATAAATACCTAATTATCATTTTGGTCGCCTTGGGTTATAACTTTAAAATTGCCTCGTCAATGTTAAAATTGTTTTGAAGTATCAACAACATTATTGTTAATTTAATATAAAACATTTTGTATTTTAGCATTAATCTGATCTTTGTCATGATATAATATATATATATTTTTAAATAACTTTGAAGTTAGAGTATAATTAAATTATATTGTTCTTTTCAGTAATCAAATATAACTATAGGAACAAAAAATATATTGTTATATTTAAAACAATGAAAACAGTATAATTGCAAAAATATCCAAAAAAATATTTCTTAATCCATCATACACTTCTTTTTTCATGATCCTGGATCATGAAAAAAGAATCACAAAACAGAGAAAAATAGTGTACATATAGTATTGTATTAGGAAGAGTGTAGATAAATTAAATTAAATTAAAATTGCGTCCAGACATTTACTATTTACAATTATTTTTCTGTCTTAATATGTAATGAAATAAACGGGATTACATTAAAAATACTCAAATGTCAGTAAAACAATTGTTCGGTTTTACTAATATTAAAATATTAATATAACGTAACCGAAATGTAAATTGACCTAACAATTATTAATAATTATGATAAGTTATACTTCTCTTGTTAACTACATAACAAAGTTCGTTTGTCAGTTTGCTACCGATATTTAAAAGCGAATAAACGCATCCTTTTCTATCTGAAACATCGACAAGGTTAATATTTATGTTATCATCAGTTGTTTAGTTTTAAATATTTTATATTGATGTTTAAAATAACTATAATATTATTATATCATATAACATTTATTATTATTAAATTCTGAAGTTAATTTAAGTTCGAGTGAGATAATTAAATTATAGTTCTTTATTTATTAGGGTAGAATGATAATATGGTAGTGTTTATTTTTTGAATAATGGTTTAAATAGCTGAATATTGTTTAATTACATATACATTGTATGATCAAAATATGATTACATACTTTTGCAGTAATTACTGATAATGTATGTAATTATAGCTTGCCCAGCTTACATCACAATAACTTACATTTTTTTAATAATTTTTTTATGAAGCGGTTTATATTGCTATAAAATTTGAAAAATTCAATGTTCTGTGTGGTAATTTACATTACTTCGTTGTTCATAAATGTATTTTATAATAAACGAAAAGTTACTTGTTACATTATTTAGATAAAGTCATCAAGGATGTCTTTATTTAAATAATGTAATAAATGTCGTCAATTTTGCTGGAAATAAGGTTCTTCAATATGGAATTATATAAGTATAGTTATTTATTTGCAGCTCTTATGAGTTTACAGAGTATTGATGTAAAGTAGCTATTAGCGTGTGTTTGTACGCGCGTGTGTGTGTGTGTGTCTGTATATGTATAAATAAATTCTATTGTTAAAGGACATTACATAAATATTACATTTGTATCCAAGTAAATGTAGCCTACCTCACTACCTAGTGAGGGTTTCTATTTAATTCTCAGGTAACTTTTAAGTAAGGAACAATTTGGTAGAGATTCTAACAAAAATCGGTTAAAACTATAAATTTATTAATTGGATGTTTTATGACTACAAAAAAAATTAACTTTAAAAAAATAATACATGATTCTAGATACATAAAACCGTAGATAGACTAAGTGGCGGTAGTTGAGAACGTAGCAAAAAACGAAGATGATATTCACAATGAACAAGGGGCTAAAAGAGCTTTTTACCTACTCGGAACCCGAAGAAAATTAAAACTTTCCCTTCTACAATTATTTAGGAACTTACCCAGCGCTGCTAAGACAAATTTATCTGAAGATTTTTAATGACTAAAAGTTACATTATTTCTTCCGGAAGATAAATTCGTTTGTTAATTTTGATAATTGATACAGAAAATATTAGTTATCTCATAGTATTTTGTATATAATGTTTTAGTATCTAAATTATTGTAATGCATTTCAGAATGTTATAATTTTTTTCCCGATTTTTACGAAGCGGCGTGGTCTATTTATGTATTTCCCTGTTGGTCATAGAAGTAAAATACTATTTTACAAATGATATTATTAACTCTTATGAAAAAAAAATATTTTTACTATTAAAATTAAATATATTAATTTGTTCAAAATAACTACTATTATTGACATTTAATAATACTAGGGGCGCCAACAGACCCTCAATTTCGACTCGCTGTGCTCGCGAAATCTCAGGTGCCGTTTGCATATTGAGCGAAGCGAGCCCAGTGTAACTCATCGTTGTGGACAATGTCGATAATGTAGGAGATTTCATTTGAAAGAAAATTTTTCGCGCGAATTTTTTTTTTCCATTGAAGTCAATGGGATATAAATTTTTTGACGATCATTTTTCAACGTTTATTTTACAATTTTTTTTTTAAAACTATCACCTAATGTGCGTTTTTGATTACAAAATTTCATAATTTTCCGTCAAGTAATTTTAGAGCATATTCGTGACAAAGAATGTGAAAAAGACTCCAGTATAACGCTCCGCTCGCTTCACTCAATAACAGTTTTTTTTTAAGGAAAGCGAATTGTTTAATAAAACACGTTTTACTATATTATCAAAACTTTTATAATATTGTGAAGTATTGACAATTATTAAAACAAATCTATATTATCTAAACTTTTATAATATTGTGAAGTATTGACAATTATTAAAACTAATCTATAAAAACAATGGATTTTTAAAATTGTTCCTAACAAGATCTTATTGATTATTTGTTACATCATTATTACATATTAAAAGCCAAAAACAAAATATTTAATATTTTGCTTGCGGTCGGAAGCAAAACCGCGTTCAATATCGATAGTATTTTTGTAATTACATAAAGTATTTTATTCCTGATAAAAAGCAAGTCAATACTGAAATGACCAAAGTAGCAGAGCGTGGACGAACGCGTGAATAGGCGCAAAGAACCAAAACAAACAATTGGGAAAAGTAATGAATTCATTAATAGGGAATTACAGAGTATGAATCGAAATATATAACTCCATTATTACCTTTTATTGTTAGTGGATTATTGAAGTCTATTAGGATTATTATAGTTACTTGATACTAAAAATAATCAATTTCAAGTATTGAGTTAAAAACGGCCTTTTTTTAAAAGAATAATAGAGCCTTTTATTTATAAAAGAAAGAAGGAAAAATAATATATTAATTACAATTACAAGAATTATGATTAAATACTATGAAATATAGAGAAAATAACATTATAACGTGGAGCAATGGTCTTACATTTTAAAGTATTAATTACTTATTACATTACCATAAACCTGAAGAAACAGTTTTAATTATAGCTTTATGGTAGATGAGATAATAATTAGATAAAATTGTTTCTTTATTTCGCTAACCACCATTTTCTCATTATTCTATTTTATGAGTTTAAATATAATAATAAAATAAATATAAACAAATCGCTAAAATAAATATTTATTCCCATCCATCACAATATGTCCTTATAGTGGAGCGCCTGGGGGTTTTCACCTCGGATTAGAGTTATAGTGAATGAATTAATACGATCGATGTGGGATATTGTTTCTTAAACTATAAATTGCAATGTTTACCCAAAATTTTTTTGTGCACTCCATTTTTTCATTGTTTAAACAAATTATTATAAAAAATTAATGTCTGACCATATATTTTCACTTTAAACAGTATTTTTTTATTTATATGTTAAATGTTACCTGAGTAGACATATAGTAACATTTTTCAAAGATACCCGTGTATAAATATAGCAGTAGGGATCTCGAAAAGGTAGAAAAACGTGGAGGGGAGAGCGGAGCGACAGCTGCTATGTACAATGGAATTTCTCGGCTAGTTCAGTTTCAATGAAAATTTGTTTTTTTAGTGAAAAATTTTTCTATTTTTTTGTACTGGAAGGTAATTAAATAATTAATAAATCGAAAATTAAAGATCAGCTTCAATAAAAAAAAATATATGATAATAATTAGGGCCAGGAAGTTGGCATTTTTTTATTGTACAAATTTGAGGTTAAACATATGAATGCTCATTTGAAAGACTGCGAGTTTCCTGGCCCTAATAATAACGAATCAAATGCAATTAATTAATTACTAATTGTTTTTTATTAGATTTCGAACAATGGATAAACCAAGGGCTAACAGCATGGCTGATGAAAATAGCTGCATAATATGTATACATCTGGATTCACCTTCCGAAACAAATTCAAGTTTAGGTGAAATAATAAAAATTAGTAGAGGAATAACCTCTTTACAAGCTGCTTCAACTGAACGACAAGATGGATTGTTACCTCATCTACAAACTGAATTTGTTTATACTCATTCAAGTTGTCGACAAAAATATATTAATAAAAAGTATATTGGAATGTATAAAAATATCGTGAAAATCTTTCATTATCGCCTCCGAAAAAAAAACTTCGAAGTAGCATGAATTTCAATAACTTCAATTGGGAAAAAAACTGTTTTCTTTGCGGACAAGAAGCTGATAAAACAAAAGAAGCAAAATTAAATAAAGCTCGGCGTAGGCAGATTTCATACATCAACACTCCAACTTTAAATGAATCCATCATGAATTTTATAGCCGTCCAGAAAATTGATTATTATCGAGATATCCATAAAAGGATTTCTGGTATAACCGATTTACAGACATTTGCAGCAAAATATCATTCGGATTGTTATAATTTGCTGAAAAATTCAGCTAAGATATTTTCATCGAAATGTTTAGAAAAAATCATTACCAAATTGTAAAGAACATATTCTTTTTTTACATTCCTTTATGGGTTGTGACACAACTTCTGCGTTTTTCAATAAAGGAAAAATTAAGTTTGCCAAAAATTTTGAGAAACGGATTGATTTACACGACTCAGTAAAAGTATTTGAAAATATCAATGAAGACACCAATAATATATTGCAAGCAGGTGTAGCATGTATTTTGAGTTTATATGGCGCGCCGTCTAAAACTCATGATTTAAATACATTAAGGTTCAATTCTTTCATAAAAGCAACAGCCAAAAATACGAGTGTTCTTTTGTCATCACTGCCTCCAACAACTGATGCAGCGTTTGAGCACCTTAAAAGAGTGTACCTACAAATTCAGATATGGCTAGGAAATGACGTAGTTATTGAAAATTTTGGATGGAAGTATTCCAATAACATGTACATCCCAATAATAATGAATCAATTACCTGCTCCGGATAATTTATTGCAAATGTTATTTTGTGATTGCAAAAAGGGATGTGGAGCTGCGTGTGGATGCAAAAAAAAGTGGTTTATACTGCAGTGTAGCATGTTTACAGTGCAGCGGAAATAGTTGTTCCAATACTTCACCTATTATACAGATAGATGAAGTAGAAGAAAATATTTGATGGAGAAAACAATGTAATATATTTAAATAAACAGATTTTGTACTAATATTTTTTGGGTAGACCTCGAAGAATTCGGTCTGCCCATTCATTTGTCCCCTACTTTCGAATTTTGGAAAAATTTCTTCACAGGAGGTCTTCTTATGACCGCCTGAGTCCGAAATGACCATTGGTCAAAAAGTTTATATATATATATACAGGGTGGGCCATGAATTAGTTAACATTTGAAAAAATCGTATAAAAAAAACCATTTAACATATTTTAGAAATAGTTTATTTACGAGAAAGCTAATTAGTTGTAATTTATTTTTTAAAAATTATTTCGTCTAAATGACTACCGTTACGGTTTTTGCACTCATCTAAGCGAGTCCTGAAGTTTTCGAATACTCATCTGCAAAGAGACCGCGAGATCGCCGACATCTCTTCGATTATTTTTTCTTTAAGTTGACGGAGTGTATTCGGTTTATCAATGTAGACACGACTCTTTAAATAACCCCATAAAAAGAAGTCTTCTGGGGATAGATCTGGACTTCTGGGCGGCCATGGGATGTCACCTCGTCTGGAAATCAGCTTTTCCGGAAACATATCTTTGACCACCGGCAAGGACTCGTTCGATGTGTGACACGTGGCTCCATCTTGTTGAAACCATGTGTTACGATTATAGCCAGCAAATTCCAGTAGCATCGGTGCTAAAAACTCCCGTAACATTTTCACATACTCGGCAGAATTAACAGTAACTGAACGGCCTCGAGAATCTTCAAAAAAGTAAGGTCCGATGATTCCTTTTGCTGAAATTGGGCAATTGAATTGCCCATACAGTTACCTTAGGAGAGTGAAGTGGCCTTTCATGTTTAGCTTTGGGATTTTCGCTGCTCCAATACCTGCAATTCCATTTGTTTACATGTCCATTTAGGTGGAAATGGGCTTCGTCAGAGAATAAGATGTTGTCAAAATTACTGAATCGAGTTAACATGGTTTTGGCATATGACTTACGCAAATTTAAATCATTAGGGTTTAGTTCTTGCACTATCTGGATCTTATATGGATGTAATTTCAAATCTAATTTCAAAATACGGCGTAATGATGTGCGGGATAATCCTAATTCAGCCGAACGTTTGCGCGTCGATAAATCTGGATCACGTCGAACAGAAGCGGAAACTTGCTGCACGTTCTCTTCGCTTCGAGAAGTCCGCGGGCCGCCGGTTGTTTCACATTTAGTGTAGATCCCGTCTCTTCGAACTTCTTCACCCATTTCTTTATTAAAGGAGCACTTGGACACTGACTTAAGTCGTGTAAACCATATTCAACGCGAAATAAGCGTCTCACAGTAATGAGCGAAAAGTTGTTTAAATAAAACTGTTTCACACAGTAAGCGCGTTGTGGCCCCGCGAAGCGATCCATTGCGACTAAATTTCCAAGAAGCGAGCTATTGCCCCCGCCCGCGCCCGCGCCCCGGCGGCAATAGTTTGCGTGGTAAGTTACATTTACATGTTAACGAATTCTTGGCCCACCCGATATATATATATATATATGCGTGCGTGCGTCCAGATTCGACTTTTGTCAGCACGATAGCGGCCGCAGTTTCGTTGGGATCGCTTTCAAACTTTGCACAAAAATCAACCATCCAAAAATGAAGGTCAAGTTCGTTAACCAGAGAAATCCGGTCACAGGGGGCGCTAGGGCCTCACTTTTTCTGATTTCAGTTTTTCGACCATAACTTTGTCCCTATACAAAGGAGATCAATCGCGTTCATATTATATGATGTCTTTGATAAATACCTATAACTAATGTAGATAAACCGAAAACCTAACTTCAATAACTTAGGGGTGGGGGTAAAAAAACCAAAAATTTTTGGAAAAAAAATTATAACTTTTTTCTGGTAAACATTCTTGCATCACAAGTATTTTTTATAGAAAGGTTATTTTTTACTCTAAATTTAGGTACCAAAAGTTTTTCCGTAAAAGGTACCGTTTCCGAGAAAAAAAATTAAAACCACTTTTAGCTTGTAAATTTTAGGTAGGTAAAACCACGACAACTTTTTTCTGGTATACATTCCCTCCTCGCAAATATTTTTAATAAAAAGGTTATATTTTACTTTTAATTTAAGTACCAAAAGTATTTCCAAAAAAGATACCTTTTCCGAGAAAAAAAATTAAAACCGCTTTTTGCTTGAAAATTTTTGATGTAAACAACGGCATCATGTATTATTCTTAGGTAGTGAGTTATATTTTAAACGAGTTACACACGAGGTCTACCCACGCGTGTCCCCCTGCGGGCACGGATTTTTTTTTCCATTGGTCGTAATTAATTAACTTATTTTTTTAAATGTACATAATAGATTTATTTATAATTAAACTGGCCGAGAAATTCCATTGTGCACAGCAGCTGTCGCTCCGCTCTCCCCTCCACGTCTTTTTACCTTTTCGAGATCCCTACTGCTATATATATACACAGGTATCTTTGAAAAATGTTCCTATATGTCTACTCAGGTAACATTTAACCTATAAATAAAAAAAAATACTGTTTAAAGTGAAAATATATGGTCAAACATAAATTTTTTATAATAATTTGTTTAAACATTAAAAAAATGGAGTGCACAAAAAAACTTTGGGTAAACATTGCAATTTATAGTTTAAAAACAATATCCCACATCGATCATATTAATTCATTCACTATAACTCTAATCCGAGGTTTTACGGTTTTGAATGCTCCAGGCACTCCACTATTAGTGTTGGTAATATTCTGATATGATGTTAAAAAGTAATGTGACACCTCGTTTCTGTTCTCTACTCGTAGTATA
Organism: Melinaea marsaeus rileyi; assembly: GCA_918358865.1. NCBI lineage: Eukaryota > Metazoa > Arthropoda > Insecta > Lepidoptera > Nymphalidae > Melinaea > Melinaea marsaeus. The sequence goes on from OU911089.1 coordinate 3,686,121, forward strand.
ATTTAAGGAGACACAAAAATCTGTTTGAAACAGTAGATCTTCATGGGGTTTATTTCAATACATCAAACCAATACAAGCGGAAATTCCCGCTTGTGTTGCTTATTGCTGGAATACAATTTGGGTTAAAAGTTATTACATGTAAACGGCAACAGTATAAGACATGTTATATAGCATTTTAGTTCTTTTGAGATACCTTTTAATAAAAATATACTGTTACAAACATGTTTTTACAAAGCAAATAATTTGTTTCAATCATAAAACTACTAAGAATAAAATTGACACTTGTACAATTGTAAGAAACGTTTACTCAAATGCATATAAGAGGAAGGTAATCCTACATGCATTTGAGTAGACATTTCTTACAAGATAAATGTTAATAGGTGCGGCTTGCATACAGACTGCGTAGAAAACTTATTAACTATTTTCCAAAATCTCCCTTCTTTATTTATATTTTGTGTATATATTGTAAAGTAGATTCAGCTGAACAACGAGCTCATTGCGTATCTGTTGATTTTGTTAGTGACCTAACGAATATCCTGCACCAAGACAATAAATTTATAGTATGTTATGTTATTTGGTACACATAAAACAATTTACAATCGGTTTTGGCCGTTAGTTAAAGTTGTATTATAATTATTGTAAAAAATCTAAAATTATGATCTGAGATTAAAAATTTTTTTTTGATTGCATATTCTGTTTTTATTGGTTAATGCGAAATTGTACTATATTCTTTAAATTGTATTATTATACCTTTAACACTAAACCTACCGGTCAAATTGACCGTTCTTAAACTTTTGTAAAAGTTACACATTTTTAAACGTTATAATATCGTTATCAAACTACATGACAATTCTTAGAATATGCATATAATATTTTCTACACTCTTTACTTTCAGTTTTTCCTTTATTACCTGCGTTATATAATAAAATATTTTTTAATTACCGGTCAATTTGACGGCGTGCAGTAGCAACAGGTATACAAAAATTGTCGATAGGTTTAGTGTTAAAGACTGTATTGTACTTGCCTTTGTATCAAAATAAAACTTACAAGTGTTTATAGATAAAATAATATATAATATTATTGTTTAAAAAAGTAGACGTAAATTTATATGTTATCGTAATTGTATGCTAAAATAAGTAATGTGTTTGTTCTGAGTACCCTGTAACATGTAACATGTCCCGGTCTGTCAACAAAGTAAACCTCAACTAGAGCGAGTTATGTGACTTGTTAGTTCTTACTGCGGCGTTGCTTGCTCTTAATTGTTATAATTAAACTTGTTAACATTTTGTATTGTAAATATTGTAGATTACTATAAATATTACAAATTATATATGTCTGAGTAGAAACCTCGGTAGTGTTTTAAACTGTGACGTCACGACGCTGAGGACACTGCTTATTATAATTTAAGTAATTAAATTCGTAAACACTTTAATTATTGATTCCTGTTTGATTTACGCCGATATTCATATTTTTTTTTTTTATATAATTATAAACTATTTTCTGGTGTTAAATACATGTTAACAAAATAAAAATATCTCTTTCATCTAAATGTTTGTTTTGACGGTGCTTAAGATTGTTTTTTCTATAAACTACACAACTGTATCGTAGATACATCATCTTTGTATAATCAATTATATTGTGAACTTATAAAAACATATACTGGATATTGTTACATGAAAGCTTCATAATCTATTAAATCTTATTGTTAGCGCATATAATGTTTTACAATGAAATAAAATTAGCCTAATTTACTAAGTGTAAAATCAGCTATTCACCTATTAAAATGAAGCGGAATGAACAGACAGCCGGATTAAAAATTTTAAACTAGTTTTTTTTTTGTGCCGCGTATATTTTTATATGCATGTAGTGAAAAAAATTTAATTTAGAAGTAAAAACAATACCTCAATTTTTCTTAACAGATATATTCACAGAAGTTATATTATCCAGTGAAGAAAATTAACTTTACCGCCTCTGGTGTAAATCGAACAACCTTTATTTTTGTTTATTACATCGCACATTTCATTCATCTAAACTACTATTTTTAAAACTTTACAAGAAATTACGTATAAAGTAATTTTAATATGAAAGTATCTTTAACATTTTACTTTTAAAATGAGGGCCATTAATACTGATCGTTCGGTATATGATGACAACTTTATAAAAATTATACAGGAATAACTTAGTTATATCGGTTACACTTGTACATTTATTATAATATTAATATGTATCAACTTAATTTTCATATTAGAATGCAAACATACAATATTTAAATCGATATTGTATAATGTAAACATAAAAAAATATATTACGACTGTCGCTTAAAGTTAAGATGTGTGTTATACTCGTTATTATTGGATAATTATAAATAGTTTAGCGAAGTGTTGAGATTCCTGCTACGTGAGGATGTGCAGTTGGTTCATTTACTTAGTGTCGAGTCAAGGTTTCATGTTTTATAAAACGTTAACTTTATGCTGGTGTTTCAGGGATATGAGTAAGAACGTCTGAATATATATATATATATTACGGTACATAATATTACAACACAAAAGGTTACTGAGAAAAGCTATTACCTTGATTTTCTTCAAAACATAATAATATAGAAGAACAATTACTTCTTAGAAAATTCTTCTGGAAAATAATTATAAAAGATAGTATTTTAGGGCGTATGTTTTTTTAAACCGATTAATAATTCAAAATATTAGGCAATAAAAATATTAAATACAACTGCCTTTATTCTTAATATAATAATGTTAAACGGAATAAAGTGCCTTGAATTCAATTGAATGTAAGTTTTTGACAAAATAATGTTTTTACTGTTAAAAGTTACCAACGCTTATCAAAGTAATTATCTGGGGAATGAAAGTTAGAAAAGCAAAAAAAAACTTAACGAAATCTCCCTTAATATTTATAAGCTATAGTTTTCCCTTATTTCAATATTAAAATCTCGGTCATTAATACAAAATTCTTGGTGGAAGAGGCTAGCTTTAGTTATTTGTTTGCACCTCGTATTAGGATGGCACGATCAGAGAAGGACCACCCTCCTCGAATCCTCGGAAGTTGCAAGATTTCATGAGCGGCGATGATCTCGTATTATCTGTAAACATAAAAAAATATTTTTACGGAGCATTAAATATTTATCATTGCAATATTTGAACCTTTAGAAGGTAAGAGAATTAGACCCAATACAACGAGTTGAGGTCAGTTGCTAAGAATGTAATGTCAAAGTTGCTTCACACATAAACCATTCTCATCGATTATTTGATACAAACTTTAATCGTTATTGTGTTTATTTTTATATCAACGTTTAAATAATGCTAGGTATATTTTGGTTTAAAATATGATTCAGATTAGAAAATGTTGTAGCTATTGTGAAATATTTGTTAAATGTAATAATAATAGAAATAAAATGAAATAAATTCTTTATAATCATATATTAATTTAGTACTAAAATTAAAAGAATGTATTTCAATTGGAGATAATTCATTTGCATTCATGTTAATTTATATAATTTATTAATTTATATCTTTAACTGTAGGTATTCGACAAACCAAAAGTCACTTTAATCAAAACGGTTGTGAGAAATAAGGCTATTTGTACACATCTCTCTGTGGTCTTATTTTGTTGTCATTGTGTTGCGTAAAACATTATTTGTAAAAAAAATGCCACTTTGAAATGTACACAATTTGTATTACCATTCTTTGAACCCTCGAAAATAATAATAAATTGTTTGTCACACATTTTAGTTACATATACAGACATACATATCGTTATTGTCGATATTTCTGTTAACATCAAACATAATAAGTTGAGATATACTATACCACAAATTTTTGAATCGGCAGTCGGTAGGTATTTTTTTTTGTAGGAGTATATTATATTTAATTATTATATATAATAAAAATATAAGACATGATATACAACAAGACCTTATTATCTTCATTTGTTTTATAATAGTCATTATCTTGGTCCTATTGAGCTGGAATTAATATTAAATTGAAAGCAATCACAATTTTAGAATCCGATTGTAGGATATTCCCTTGAAAGTGTTTTTCTATTCAAATTCACCAATTGTAAATAAATGAGGACGAAATGGATTTTCTTTCGTATTTATTTTAGTTTATTTTATCATTTTTTCAGATTTAAATATCTGAAAAACAATTTAAATAGGTATTAAAGTTAACAATTTTTTATTCTATATCAATAAATAAGATTATATATTTATCAATACTAAAAATAATAATTATTGACAAAAATATAATCAAATACCTACCTATAGAAATTGTAATATAATACTTATAGAAAATATGTTCAAGATTAACTAGATTTATTAAAGGCGTCACAATGTTGTAAACGATAATTTAAATCATTAGAAAATGTGTTTTCCATACCAATATTGTAAAGATGTTTTTTTTCTTTATTTATAAGAGCTAATCTACATAATGTATGAATGAATTGTACCAAGAGGTAATATCGGTAATATTATTAATATTCTATATATTATTTACAAATATATTTGCAATCGTCAATACTGAACTGTCTGAATTGTTAAACTCTAAAAATACGTTTTACAAAACGACATATATAAATATATGTATATGAATTAATATGACGTTTGCGGAATATTATTTTCATAGAATATAAGTAATACATAATGTTTAATACTTGCCTTTATAAATATCAGTATCTATCATGCTTATATGTGAGACATTTGACTACAGAAATAAGTTCTTCCAATGTCCATATAACAAATCTAACGTTTATTCTCTGAAATAACACATATAAATTGCAATTAAAAAGAAACAACTTTTTAAACTATAAAGAGTTTATTCTAAAGAAAAAACAATATTGGTCAGACATGATATTTCGCTGAATAAAGTAAGATACAACACGGCTTTCCCGCTGTAGCGGAAAAAATAATATTAGTTTTCCACCGGATTCGCTTTTAACTATGATAACTTTTTATCATTCCAATGGCTTTATTTAAATTTATTTAAGTGTAAAGATTTTTTAATTTTCGAGTTTTAATGTAATATATAAAATTTTGATATAAATGTTTTATATTTAAATTAAACATAATAAAAATACTTCACTTTATTTTCACACCTTATATTATAAATGTGGTCTTGTTCTATCGTTATTAATAACTAACTTTCTTCATAGCTTCGCTGTCATTATACTTAAATAATGTTTTAGATATTAACAGGATGATATAATAATAATAATAACGAATGTTATAAAGTAGATAATAAATAAGAAACATTGCCAACAAATGAAAAAAAATACTCATCAATTGTTAAATTGTTCAATTTGTTTTAATAAAAGTTATAATTACAATAAGTTTCTCAAATTAAAACCGACATATGTATTGAAATTATAAAAAAAAACTAATCTTTTGGTAAATTTGTAAGTGGTTATGTATAGATTGTACACATATTTTGTCAGGTAATAAGACCTGACAAAATATGTGATAAATTACATTAAATAGACGAATTAAATTATAAAGACCTACAAAGTGATGTTATTTAAAGATACAGACTGGTTTTATATCTTCTTATTAATGATTGAGGAATGTTTTAACAAATCGTATACACTTGAAATAGTTATGTCTTACACAGAGAATTATATACGTGACTATCCAAAAATAAATGTATGTAAATGCATTCTGTTTCTCACATTTGATTACTCTCTCGGTTTGAGTATTTTAAATCAAGTAAAACTGAGCACTTTTTCATATTTAAAATTATTTTACAATTAAAATTCACTTATTGAAGTAAACATATTGTAACTAAATATAGTTGTTTAATTTTACTCGTATTTCTATGTGATAATAATAACAATTTATTTCGAGATATTATATAATACTTGAGTACTGTCTTATATAATATCTGCGTAATATTATTATCTATATTTCTAACAAAATTGAAGTGTTCCTTTGTAATTCTAAATTAACAGCTTCTCACTAAATGCATATAAAAGTTTACGCGGTACTTAATTTTTTTTTCCGTGTCTCTCTGTGTCTGTCTGTTTATATTTTCTGGATAATCTCTGTAACGGTAGTACTGATTTTAGAGTTTCAGAATATTATAGGAAGTAACTTAGACTACTTTTATTTTAAAAATTGTATCACGCGTAGGCGAAGTCATGGGCACTCTTAGTTCATAATGTAATGAAGTCGGCCTGCAGAGTTTGATTATTTTCTGAGAGGTTGAGTTATAGAGATTGTAGAGGAGTATATATACCGATTTATCTATTAGATTATGATTATTATAGATAATCCATATGAGACACAATACTTTATATATAGAATATGAAAAATCTAATAAAGTGTTTTTATTACAAAAACATATTTCGTGTTGTTGCTAAACTGAATTGACAAACAAAAGCTGATTATATTTTTTAACAAAACATTTAACAGCTAAAAAAACAGTTTCTTTATAACATATTCCATGAATTGTATATTTATGATTTTGATGTTTATATTGTAAGTGAATTACTATATATTCGCGACTGCGAACGCCTTATTGCACAAGCTTTTTCTTTATATTTGTATTTTATAGATTGTTATATTGTGAAAAATATTATTAAACACCAATGATTTAAGTTATTTAGGAGCTTATAAAACGAAAGAATGTATAATGGCATTCACCAAATAAATCATACAGATATATTAATAATGAGCTCATTATTAATAATCACGAGAATTTTAATTAGCTTTCCATATTCATCGTCACAATTATTATAAGTTATAAAAAGATGTAATCTGGACGTTTCCTGAATATGTAATACGTATAAAAAAAGAAGTGAACATGGTTATGTATTATTGGTATGTTTAATTGGCATTGTGTTTGAGTATAAGAAATTCGACCTATAGTTACGCAACCTTTCCCTTTATTATCTTGTCTATTCATGCTGAAGATTAATGCATGTACCTTCAAACATGAGAATACTCCAGAGACTCTTGGGTACGGTGAGTTTATATTAAAAATATTGAGGAGTTAGAAACAAATCATGCGTATATTGTTGAATTCATAAATTGATTAGTTTACAATTTTGATAATATCGGTTGTCAGTATAAAATACAACTATCCTGACTTATTGTTAATGCTTTTACAATATCTTCTTCTTCTTGTCAGTATAGAGACGGCCAGTGCAGAGCATAAGCTTCTTTTTTTTTTATCTCTCTCAGTTTTATTTGGATCTAATTATTGTTAAGATATGTTGTTTTTCTTAAAAGATGTAGTTTTTCTATCTGAAGAATGTCAACAAATTTATATTATTGTTGTGCAAATTCCTATTATTTTTCATGAAGCATATATAAAGCATACTTATTACATAATATAACTTTTTTGGGTGTAAGTGTACCCAGAATATTTTCGTTTAATTTTTTGTGAATCAGGATTAATAGGTGGTCACATTTTTTGTAGTTTTTAGAAGCAGTTAGTGTCAAGTGGAAACTAATTGAAGGAATGTTACCTACTTCTACTTAAAATCTCAGTAGTTATGATACGTATTTTTAATATAAAGTTTGAATCATCTTATCTTTTCAAATATTTCATGGCAATTTTATTATTGCAATATTAAACCTGATTCTATATTTAATGTTTCTTTTTCGTCAGACTCGTATGAAAAGTATGCGCAAATTTGTTAATTTTCCACTGATATTATAATATATAATAATATATAATAACATTAAGTTTTTTTAGTTTATTTGAACGTCGCGAACTTTTCCTCTGAAATTCAATTTATCAACTGTAAAGTACATTTCTCAGTTTGTTTTAAACATTACGTATTTTAAGCAAGACCGGTCTTGTGTGTGAGAATGAGAATTATGTTTTACATGTTTAAAAAACCTTAAGTAAACAATATTTTAAGTTTATAAATGAAAATAACATATAATTTTAATAAACAACAACATTTCAATTGCAGGATATGTATATTTTTGGTATTTTGTTATTACTCTACAGATTGATTTCCCTCGGCAACAATAGATTAAATACCGCAATCTGAACAAAAATATATATTAGTGTAATGTGATGTCTGCAGAGTCGCATAGATTTACATTTTTGTTTAATTACAAGTAATAATAAAAATGATAGAGTTAGGTTAGGTACCACAATACCTAACTCGAGTAAGGTACTCGATACAAAAGAAGATCAGTATATCCAATATACAATAAAAATGTTATAAGTACATGGTTAATGAGATGGAATAATTTCATATATGATATTAGACACTAAATTGATTTTTATTTTTATGATCTCAAAAGCTTGTAGTATTTGAAGCTTTATTTTCAATAGAGTTTAAGGAAGTTTTGACTTTGGTTCGTCTTTTTAATTCTTTTTTTTTGTGTATAATCAATACTAAAATATGAATCTAAAACTTGGCATACGATATCAAATATACATTAACGCCATTTAGATAATAAATTGTTATATATATATATAATATTGTAAAGTGTTTATTCCAGTAATGATAATTCTGAAAACATAATTTCCACATCTGGATTTTCGGAGAGTTATTTTAAATAGAGAAACATTGCACTTATGAAATATGTGGATAAGCGACTCCAATAGGTATCTATTATGAAAATCCGGCATGAGGCTCCATGGATATTCTTCTAACTTTATAATTATTCTGATTTTTTAGAATATTGACTTATTAAATTCGAGACATAATTAATATGTGGAAAGTAATAAGAATGGAAAAAGAGCTTGTTACCTAACTGAGGCTAGAATTATTATGCCTATAAATTATATAAAAAAAATATTCTCAATTTTATTTTATAATTACAAAAATTTTAAATATAAAATAATTTCTTTCTTAACTATGAGTCATAGATAATATCGTGGAAGTACTTATAGTGTAGAAACTTGTGCAGAGTTGTTGGCAATGTGATTAATTAATAACCAGCCTTCCTATGAAAAACGTAGCCCCTAGTTTTATAATTAATTTCAGAAACAATAATATGTTTAATGTTAACTTTAAATTTTTATTTGATAGGTCACTGTTAGATTTAGTCAATTTATTGTAAGAACTAATTCCACGTCCAAATTCTTTTGGTTGTAAATTTTAATAAATTATTAGAAGAATTTTAAATACTTATTTTATTTTAGTTTATTAGTATTTTGATGCATATAGTGTATTTATATTTAAAAAAAATATTATAGTATTTTTATTTTATTTTCATTACCAAATATAATATATATTTGGTAATGAAAATTTTCAAATTAAAAAATTATTGTAGTCATCCTAAATCAGTTCCTATTTGGTGAAACTTTCATGTCAAATATTATCTCATAATATCGCTTGAACTGCTTTTCAAAATTAGCACCATGAAAGAAACTATTTACAATTTCGATTGCCTTTACCAAACTAAGCTCTTTGTCAAGGCCCATGCTTGGTACGGACAGTATAACAATGTAACACATTTACTTAATTTGATATTGTTAACAACTTCGTAGTTATTACGTGCTGCTGCTGTACTGCTGATGTTGCTGCTGTAGAATAAAAGTTTTCAATGTTTGAACTGAAATTTGATTAAATCACATCAGGTAATGGAAATATGAAATCAAAAAGCAATTGCATTAACTATCATATTATTTAAATAAATAATATTAAAATGTTTGTTGTTTGATCTTTAATATTTTCTTTCTATCCGTAAAACAGCAGGTATGTAGTATTTCAAGCAAACACTTTTAAATGCAAAAGCGAAAACAAGATATTTTTGAACTAGACTGGTTCATTGTGTTATTGCAGTTCTTAGTTCAGTGGTGTGAAGTTCGAAATAGTTCAAATAGAAGTGAGTTACAGTGGGTAGCTATACAAAGTTGCAAGAATATCACAAATAGTTATTATTATCTTTCAGTTGTATTGCTTATATAATTTTACTTCAGAAATAAATACATAAGTATCAATAATTATGACTGTTTTAGTTACATTAAATAATATTTTGATTAACTATTCCAGTGCACTATAATATTAGGCAGCATAAACAGATCATATCTTAATTAATTCATTATAAAACCAGCCAATAATCCAGTAAATGATTATTGATGTTATTGAAATACGAGTTTAATTTGTCACAAGGTCTTGGTTCCTAAACTAAATTATAGAATCTATATATTTAAGACATAAAAATAAATATTCCTTTGTTATTAAATTATTAGAATTTTAGAACAAAACCTAGTAATTCTGCTGTTAAAGTCACCCTTAAGATTATAGTGATAGCTTTATGACAGGAAGTTTATGTTATTGCAGTGACTTTTTTATACTCCGGATTAATTTATTAAGAATTAATATTTTCATTGGGTAGGTTAATAAAATCTTAGTATTCATTGAATTAAAATTGTTTTGCAATAAGTTAATAATACAAGTAATATATAATTAAAAGGGTTTAAACATCAAAGCCATTTACAACTACTATTTTTTGTGGATAAATTTTTCATGAGATCTTTTTTCGTTTTAAAAATAATGTAAGAAATAGTCAGACAATAACAGTCGCTGATTTAGGATCCGCAACTGAAATTAAAAATGGATATGATATTTTGTTGATAACTTTGAAATGTAGTAACATAACAACAGCACTCAGAGAAAGCTTCAAGATACACTATACACGTATCTATTAAAACATAAACCATAATATTTCAACATATTCTCTAACTATAATATTAATAATATTATTATAATTAAAATACCTTACTTGATACTGAGTACTAACAATTATTAGAAACTTTTGTGTTTTGTAATTTATGATATGCATTTCGTTTGAAGCTAATAAAACATATAACATTTAATTACGTTTATCATATTAAAACTATGACAAATTATCTAAGATAGTTAAATTATATGAAAATAAAATAAAATGCAACGACTGTTGAGTCCTTTTTTTTCCTCCGCATTATTAGTTACATGTGACAATATAATAAATAAATAAATATAAATATTATATTATATACCATTTATGTACCAAAATTAAGCAAATATTATCATGTGTAAAACAATATAATTAAGTATTACGTATACAGATATATAAAATAGAAGTATCTATAACACATTAGCTCTAATAGCCACATACGGAAACACGATTCGTTCCTGATGGGAAGATAACAAGCTTCCTTAATAATGTCCACTAATCACTAATGTGTGTTTGAAAAAAATTACAATTTAAAAATATCTTTGTTTAACACCAGTTATAAAAATATACAATTTACTAAAACCTTCAACTTTAAAATGAATTTAACTGGATTTAAATGTAAATTAAGTTTGTATAAAATATATTATAGTAAATAAGTATTTTAAAAAATAATCAAACTTACCAAGTAAGTAAGATTCATAATCACTTATATTAAATTTTATAATAAAATCAATTTACACCAAACTGCGTGTTGTTTACTTTCCATTACAACACAGACAGACGTGACTTGTATGTATTATATTTATAAAGTAGTACTTAATATTATATAACAATTTAAATATATTTATTTTAGATCAAAGTAGTGTTTTTTAATTTAGTATTCGTTTTTTATATTATCGATCTTTGATAAAAATGATAAGTTTTAAAAGGCAGTATTTTAATAACAACAACAAAATTTAATATAATTTTAATATTAAAATTAATCTATGTATATTTTAGATGGGATAAGTTACGTTATTTTTCCCTTTATTTATAGCTAACTTTTCATAAATGACTAAAAATTCTTATCTTGTAATTAAACAAATAGAAATTATGGAATTTAGTTCTTCATACGTAAAAGAAACATTGGAATCTCAACCAGAATTTTTAAAAATTATAATTTTAATATTTAATTTACATTTCCACATTTAATATAAGAATATATATTTATCTTTCGAAGTACCAAATTAAAATTATACCTTGAACAAAAATATAAATCATCACATAAGATAATCTTAAGGACTAATTTAATTAAACAAACATTTATCAAGTTTCATTGACATCGTCAGTCTCTTCAATTTTGAAGCTTCAATTCGCGTTAAGCTTTAGGGAATTAAATGTCTTTGTATTATAAAAAAAAAATATTATTATAGTATGATGACTTCTTAAATATTACTTTATTGTAATTTTCAAATGGTGGTAGTCTCTCTATCTGTTTGTTTCGACTTATATCTAAAACTTCTAACAATTTTAGCATTAATAATATTGTGTAAAACTAGGTGATTTTAATCTTATAGGTTAACTATGAAGACCTAGTGGAATATGACTTTCAATTGCCTCGTATTATAATTACCACATTAATAAAATGGTTGCAGTATATTCTGCTGTCGGAAATATCTTCAATCCGACTGATCAGAGCACTGTCACGTTTTGGGAATCGTAGTTTCCATTCAAAGAGAATAAATAAATATTCTTTAAAGTTATAACTTTCATTGCCCTGGTAAATATAATTACATAATATAATTAAATATTCAACAGTCGGTTTCAAATGATCCCTCGCAGCGTTATTAATTTGAAATCTTAGATATTGATAACTAAGCAGAAACTATTGAGTAATCAAAGCGATGTCAAACTAAAGATTCATTATATAACAATATGTAATATGTAGTTTAATATCATTTACGTAGTTTATAATAACATAAGAAAATATTTAAAATGTTGTAATTTTATTTAAATATAATACTTGTTTAGGAATCTAGAATTAAGTCAATAAAAAAATTAACACCTGTTTAATTAAGTTTTAGTATTATATATATATAATTCTTGGAACGTTATGTCATTCTGAGCTGTAAGTATCATATAAGATTGTTGTTATTGTCACATCAACATATCCGCATAGTCAATAATTGACAATATTAATGACTGTACCAACACTTAAGTAGTGGATAGAAAGTTATTTACCGTTAAAAAGTTTTAATAACTTATTTGGCGGTAAAGAGTTCGTACAAAGGAATTTTCTTTTTTATTTACTTTAAACACTTAATATGAATAGGATATTGTACAATTAATGTGCAGTACTAAAACTTATACGAGATAGAGATGACACTTTCATATTTAAAAACATGTATTTTACATAATTTTTTATAACAAGATCTTAGTGATAACCATTTCGATGACCTGTCTGTTTGTATATATACATCCAATATTTTATTATAATATTGTAAAATAACTTTCTTTATTAATGTTAGATTTATTAAAAGCTTAGAAATAAATTACATTAGAATTGTATTTATTAATTTATAATAACTCTGCCCCATTAGACAACACTTGTAAGTTAATAACAAAATAAACGCCCATTCAGGTAATTTTCATAAGTACCTCGTAGCTGTTAAAAGAAGCTACTGAGTTAAGTGAACTATACTACAAAGTAATTAACAGTTCCATTAAGTCCAAGAAACCTTCGTTATTTCGTTAATTATTGTTAAGAATTTAATTATCCAGCGTTATTAAAAATCAAAGTGTAAGAAAAAAAATTACAAGTTATAATTATTCAATTAATTAACATGATATTGCTTATATTGTTCCTAGTTTAAGTCAAGTTTTGTTTATATTGTTCCTAGTTTAAGTCAAGACACAAACATGTTATTAATTTCTAACACTAATTATAATGTTATATATTTTAAACAGACACTAACATATGTGCATGTCAGTGTTTCTATCAACGCCTCTCTGCAGGTATAGAACAGTTGTACGATCCTATGATGCAGTTCTAATCTGTTAGGCGAATTCTGTAAGTAATTTCATACTTATTATTTTCATACCCCAAATATATAATTTTCTAACTGAATATATTTTATATACACACATTTTCGTGCATAATATATATATATATATATATATATATATATTTATTTTATTGTTTTATTAACTTTTACTTTTTGTTTTGATATCCCAAATTTACCTAAATAACTGTAAAACTTCAGGTTAG